>OX421970.1:70402320-71602320 GCA_949128135.1 Parasteatoda lunata | reverse complement strand
AATAAAGCAACATGTTTCAAGGTGGGTTTTCGCTTCACTTTCATAAATAACCGGAAACTATCTTGACAGTTTTCATAATCGAGATTTTGATCCACCCAGGGTGCATCTTGACCTTTTTAAGCGATTTGTTACTTCTAACGCTACATTTCTTTTTGCGAAATTTTGTTTATGATTCTTGTTTAATACGTGAGAAACGATGATGTCATACCTTTTCAAAGTAAAGTTTTAAACCTGTTTTTTATGTTTTTTTTTTTTTAAAGTATAATCCCATTTATTGTCTATCGTGAGTCATGGGTTGTAAATTGTTTATTCAAGGTCACTGTGAAATTTTGAAGGTGTGTTTAAAAAAAATATAAATTGTTGTATTTTAATGTGAGGAATATGAAACTACTATTTTTGTTATAATTAGATTATATAAAAGTGATAAGATATTACTTGATGAAAACTTCATTCGCTATAAATATATATATATATATATACAAAATGGATATAACAGTCGAGACGTTTCAAGCGCTCAAAAATAGGCGCCTAGTTTCAAGACTTGCCAGTTGTGAATGAGAAGAAGAAATCACTTTTTCTTCTCATTCACGTCTGTCAAGTCTTAAAAATGAGTGACTATTTTTGAAAGAGCTAGAAACATGTCGACTGTTATTTCCCTTTTATGAATTTTTGAAACGAATGAAATTTTTTTTTAATTAAGCAATTAGATTTGAGTTTTATCTTTTTTTAGTTTTGTGTGAAACTTTCAATAAATATTGCAACAATTATTTAAAAATAAAGTGTTTTTCTCATGGATTCCACTAATGCTAATATTTCTTAAAATTTTTATAATTGTTTCTATCCCCGCAGGCATATAAAAATATTTATTAAACAAGAAAGGGGGGAAAAAAAGGAAAGAAAAAAAAAAAAAAAGAAGACAATTCAATGACACACAAAAATTTTGAGATTAGGTAGAACAATACCACAGTACCTATATAAAAATGAAACTATAAGCTCTACCTTACAAAAAAATATTGTTATTAGATATAATTGTAAAATTTTTTAACATATGTGATATGTCTTGTTGTGTAATATGTTATTTATAATATGTTATATATAATATATTATTTATAATATGCTATATATAATGTATATAATATCGTTATATAATTTGTCTCGTTAAAAAAAAAAAAAAAAAAAAAAAAAAAAAAAAACTTTTGATCACATAGTTAATCTAATTGACATAATGCATCTTTTTAAACGATAAGGAACTTGATGCTGGTTTATGTAATTATGTTGTCAAGATTAAAAATGCAAATAAGGATATAATTCTTAAATTATCGGATCTGTTAAACTAGTTTCTTTACTAGTTTAATCCAACTTATAATAATTTTTCTGTTTTAAGTAATACTTTGGGCGTCCAGCCACAATTTATGTTCCTTCATAAATCATGTAAAAGTAGCTTCGATCTATACTCGGTTAAAATGAAATTCCGAACTGAAATAGCGTTATTAACCAGAGTGACACATATGATCTAGCACCAAATAATTGTAGGACTGGAAATGTTAACTATTTATAAAACCCTTTTCATACTTGACCATTACTCAAACTCCAGAAGCTTTGAGGATTGGCTATTCCCTGGACATTTAAGTAGGGAGATAAATAGCCACCCATGACCGACCGTTGCAAACTCTGACATTTGTGTCATGGAAAAATAATCCTTTCCTTCCGCAATTGATCACATTATATATTTTAACCTCACGTCCTGCAAAGAAAAAAATGTCTTACCAAAAATGGAATATCCGCTTCGGCTGATTTACAAGAATTTCGGTGACTTTATTGTTTTTTTGGAATTGACGCGTCGTCTTTCTCGAGAATTGAAATTCTTGCTTAAATATTTATGTATATCTGCGAAATGCATAACCAGTTCTATCGTGCATGGATTTGTTTCTGTTGTCTTGTTTATTTTGAAAAAGCAATTTACCCTATCGTTGCGTGCAGCATTTCCAAGTGTTGTTTCTCTTAGCGTTAGTCTACTTTTTCTCTCCTCACGTTTTACTTTCTTCCATTTCTACATAACTTGCATTGTCTGTTTCGCTCCCCAACCCCCTTTTTATTCGTCGAAATTGTCTTGGAATGTGTTGGATTCTAAAGAATATTTTAGCTTTTAGAATAAAAGCTCTAATTCAAACCAGTCATAACTGCTCACGAAAAAAAAAAAAAAAATGATTTGAAAATTCGATTACAGAAAAATGAAAAGAGATAAAAATGTACGGTTTGAATTTTCTGAATAAATTATAAAAACGAAGTTCGTCAATAGATGTCTTTACAGACTAAAAAATGTTGTCAGGTAATTCCAACTGAAATAATTACAGAGGAGTTTATTAATTTTTCTACATAGTCTGCGCCAAGTGGTTGCTGTAAAATAGTGGTTATTTTTTTAAAAAAAATTGTTTTTATCAGTTAAGCCGCACAATCAGTTTATAATCTTTGTTACTTATTTGGGAACTTAGTGAGAATGAATAGATAAAGTAGTGCAAAGGATAAAATTTCATCTCAATTTAAATTCAAAATTTAAAAATTATCTCTATTGTTAATAAAAAATTAACCGCATTGATAGCAAATGATATTTTTTTCTTCATTTTTATAAAAAACGGATACGAATTGATGCAATATCAGAATACTGTCTTACGGTTTAAAATAAAAATTTATTATTTATTTCAGAAATATTTACTGTATATTTTGGAAATTAATCGCCAAGGATGAATTGCCAGACGTCGTACATGATCGAAAAATAGTGGAGAATTCTAGTGGAACCTTGCTGTCATAAACTTGCTTTAGGTTGAGCTAGTATTTATTATAGTAATGTGTGGTTTAACAATAGCAGGGCATTGTCATTTTTCAAAAGCATCTCTTTGTATTCTACTTTTTTTAAGCATTAACATGCTTGGCCAGGTAACCAAATTGATGAGTGCGTCTATAACCACAGGGATGTTAAGTTATGGACAGTTAGAAACGTTCTCAGTGACCATTTCGAATGTTTACGATCTTGGTTCTTTAGAAAATTTTGTCAATTCTATCCGTTCACTCTTTTTTAAAAAGCTTTTCTTATGTTTATCGCAGTTGGAATCGTGGGCAAGCGGTAACTAATGTGTATTTTTGTTGCCTTGAGAGCGGGGTTAAGCGTGTAGCTAAACAAAACAGAATGCAGTCGAATCTTTACTTTATGGTTTTCCAAATCGTTTTATATGCGCTGCAGCTTAGTAGGGGTGCTGTCTTAAATTACTTGCCACCCATATCTTGCGGCTACTAGTTCTGTTGAAAGAATACGGCTAGATTGTGGAATTTGTGGATTGACTATGGACTATGGCTATCTCATTTAAACCTAATATATATCCAAAAGTTCTGATTGTTTTGCTTTATTTAAAAATTTGATTTCAGTATAAATTTCTGGAAAGTTTAGAATAGTTTATAATGGTTTATTGCTGTCTAAAACTTTTAAACTAAATTAAAAGATGATTTTAGATAGAGTTAAGTTATTTTCTTTCATATCAAACGATTAATAAATTAAATTTTTTTTGTGTCTTTTTTTTATTATAACAGAATAAACAAATATTTTTAATTAATTTTTTTAAATTTATGTGTATATATTTTTTATTTTTAATGTTATCTTTAATATCTAACAAGCAACAAATTCTCTTTATTTTTTGTGTTGTATTATTATTAATTAATATTGAAATAATATTCTGATTGCAGAACGCATATCTTTAATTTTATTAACTTATTTTTCTTATTCGACAAATTAAAAAGCTATTGGCCAAACCTGACACTTGACCTTCAAAATTTTAAATTTTTATTCTTAAGGAAGTTGTTTGAAAAGACACATTTTAAGTGTTTTATTTTAAATTCGATCATGTTTCTTTTCATTTTTACGTTAACTTGACCTTTTTTAATAAATTTTTACGCCTAAATAATATTACAAATAACAAAAAAGTAGCCAAAAAGGAATATGCATTTGTCTGGTTTAATAAAACCTAAATAACGACTCGATGAAGCCAATCAATAAACATATTTATTGCTATTTATTATCTTCTATGCATCCCGATATAGATTGGACTTTTGATAAAGTAGCCGGTCTGCAACGGTCGTTTCCTTCTTATATAACAGCAGCTGCTGTATTCTCATCTCTCTGTGCTCTCTGGAATGACTGGAATTCTCTTGGAACACCTCAATCACTGCCTCCCCCCCCCATGATTCCAGCCTCCACCACCACACGATTTTCTGCCCCCTGCAACCAAACAATGTCCCTGTTTCTTTGATAAACTTTACCTCAAATTTTTTTTTTTCCCTCATTCCCTGTGGAATTTCCACATTCGAAAAGAAATTTCAGACCACCTTTTCCTCCTCTTATCCCTATTTAAGCAATTACTTTTCTGCTACTGGACTAGGGGGGGGGGGATGTTGCTGTCCGATCTTCATATTTGTGTATGAGCGCGGAATGGTGGTGCATTGTTGATGCTGAGTAAATCTTTTGAGCTTTGTCACTAACCCCCCCCCCCCCCCTTTTGCTTCATCCGTTGCATTTTCCCCTGTTGTGTTGTTTGTTGTATGTCGGCCGTGACCGTTCTTCTGGAATTTAATTTTCTGTTTTGGTATGTTCTTGTTCCTGTGTGGTGCACGGTTATGCACTAGGGTCGTGTGCGCGACTAGAAGAAATGGTGCTGTGAGAATGATAAGCATTCATTCTGAAGTGAATGTGAAATATTTGTAATCGTTATTCCCTCTATTTGACCAGATTATGTGGCTGTTTATTACGCATTTGTGGTAGAGCTCAGTAATTGGTTTATATATTAAATATTTGTCAGCGTTTTCATTTATTATCATTGCTATAGAAACATTATTAATTGCTATTCACTTAGTGCTTTGAACAATGTGAAAAAGACACAATTAATGTAATACAAGCAGAGACAGTTTCGGTACTGTAATGAAATACCTTGGCCAAAGGATCAAGCAGAAAAACAGCCAAGCAGAATACCTTGGCCAAAGAAACACTGAATGAAAGGGAATCTTTGAGTAGCGAAGCACAGAATCTCTTTTGAGTTTCGACACTGAAGAAGGTGCTTCATTACAATACCGAAACGGTATTATGTCGATGTTTACATTAATTTCGCCTTCTTTACGTTTGAGTTAACTTAAGACATATTTTGTTTTTTTGTTGATCTTTTGAAAATATCTACGGACACACTTCCTATTTGTAGAATCACAATGCCATAGTTACCAACTGTTCGGATTTGTTCCTAATTTTTAAATCGATTCTGAAAATCAGATATTTTTTTTTATATAAATAAATCTGAATTTTCATGGAATTGCAGTATATTTGATTTTAAACCAATCCCTTGTTCTGATCGCCTCGCGGTTCCTGGGATTATTTCGCAGAAGTAATTTTTAGTAGCTTTTTATTGGAATAGCTATTGCTGATCATTTCTTTAAATTGAATCTTGAACAACTATTATTACTTTTTAAGAAATGTATTGTAGTATTTAAACACTTGCATCAGAAATATTTGTTTATGATGTAGATTATTATTACCTGTGTTTTATAATTTGGAGAATAATAATTATATATTAATAGGTAATGGTTGTTTTTAAACTATTATACCAGCATTCCTAGTTATGAAATAATATTAATATTATAAATTTCCCACAAAAGATGGAGTTTATAGTTTTGTTTTACTAATTTACATAAGTTTTTCTAATCTTTGGTTTTACTAATTTAATGATATTTCTATTAATGTTATTTAATAGTTAAATTTTTGTCTTACTCTCGTGATTAGTGTGTATAATTTTGTCGTATGTATTGGTGTGTATAATTTTGTCGTTTGTCGTCCCAATTTTTGATTCCTAAGGTTGGCAGCTATGCAATGCCAGTTTTTAATAAAAATTAGGTAGCGAAATGCAGAATCTCTCTCCTTCTAAGTTTCAATACTGAAAAAGGTACTTCATTACAGTACTTGAACATATATATTAACATTAATTTTGCTATTTTTCACGTTGTTCCAAATGTGTACAAGTTTTTTTTTTTTTTTTTTTTTTTTTTTGAACTTTAGTTTTATTTTGACCAGCATACTTTCCACTTAGAAAATCACAATACTAGTTTTTCAATAAAATTAGGAAACTATAGGTTAAAAAAAAATTTGTCGATTGCGCTTAAAACAGCAAGTTTTTCTCCCTCTCAAGTCTCCATATGAAAAGTAAATCACCGTTACATTAAAATGTATATTGTTGAAAGACTGATGTTTTCTATTTTGTTATATATATAATAATATCCACTTCCTGACTTAAAAGTCTTTGATCATTCATAAAATTCCAAATTGCATACTTATGTGAATAAAAACTTCTAATTGTAAAAGTTTTAATTTTACCAAATAAATCCGATATCAATGCTTAAAAATTAAAATGAATCAAGGGTGTTAATTCTATTAGTTTTGCGATAAAAATGTGTGAGTTAGAATTTGGAAAGCTAAGAAACTCGTTCGTAAGATAAGCTTCATTAATACACTCCAATATTTCACACTACGGGGAGGTGGTTTTTTTATTATTTTTTATGAACTGCTCATTCCCTCTGCTCATTTTTAAATACAATGAATGATTAGGTTGTATTTCGTCTCCCCTGGATTCTCACGACCCTTGGGCCAGCCCATTTGCCACTCGAGGAAATCAAAACCCCGACAGGGGGCCTCTTCCGCCCCCTCTGTAGAAATTTCGTTGAGTGCATCTCTGTGTGTTATGAAGTGCTCTCCATTGTAGGGTTTTCTTTTTAAACAGCTGGAAGCCGCGATTTGTTTTTGATAATTACAAGTATTTTCACTTAATTTTTTTTTATTCTCCATCGCAGATTTGATTATTATGTTTGTTCATTATAATCTTTTTTTTAATTCATTGGTTTGTTTCTTTAAACGGTGATAAAATTATGTATATTTTTCGAATAAAAACAAATTAGGTAGTAAGAATATATATATAAACACGCTTACATGCTTTTGTTTAAGAAAAAAAATACTGCTCTATAAATGCTTCCAAAGCTTAATTCAGCCCTGTTCACATTTAAAACTTCGATTTTACTTGATAAAGCGAATTGTTTCCCTAACAAGAGAGATTTTACAATATTCGAAAAGAACATAATTTCCTACACCCCACACAACTGCTGTTCCTGCTACAAAGCTTTCCCACATCACACCCACCTGGCGCCCCAAACCTCTAGTGCCTTGCACTGAAGCCGACAATTCAACTGTATCTCTTCTGCCTATCTCTACCAACAATTTCCATTGTGTCTCAAAAAGAATGCATAACGTCTGTCGTGGCACAAAATGCATGATTGGCGTGGCGGGTCTTTTGGTTACATCATATTTCGATTCCCCTTTATTCCCTCATGCCTTTTTTTCCTTTCGTTTTTAAATATTTTTCATCCGTAATTCTTTCTATTTCTGTTTTCTTTATAAGTGTGAGACTCCATATGTTAGGCAATGGATTTACTCTTTACCACGGCAAATGCTGTTATTGTTATTGTAGGAATAATTTACATCATAATCTCAAATAAACAATAGGTTATTTTTACATGGAATCTATAAAGTTTTAGTTAAACATGACTAAGTGAGTATGGAAGTATAATCCCCTTGGGACCTGGATTCTGGTTTACCGGATACCAATTGTAAATTTATTCAACTCAGTTAATAATCAGAACCACAAAGCTTTTGTTTTATTTGATGACTTATTATTGACTTTTACATTATGTTTTGATCAAAGACTTCTTACATTTGTACGTTACATTCCGTACACTCTCGTATGTAAGTTTTTTTTTTTTATAACCGTCGATGAACGGCCGACCCAATTTTGGATTTACGACCACTAATGTTCGACAGGAAAACGAACTGGTTTCAGGATTAACGTAATAGAAAAAATTATATTTCCCTCCTGAAATAAGTTCGACCATTTCAAGTTTGGTGCGAACTGAACATCTCTGACACTGACAAAAGGTATCGTCGAACGAGATAATGCTTTATGCCGAATAATATGTGATTTTAACTTAGGTGAGTTTGTATGAGAGCTTTATGATTGTTATGCTAAGTTATGTCCATCTGTTGGCCGATCTCAATAATTACTAAAATCTACCAATATGAAGAAAAGCTTCATTCGCTTCAAAAATATAAAAATTGAAAATAACAGTAGGGGAGAGTGGTGTCAATTGTAACATTTTTTAACTATTTTTAACTAACAAAAACTCCAATATATTATTAGTATTAATTAACAGACGAGTAAAGTAGACTATCCTCTACTAGAAAAAAAAACAACCTTATTTTAAATGTTATTATATTAGTTATTAACAATTTTTGACAGTCGTGCACTTGTTACAATTGTCCCCACTTACGGGGTCAATTGTAACAGTTCATAAATTCAACTAAAACATAGTTAATTATACATATTATCATAGTTGTGCTATTTTTTTTTATTGATCAAAATAGTAGTGATATTTTAAGAGTAAAAATAATAATAAGCAGAGACCTAAAGGGTTAAACTTTTAACTTTAAGGGATTAAAAATTTTAATTTATACTGTGAAAGGTGACAAATAAAATAATGCACATGCAACATAATATAAATGATATAGGAAACTATTGGTGGTTCTTAAAGAGTTAAGTAATGGTTTGTAAACATAAGATTATTTATTTTCAGCTGTTACATTCGTCTCTTTACTTATTGTTACATTCGTCCCCAAGACGCCATTTCAGCTTCATTTGTTAAAAACAATGCTAGTTAATTAACAAAACTAATCTTTTTTTTTAAATGTTAATTGAGGTGTCCACTTACATATTCGGTTAATAATTTTATTTGTTTAAACAAAATTACTTTGTTACAATATAATATTCTAATACCAAAAAAAGTACTTACGTAGTGTGAAAATATCTTTTGTAATGTAACTCTTTCAAAAGTACATAAAAATGGTTGCCAGCACGGGTGTACATGTAGATTTATTAAATACACCTCGTGCGCCACCTAGGAACCAAATCTAGAACCCGACGCTCGAAATTTTTGCTCTGTTACAATCGTAACCTGTTACAATTGACCCCACTCTCCCCTAATCATTTTACATACTGTCAAAAATAGGCGCCCATATTCAAGACTTGCCAGATGTGAAGAAGAGACAAAAGTGATTTGAAATATAAAACGAAAATTAAAAAATATAGAGGAGATTAAAACTAGAAAAAAAAAAAAAAAAAACACAGTACCTGTGAGATAAAAAACGATTCAAAAACTGAACAAGAAAACCACTGTGGCCGAGTGGATCCAATCTTGGTAAAATGCATTTATACGCGCCATGAATAGGCGCCATCAGTAATGTCGTTAACTTTCACGTCTGGCAAGTCTGGAAAATGGGCGCTTCTTTTTTAGCCCTTGGAAACAAATCGATTGTTATTTCCAGATTGCATTTATTTTCAGCGAATGAAGTTTTAAATCAACTAATATCTTTCTGCTTCAGATTCTTGGGATTATTTATTTGATATATAATGAAGAAAAGGTTCAGTTTTTTTTTTTAAATTACTGGAAAAAAGATTAACGCAATTAGTATTACAAAGAAAAAACAATAATTGATTTCGAATCGACACCGTACTTATAAATGATGATGCACATCGATTGTACAATATTTCAACATTCGAAATTTTATTACAGTCTTAACTTTTTAAATAAGAAATGATGTAATCAAACATCATTACCAATTAGAGTACTCTTTCTTAAATTATGATTCTCTATTGTGGCTGCTTCTTCGGTTCGATGCCCATTTATTAATTATGAAAAGTGATCTAAATCATTCTATGACGCTGCTATTGATCCTGGAATATACTGAGTCAGTATCCTATATTGCTAACCAGAAAATGTGAGTGAGCAGACAAGGGGTGGGTTAACCGCTTCCGTACGAACTGCCAATTTGCAATGGCAGATCTTAATGAAGTAGGAACGTGCGGGTTAATTTCATTTATTAGACTCTTCCTCTTTTTTTTTTTTTTTTTCCCTAAGCGGATGTCACTTGTTTTGTGTTGTGCTGAAGTTTTTGCAAGTTGTGACAATGAATCAAGTTTAATCTGTGAGGTCAACTTTCACAATAGGGTGGATTTTATTCTGTTGTTCGGTTTAAAAAAAAAAACTGAGATGATATTTTAGACCATCGGTTCCAAAAAGGTGTTCTGCGGAACCCCAGGATTCACAGTGGTTCCATGCGCTACGGACTTTTTTGCGTTTTTTAGATCACGGGGATTCCATGCGTTAGTACTTTTTTTTTTTTAAGATCACGGGGATTCCATGCGCTAGGATTTTTTTAATTTGTATTTTATTATTTTTATTTTTTTTTATTTTTATTTTTTAGATTAATGATTTTTGAAACCTGTAACAGGTTAGCATTTAACGAATAATTCATTATTTATATATAATTAGATAATTATTATGAAATTATTTAAGTAAAACGCCAATAAAAAAGATAGCCAGATTTTAAAATATATTTTTAGATTTTTTTGCTATTGCAATATTTTGAAAAAATAACTAGAAGGATATGCATTTACTAATGGTATCAGTGTTTCTGACTGAACTTTAAAATTCAAAATAAAATCTCCAAAATCAAGGATAACGTCTTATTTTTATCCGATTATCATTCTCATGTTTTATAACAGTTCTTCTTCATAAGCCCATAATTCAGTTTATTTTATTCAATTTGATTTATGCAAACTGTAGATCGCTGCAGACTTGCGAATAGCATAAAACCCAATTTTAAGACTGTTATTGATGAAACAATTTTTAAAAAAATGAACATTCTTCACATTGTATGTTTCTAAATCAAATTACAGTTTTTTTATATTTTTTATTATAACATTCTCACCTACTACTCGCTTTTTTTAACAGTCAGGGCTCTGCCGAAAGAAGTTCGATCATTTAGGGTTCTATAACTGGGGAGGGAAAAAAAAATGGAAACCGCTGTTTTTGGCAATAGATATTGGTGTAATTAAATCACACGGGACATTTTTATATTTAATTTTAATATTCGTCCTTTTTTGTTACACTCTTCGAAACCCACATGATATGTACCTTTAGCTTATTTCTTTCAAGAGCCCAAGTAGGGCATATCATAGTTAATATCTGTCGAAATGTGTGAACAATTGCTTATAAGATAAATAAGCAAAAAAGCATCGCGTATTCTTAAAATGCAATCAAAGCGTTTCTAAATTCTTTACTAGGTTAGGCCTTTAGAAATAGGTTATAAAAAATGCTCTTGTTAAAGTATAAAAAATGTATTTAGTTGAGTTATTATAGTGTATAATATATGTTAGGCTAAGTTTAAAAATACATAAAATATATTTGGTTAAGTTCAGTACATAAAACACTAATATGACTTCATTAAATTGAGTATATGTTGCATTGTTATTAAATTTTTTGTCCAAGCTGTAAATATATATAAATTTAATTTTTGTTTTCATTTTATTATTCTTATTAACTTACTTAAGAACAAAGTTTCTTTTAACGAAATTAAAATAAACTTTTCTATACCAAACAGTTACACTTTTGAAAATTTTCTTTCCTTTTTTTTCCAAATATTTTTTATTTTATTTTATTTTTGGCTTTTATTTATTCTGATTCTTACTGTAAAATGAGCTGGGTTTTATTTATTTATTATTATTTTTTTAATGGCTGCTCTTACTTTTTACAAGTTAGTATTTGTAAAAAGCGAAAATCTTTTTGTCAGCGATACACAAAGCGTAGTTTTTTACGCTATATTTCACTTTTCTAAAAGGAAAAAAAAAAGAAAAGCTTTTTAATTAGGAGTAGTTTTATCTATTCCTTACTTTAAAAATTAAATAATTAATAAATGAATAAACGTAAGTAAATATGAAACAAAAACTGATCTTCGGTTATTATTTTTCTTTGTCATGATAATAAAAAATTATTTCAAGAGATTTTCTTTCATAACAGCTTGTTTTTTCACCCCTTTGTAAAGTATTTCTCTTTAAATATCTATCGATTTATTTTCCCCACTAATTCTTTATTTTTATTTAATTTATTTTAGCAATTTCTCGGAATGTTTAGAACAAAGCCATTTATTACGAGCTTAAAAGAAACAACTTCAAGTGCTAGAAGCATTAAACATATAAAATTGTAATTACCATCCCCACTTAAATGATGGCTCTATCTTGCGCTCTTTTTAAACATTAAAATATAAAAAAAGAAAAACAAAAATGGTTAAAAGCACATACAGGAAATAATGCATACCATATGCGTAAATTTAATGCCATCTTGAAAATACTTCATTTCTTCGAGGAGAAAAAAAAATCCAGATTTTGGACAAAAAATATTTTTGAAAGTCATTACGAAATAAATAAAACCCAAATGCTTAATGAGAAAATTCATTAAAACAGCTAGATTTCTTAATAGAATAAACGAAATTATTTATTTTTTTCCTTCGTTTGTAAACAGTCTTCTTTTACTGAATTGTTTTCCTTTGAGTTTCAACTATGTTTTATTTTCTTATCTTAATCAGAATTGCAAGAACGGATATCTAAACTTAGTTTATCATACTTTTTAAGCTTTATTCTTGCGTGGTATGTTTATATTTACCACTTACTGTAATTGCAATTATTCTAATTAATTTTGCTAATGTTTAACTTTAATTACTGATTCTATATTTTTTTTTGTCGTGCATTATTTATTAAAATAAAATGAAAATGTCGAGTAGTTGCGATTTTTTTTTAAATAAATTTTTATCTGGTTTTTTTTTTAATCAAAATTAAATGTGATACTGCACTACTGTCAACGTCCACAATTTTATTCTAAAAGTTTATTTTTTTATTAGTATTACTTCTAAATTTATGAGTTTTAAATTTTTTCTGTTCTTTCCAATGGTATAAACGCACACAAAAGTCTAATGCAAACGATTCTTTTTGCTGGGTTTATTTAATACCTAAGTAATTTTTCTCGTCAATTGTTCATAGTTATCAAAATATAACAAATATGGTTTATACATAATTTTTTTTAAAAAGTTTTGAAATTTTGTAATAAAAAAATTGAATTAAACTGTAATATATTAAAATTTTTTTAAAACAATTATAATAATAAAAAATCGAATATTATACATATATTACAGTACGTTATATTTTTTTTCCCTTCAAGTTAAGATTCTCTACTTTTTTTCTTTCTTTCAAAGTAGGCTTTTGTTTTTTGATGGATACACAAGTTTCGGGGTAAATAAAATATAAAACAGCCCCGGAGCATGTTTATAACTTATTTTCCGGGCCAGTTTTATTTTGTTCACCATGCACATGATGTCTCCTGGAATATTTACACTTTCCCAAAACTTTTTGCGTAGTTTTCTCCATCCCAACTTAACTTCAGACAAAAATGACCTCTATCGATATAAATAGAGAAAATGGCAGGAAATCTGGTCTGAGAAAAAAGTTTTCTGGAAAGAAAGGAAAAAAAAAAAAGAAAAAAAAAGACGTTTTTCTTACCAAGTTTGGTGTCAGAACTGTAGAATAGATGGACTTTTTCGAAGGAAACAAAAGAACGGCGTTAGATTTTCAAGGATACTGGATGGAATATTCTTTTTTTGGAAAAAATTGCTGAACTCTGAGAAAATTGTCGGAGGGTTCTCATTAAAGACACATTTGTGTTTTGGGAGCTCCGGTTATTTTTCTGCGTGTGATGTATTCTAGATATGTTTTATTTATTTATTTATTTATTTTTTACTCTTTTTTTTATATTTATTTATAAACAGTTATTGTTATTCAAATTGGTTTTTAAGTGATAGTTTAATGCTCAAAAATGACTTGTTTATTTTTTCATTTCGCGGGATAGCAGTTATTAAATTAGATTACCGTTGTATATCACGTTTAAATAAATAATCCATAAGCAGCAATTTTTATTTTAATGTAAGGCTATTATAATCTTGACCTGTAAACCCAAATTTTTTTATATTTTTATTTCGATTTTTTTTATATTTGTTATTGCATTTATTTATTTATTTATTTTTCAAAACGCGTCTTGAAATCGCCTTTTTCACCTCTAAAGAAATAATTCATCTTTAAATTATAATAAATGTAATTTTTTTCCCCCTTCCCCAAGCTTTTTTTTTTTTTTTTTTTTTTTTTTTTTTAACCCTCCTTCCAGCAAATACAACGTGGGGTGTTTGAAATAAGTAGGGGAAAAAGAGAATCACAAACCTCTTTTTGAATATTATATTTTTCATAGTTAAAATTAATCGTCTGAAATTTGGGGTAGTTGCCATTTCGGTTATTTTAAATACTCTTTTTAGTTTACGAAAAAAAAAAAATATGATAAAAATAATTACAAGTATCTTGCTTAAGCATTACTCATACTTTAGTGAGCAAAAATAACCAAGTTGCAGACTTCGTTCCGTAATATCAATGGAAGTAGATGAAAACGCACGGTTTGTTACTTGCTTCTAGAGAAACCGGTTATTATTGTTGCAAAGTTTCGAGACTGGAAAATTCGTCAACATTTGCGTTGCTAATTGGAAAAACTATAAAATAATACTTACATACTCATTATTTAAACAGCTTCATTTTTTTATGAAAGGAAAAATTACAATTGAGATAATTTTTAGACTTATTAACGTTGCATTTTTAATAGCGCAATCCTAAAAATTCTCAATCAAATTACGGTACCGGCACTCAGCCATAATCTATTTTTTACCATAAAATCCATATTTACCGGGACTTTTTCACGGAACAAAAAACTGATATACCGTAATTTTTTATACTATTAATTATCATCAAATCACTGAATCACTCTAATTGAATAAATATTACTGTAAAAATTATGGTATAATATTTTACGATAAAGATGGATTTTACGAGTGATTCACCCAAAGTACCGGTACTTTATACCGTAATTTGATCTGGAATTTTTTGCAGTGCTTAATTATTAATTTTATGCGTGGTCTTAAATCTTTGGATTTTATAATAATATTAAAAAAAATGCATTTTTAATAAAATAAATACTTATTTTATTAAAATTATTGGTATGTTATGTTAATTTTTAAAATACCAGAACTGTGTATTTTTCCTTCGGATAATTTTATTTCTCTTGAAACTTAGTCACAGTGCTTTTTTTTCTTTTTTTTTCTTCTCCACTTTTTTACCGAATTCGTGCAGTAGTCTATCTTCAAATATGAATTATTTATTGCTCTCTTCTTCTTTTACCGATGTATCTATTTTGGGTATAATAACTTCAACCTAAGCAGCAAATGATAAAATCCAGCGATTTCTTTTCCTCGTGATACTGTCATTGGATCTTTCAACTGTTCAATAAATTGAGTTTAAAAAAAAAAAAAAAAAAAAAAAAAAAAATTGAAAGGCAAATACTTTTAAGATGAAACTCTGGGTGAAATAAATATAGCTTACGTGTTGTATCGATTTTTATTTTTGTAACAGTTCTTTACATTTAATTTTAAAAAAAATATTTTTACGTTCTGTTCGAAGTGAAAGGTAAAAAGATGACTTCTGATTAATATTAAAAACACAGTAAAAAATCTTTGACTTATTTTCGGTTTCCATAAGGATCAAATGGACAATTGAACCTTGTTCAAGAAGAAGAAGATTACTATACCAGTGCCAAACCCAATTCAGAAGACAAGGAACTCCTGGATCAAGTATTGGGAGAAATTAAGCTTCGTGGAGGAGTTAACATGGAGAGGAAAACAACGAAAACTTTCCACGATTAGTTTGATGGCTAGGGGACTCTAACCCATGATCCGATTACCACTGAGAATATTTCATATCAGCACTGTGATCGGCGCAAGGAGATGCGGAATTCATATCGAACAGCCATCGCTGGGATTCGAACTCGGTTCACCTCATTGGAAGGCGACCGCTCTATCCCCTGAGCCACCATGGCTCCAGCTGGTCGTTGTAAGTAAAATACCGTATTTAAGTTCAGCTAAACTTCTCCACATAAGTTAAAATGTTAATTAAAGTGAAGTTATTTTAAAAACCGCGTCGTATCGCTCATCGGAAATGTTGAAAAATCTATATAAGGAAATATCTTTCTCGTCTGCATCTTTTACTACTTAACTTAGATTTATTATTTGTTTATGCATTTTATTAAAACAGTGATGTATTTTTGTTTTGTGTACCTGGCAACTTTGATGCATAATTTGTTTATTAATGTTCTACATGGCTCCGTGCCAGTCTTGGTGTTAAGTTAGAAAGAAAGATAAAGTGAAAGAATTGAAATCTTATGAAGGAAACTTTCTGAAAGAATATAGTATGTATCACTTAAGAAAATTGATGCTTTCGGCTTGGCTTACTCGAAATAGAATGGAAATAATTGTTGCTAACGTAAACAAATGCCATGTTTCAACAACCAATGAGAATCGTGATACCCATACTACGTCACTTGTAGGAATCCCATTGTCGACGTTGCTTTTAGTTTAATTTGATTCTTACGCTTCTTTCTTTTTATTTCAAAGTATTTATTACATTATACAAAGTAATATATTACATTATACAAAGTTATATTACTTGTAATAAACAAAGTAATATTACAAGAGTATTTATTTTACTCTTTGTAAAATAAATAAATAGTTTATAGTACTACTGGTGTTTTTGAGTTAGTTGGTTCGGGACTATATTGTGTAATTGTATTTTTTCTTCTTCTTCTCATTTGAGTTGCTATTGAAATCCATTACTGCTCACTGGTAAGAATATTTTCTATAACATTCATTGGACGTATTTGTTTTATTTTTTATTTTTATCCCTGCTAAGTCCTTAAATGCAGACTTAGCAATAGAAAAAGAAGAACTTTTAAACACCACACTATTGTTTTTATTCAAAGACCTTTTTCTCTCATATTCAATTATAACTTAACTTAATTTCTTCTCTCTTCTAAATCGAATTAAGGCCTTTAGATTATGTTTTATTTATTGATGTAAGTGTTTTACTCAAACATTTTGATGCACATTAAGCTCTCACCAATAATGCTTTTAATTAAGCCTACTTTTCCGAAATCTTTTAAAAAATTCTATTGTTTTAGTTTCCGTCTTTATTATTTTTATAAATCGAAACATTAAATTTTTATAGTTAAAAAATGTACTGAGACAACACTAAAGAATGTATCGTTGAAAAAATCTATCCTTAACCGGCATCCCACGCTTTCAATTTGTTACTTAACCTGTTTAATTTTAAATTATTGCAAAATATTTCCTCTTGTACTAAGGTTGAAACTACAATCAAGGAATCGTAATTAAATTTTAAGAAAAAAGTTTAAGACTTTAATTAAGTTTTCCGGTAATTATTTCAGATTAGAACTTAGGGCTCAAACTAATTTGGCCTCGCAAGAACCACCAAGCTAAGTAATTGTTATGATTATTTTTTTTTCCTACGCGAAATTTTTCTACGAAGGATAAATAACGATGATAAATAAGCAACGGGTGTCCTTTATTTTAGATAGTTCTAAATTTGTCCAAGTCAAACTTGTTATATTTTTTTTTCTTAGAAAAAGAGTTTTTTTATTCCTCGTCCGAATGCCTACTTTTTTGAAATAATTATGTCTTCTTCTTTGTCAGCCCAACAAACCCCTTGTAGGCCTTGGCTGCTTCAACAAGTGACAAACGCCAACGCCTCCTATACGTGGCAACTACCTTCCAATTTCTAATATTTAGTGTTTTCAAATAATTTTCGATGTCGTTGAGCCATCTAGTAGGGGGTCTGCCTCTGGGACGTGACCCCTTGGGTTCTTAAAGGTGACTATTATCATGGCACTATTTTCAGGTCTTCTCCATAGAAGGCCTAGCCATCTCAGCCGAGGTTAAATTCTGAAATGAAAATATTAAATTAAATTAAATTAAATTCTTCTTCTTTGTGGCCTCTAATAAAAAAAAACTAATGTTACTACACCATAGAATTTATCATTCAAATTTTAAAAAAAAAGAAGAAATTTTTTTGGGAAAATAAGCGGTTTGATGAGCGGTAATAGTTTTGATGATAGCGCTTGATTCGGTAAGTTTGACTGAAATATTATTAATAAGCGTGTTAGTTTTTTGATTTAAAAATATTAATTTAGAAATTTGAATAATAATTATTTTTTAAAAAATATAAGAGCAACAACTAACGTGTTATAAAGAAATTGAGCATTTCTTTCACTTTCCCCCACTCATTTAAGGTAATGCTTCGGAATTAACGTGTGTAGTTGTATTATTATGAGGTTTCAATAAGCATTACGCTAGTGAGTTTATTTCGTTTTTCATAGTAATTTAATTCGATTGGCATCATTGTCACTGTATTTTGTAATAAAATGCTTTGTTGACATTTAAAAAAATTTTTTTGGTGAAAAATGAAGCAGCGCCATAAATGTACTGTTCTTGTAAAAGTTATTCTATACTGTGCAGTTACATGTTTATTACAACTGTATCTTTTTCACCACTCGTACTCGGCGTTGAAAATCATTCAAAAATTTACACTGCCGTGGATAGATTACCACCTTTTATAAGCCCGCCGCGATCACTCGAGTTTGTTGGTGAAACAGTAACTAGCTTTTTGCACAGCTTTCTGATTGCAGACAGCGATGAATCGATTAAGTCTATTGTTGAAACAGGAATAAAAGACGGGAAAAAATTTCTAGTAGAAAGTATCGTCTATTCTTTTAGGGTGCAAATTCCAATTGGTGTAGCTGTTTTGATAGGACTGCTAATATTCTGTTTGTTCATCGGCTTTCCTTGTTTTGTGCATTTTTACAGATATAAGCAGTTGACTTTCTCCGATGACCCGAACTATGAATCATACGTCGATTCCAGCGGGAAAGCTTGGCTGACTTTCGAAGTGTTTACAATTTGCATCTCCGTAGCGATTTTCGGTGCCGTTGTTTTATGCATAGCTTCAAATCAACTGAAACAAACGGTGTCAGAAGCATATAGATTCTCGTATTATGCAATAGACCTAACATATACGATGCTGGAAGTCGTTAAAGAAAACTATTTTTATCGTTTGAGCGACATTTCGCGAAGTGTCGTTCATTCGCTATATTCCCTGCAAGACATCAACGAGAAAGTCAGTGAAGTGTTTGTAAACGAAATGATGAGTTTTTTAAAACCTGTTGATAAACTGTCGAAATCCATTGACTGGGAAATCGAGCAAATGAGAGAATTCTTGATTCTGCAATCAGTCGCCCTGGATGAACTATCAAATCAAACGGTGACACGTATGATTAAGTTTCACCAAGACTATATCGATGCCGCTAAAAGTTTGATAAAGGCATACGAAATCGAACATGGAAATGGCTCTTCCTCTTTTTTACATCCTTTACTATTTCAGTCTTTGAATATTAAGATGAATGTCAGTAGCATATATGATTCGGCTATTGCTGCTGTCACTGACGTTTCAAAAACTAGTCTGAATTCCGGTGTCCGAAATATGCATCAAGACCTTCAGCAATTAGGAGAGTCTTCTCATTACGATCCATCGAATCTTATTCAAAAGTTCAAGTTATTAGCTTCTCAAATCGAGGATCGAGTTGGTTTTACAGTTTCCAGTTTCATCACCTTTACTCAAAAATACGTTAACGAAGACTATCGTAAATTATTAAAGCTATTGGCTGATAACATATACAAAGATACTAAATCAGTAATATATCCCTTCGGAGATGTTATGTTTGCTTTAGGTTCTATTAGTTTAGTTGTATCAGTATCGTTAATATTAGCGTATTTCATTGCACTTATTGGTTCTAAAGGTTTTCGTGTGGAAGAAAATGCCGAAGAAGGTCCTTTCGTTCGAACACCACTTTCCCAATTCGGTGGGCATGTTTTGCTGTTTTTCTGCTATACAGCTTCATTCGTAATTTGGATATATTGGGGATGGTGTGTCTTCCTATTTTTAATGTCTACCATACCGAATCTGTTATGCGAATCAACAAAAGACTTAGCCATTTTGGAATCTACCATTGACTTACCTTTAGTAAGAGATGAATGTAGATGGTTTTACTTGTTTTCGTCTAACGAATTCAACACCACTCTGAAGGAAAACATTCAACATTGTCGAAATGATCCCACCTATTTTGTAAGCCTTCCCGATTCAATCGTCAACGCAAGTTTTCTTGAAGCTTTTAAATCTGATTTGAACCTGTCGTCGACAATAGCTTCTTTCAAAGTGAATCTGCGCAACATATCTCATTTCAATTTTTCACATTCTGAATCAATTGTAAAAAAAATAACTACTTTGCTTGATTTAGTGAACACACATTCCTTCTTTAAAGTTCTTCTAAGATACATCAGAAACGTATCCTTCAAAATTAAACCGTATAAAATATTGCAAGATTTGATAGACAGTGACAAAGTATCGAGCAATGTATCACATAAAGCAACACAGTGTTTAGAAGCTTATGATTCTTTGATAGCATGTCTTTCGAATGCTCTGAGGAATGAAGTTATTTTTGACATGGCTAAAAAGAAACTTAATTTGACTGTACAGAACATATTGAAGGAGATAGATTATCTTTCAGTGTCCTCTGAAGCTTTCCAAGAATCAGTTTTAAATAACAGCGGGCTTGTTTATGAAAACATTTTAACTAGACATTTAAATGTTAGTATTGATGGTGTAGCCCACGATGTGAAGGCAGCTTTGCGTGAGTTTCGACAATCAATATCGTTTTGTAGTGGCATCGATGTTATGCAGAGTGAAAGTGAAGATATTTTTTGCAACGATTTACTTCATCCGATTTCTACTTGCTGGCTTGGTTTCCTTCTTGTGAGTATCTTTCCACTTGCTTGTGTCTTCATCGCTATTCCAACTATTCACTTGTTCGAAGTGCGTCCAAAAAACAGACCTTCAGCTGAATCTATTGGACCTATAACAGCTGAAGATGTGGACGCCATTTCATCGGACAAGCCACAATCTAAAATTGAAAATCGCACAACTTAAGGTACATCGGAAAAATCTCCTAAATCTCAGAGGAATTAACTCCCTAAGTATTGAATTACGAATCTCAGAATAAATTGGAATCCATCTGATCATTCTGGGCCTGTTTTTAAAGTTCCGATATTTAACAGCAACTTTTCTGGTGTGAATGTGCAGTCAAATCTATAAGTCAGTGTAATATTATGCCATTTCAATTTCCATTAAATTACAACTTAAAAAAAATATTTGGACGTGTGCTTTTATTTACACATCTCAAACATTTTTTTGCAATTGCAACCTAAGAACTGAGGATAGATCTTGAATGGAAGAAAAGAAAATTACCTATGTTAACGATGGTTGTATCATTTTTGTCATGCTATGTTTTTATATCTTGTCTAATGTATTTATAACAAAATTTTATGTACTTTTTAATGTGTCGTCTTTTGAAAGTTTTTATCATTAAATTACATTTTTCGTTGTAAAATAGTTAACTTTAAATATTTATACCATGAAAAAGTTAAAAATTTACTCTGTGAATTGTGAGATGAATGTCACACGAACTTTCCAAAGGCGTGGTACTCATTCTTAGATCTTTTATTTTAATTTTAAATCTCTAGGTATAATTCAATAATTAAAAACAAAACAAGTAGTTGCAGTCCTGAAATCAACTATACAAATGCAAGCGTATGTCAAAAATTATGGTGAAAAAATATACCAAGCTATGCTCCAGCTATTTTAGTACATATCGCATATCACGCTTTTATAACATTATAATGAGAAAAATGCGTGTTTAACATTCATTATAACGGAGGTCAAGATCTATGAATTGGCAGCTTCAGTTGAAAATACTATGCCTACTGACATTTATCTCGCGTGATAATATCGTACGTGAGCCATTATTATTTGATAAGAAAAGTATTCTTGAACTTCCTTAATTGACTCTGAAGTGACGTTGAAGCCTGAAAAATATTTTGGTGAATTTATAGTTACATGTATGAATAATAATTAAGAGTGGGTGACATAGGAAATGCGTATTAAGTATTTCTGTTTGTCAGTTATCTGATTCTACTCAAGCCTAGTAAGGATTTTTTGCTTTGCAAAGTTACGAATTTATTTTGTCACCGTTTTTGATTCTAAAATACATCCAAGATGATTTTAACGTTATTGATTAGGCTGTTAATAAATTGAAAAACACAAAAAAAGAAGGAAAAAAAAAACAAAAAAAAACGTTTTTCTCGGATTAAATAAAATTCGGGTCTGTGTATGTTCTTTTCATAGAATGCAATCGTCATCAAATACGAACCTTCCACTAAATTCATCCCCTAGAATTTACAAAAATCAACTGTAAGTGTACAATTAGCGGGAAATATGTTCTTTTTCTGATGCTTGGTATGAAATCATAAGGTTCATTTCTTTTTCCTTAAAAAACGAACTCTTCACATATTTCGGTCCTTAGAATTCACAAGAAAAAGTATCCTGCAGTAAAAAGTAAATGAACTTACAAGGCTACTATTGCTACGTAAGTTTAGGCCAATGCGGCAAACTTGCAAGAACTGTATGATGGGAAACTAAGACGAATCAGAATTGTATTGTATTGCAGAATCCGATATTCCTGCGCCAGGCGGATGAGGGTTCTATAGTTGTTTGGTTCACTGGTTCTATCTAGATCGTCGGCATCAGGTGGATGAGGATTTTAGTGGCTTTGCTCAGTGGTCTCTTTGATCGACGACCTTATTCATGCCTGAACTTTCTCTGCTAGAGTCAGATGAAGACAGTACGATGCCGAGTTGATGCAATTAAATTTTCTCTGCAACTGCGAGACACCAAGAGTCTTCTGAAACGTCAAAAGCTACGTTCAGCGTTGCTGATTTTGGTCGGAATTTTACTAACCTTGCACAGCATGTAGCTGCTAACTACATGCATGCTATATATGCATAAACTATGTAACCGTAAAGACATGCTAGAAATCTTCCAGAACGTGAAAAGCGTCGCTGATTCTGGTCGGCATTTCACTAACCTTCTATTCTATAACATGTAGCTAGTGTAAAAAAGTGTCACTAAAAAAATTTCTCTTGCACTAATGTATTTCAGCCTTTGATTCTTCAAACTGTAGTTCGTGTAGAAATAGTTCCGAACTATGCCTTGCTATGTGATTCAGATTCTACTTTGTGCCCTCCTTTGCACTTCTTGCAAGCTTGTAGCACTGGTAATGTATTACCTGATTTACGAGGTAATTAACTTATGTGCGAAATGTACCATTATTAATATTATAATTATGTTTAATGCCCCGTAGGAAACTTAAAAACAAATAAAATTTTTTATAATACTCCAAATCTGCCTCTCGATATCCATTATTTTGAGTAATTGTATATTCTCCGGATTACCATTTTAGGAAAGATCTATTCGCTTTCGGTCGTAAAAAATTCCGTTTTTATTTCTGAGAAGTATGGATAAAAATTTTCCGATTTCTTCAATAAATCTATTCTTTCTCTCAAGTGTTCGCCCTTTCATTCCTGAAATCCTTTTTCTGAGTAATTTTCAGGGTCTGTGAGATTTGTGAATAGTCGATATATGTGTCGCATGCAGCGATGACTTCCTGAAATTGCAGAAGAGATTTAAGATATCGAATGTGAAAAGGGGATGAAAACCGGAAACATAAAAAGACATTTTTCATCTCCCTATCAGCCAGTTTTTTTATAAATCATCCTGGCACCATTTTTATTTTGGATCGAAGGTTTTTACAGAGATGTCTTTAAAATTGTTAGCAATGATCTAGAATGGGATCAAAAAGAAAAAAGAAAGAAAAAGCTCGTTTACCATAAAAAAATATAAAAAAAATTTATAATTATGGTTTCTTGGTTTTTCTCGTAATAATTTTCTTTACGAAAGCTTTCATGTTTTAATTGAAGAGTTAGGTGGATGAAGGTGACCTAATAGTGAAGTTGAGTGAATTAACTTAGAAATAGGGATTATGCCTTGCCTTTGTCTCTTACCCAAAAGCTTCTAGTTGTTATAAATCACTGACACTCATTTTAAATTGGTCGCGTCATAGCGTTCGCACTTTTGGCGTTTTAATATACCGCCAAAACACAGATTTTCTAAGGCTTCTTGGAGACTGTTTATTGCTAAATGCACTTTTTTCAGCTTTGTGAATACTTAAAGATTGCCAGTTAGTGCAATCTTAACAGTACTTTTAAATACTTCTAAAATAAGAGTTTTCTTCGAGGAATTTCAAGTTTTTCAGAAATTTTACTTTTGACCCCTCATCCTCACTATGACCTGACTTTTGGTAGCCAACTGAATATTGCAGTACAGCTTTTACTGACAAACTTATAAAATATTAAAGCGGTAAAATTAGAACATCTTACATTTAGCTTGATACTTAGAAAAAGTTGTTCCTCTGCTCTGATTTAATATTTCATTCGTAAGTGCATTATATTTTCTTAACTGAACCGTATTCAAATTTCAAACAGTCACTTCAAATTATTCACATATATTTTATGATTATGAGAAAAATATTCGTATAACAATAACTTAAATTTTCAAAATTAATTAAAGTCGAGAAATCGATTCATAGAAATTCCATGTAATTCGTTAAAACATATATCTTTTGGAGGTTTCCTGTTTAAAATCAAGAAAAAGTTTTCAAAACGAGTTCCAAATTAAAATTTAATTCTGGCAGACGAAAAATGCAATTGTTATAATCTTAAGCTTTAATTATTTTAACGCAATTTACGATTGGCGACATTTGAGTTGAGAATTAGTTGTTTAAAGTAAAATAAAAAATTGATCAACTATAGTGACCTAAACAAATACCACGATTTGCCTACGCGTTATGTCACTTGCAGGCATCATTTTATGAAAATTGCACAATTTCCTAAAACGGCACTCTTTAAAGCTTTTGCAGTTTATCTACATTATTAAAATGTATCGGAATAGTGGGTGCCATGTCGGCTGACTTTGCAATGTTTTCCGATTGCAGACATCAAAGAGTGAAAATCTTTTGAAGTCCGCGCTTTTTGCGGCTTCTGAATACGCAAGCCTAGTCAAGGTAGCGTAAAAGAGCAAATTGTGTCAGACACTTAAATGTGTTAAAAACAGCAATAGCAGTAGTGAATGCTTTCATATCTTTTGAAGCTCCGATCCTCTTCTGAGATATCTCAATGGATAAGTTGTTTCAGACACTTATATGTGTTAAAAAAAGAAGATAAACTCTAGAGAAAGTTGCGTTGAGTGATGCCTTGTTGATGTCTAGGGTCAAGGGTTGGTTGTCCAATTAGACAGTTATGAAGCTCACTCTTTAAACGCGATGCCTCTCTCACAGGGCACGTGTTTATATTATTGATATCAGATGTGCGGCGTTTTATACCAAAGGTGGTGACAGTCTCTAACTAGCGCGTTTTCAATTGTTCAACTGCATTTTATTTTAGCTACCGACGGCTTAAAAACAAAGAATCTCTTCTATTGCGTGTTACGACGGAGTATTTAGATTTTGGTGATGATGTGGAGTTAAGATATTTCTTAAACGCTTAATTTCCTCTACTCTTGTTACCTGTTTGTTCTTGAAGTTTTTATTTTTAAAAGAATGCGACGATATTTTTTAATTAAAGTTGGTTTCAAGGATCCATTTGAAAATTTAATCTCGCGTTATTGTGAGAAATAGTTAAGTTTTCAAAAGTCGTATGCCAAAATTAATTATGGATGAGTTTCTAAATGTTAACAATAACAAGCTTCCTAAAACCGGAAGAAATATAGAAAACTTCCGATGTATTCCTCAGCTTATGCTACGTTTACGAGGCGAGGTGTGAACAGGCTTGATATTCTAATAGGAAGTTTTATTATTGTTATTTGTGTTAAAATCTTTAGCGCAATTTTACCATTCATTGAAGTTTGCTGCAATTTATAAATCCTAAAAAATGGTAAGCCTTAAAAAAGTTTAGGAAAACTAATATTACTACATAAATAAATCGTAAGGTTTGCCATGTTTAGTGTGTTATCCCCTATGCGGCTATAACTAATTAACTAACTCCCTGGCATTACAGTCCATGTTGGACCATGGCCTCACTAACAATTTTTCTCCAAAGTCGCCTGTCTCTAGCTCTTTGTTTCCAGTTTCGGACTTTTAGAGTCTTAAGGTCTTTTTCCACCTCGTCAAACCATCTTTTGACCGGCTTTCCTCTTTTCCTTTGGCCCTGGCACTGCCCCTTGAATATCTTCTTAGTGCCTCTGTTTTCCTCCATTCTCTCAAGGTGTCCTAGCCATTGAATTCTCTTTGCTTTTACATAATTTATTATATCTTTTTCTTTAAATAGTCTTGCAATTTCAAAATTGTATCGCCTTCTCCACAGATCACCCTCTTTGACAGGTCCAAAAATAGTTCTAAGAATTTTTCTTTCCCAGGTAATCAGCATTTTCCTATGCGACTATACTTTTGTAAATTATCGCCATTTTTATTTTCGGATAGCATCATAGCATGCTTATGGAAGTTGTCTAAATTTGTTTTCTGCTAAAATTAAACGGATTAAGTTGAATTGAAAGAACGCTTTATAGTGTAAACATTAAAAATAAATTAATATTGACTGGCGTTCTTTTTCAAACTAAGGCGTGATCATCGGAAATAGTAACCCGTAAGTTTTACGACGAATATTAACCCCTAGCTCCCCTAATAATCCTTAGTCAAACCTATACTCAGGGCACTTTTTAATTTCATAAATTATTAATTATATTTAAAAAGTTCAAATATATATCAAAACTGGGAAGATTCTTTATGCTTTCAGAATCTGGTATACTAGATTGTCAAAACATTATTAATATTTTTAAGTGTTATATAGCAAGTTATGGAAAGCTCCATTTGCTTGTGATACTTTATTTTATTTATTTATTTTTTAGACTTCGTGCTGTGTTTGAACTGCTTTGGTTTACTTTCGACACAATGGAATCTTATTTTAACAGTATCAGACTGAAATAATATGAATGTTTTATCCTGATATCGTAAAACAATTATGGCAAAAACATTGATTTTATATAAAAAAATAAAGACTTTGAACTTCTCCAGAAATATTGTTTACCTTAATTTGGAATAGAAACAATGGTGTTCAATTCATTGTAATCTTGTTTCTTAATATCAATTCAAAATAAAAGTAAGAGTAAGTTCCACTTTCCTTTCTGCGGACCGCCGTCTTTGCTTTCTTCAGTTAAAAAGTATTGAGATGAAGTCTAGGGTATTACGTAAACATCCCATGAAATAAGAGTGGACATTTATTATTACTATTCTACAATGTATAAAAGATGATTAATATGATAAGAAAATGACACATAAGTTTCGTTTATTTACATAGTGAATATGTTATTAACAGTTTATTGCAGCAAGCCGCATCTTAATCTCCATTCCAACTAACTTATAAGTTGGGGAAGGGGAAAAAAAAAAAAAAAAAAAAAGTTTTTTTGTGCGTTCGTAGCGCCATCTCCTGACAGTTTTTATTATGAGTGTTTCGGACTCATGATATTTAAGTGTGTATAAATAGCAGGGCTCGAAAAACCGCCCGTCCTCGGCGGTCAAAAATTCCGCGCGGACGGCCATTTTCCCGTTAAAGTTCGTGATACATTTTCAATTTTTGTTATCTTACAAGAGTCTATCGCCTCACTTCTATAATGACCCTCTAATCTAGAAATACAGCAACATACTGCGCTTGGTGGAATTGATGTTTTCATTGTCTGGGAGTACTGCAGCGGTTGAAAGGAGCTTTTCAGTAATGAACTTACAAAAAAACACATTACGTACTGGTCTTAACAAGAAGCGTTAAACGCAATTATGAACATCTACCTAAATGGAAAACCCCTTTCAGATTTCTGAGCACAAACCTCTGTTAAATCATTAGATTGATTGTGGAACTGGCAAACGTCATATTTGATTCATTGAAAAAACGCAGTACCCTCGGATAAATTGACATTCCAGATAACTTGACCTTTGCCATTTAAATTATTTCATATAAGAAATAAATTATTTCATAAAATAAATACTAGGTTACTATTAGTAACCTAGTATTTCTTTTATAACTGTATAATGTTATCCTAATATTTGTAATCCTAATAACTACTAATTCATTGTGCAATTTATATGATAATTGTTTGTAATAAATAAGAGAAAATTATATTTTTTATTTATTTAGAAGTGACGGGCTAGTTTAAAAGGGTACATTGTTGGACAAAGCGTCCTCGGGGACGGTTAAAATTTCCGAGTTTTTTCGAGCCCTGATAAATAGTAAAACTTGCTAAGTTGATCAGCTGTATATACCTGTCTCTCAAGGTGGTCACCATAATGTACCACCAATGTATTGATAATGGCTGATTACCTCATTATAATAAGCAGACTACCCACCTAAGTGAACCATCAGTTTTTTTGTACTGCAAGTGGTCTAATATTACAGATTTCACTGTATTTTAATAATCGTTTTTATATAAGTTTTTCTTAAGTAAGAGATTACATTTATATTATTTGTTACAGGTTAAAGTTGCTTGTGGCCATCCCAGACGCGCCACGAGAGATATTACTGAACCTAGTGATCTCACGCCCGGATCTATTCCGGGAAGGATAGTTCCTGTTCGATCGGCTGATGACAGCTTGTACAGGCGTCTCCAACAAATAGTTCAAAGACTGTCTGAAACAAAAGGACATTATGCCAATTTGGCTGATGCTGTATGCAGTGATGAGACATGGGCCGTCAGAGAAGAAGGTCAATGCTGGAATGGCGTCTATCTTGGACAGTGAGTGACAAGTTTCTTATTTTTAAAAAAAGTGACATTAGTTTACGAAAGCTTTAATAGTTCCTATGTTATTTTTAATAAACTTTTTCTGCTGGGAAATCATATTGAGAAACATGTGCTAAATTCCCACTTCGAAATAACAATTATATTACATAGTCCGAAATTTCTGGCGTTTGGAAGTGACGTTATTTACCTTTATTTGCCTCAATGGTTCGTGTGGATCTGAATTACGTTATTTTATTGTTCAAATAATGCGTTCAAACCATATTCTCAAAAGACATTTCTTGCTGAGTTTTCTTTTATAACTCAAAACGACGTTCAGAAATCCCGTTGCTAAATAAATGTAAGTGCTATAAAAATTAGTCTTATTTTTAAATATTTAATTTTTTGTTAATGCTAGCTAATAACAAACTAATTTTAACTACATAAAGAAACAAAAATTCTTTTTTTATTATTTTTAAATTTAGTTCTTCCATCAGTAGTTGGTTATATTATTGGATATCTGCGGGGATAAATAATGGTATTTGTTTATGCCACGATTCAACAGTCGATTAGATTTAACACACACGGGTGACGGTGCTTGCAGTTATCCAATTAAATCTCATCTCAAAATCGATTCAGCATGGTAATAAACTAAGCCTAATTGCTGTAACGTTAACACGCCATGTAATTCACGCCAGGTGGTGTGAGCAGTATTCTTCTCGAGTTACAAGTACCTAATTATTAAAAAAAGGCACTTTTCTTTTGACAAATGTATTATTGTTGACTCGCTTTTATAAAAACAAGCCTGACATAAATGTAGATTATTTTATAATAAAATTGTTAATGTATTAAGCTATGCCGGAAGAAGACAAGAGATGCACGAAAAAATTCGAAGAAGCAAGAAGTACAAATTCAAAAATGTACCCTTTTTTCTTTCTTTTCTTTTTTGCAATTATTACACATTCTCTCATTAATACTATAATATTTTTTTATATCTAGATTGAATAACAGCGTCATTTTTAAATTTAATGTCTATATTGTTTCCTCTTAAAATGTTGCGGTCTAAAAAAAATAAGCTTAAATTGATCTGTCATGAACTTATGCAGTTTCTGTGTATAAAACACAATTTATGTGCATACTTTCCTTCCGGTTTGTGTTTTTATCATTGACTGGCCTGCTTTGCGCACAGGAAATGTGAATTGACCACGATAATTTTTTTAAGCCCACTCTTGACCGCATTTTCATCTTCCTGTTATTTCCTCTTCCATCGTAAATATTTGTGAGAATTGAGAAATATTTTCATACATTGTAAATTGGAAGTGACACTTAAATGTCTGGCAGAAAAACCTCTTCCTGGTTCGATCTGAAATGTGTAAATGAAGAGTCATATTTCCTATTAAATATGACTAATAATGGCGTCTAATCAGTTTTGATAAGGAACTTATTTTCTTTTCAGTTAAGTCTACGTTGCTCGCATTTGGATTTCGTAATAGTATAAGTTAACTAGTGAAAAATTTTATTTAATTTTCATTTATTTTACTTCTGTTAGCATTTTTACATCATAAGTTCCACAATGTTTAGCCTTTCTTCTGCTTTGTTTAAAGGCTATATATACATCAATACGGTGTGCTATTTATAAAGGTATTAGTGTCAATAATGTAGTGTTATTAAAAATAATGTTTTGCGAAAACTACAGTAGTTGATGTAGCTATTATTGGCGATTTGTTGCTATTTCTCCTATTTGGGTTACTTTTTGTTGCTTAAAATACTAACCATGCGCTAATCACTTTAGCATGATGGGTCACTAACTATTAATGAAATTATTTAAAATTATAACTCAACTATTTAATTAATTTATTTGTTAACATTTTCGTCTTGTGAGAACTATGTTTTAAGTTGAGTATATTTTTTTTGTAAAAACCGTGTAGGAATTTTTGCGAAATTATTTTTTATGCCAGTTATTATGCTAGTTTATTTTATATCTCTCCTGCGCATTAATTTAAATCGACCCCCTTCCTTATTTATTTATTTTTGTTTATACACTCTTTCATCAAAAGCTTGGGAAAGGCGGCACTTTAATGTAATATATTGTGTATTTACTTTTATTAATTCCAAAATTTCGATAAAAAGGAAAAAGTATCTTTAGGGCCCCAAAGCACTGAAACATCCTAATATATAAAATGTACATGAAATCTAGTTATATAGTTTAACCGCTACAAAGTCCAGACTGCGACCTTATTAAAATGCCTAAGGACAATACAACGGATATCTAAACATATGTGGTAGGTAATTCACTGCTATTAGAATAACATTAGATTCCAAATTACGGACTGTTCCGAATGGTTTAAAATACTTTGACAAGATTTGAGACAAAATTTTGATCTGTATGGTATGCTAATTTACGCAATCAATTATGCTTCTTTGCTTGAATGAAATATCATATTCATGCAAGAGTTTATTACTAGATGCAATTCTCCGAAAAACTGAAAGGTTTGCTATACTGGTTAAAAAATACTGGTTAGTTAATACTGGTTAAGATAATTTTTATGTCATTAATTGAATCTATACATTTTATGGGGGGAGCGCACTTATTAGTCTATTTTTTTTTGCCGAGATATACACGTTTAAGAATGTTATATATAAGAAGGGCTCGTGTAAATGTTGCAAGAAAACTTATAGAGGAGTTTATGCACATCTTCAGGATTAAAATTGCATAGAAACTCATGCCCGGAAATGTCGTTGTACCTGCTAGGTATGCTTCCTATTATGAAGTCTTCACGCGTAGAAATAGTTTATAATTATAGCAAGCATTTTTAAACTTGTATATTTCGACAAAAAAAAAAAAAAAAACAAAAAAAAAGACTGAAAATGTCATTTTTAAAAACTGTAGCTTGGAAATAGAAGCCGATTGCAAATTTGATATCCCCACACCTGAATTAGAGAATATCAATTATTTGTATAAAAGCAACAAAAATTTTGCCTCCCCAGTGTTATTCATAAGATTTGCATGGCTCTAAAGTTGATGTTATATATTAATTCAAAGGAAGCTGATACAATTTTGACTATGTCTTGCTAACAAGCTATTAATGCTTCCGAAAAAAAAAAAAAAAAAAAAAAAGAACTTCAAAAGTAATTTTTATGGTACAGAGGAGTAAAACATGAAGGAACAAAAGAGGGGTGGGAAAAAAAAATTCCCTAAATAAATCAAAACTTTTTCCTGACCACATTACCATGTAATGATCTCGAAAATTCTGATCCCCGTGAATCCCTTTTCTTCCCACATTATTCAGGCAACAGCTTTACCCATACCCTCCCTCTTATATTATGAAAAGAAGAAGGGGAAAAAAAAAAAAAAAAAAGATCTGAAGGGAAAATATTGAGGCATGTCCCACGCTGACCAAGTTCTTTCATCTTTCCCACCTCACTGAATATTTGATGATTTCGCACTTTTCTGTTGTTCTCCACCCCTCGCACAAAAAAGATCTTCAAGGTGTGATAAAGCGTACGTGTGTTATCCTACAAAAAATTTCTCTACTTGGAGGGTATCTAATTTCTTGTTAAGTAAGCATGTAATTCTCATTATCTTAGGGAGTATTTTACCTATCTTTTTTTTATTTTTTATAAATATTGTTATTGAAATTTCAAATCTTATATATTCTTCTCAAATCTATATCTATGTTGTGAACAATTTTAATTGTTCAAAAAAAAATTAAGAACAAAAATAAAACTCCCTATGGAGTGATTAAATTCAAAGGAGTGTCAAATTAAAAAATTTTCTGGAGAAGCACAAGAGTAGTAATTTTTCTTTCTTAAAGATAAATATTTTTATTTATTTATATATATATATATTTTTTTTTTGAAGTACGAAGAGTGAAAGGAAAGAAAAACCAGAAATGCTCAATAAATTTAAGATTTGATACAGGACAGAGAAGGGGGGGGGGATTAGAAAGAACTCATTTTTAGGGGAGGAAAATGGTTTTGATGCTGGTTTGGTACTAAAGGCATGTAAGGGGCTTTTCTTTTTTTGCTTTTATCTTCTTTTTTTTTTGTTGTTCCCATTTCCTTATATTTTGTGTCAGGCATGGTTTATTACACCCTTTGATTCCCTAATATTGAGTACATGTACATAATATTTAAATTTCTTACATATTCATGCCTAGCTTTCGTGCAATTTAAATGTAAACCAACCATCAATCTTTCTGATGTCTGTATTTGTGTCTGTTGTGATGTAAGAAGTTTTGGCAAGATCTCTGTTTTGTTAGAAATAGAGATTTCAAAACTAAGGTTCCATAGATTTGGATGTCATAATATTTTCAAGGTTCTTCTAACAAAAATTTCCCCCTCCTGTTTGCCGAAACGACTGATTGATAAACTATTTTTTTTAAAATAAAAATTATTTTAAAATTTAAAACACAATTCGCACAGCTGTTTTATGAACTTGTTGATTTATTTCTGGAAAACATTTCTATTTTTGTTTAACGTGATTAGAATGAGAATCTTGTTCAGATCCTGATTTTTTTTTCTTTCTTTTTCTGACTGAGTTAAATTTTAATTCTACAAACAGCACTAGGCTCAATCCTGCAAGAAACCCAACTGATTCTGACTGGATTGGCTACACCCAATTAATGTAATTGATTGCAGAATCTATAGGAGAAAACTAGAGGGGGGTAATCCAGAGGCGCCTGTATCCACCCAACACCACTGCAGGATTCCAACATCTCAACTTGATTAACTAAAGAAAAAAAAAAATCGCAGTGGCGTTGTGGTGGTATTCCCCAGATTTGAAAAGCTTGATTCGTATGGATTTTTTCTTCTTCTTCATTCGTTTGTTTCTTTTATTCTTATCATTAATTTAGCGTTCAGGCATTGTTTAGTGCGAAAGATCTTGGCTGGATGAGTAATCATTCTGTGAAGTGCGAAATTGATTTAACGAGTAGCCGAAAGAATGGGTTCTTTCAGGGAAATGGATTTTCTAACTAATTTATTAGGTTTACAGTCTGGTGACGCTGTTTAGAAGCTGCTAAATCACACAATCAAGACTCTAAATCCTAAGTTCTAATAATGGTTTTGTTAATCTTGTTGCACATTTTTCGGATAAACGAATGTGACTTTATAGTTGTTACCGGATAAAACAGTAACGGGAAAAAAGTTATTTTTAATGCACAGTGCGCAAAAAAATAAAGCGGATCATCCCGAGTTACTTTTGATCTAATAATCGGATCATCACATTCTAGGACTCAATCTTAAAGAGTCTTCAAATATGCTAATTAATTACCTCAGATAATAATTTACGTTACGAGATCAAACACAAAAGTGTACTTTCTCTGAATAAATATTCTTTTTTTTTTCCCTTCACAGATTCGGATTTCTGACCCTCAAAATATAAGGGGGTAGTTGCAATCTGGGAAATAGGGTCCCAAATTCTTGTAATGTTAATTTTATTTTTTGCTTATTTCACCATGTCAACTTTTATAGCGAATCGAAAAAAAATGTGCACAAAATTTGAATAATTAAAGATAATTTTTTGCAAACTGTAACTTATAGTAAATATTTATATTATTTTTTAATATTTTATTTAATAAAAGTCGATTTTTTTTTTTTTTTTTTTTTTTTAAATTTTGAAGAAACATCACCTCAATTTTTCAAAATCATAAAATAACGCTTGTTTTAAGTAATTAATTAATGATATTTTTCAATAGAGGTTGTTATTTTTAATCTATTATGTCTTCTTTATTAGACTTTTTTCTGAAACTGCTGTGTTTTTCAATATGTATAGGTATTATACCTATTAATAAGATTGGCAGATCTTGTATTCACCATATAAGTTCAAAAATAATTCATATGACGTTATGCACCCTTCTCCAGGGGTCTGTCCAGACATTTTGTGAAAGGTCCTTTTTTTGTGAAATTGTGAAAAAATTACTCATATTTTTTCAAACAGCGTCCTGCTTTTATGAATTTACGCAAATATGGTCCGGTTATTGCAAAAAACTTTTCCAAGGAGTTTTTAAATTGTAAATAGATACAAGATTATGCTCAGCACTGTAAAATTATAATTAAAAAAATTTAAACTTTTAAAAATAAACAGCAATTGCTGCTTTTAAATTAGAGATACAACATACAAATATTTGGTATTTAATCTATACTGCTGAACGCAGAATATTCATTTCGGACGAATAATGGAAGAATCGTCTGCCGAAGACAAACACAAAATTTAATTCGTTTACATCCATCTTTCTTGTTTTCTGCCCTGGGAAGGGTTTATTCAATTAACAAAACAATAATGAAGATAAACAAATTTGTGAAGGGTCTGATTAAAAGAAAAATCATTTTGTGAAGGGTCCGTTTTTATGAAAAGATGTTTTGTGAAGGGTCCGTTAACGGACCCAAATTTCTTCTAAACAGACCTTTGGTCTCTGAAAAAGAGTTAATTTTGTTTTTGTTTCTATGAGCTTATAACATGGTGGTTATTTTATTATGGCATTGCATAATTAAATATTATCTATATTTATTTATCCATTGATATATAATACTTAATGATTAAATTTAAATATTAAAATTTAAGATCAAGACTGACTGGCCGAAAAATTAATCAGTAATCAGCACGTGTATAAAATTGAGAATAAAAGATAAATTTAAAACTCAAGCATAGAAACTGTAAAATGAGAATGAAGCTGCAATCAAAAACTACTCTTAAATTTTATGCTATAAAATCATTTAAAGTGATGGTAACACGTGCTGCGAAATAAATTAAGATCATAGGGTTAGTACAAAACATGTGAAACGCTCAATTCTCTAGAATAAAAAAAAGATTTTTAGAATAAGATCAAATCAAAAAACTAATCAGAACAGAAACATCAAGGAGAATAGAATCAGAATATACTTACAAAAACATTTTTATTTTCTTGGCTATAATAGACAAGTACTTTAAGTACTGAAATTTTACATCAATTTTATGATTTCAAAACACCAAAATAATTTGCCATCGTATATCCATACTGGCAATGAAATATAAGATTGCTAAAACAGCAAAAAATTTAGAAAAAGATTTTGAGATTAGAAGAGATTCTTCCAACTCTACAGAATTTACTCCCTAAAACTGGAGCTGCACACTCTCACACTTTTTTTTGCTAAGGGGCCGAAGCCCCCTCGCCTCTCGAAGACAAACCACCAACTCTTTCTTGTTTCAAAGCTCGCGGCAAGGATGAAAATCAGACTGATGCCAACAAAAACGAAAAGTTTTTCTATTTTGTCTTCGGCTTATCAGCCTTACACTTAATCGCCTCATCTTTAGCGGAATTCCAAGAGTCTCATTCCTTCATCTGATTGGCTCCGCTGCCGTTCCATTGCCCAATAAGAGATGAGTGCATCCCGAAAGATTTGCTTTCTTCAGACACTGCTTTCCATGTTGTTTTGTTTACAAACTGAAACTAGAATGTCTTTGAAATATGTGAGAAAAGATTTGTGAGTTCTTGTGCAAAAGTGTGATAATATTATTAGCAACAGTTATTACACTAAATGTTAAATTCCTATTTAACATTATCACCTCTTTTTGAGAAAAAAAAATGTAAAAAAAAAATTGTTGTGCCAAGAATGTAATACTACTGGAAATAATTCAATTATAACATATATCATAATCATAACAATATAGTATTTCTGTTCATTTTCCTTGAGAATATTTGCTCACTCTCTCTCTCCCAAGTCATACAAATATTTTAATGATGTGGAGCAAAAAAAATTATATATACACATTTGATCCACATAGCTCACTCAAAGATTCGGTTTGTATAAAAACCATTTCTAATATACTTTGTTACTCGTACTTTCAATTTGTGATAATACCTTCAATATTATGTTTGTTTTTTACATTGTTGTTATTTCAAATTATCATACCTTTATATTATCAATTTTCTCATACTTATTATTTTCATTCACATTTATTATTCTTATTACCATATCAAATCTTTCTATTCATTATCACTATCTAAAATAAAAGTGATTGAAATGACAATATAACCAAAAATTTGCATCACAAGGATTGTAAAAATTCCTTAGTAGCTAAAAAAATAAAATGGTTATCAGAAAGAGAAAACCAAGAAAAAAAATCTAGCTTAATTTTTGAATGGGATGTTTCCATATTTAATGATGATTGGGCCAGCCATTTATCATCAAATATAAAATTTTGAGCTCGAAGGAGAAAGATGCAATTCAAAAATCTAACCATGAAAAAAAAAATATTGCTAACTAAATTTTTACATTAAATAAATTTCAAGCCAAAATTGTCAATATCAATACCTTATACAATATGTGATAAATAATTTACACTATCTTTGCTTAATATTCAAAACTCCCATCAAGATCATTTATATTAGACATGTCATTACTCAATTTTTCTTTTAGCAACCTTTTTTTGAAAAGTTTACTTACATGATATTTTTTATAAATATCTCTTTTATCATCTTTAATGTGAATGAGGTAATTATTTCCTCTGAATTTTTTAGTGACCTTAAATGGTCCTTCATATTTAGGTTGAAAGGTATTTACATCAGTATTAATTTTTAAATATATCAAATCATTATTTTCAAAATTTGGGATTGCTCTCCCTTTTATTTGTTTACTGTGCTGCTCAAAGTATTTACTCTCATTTTTGGAAACTATATCTCTCGTCTCTGCAATATGTTCTTTTAAATTCTTGAGAAAATTAGTTGGTGTCTCTCCTTTCCTAGCCGAAACATGTATATTTAAAGGTATAGTTAAATTTCTGCCAAAAAATAATTCAGCTGGTGTATATCCAGTCACTGCATGAATAGAAGCATTATAATGAAGTTTAAAAAAAAGTAATTTCTTAGTCCAATCCCAGCTGTTGTTACACATAGATGCTAAAGATTCTTTGAGAACTCTATGTGACCTTTCTATTAGTCCATTAGCCATAGGATAGTAAAATGAGGTTTTACGATGTTCAATACTCAGTGCCCTAATAAAATTTTCAAACTCCTCCGAAGTAAAGTTAGTACCATTATCAGAAATAATGGATTGAGGCAAACCAAATTTGGAAAAATATTCATTTAAGTTATTGATAATTGTAGAAGATTTAATGTTAGTTAAGGGTATTGCCTCTAAATAACGTGAGTAGTTGTCAATTATGGTTAAAATAAAGAATTTATTATCAATTGATCTGGGTAATTTCCCTACAATATCTATTGATAAAATTTGTCCTACACTTAAATCACCTTTTTCAATTAATTTTGTCTCAGTTAATTTAGCCTTAGGCTTATTTGCCAAACATGCATCACAAGATTCTACAAAATTTTTAGTATCTGCTAACATTCCATACCAAGCATAATTTTTTTTTAATAAATTATAAGTTTTAAATACACCAAAATGTGCTGCATGAGCTGCCTTTAAAATTTCCCCTCTTAATGAGATGGGTATAAAAATTCTATTCAAAGTCTTATAAGGGTGTTTAGGTGGTCTCACCTTCATCATCAAAATACCATCATTATTTAAAAAAAATTTCTTAGAAGTTAGTTTGTCGTTATCATTTAGTTTTTTAAAGATTTCCTGAGTTTGTTTACAATTTTGTTGAGAATTTTTTATATTCTCTATTTTAAGATTATCATTAACTTCAAAAATGTTTGCATTATTTACTACAGCATTATCATTAGTTACTCTAGATAGATAATCAGCAGGATTTTTAAAACCAGGAATATGTTGAATTGTGTAACTAAATTCCTGCATATACATTAACCATCGACTTACTATTTCAGGTTGTTTTTGTAAATTTATATGAAAAGTTAGAGCTTTAGCATCAGTAAAAATAACAAAATTTTTGCCATAAAGAAACTTATCAAAATACTTAATAGAATCTACAATGGCTAAGAGTTCCCTCCTGATAGATGGGTATTTAGATTCAGAATGGGTTAACTGCCTAGAATAAAACTCTATTGGGTCAAAATTGTCATTATTTTTTTGCATTAGAATTCCACACAGAGCATTGCTAGAAGCATCAGTTACCAAGTAAAATTTTTCTTCATCATTTATATTCTTTAAAGTAGGTTTAAGCAATAATTGTTCAGATATATTTTTAAAAGCATCCTGACAGTCTTTATTCCAATTAAAAGTAACATTCTTTTTCGTTAAATTTACAATAGGTTTAACAATTTCTGCGAAGTTATAAATTAAATGTCTGAAATAACCAATCATACCTAAAAAAGTTTGAACTTGTTTCACATCTTTTGGAATAGGAAATTTTAAAATCTTATTTACATTTTCAGATGCAGGTGAAAAACCATTTGAATTAACATCAAAACCTAAATATTTAATTTCAGACTTGCAAATTTGTATTTTAGCTGGATCAAGAGTTAAATTAAATTTCTTTAATCTGTCAAAAACCTTAACAAGTAACTGTGACATTTCTTCCATAGAATTTGCAGCAAGAACAATGTCGTCAAGGAAATATTGCAAATTAGGTCCCTTAATATCGTCTAAACATTTAGAAATTAAATTATGGAAAAAAGATGTACTGTTGCGAGAACCAAAAGGAAGGCGAGTAGGTTGAAAGTTGCCTATCTCACAACAAAATGCTAATTTGGATTTATCCTGTTCTTTTAATTTTATCTGGAAAAATGCACTCTTGAGATCTAATACACTATATAATAATTTTCCAGAAATGTTATGTAAGATATCATTGATTTTTGGAAGACAAATTTTAAAAGTCTCAGTAACTGAGTTAAGTAATCTATAATCTATTACCATCCTGAATTTTTGTAAGTTAGGATCATTTACATAAGGCTTTTTCTTGACAAAAATCACAGGAAAACAATAATTGGAAGAAGATGGTTCAATAATTCCTGCATTTAATAGATCATTAATCTCTTTTTTGGCAAAATTTTTTGCAATATTAGGAATCGGATATGGTTTTGTTTGTATAGAAAAATTATGCAATAAGTTAAATTCAGGTATTACTGCATCAGTAGATCCTAAAGTTGTATAAGATTGAGAGAAAACTTGATAATTGTTTAACAAAACTTGAAGTATCTTATCCGCATCTACCTTATTTAAATGACTCAAATCAAAATCAGAGGCATTAAGTTCTTTTTTTCTCAGTTGATGAATTTCATTTAGATTTAAATTGTTAATTTGGTAATTAGTATTTTCTTTAGGTTTAATTATATCATCATCTTTAATACCAATAACATTTCCTAATTTTGTACCTTTATTAATCACAATCTTATTATCTGTGTTATTTTCAATTAAAGTACTAAATTTTTGATCCTTAAATTCATTAACAGATTCATAGATAGTATAATTTAGTTTGTTCTTGGTTGGAGAAAAAAGCATTTGATTACTATCTTTCATATCTTTAGACATACATAATTGAATTAAAAATTGAGAATGGGGTTCTATCACAATCTTTTTTGGTGCAAAAGCAAAATTATTTACAATCTTTACATCACTCAAAACATTATTTACAATACGAGGAGTATCTTCGAGAAAATCAAAAGAATCATGGTTCACTATAAGTTTTTTGTTGGGTATATCTAAAACAATTTTATTCTGTTGAATGAAATCATACCCTAAAATTATTTTATATTTATAAGCCCAAGAATTCTTAGTTACAAAAAATATCCCTTGAAACCATTTAGTGTCAATTTTGAATTTAGAAGAAATTGCAGACATATAAGGAACAGTATTGTTGTCGATAGTATGAATTCTTACAGATCTAGATAAATAACTTATTTTAGTGTTTTCTTTAATTTCATTAAGAGTGATAGGATCAATTAAACTAAGATTTGCACCAGTATCTAGTAAAGCCGGAATGGTTAAGTTACCAAATCTTAACATAATAATAGGTAGAGATTCTGAATCGTTACTGTTATTACAGGTCATTACATGTTTATTTACTTTTTCTACTCCTTCATTTGTATCTTTTATTTTACTATTTTTTTTAGTTATATCCTCTTCAGTTACCCGATTACTATTCTTATTGTTATTAGAAATTTTTGAATTATATTCCTTAACCTTATCATAATCTGAATTAAAATTTTTATCTTTAAGATTACTATTGACATATATTTTAGTTTTATATATTTTGTTCTTATCATTCGGAAATCTATCTTTTTTGCCAATATTTCTCTTTTTTAACCTTAAGTTACCAGTTAATTTTTGATCATTTGAATTTCTACTGGTTCTTGTAAGCTTTGTATTTTCCCACTTGTCACAAGAACCATTAACTAGTTTAAATTATTTTGTCTTTTTGTCTGCCCCTATTCCTAAAATTTCTATTGAATCCTCTTCTGAAAGAGCTGCGGCTTCTTTCATAAGGCTTAAATTTGTTGTTTACATTGGAATTTTTAGGATAATACCAACATTCTGTGGTGATATGATTTCTCCTACATATATGACAAGTTATCTTTGGTTGATTCAATTTGTTCGATTGTGAGATGTTGTTGACCGATTTAGTTTTAGTTAAATCATTTATTTTTTGAGTCAATTCCTCAATTTTTTTGTTGCTTTCTATCTGGCTTCTTAATAAAATTTCAATTTCTGATGATTTTGTTACATTATTCAGATGGGCTTCATTCATTGAAATCGCATTTTCAATATCTATAGCAATTTTGCCTATTTCATTGAAATTTGAGGCTCCCCTTTTCATAACCTCGATTCTAATATCCGGACGCATGCTGTCAAGCAGCTTTTGTGATTTCATTTTCCTAGCTAGACTTAAAGTTTGCTCATTACTATCTCCATTGATTTCTAGATACTCATTAGTAGCCTTTTCTACCTCTTCAATTAAATTTCTTATGCTTTGATTTGGTTTTTGAATCAATGAGTTAAATTTACTTTGTAACTCTGCATAACTTAATTTCCTAGAAAATTTATCTTTTAATAATTTAACTATGCATTCATATTCCATGTCAACATTTGTTTTGGCCTCACTAACTACTTTCAATGCTTCTCCTGCAAGATTTAACTTTAATATCAGACTTTTTTTTTTGTTGTCCCATTTTTCTAACTGAGCGATTTGCTCTAAATTATTCAGAAAAAAATTTAAATTTGCATCTTTGCTGCCATTGAAAGCTTGTAGCGAACTCGCTAAAGAATGTGAAGATTTAGCCATAATGTTTCAATTTAGATTTAAATCACAGAAATATTTACAGAAGTAATAGCTACCATTAAAATATCAATGAAAAAATATATCAACAATTAATAAATAGCATCAATTTTTGAGAATTCTACTGTTACACTGAAATATATATATATATATCATAATCATCATTTCAAATATACACATAAAATACACCACTGTTTACTATATTCCCAAAAATTTTCAGTTTTCTATTTAATGAATTATTAATTTCATTCTAAATTTTGCAAACAAGAATGTTATCACTCAAAAAATATATATACAGATTAATAGGTATCTCATGAAATACTTTGTCATAATACTGATATTTAGAAATATCAAAACATATGTTCAAGTTAAATTATATTTTCAAATATTAAAAACAATATTCCTTACAAGGAAATAAAGTATAAATTCACAGTAAATTTATCAATGATGTAATATGCAAAATATTTATCTGAGAGAGAGTGAGAAAATAAATCATTAAAATATCCTAGTGTAATCATCACTAGAGTAATAATATATAAAAAAAAATTATTTTCACACATTGATTACGTTTAAATTTAGAGCCAAATATCTAGAGAATTGAAAAAAAAATTAAACTAATACCAGGTTCTGACCATAAACGGCGCCACATATTACACGGTACCATATATTACACCCACATATATCATGGTGGTTGCTTTATTATGGCATTGCATAATTAAATATTATCTATATTTATTTATCCATTGATATATAATACTTAATGATTAAATTTAAATATTAAAATTTAAGATCAAGACTGACTGGCCGAAAAATTAATCAGTAATCAGCACGTGTATAAAATTGAGAATAAAAGATAAATTTAAAACTCAAGCATAGAAACTGTAAAATGAGAATGAAGCTGCAATCAAAAACTACTCTTAAATTTTATGCTATAAAATCATTTAAAGTGATGGTAACACGTGCTGCGAAATAAATTAAGATCATAGGGTTAGTACAAAACATGTGAAACGCTCAATTCTCTAGAATAAAAAAAAGATTTTTAGAATAAGATCAAATCAAAAAACTAATCAGAACAGAAACATCAAGGAGAATAGAATCAGAATATACTTACAAAAACATTTTTATTTTCTTGGCTATAATAGACAAGTACTTTAAGTACTGAAATTTTACATCAATTTTATGATTTCAAAACACCAAAATAATTTGCCATCGTATATCCATACTGGCAATGAAATATAAGATTGCTAAAACAGCAAAAAATTTAGAAAAAGATTTTGAGATTAGAAGAGATTCTTCCAACTCTACAGAATTTACTCCCTAAAACTGGAGCTGCACACTCTCACACTTTTTTTTGCTAAGGGGCCGAAGCCCCCTCGCCTCTCGAAGACAAACCACCAACTCTTTCTTGTTTCAAAGCTCGCGGCAAGGATGAAAATCAGACTGATGCCAACAAAAACGAAAAGTTTTTCTATTTTGTCTTCGGCTTATCAGCCTTACACTTAATCGCCTCATCTTTAGCGGAATTCCAAGAGTCTCATTCCTTCATCTGATTGGCTCCGCTGCCGTTCCATTGCCCAATAAGAGATGAGTGCATCCCGAAAGATTTGCTTTCTTCAGACACTGCTTTCCATGTTGTTTTGTTTACAAACTGAAACTAGAATGTCTTTGAAATATGTGAGAAAAGATTTGTGAGTTCTTGTGCAAAAGTGTGATAATATTATTAGCAACAGTTATTACACTAAATGTTAAATTCCTATTTAACAGAGCTTCTTATATCATAACAAATAATGAAAATAACGAACTATATTGTTGTATCAAATTGTGTTCAATTTTATACTAACTTTGATAGAATCTAAGTCGACAGAACGTTAGTCAATAAAAGAAACTGAAAAAACTGGGATAGAAGAAAAGAACATAATGTTTGCTGTTTCTATTGTGTGCAAGAGAGAGAAAAAAATCAAATAAATCGTAACTTCTTTTCCATATTTCCCCTTCTTGTCAAATCATCATCATCGATGCCCTCAACACGTTTCCGTGGCGCCCCTGCCGCCCTTCCAATTTCCTACGCCCGGTTGAGCGCCCCATCCAAAGACGATATCTGTGTGCTCCTTCATCTGTATTCTTCTCTCTGCTGTTGTCCGGAAAAGGTCATAATCGATGAGATTAATCGATTAAGTCACGTTCCTTGTGATAATCATCATCGTTTTGGTCTTAGATCGGATTGGAAAAGAAGAAAAAAAAAGATTCCTCTGAGATTTTTCTGTGGATATCCCCTCCTGGGAGAATATTGACATTAAAAATGGGAGATGCGTCAGTTTTTCTTCGTTTTGTATGTTTGATGGCGAGGAATGTAGATTTATTAGACTTTATACAAAGTAAATTTATTGCTTCTGCTTTTCATTTTCATAGGTTGCCATTTTTCATTTTTTCTCTCCTTCTTTTCTTCAGAAAATAGTACTTTTATGAAGGATTCTTCGCTTAAAGAGACTTAAAAGCTGAAAATAACAAATTTTGTTTGGTTTCTTGATTTATAATCAAAAATGGCTACATCGCTGCATTTTTGAATGTTTATAAAGTTGAAAACCATAATTTTTTTTTCGGAATTGTTTTCAAAATGAAAAAAGCCTGTTAAGTGACATTTTACCGAATTTATGAACGAAAAAAAAAAAAAAAAATTCGTCTTTTGAATATTTAGAAAGATTATAAAGTTATTTGTAAAATATCGTTTTCACAATTGATATTTTAACATTTTTAAAGCTGCTAATCTGTGAAATTTCTCAATATATATATTAAAAAAAAAATACATTTGATCTTTTTCACATTATTGTTATCACAATTATCATTATTTTTAAACGCTTCATATGATAGAATATGATATAGCCTTCATATGATTATACAATCTTTAATTATTATAATCTCGCATATACATACAAATATTATGATGTTTATAATATTTTTTTTTTTTTTTTTAATTTTTGTTCTTTTATCTATTTATATTACTTACTCTAGTTATTTTTATTATAATTTATATTTTTTTAATTTTTTTTTTTGTTCAAAAGTAAATTGAATAAAATTTGTTAATTATTTTTATAAAATTTCCCATCAAAATTTGTACGGAAGTTTTTCCTTATCGCACCATTCATTCTTCGAACGAAGGACATACGGAAAAACTTTTTGTACATTGCAGAGAAGCATGACTACACGAGCCATGGGAAATTTGTATTGCGGGGAAAGTCCTTTTTCTGATACAACCGAAGCTCGTTAATTCAGATTTGAGTAATAATAAGTTTTATTTCTATACATATTTATAAATGAAAGTTGAATTAAATTTAAAGTATTTACTTACATTATATTAAAAGTATAATAGTATATCACATTATATAGTCTATATTAAAATGAATGTTAGCTATATGATATTTCGTTTGAGCTCTTATTATTGACCAGGATTTGAAATTGTTATTACTCGTTGTTTCAGTTTTGCTATTTAAACAGTTCATTTAGATTTAGGACTTTTAAGAAGTGATTGTAAAATATTTTCACGTTTTTAAAAAATTGCACGCTTAATTTGTAATAGTATACGCTTCTTTAGTTTATTTTTATTAGTTATTTATTTGTATCTATTCTACAAACTTAGAAGACAAAATTTTAAAATGTGTCTTAAATGAACTTTTACACGTGATTGATTATTCTTGTTAACATTATTTTTACAAACTTTATTTCATATATCCACATTTTTGTAGTTTAGGGAAAAAAATAAGAAAAGAAAACATTGTATACAGTCTATAATCGCAGTCATCAAAAAATCAATTCATCGAAAAATTTTGAGTAGCATGAGGTTTTAATTTCGGATATTTATTTATTTTTTACTTATAAATCTAGTTATAATTTATTAAAGTACTGATACTTTAAATAGTTTTAAAAAAAAAATTCATAACATTCTCTTTCCCGTATCATAATATTTGTGACAGCTATAATTTTGTAAATTAATAAAATTCGTAATTCCTTAGTTTAAATGTAGCCTAAAAGAATTAATAAAGTTAATTTCAAAACAAAATTTTTAAAGAATTATTTTTAATCACTCCTGTTTAGAACATATTTATTAAGTTGTTCTTTTCTCTTGTCTAAGGATTTAAATAAAATATTTTCTAATCTCCTATTTTAATTTCATACTATTCGTGACGTAATGCGCATGCATCACATTTTTTCTATTTCAAAACATAAAACAACCCTGTAAGTAAAAAGATAAAGTATATTAAATGCGTGTTCCATTTTAAAGAGCGTAATGCCTTAGCATGTATAAGCAGTTTTTCACAACTATGAATTTTTTTTTGTTTTGAATTTTAAGATACTGTTTTGTGCTTCATAGATACAAATTAAAACTCCCTAAACTAGCAAATTAAATTTTTTTTCCCCGACCTAAAACAGATGGGAGAAGGGGAGAAAAAAAAAAAAAACTTTCGTTTTTAGTTTCATTGCTGCCTGAGTCAGTGTGGCGTTCAATTTTCTACAGGGAATTGTTTCCTTTTCGTTTTTTCCTCTTCTGCGCCTGAAATACAACCTCACTCCAAAGCAAAAACTAAAATGGATGCGTCTAAAACACCGAAAAATAAATTTTAATAATGGTCTTTTTCTTTTTAGGACTCTCACGTTCTTTTGAAAAGGGAAAAAATTTCCCTCTTAGCAATGTAAAAAGGTAGAAATTCGAAGGAAACTGGGGAAAAAAAAGAGTTAGAAAACTAAGAAATGCAATTTATGCTTCTTTCAGCGCATGCATTTCTATTCTAGGTAGACAAATGGTTAAAGCTCTTATATGTGATTCTTATCCCCTCCTTTTTTTTCTACTTTTTCCCGATATGAAATATGAAAGTAAAATTCCGGATTACAATTCTGTGATCCGAAATTGTTGTATTGCTTTTTCTTGGAACACAGTAAAAATCATTATTTGTGTAAAATAAGAAGAGGAATTTTCTGTTTACTACAATAAATTTTACTGTGAAATATTCGGTTAATAAAATATTTCTTTCGAAAAGCATGCATCAATTTAAATGTGTAGGTAGGGATAATCTTAATAAAAATATGGGGGCGAATTTTAATTCATTTTATATCAAAATATTTTTTTTAATGTTATTCAAACAAAATAATAAAGAAAGTTATAATTATTGCGGTAATGTTTATATTAAACCATTAAGATAATTAAGCGGTTAAATTATTTAGATCTCTTCTTATGCTTTTCATTATCGTTACGGTTTGTTGAATTTATAATGAATGCAAATTACCCTTTTCTTTTATGTATAAATTATTTAGTCAGAATGCCCCGACACAGAAACAACAAAATACTAATCTAAACTGTGTAATTATTTTAATTCTTTGGCCAAACTTTTTGAAAAAACTTTTTTTTTACCCATCAGTTTGAGAACAGCTAAATGGCATATTCTAATTACTTAATTAGCTTTTGTTAGAAACGTATTCATTTTGTTAGTACGTTTTTAACCTTTACTTTCTTTTTGTAAATTCGCGGTTCAAATGCCGAAATAATTACTCTAGAAATGACATCTACTAGACATACGTTGCTTTTAACTAGTATTGTTTTAAAATATATGTGTATATTTTAAATGAGGCTGTTTTTATGAAATAATTTCATGTTAATAATCAATATTCTTGAAATAAGAATTGTTTTTTTATGGTTAGATATTTTCTTTTTTACTATTTTTTTAAAGAAATTAATAATTATTATACTCTGAACTACTATTATCATATCATCTTTGGATTGAAGTTTGTGTGTAACTATTATCAATGCTCGATAGTTAATATTTCTTTTATAGCAAATGCTTTTTAAATAGTTATTTTTAATATTTTGTAATTACTAAATAACAAAGTTAATTACTCATCTGAATTTATGCACAGCTTGATTTGTAAGCATACAAAACATAATAAAGAAATAAAACTAATTAAAAGAAAATTTTCTTTTCTAATTGCTATTTTCTTTCTTGTTTTAATAGTTGCTTTGATTGTAACAGAAAAGTTATTTTTGTCGATTAATAATCGGGAATAGTGTGATTATTATTATTATTTTTTTTTTTGTAAATGAAAATTAGAAGAATCAAATATCCAAAAATTTATTTTTAAATTAAGCTTAACCATCTTTATTTTACCATAATTAAAAGTTGCTTTAGATTGAAATAGAGGTGTGTTATATGAAGTTCTAAGATAATTATTAAAATAAATAAAGCGAACTATCTATGAAAGAGAAAAACTTTCTGAAATAGTTCGAGCTATAAGCTTGTCTGTGTGTTATGTTATGGTGGCTGTCCACTTGACAAGAAACAATCTTAAATGGATATGAATGGAGGGGACTAAATGGTGCTGTGCGAGGGAAAAATATGAGAAGGGTGGTGGAACTTTATGACCCTTGTCGTAATGAAGGGCTGCTTCCTTTGATGACATTAAATGAGGACATTAGGGATCTTTCTTTTCCCGCGTCACCTACTCATTCATGGTCTTAGACTCACAGAAGCCATCATTAGAATCTGTTCAAACTCACGAACGATATGGTATTTATTTATTGCGGAAATACTAGTTTCATCTTTAGGTTAAACTCCATAATGTGCGCTGTTAGAAATTCCACAGTAAAAATGGTTAAATAGCAATTTAATTTATTTTACCATATTCAACCAAAACAGTCAAATAACCATAAAAAAGATGATATTCAAACTGTTTAGTGTGAGGAGAAAAAAAAAAAAAAAAACGTTTATTGATTGTTTTTACATAATACGGCTTAGCAACCAGAATTCTATCCGCACCAATTAGGCTTACGCGTTTGAAAAACAGCCTTAAAAAGAACGATTCATTTTATAATAAATTATGAAGAGTAAAATTATACTTTGGCTTTTTGCATTGTAAGCTGCAGAACTTCTCGAATTATATTAACACTTTAAACATTAATAATTAAAAAAGTTTTTAACATACTTTTCAATTTCAGAACTGTTGAGAAGCATTCTAATATTAGTTACCTTGAACATAACTCGATTATTATTCTGAGCACGCGATTAAATTACACGCGTTACGAACTCAACCGACAAAACTTGCTTTAAATGCTCGTTATCTAGCAAACGATATTAACGCCTCCGCGTGTCTTACTGCAGAATATGTTTTCTGGTTTTAACGAATCCTTCAGACGATAATGAGAGACACCACATTCCCGTTCGCAGATTGTCACCCGAAAACCAGAATCTCTTCCCACACGTTGGCTCTTTAAGCTGTATCTTTAAATTTATGATTTCATAGTCCCTCTCTCTCTCTCTTTAGCAAACTTATCTGTTGCGATCCCATTTTCCCATTAGAAGGTCGTGACTTAGCAATAACGTTTTAGAAATAACGTGCAATTGATAAGCGTCGACTTTATTTCATACTTTCTTTCTCACTTCTCCCCCTCTACATAGATTGTTTCTAAGTACATATATATATTTTTAAATTCAATGCAATATTGAGATTTTTCTCACATACTTGAGTAAAGATTACTTGGTTTTATGCGATTTGTATGCATAACTTGACTAATTTGTCTACCATATCTCACCAAAATTTTAATAAAACCGATTGTGATGATTTTAACGAGACACGTTTCTTAAATAAAATTTCGAATTCATTCTTAAATAAAATTCTTTCGCTTGAACTTTTTTTTAAAAGAAGTTTTTTGTTTTTAAATTCTTAAATAAAAATTTTTTTCTTGAATAAATAGTGTTTCAAATTACTTTCTTTCTTTGTTTTATGTAAATTTTTATGCATAACTTGCTATGTATCTAACATACCTTACTAACATTTTAACAAGATATTCTAAATGATTTAAGATAGATAACTTTATTTAAAATTTTATGACTCTCATATTTCATAATGTTATATACAGTTTATCTTTTATTGTGTATCGTATTTGGAAGTATTTTTCCATTTGATATAATTTATTCTTATATTTAGTTATAGTAATACATTTTAAATTATGTTCACTATTTTGAATACATATCAAATCTTTTTTTATTCTCAAGTACTATTATAATGACTTTATTTCTCCCCTAACTAATTCTTCTAACTGCAACCGAGACTACTTCTGAGCTCTGCCAACGATTCATCCTTACTTACCAAATATACGAATCATTCCAATTGCCAATGCATCTCTCGTTTATTCTTTTTCTGGAAAACAACAGTTACCATTCTGCCGTGAAGAAGCATAGGGCGGTATTAGTGCACGGTCGGCCGGGTTTTTGGAAGTGGTCCCTAGGGCGCCGACGTCGATGGCGATGAAGAGACGTTTCTTGTTCTTGCGGACAACAAGAGCTGGTGCTCCAGAAAATTCCACGGACAACTAAATTGACTCTTGACAGATAACGACGCCTCTCTCAGATTTTTCCAATTCTTTTCTTGTTCTTAGCCTTAAGCCCACCTACGAATTACGTCGACGGTTTCTCTATTTCTTTAGATTTATTTTTGTTAGACTACGTGCTGGATAAGACGATAATGTAATGGGAAATGTACTGGTTTTGGCATTTATGGCAAAACCGGCGCTGATTGTAATTCCTGTTCGTTGTCCTTTCGGATTCGACTCATCTCGTGTAATTAGTTATCTCGATCACGAATGTTTGTAGAGTTAGTTAGAAAATCCTATTTCTAGTTCTTCTAATCTTAAAAATGTTTGCTGAAGATTGATTTTTGAAGAACAATTTTTAAAAAAATGTATACTAAAGCTATTTATTAGTTTGTTGTAGAATAGAAAAATTATTAAAATGTTCGAATTATTATAGGTTAATCCGAGACAAAAATTAAGAAGAAAAAAAGTAAATACACTGAGAAAAAAAGTATGCTCAGCAGAAATGGTAAACATACTTTAACTACCAGAATAGCTTAAAACTGTCGCAAGGTGCATAGCGTTTTTAAAAAGTGCTTAAAGGTGCTTATTTTCGATTTTCGTTTTTTTAAAAGCCCATAAAGGTGCTTTTTCAGTGGGTGTTTTTAAAATTTGTTTAATTTTCCTTTTTCAAAATGAGATTTTTCCTTTACTATCTTGATTTTCGCTTCGAATTGTGCAAAAAGACACAGTTCACATTGTTCTATTCAACGTTTTCACAATTAATTCAACCCCTATCTATTTCGGCGTATTGTCAGTCCGTAGCGTATAATGATTCAAAATTTCATAATGTTTGACAATTGTCAAAAACGATGTCAACAAGTTTTTTTTTTTTTTTTTTTTTGACATGACGGTTAAAACAAGATAAAACCGTTAATTGTCAAAAACTTTCCAACCATGCCTAATTATATATTTTTAAAGTGCTTAAAAATATTTTTTGAGTGCTTGAAAAGTGCTTATAAGGTGCTTATTTTTTGTTGAATAATTTGGCTACGCACCCTGTGTCGGAATATGATAAAATTTTGCGTGTTTCTTGCTCTATGGGAACAATAATTTTTACTTAGCGCTTTGGTAATGATTTTGGTAAAAATTTCAATAAAATTTAGTTTTATAATAAAAGTTTAGTAAATGTGGTAAAATTTGGTTATTTTACATGATACCTTAGAGCATGGCATAAAAACCATTCATTCGGATAATTTTACTTTTCAGTTATTTATTTTTTACTAAAAATGTTGTAATAAGAATGATAACTTTGAACACCAGAATTTCCGGTAAACCGTTACCATATGGATGAACAAATTACCAAATGAATGGTTTAAACACCATATACATTAGTTTTATTAAAATGTACACCAGAAATGTTATTACCATACAGTACGGTAATTTTACAAAAAACTTATCCGTGTAGAAAGCTATATATTTTAATGCAATTTAGAAATTCGCCTATCGCACGTGTTTAATATAATCAAAAATGAATAAATAATTGAAAAAAAAGAAAAGAAAGTAATGTAAAAAAAGAAAAATATAGATGCTAATTGAGAGAGTTAATCTAATGAAAACTATGAATTTTCAGTTTATAGTTAAAGTGACTATCTAAAATTTTATTCTTTTAATATTATTACTTTTTGTTTTACCTAGACATCATAATTAGATAAAATATGTCGGACATAAATTAAAAAAAAAAAAAAAAAAAAAAATGAAGATTTAACTTGGCGTTAGAGAAATAAATAAATGAATGAGAAATGAATTTATGATTGCATTTCGTAAACCTCGATTTTAAAAAAGAAAGGAGAAAAAAAGAATGAATCAGTGAATTACTTTCTTCGTCTGAATTATGCCACCTTAAAAACAGTAATTGTTGTGTACTTTGATAATGCTGTTATATTTAATGACAAGGAGTCTGGTAGAAGAAAAATTTCAGCTCAACTAAAGAAATATATTTTCATAATGTTTATTTCTTCGTTGCTAAATAAATTAACACGTCCGCCATCTTTTTTTCCTCAACCACGTTTGTGTTGCCATTCAGGATTTTTTAATGCCACGAACACCGTAATAATGTCAGACTAAGAAGCGAATTCAACCCATCTTCCGAACAGAATGAATGAAGTCGTCTTAGAAGATTGCCCGAGGAGGGCGTAATTACATGGAATATGTCTGTTTGAAAACTAGGGGTAAAAAAATCAAATTAATGAAAGAGTACGTGCAACATCTTGATTATGTTACGGTTTGTATAAATTATTCTAGATTATGCTTTTCGCTAAAAGAAATAAATAGTTGCTTGTAGACTCTCTGTTTTTGTGTAAGTACAGAACGTGCTGTGTGATCTGAGTAAATAGATTTTGATATCAGACGCGCGGGAAGTTGGAAGCACAAATGTCGAATATCGCATGTCATCACCAGGTGGTGATGCCCGTTAGGCACAGCTGCTGTCGTCTGCTTCTTTTTTGAGAGTAATCTATATCTACTACTTGTTTCAAAATGAGGAATATTTTCGTTTTACGGTATGAAGAAATTCCATTTCGACACGTAGAATTATTAATATTTCGTGACCTGTTTTAGAAATTTAGATTTAATACTTATGATATTTGTGATAGGAATTACTGATAGTAATGTATTTTTCGATTTTTTTTTGTTGTTGATATTTTAGAAACTGGGTTTTTAAATGTCCTAAAAAATCAGAAGGACGATAGAGTTTATTGTATTTCAATTACTGAGTTAATTGTAATTGTATTTATTTTTTTGATGTGAACTGTACTGTAAAAAATCCCGGATCAAATAACGTTAAAAATAACCCGCACTCAGGATGCCATTACTTTTTACTGTAAAATCCATTTTTTTGTCTTAAAAATAATCCGTATGTATCGTAATTTCTTCAGTAATATTTACTGATTCACTGTAATTAAAAAATATTACTGTGAAAGTTGTGGTATAAAATTTTACGGTGAAAATGGATTTAACGGGTGCATTTCTTGTGCCAGTACTTTTTTCTGTAATTTGATCCGGAAGCTTTTACGTAATGGATTTTTTGAAGGTTTTTAAAATCAGAGTGAAACAGAGTTGTATTTAAATTATGCATATTATTTAATATATAGTTTTTTAAAACGTATATTTTTTTAAAAAGTAAACATGAAAGAATATGTTAAATTTTATTACGGAATATCACGTTAAAAATTATATCTTCCTTTCCATAATTGAAATGCTGCATCATCATTGCAGTATAACAGCAGTTAAAGACTTAATTACCCTGCCTTGGATAGTTAAGGAATTTTTTAATTCTGCATTTTACTGCTATTTGAAAAACTTTTATGGTGTTAAAATAATGCATTTTTGAATGAGGCAATGTTTATATTGAAGTGGCTCATCAAAAAATAGATCTAAGTAATAGTTAATAATGAAATGTAGAAGTATTGGTATGTTTCTGGTCAAGAGTTGATTGGCTTTGTTACGCGAATGATCGAATGAATACGTCAATCTAAAGCTATTATTTAACTTGAAACATTTACTTAATTAAATGTTCAACGCCTAATTTTTTATGAAATAACATGCTCATTTTAGTCGAAGTTTCAACAGAAGGAAATATTCAACTATTAGCTTAGTTTATGTTTTTATTTTTTAAAAAGAATTTCATTGTATATAATCTTCATTTGGTTCCTGATAAAGCATTGCTTTGTGACGCTTATCACACGTGGACTTGTTTTTATCTCTTCCCTCTCGCTAAAGTGAGTATCTTTGAAGTTAGATTTTAGTACCAGAATAACTGCGAAGAGGGCGCTGGTAACTGCCCCCAGTGGAACACCAGAAGCAAAAAATACGAGTTGATGAAGATGAAGTGGACAAAGGTTATCACCTATCTCCACTCCTTCCCCATCCACCTCAATATACCTCCACTCCATCTCGAATTTTGGAACGAAAAAAAATTTCCTTGATTCTAAATTGTCTTCTGACAGATAAGTCGGTGACTCCTTGTACCCTCTGGGGCTTGCGAAAAAATTGGATTCGCCGCAGTGAAGATTTCTTTTCCCATCCATTGTTACCACTTTTCTTCCCTTTTACACTTTGGATTTCTAGTTTTGTTCTGGAAGAAAAACATTTCGTGGCTTTCCATGTTTTTTTCTCCTTCCTTTTTTTTATATTGCTTTCTCGTTTTCTTTAACACTTTTTCAATTTTCCTTTAAATTTTACAAAGGCAAATTGAAAAAATGCGCTGAAGAGAATCGATCTATTGTGTCTAAATTTGCAAGTCACAACCTTTGACTGAAAATATTTTCTGAATTTCGATTTTTTTTTTTTTGTCCATAGGGGGAAAAAAAAAATTAAAAATAACATTTTCCTTTGCTTCCGAACCGATTTCTGGCGAAAAGAAATTTCTTAAATTTTATTATACCTATGTCGGATGGTGATATTATATTCAGTAGTCCCCCGTTTGTCTGTACTAATTAATCTCATTGTGTTTTCGGAGGATGAAAAATTCGAATTATTCGAAATTTCCGCTAAAAAAACAAACAGAAAGGATGTAAGAAAAATAAAATGAATGATTTTAAATAATTATCCAGTAATTCTTTTATTCAGAAAATAACATAATTATAATGCATTTCATTGGAAAAACACATTTTCTCGCACCAACTGAACCGATACGAATCCTGCACCTGCCTCGCACCGGCCACAGTGACGTAAAATATCCACATTGGTAGACGGACCATGTGTTAGAGTCCCTTTGATGTCAGACTAACCGTGTGAGGTTTTCTTCGTTTTGCTCTCCATGTAACGCAAATGCGTTATTAATGCGCTTCCTCCACGAAGGCAAATTTTTCATAATTATTGATCTATTAGTTCCCTCGTCTACTGGATGGGTTTCAAAATTACAGAGCATCGAAGTTGAGCAGTGGTAGTCGTATAATCTGAATAGGGTCGACTGTTCATCACCGGTTATAAAATAAAATATAAATCAATAGGTTAAACAAAAATAAAAAAATGTTAATTAAAGCACTTTAGTGTATTCGATTTCGACCATTACGGATTCATTTCCCCCCCCCCCCCAAAAAAAAAGAGAAATTTTTTTCTTTCTTGCTACAAGTGAGAAATAAATCTAACACCATTTAAATATCATTCAAATGATTTTTTTCTCCTTTTTCCTGGATATCTTCTCTCCTTTTTTCTTCTTCTAATGTTAGGAGAAGAGCAGAATTTTTTTTTTAAAGTAAATATATCGAGATCACCCCTAGAGTAAAGGTTTTTTTTTTTCTCTCCCCCATCTCTCGATGCGCTAGGTTCATTTTAGTGTGCATTTATTTTTCCTTTCTAGAAATGCGTATGAATTTATTTATATGTTTAACTATTGTAGTGACTGAAAAAAAAAGAAGTTCTAAAATGTTTCTTGTTAGGAAATGAGATTTGCTTTATTTTCTTTCTTGTTATTTTAAATGAAAGATTATTCGTTTACGTTGATAAGCTGCTGTTTCAACTGAACTTTTTTCTTCTCGGATATTACTGTTATTTTTTGCACGTTTTAAAAACTGTTTTTTTTTATCTCACGTCTATAAATGCTCCGAAAGTTTTTTTTTTTTTTTTACATCTTTTTGTTGCCCTTTAAATTATTTTTTTGGTTTTTAAATATTTGAGACTAGTTAATTATCTAGGAAATTACATGCTATGGGGTTATTGTAAACGTTTTTTTTTTTTTTCTTTTTCTTTTTTAAACGAAATGTTTTGCATGTACACATTTTAATGAATTGTTTGAGCTGAGAGTTGTTTTAATATTGCTTATTTTAAGCCGACATTTAAATTTTATTTAATGAAATCGAATAGTGAATTTTAATTATTCTTTCATGGTAATGAATGTTTTTACGAAATTTATTTAAAAAGTGTAAAATTTTCTTATTAATATTTCACTTGATTTTTTTATTTTTATGATTCAATTATGAACTTCAAAATTTCTTCCTTTTTTTGTACATTTTAAATCGATCCCCAATTATATAAATACAAATTTTACATGTGTTGTTGAACGATTATTTTTTTTATGTCCAGTATACAATTACGTAATTAAATTTCTTTTTAATAATTTGAACTAGAATATTATAATAAGTCATTTGAAAATAGATTTTCGTTTCTAAAATTTCTTTAACAGTCAATGTAGTTTACATAGTGACTAAATTTAATACCAACCAAATTCTGGTCTCTTTCTTAAAATAGAGCTAATAAAAAGAAACGATTAAAGTGTATTTTAAGTAAATAAGTGTTTTTGCAAATAAAGTGAAGTACAAAAAAAAAAAAAAAAAAAAAAAAACTTTTTTTTTCGCGCGTGCCAACAACTTTTTTCCAACCTTCGATGTATTTAAATTTATGAACCGTAAAATAGAACTAACCAAATTGAAATATTGTTAATATTTGCGAATAAAATGCGACTTCAACCAATGAGAATGTAAAGTGGGACACAACCATTTTCCTTTACTATTGATTTTTCTTTAACTTATTTCCACGGGGCGAGATTCGCAATCAGTCTTCGTAATTCGGAATTCGTTCAGACCAACTCATTCCAACTTAGTCATCTGAAAATAACTTCCCGGATGCATCTTTTACTTCCACCCAAACTTGTACTCGACTTCGAGTGGTTTCCTCCCCCCCCCTCCCCCACAAAACGCAATTGCCTTTTGTCCCAAGAAAAAATGTAAATGCCACTGCGAGATGAAAAGTGACTTCTCAGCCTTATGCTCGAACATATCTTTTTCCCTAGGCGCTGTGTGGCCACTCCTTTCCACCCCCGAAATGCCGAACGTGGCCAAAAATCCGAGACGTTTTCTGCGGAAAAGAGAATTTCTCCGATATTGCATCACAATCTGGCGTCTCTTCTTCATCGTCGTCATGGCAACGCTCTCGAGCATCTCCCGTGCGTCGTTAGTATTGACTTTTTCCCTGGTTAGGTTCCCCAAAACTTCGTTTCGGGCCTTAGCTATGGTATTTTACTTTCGGAAGGTTTATTTCTTTCCCCCTTTTTTTTTTCCCTAGTATTTCTCTCGATTTTGTACTTAAGATAGGGAAATGTTATTTCTGTCTGTTGTTTCGTAAGAAATGTTTTCCATACCTCTTTATGGGTCTCGATAGGCATATTCTCCTAAGTTTTCCTGGCGTCAGCTGCTGTTGTATATATTGCTAGAAAGGGCCTTTTTGCACGTAATTTGGCCAAAAGCCATGCACGTTTTTCGTCCAAATAACGCCTAATATAGGAGTATGTAGAAAACTATTAATATTCCCGCCGCGGCGGCATTTTCCGCGCCGAACGGGCTCATATATTGCAAGTAAATTGTGGTTTATTGTTAACTAGCTTTAATAGAATTACAGCTCTGGAAGTTGTTTATTGATGCTTATATACATAATAATTGGCTTTTACTTTGAGTGATTTATTTTTGATGAGTGTTGTTGTTTGTTTATAATTTAAGACCTATACAAATAAACAATTAACCTTGAGTTTTGATAATTGGTAGTGTTATGTTGTTTATCGCACATTCTCTTCCTCTATTTCTTTTATTATATACCCATCACTCAATTAAACACTTTTACTTTGTTAACTACCATTTTTATCCCTTTAGCTTATCTCTCTATGCAAGCTATAAGTTAATTCTCTCATCTTGATATCTTCCGGTTTTATGCTTTAAATGTTTCCAGAATGATCGAGGTGCCAACAAGCGGAAATGTCCGTTGGATAAATTTTCAGTAAATTCTGTTCTAGAGTGTGGTCTTTATAGAGGCATTTTTTTTTTTTTTTTTTTGGAAATATAATTAACTGTAAGTAGTAGTATATAATATATAATAGTCATGTTTTGTTGATTATATATGATTATTTTCAATATATATATTGATGTTAGTTGATGATTTTTTTCCCCTTCTAAATCTTGCTTGATGAATTTCGAAAAATTGAAACATTCCAGTCAATTTAATTTTCTGTTGCGTTGGCAGTTGTTAAAAATAAAATGAAATCAGATTAAAATAAAGTGCTTTGAAATAATTTTTAATTGATTTCTACATCTTCGGTCTCACTTTAAAATAGACACATAGAAAGTTAAATTAATGCTTTTTATTATTATTATTATTTTAAGTTTTGCTATTGAAATATAGTATAAGAGCTTGCAAAGTAAATTTTAACTGCTCGTGGGAAAAAGTTTTCGCCTCTCAAAAATATCTTCTCGAAAATCATAATTAAGTATACAATTTCAGAAAAATTTCTAGAATTTTATTTTTTCTTGCAAGCTGCGCAATCAATTTATCAGTAACACAGAATAATCTGAGTTCTAGTTATTCGTATGGAATTAAGGAAAATATTGTTATCCACTTTGTTGCAATTATTATACACTTTTTTAGAAAAGAGAAAAATATTGTTATATACTTGTGTTGCAATTATTATACTCTTTTTTTAGAAGAAAAAAAATATATTGTTATATACTTGCGTTGCAATTATTTTATAATTCTTTGGAATTAAGAAATGCATAGTGATTAACCTGTGTTTCAAATACTGTGTACAAGTGGCAGAAAAAGAAGCTTTTTCCATCAATAATTACGCAAAGATCTTTCACCGTCTCCTGTCTAGTCATTCTTTTCCTCCCAAAATAACTGCACATCGCCTCCATTTTCTTTTAATAATACGTTTACCCACGTTAACAAGGGTTAGTATAAGATGGAAAGTCTAGGAATAAAGTTCTGTCCGACCTTCGTCGGGGAAATCCGGGAAAAGAAATATTTTCCGAGGACATTTCCTTCCTTCGTCTGCTATAAATACTAATCTCACTCTTTGGCACATTTATTTCTGCTTATGCTAATTCTGTGGCAATGCAAAGTGTTTCTTTACTTATTGTTCGAAACAGTAAATGGAATTTATTTAATGCCTATCCAAGTTCAGGTTTCTGACATGTTTGGAATATCTTAATTTGAAAAGGAAATCAATTAAGTCATTCTCTTCGTAAGGGAATTTGTTCTCCTCTACACTATGAAAAAAATTAATTAATCCAAATTAAATTACGGTAAAATCTATTTTAACGGAAACATGATATAGAACAAAAAAAAAAAAAAAATCTAATATACTGTTACTTTTACAGCAATGATTACCGTAAAATCACTGTAATTAAATATTAATGTGGAAAATACAGTATAATATTTTTACGGTAGAAATGGATTTTACGGATTATGCACCCAGAGTGCCGGTATTTCATACCGTAATGTGATGCGGAATTTTTACAGTGTAAGAAGAATCACGAAATATATATATACTTTATCACCCAAGCCACCAACACGTCCTTGGATTTATTTTCCGCAATGTGTTGGATCATGGATGCTAATTTTTATATTAAGTAAAACATTTTGTAATGACGATTGATTGTTTATAGAATTTCAAGTCCAATTCCGTTCCTTGCTTTAATGCTATTTTTGTCCATTCTGTTTATTTAAAATATTGTCCATTTTTCGAAACATATTAAAAACACAGTTCTCGAATTTATTTTTCATGATGTTATGCCTTTGGATTGACTTCCAAAAATATAGGCACCAATCATATTGGGTAATACACTTTAATAGACAATTGTTTACAGAAATTTATTGAAGTCCAATTCCATTGCTTGTCTAACAGCTATTTTTACGATTCTAATTATTATATTTACTTTTAAAATTTTGTTGAAAATGATACAAATAATTGTAAATAATGATGTTGAAAACACAATTGTTTTCTCCGAATTTTACATGTTTTTCTGGATTTCGTTGGATTGACTTTCAACCAAAGTATTGACACTTAATTAATATGTCACATCTGTTAAACTTTTAGCAAATACAGCTTTTTCCGGAAATTTCAAATTTCTTTTCGCTGCATTAAAGAGTTATAGCACTTTATATTCTGCGCTAACTTTGTAGATAGCTGAAATTCTTTTGTAGTGATTGCGCTGCGCTTAAAATAATCACGCAAAATTGCCAAATGTCTTCATTGCCAATCAGACGTATTTCTGACGTTGCTTTAAATTTTGTAAGCAGATTAAAATGCTATTTCTAAAAAGATTCTTTTTTTTTTTATTGGAATAATTTGTTGGGGACCTTTAAAAATATTTTTTTATTGATTTTTACTCAGTGGTCTCCATAACTGGTTTCAGTTAAAACATTCTTTGAAGAAAAATAAAAATGCGGAGGAAGTCACAAAAAGTATTTAATGCGTAAGTGAACTAGTTTAACGAGTGCGAGTTGAGAAATAGTTGTGCTTGACAGTTTTTGGCGAACGTCTCTAAATCTTTGTTGAGATAAAAACTTCCACTTAATAAATGGTCGATTCTAACAGATCCTAGTTATTCGCCGGGCGAAGAAGTCATTTGGAATTGACTCATGTTTGTTACCAATGAATGGAATGAATTATTCACTAATGATGCTGATCAGTACCATTTAAAAGACATCAGGTTTCCTTACCATTTTTTTTAATGTTAGCATTCCTTTTGTCGAGAAAAATTCTTTTTAAAGAGAATTTTTGGATATTCAAAAGAATTTAAATTAAAAGTCCCTGCCATTAATGTTTTTATTCGACTTCTTCCTATATTCAATGGCTGTAAAAAGGGAGGAAATAGCTTTAAAAAAAAAAAAAAAAAAAAAAAAAAAACTTGATAGTTTGTCATCGAAAATATTTGTGTAATTCATATAACTCATGGAACTCAAGTTTTAATTTAATTTATACTTTTCATATTTAAATTTTTAAAAAAAACGTTCGTGGTTTTTTGGGCAAATAATAAAAAAAGGTATATTCCAGATGTAGAGTTAGTTTTCTTCTTAATAGTTATTTGTAGTACTTTCATGACAAGTTAGGCAATTTTAATCATGTGGATGAAGTAAAATTAAACTGATAAGAAAAGATAGTAGTCTTTGAAATTGTGCATTTTATGCATGTATTTAAGCGCATTTTAATTTTTATTTTATTTTATGACCGTAGTTGAACAGGCGACCCAATTTTTCGGGTTTACGAATACAAATATTCAATCCATAACCTTGTAATTTTGAACCCATTCCAGAAGACAAAAAAACTTCTGGATCAAGTATTAAGAGAAATTTGCTTTCGTGGAACTAACCCGCATTTGCATTACAACATTACATGGAGAGGAGAACTACGAAAACCTCCCACGGTTAATCTGACTGCAAAGGGGCTTTAGCCTATAGTCCGTCTACCTGTGAGGATATTTTATGTTAGCACTGTGGTCGGTGCTAGCCGGATGCGGAATTCGTATCGACCAGCCGTCGCTGAGATTCCAACCCGTTTGGAAGGCGAACGCTCTATCCCCTGATCCATCGCGGCTCATTTAAGCGCATTTGCTTCAGTTTTGTATGTAACGTTGTCTTAATAATTTAAATCTTAGCAAGGCACAAAAATTTTTACCAAACATTTTAAAAATAGGGCCTTTAAAAATTATGTTCTTTGAATTCACGTCTAACTTAAAAGATATGATTTATTTCAATATTTTTCACAATTTAAAATGTCTGTTAAGAAAGGGTTAAATTTTTAGTTGTTTATATTTTTGCTAAAAATAGTTTTTTTTTTTTTTTTTTTTTTTTCCTGTGAGACTGGCGTTTGCAAGAAAGGCGATGATGTCTTGAGTAGATTAGTTGGTATTTCTTACAAAATTTAGGCATCGTTTTCTTCAATATTGAAGTGAAAGGAAGAGAGAAAGTGAGTAAAATTCCGAAAATTGTTTCTAGTGAGCGATGGCAGTTGAAAAGCAAAACGTTTTTATTTTATTAAAAAAAAAAAAAAAAAAAAAACTTTTTTTTTTAGAATGTTCAAAATTTTCTGATGTGCCGTTTAACTATGAATGGTGTTATTAATGAAAAGATGCTGAAGAGAAAAAAAAAAAAGCATTAGGAATATTATATCTATATTTTTTTTTATTATAAAACCTAGGATGTGCACCTTGCTGTCTGCAAATGAATTCATCCTCTATTTCGAAAAATCTAAATAATTTTTTCCAGCCTTTACCCTCCTGTATTAATGTATTGGAATTCTTTCCCCGAAAAAAGATTTTAAGGGAAAGAAATTCCACCGAGTCCATTCTTTGGGGACGATTTGCATTTCCTCCGAGTACACTTTGACAGTACGTTTTACTCTTTTTCAATGTGCTTTCTTTTTTTCTATTTCATGCATTTTATCATTTCTTTTCCCACCTCTCCACCCCCACTCCAAGAATGCCCGATTTTCGGAGTGGAAAGAGTTGCCTCGATTGTCCTTGTACCCCTACATTGAGTGGAGATAGAGTTCTGTCTGCCTACATATGTATGCCACTGTACAATCAAATTGATCCACGATATATTCACTCTCTCTTTTTTGGACTCCATCCATCTTAGCCGAAGACTTTGAGGAAAAAAAAAGAAAAGACCATCCGTCATGACGGATAAGGCTTCGAGTTTTTTTGGGGAAAAAAAGAATGTCTTACCTGTTCTGCTCTGCCACTTGGGCGGGATTATTCGATTCAGATGGATGAAGATGTCTGTTTCTGCGTACTTTTCTGGAACTATGTTGAAAAGTTTAATTTTCTGGTCGACACTGCAAGCTACTTTCGAATTTCATCCAGTTTGCTTCGAATGTGTATCGTTTTTTTTTTGTTTTTGTTTCATTTATTACACTAAAAGAACATGTATGGTCAAAACTACGAGAATATGGTTAAATTAACCGTGGGAACGCTAAAAAGCTGGGTGATTTTTAACGAAGCTCTTTGGTAATGATTTTGGTTAAATTAAAATTGAAATATAGTTTTATAATACCTATATGTTAAAAAATTTAGTAAATGTAGTCTAATTTTTCTAATTTTATCGTGATTTCTTAGAGCATGTCATAAAATCGATTTATTCAGTTAAATTTACAAACTGACTTATAAATGTTATTTATTTGTACCAATTAAAATTAGATGACAATAGCGGATAATCTTCGAAATCAAGCATCTTAGCAATTTTAACATTTGCAGTAAATGAACTATGATACGCCGTAATATCATATTAGCTTTGGTACTTATAAAAAATCAATCAAGGTATCTATAATTGTTTAATTTGTTCTTCTTTGGCGTTACCTTTTAATCCGATAAGTGAACTAATTGTTGTTATTGGAAATTTCAGTTAAGTTCAACAATAGTCAAGTAACAAGGGGGATAATCAAAGAAATTTATCCCTATCTTCTCGGGAGTCTTACAACGAAGAGGAATTTTACTTAAAATTTCCCCGTACAGTTTATTTATTTATTTATTTTATTTTTACTGTTATTTTACTTAAACATTGTTGAATATTCCTAATTTTATTTCTTGAACAAAGACTAAATTATTTCCAAAATAGTAACATCAAGCTAATGATAATAATTAAAATTGATCAATAATAATTATATCACAATAAATTTTAAAAGATTCGAAAATAAAAATTAAATGAAGCGAAAGGAAATTCTTACTTTTATAAACAAAAACAAAAAAAAGCTGTATAATTTTATTAAGTGTTTCTTTTTTCCTTTACTTCAACAAATTTAATTTTTTATTAATTATTCAGACTACTAAGTATCTTACCATCATTGATAAATTTAAATAAAAATAATGCAAAGAAGGGAAAATTCTAAACCGCAATGTAACAATTTTTTCCCCAAGCAACCTGCTAATGACAGGCAATTGAAGCGGCTTTATTCACGGAAAGTGCATGCAACGAAAGAAAGAAAAAAAAAAAAATTTTAACGTCTCTTTTTGAAACAAAAGCCAAAATGCTTAAAACCTCCCTCTTTTTTCCTCTAAAAACATTTTTTTCCCTTTGAAAATACCTAGTCTAGTCATTATCCCGTATTATTAAAACCAAAGAACTTTTCCATCCAAGGACCAATTAGAAATCGCGCTTACGTCACTGTTCTCTCCAGTTTATCCCTTTTTACCTCCTCCCTTTCTTTTAGATTTCAATCGAGAGAATAAATGGAGGCCGAAACTGAGAAATTTTTAATGACGAAAAGAGCTTAATTTCGTCTCATGGGAGTTAAAAACGAGACCAACGTGAAAAGGGGTTTTGCAGAAGATTAGAGAGTAAAACGAAGTCATTTTCTGTACCAATTAAATCTGCATGGTTGCTTTTTGTAAAATGATGTACCAATAGGGCAAAATGGCGTTATTAGAGCATATTTTGTGGCATTTAAAGCATTATGAGCGTTTTTTCATAGATTCCAAATTACAGGGAGGTGATAAGTTATTTAATTAACTGCAATCGCCTGTGGGATTATGGGTTTAGCCTACGCAAATCTTCTAATTATGATTTTTTTGCTGTTGAATCTTATAAAGTAATGTAATAATTTATATGTAAAAATTCTGGATGCATCATCTAGAATTTATTTATTTCTCAAACAATTGTATTGAGCATTTATTATTATTTTTATTTATTTATTTATTATTATTATTATTTTTTTTGTATCCTTTGAAAAGTATTCTTTTGGTATTGAAATTAAAAGAAACCCATCATATGTCTATCCTCTAGGCGAATTAGTTGTAAAACTTTTTGTTTGCTTAAATAATTTTCTTTCTTAGCTGTAACAGAAAGAGGAAAAAGAATCTTACACCTCATTTATAGAAAAGTAGGATTTGATGAAATGTTGTTAAATAAAATAAAGGCGAAAGTTAAAATTTTCTATGCAAGTTGGCATTTATTTTTTTATAAACTTTTATTTTTCTAATGGTTAATTTATGCAAATGCCTTAAATTTTTTTTTTGTTAATGAAAACTGCCTTAATTTTTATAATGTTACATTAGATGAATGCCTTAGTTTTTCTATTTTTCACTAAAATAAATACTAATTGCATTTTTCTGAATTTTCTTAAAAACTTTTAAGCGAATGCAGTGTATATAAAGATTCCTAACTGTCCTTAGACAAGGTTGTAAAACTATGGTAATAAGAATATTCTACTACCCACCCAGTGGTCCTTTGGTTCGAATCCTGCTGGAAGCCAACGATCGCTTTGCATTTTGCATAAAAGTAGGCATATATTATTTCAATTTTAAATAAATTTTTTTTTTTTTTTTTTTTTTTTTTTAAATTCGACTATTATTTGCTTTTTTGACACGTTTTTGTTCAATTTTGACAAACCCTTTCTAGACAGTGTATATTATGAGTTCATGAAACTCTAACCATGGTCAAAATTGGGGACGTTAAAGATAAATATTTCATGTCAAATTATTTCTGATATACCATAAATTTTATATCTTTCAGGGTAGTTATAATTAAGTTTTTTTTGATTTAGTATCCTCGTTCTTATTTATAATGAAATGAATGGTTATTTAATATAAAATGCATTTTTAAACGTATTATTATTTACCAATTTTCCTAGTACTCAAATTTTCAGCTTTAAACCCGTTGATTATTTGCCGTAAAGACGTTGGGACTGGAGAGGTTGTTAAATGCCGTGAGAACAGCGAGCAATAATTTTGAAAAATTGTCTCAAATCTACCATTAGCACCCATTCAAATTACTATTCACACCATTATTCATTCACATTTCTGACTGAAAAAAGATACTCAAATGTAAAAATTTAAGTCTTGTAAAAAGTCATTTTTTGCGAATAATCTTCCTCAAAATTACCCGCTGACCTTTTCTGGAAATATTTTTTCCACTTTTTAATATTCATTGTAATAGCTTTTGAAGAGATAACGGCTGATACATTTATACCGGTCATTAGAGGAGGGGTGGGACAAAATCCTCTTGTTCATGGGACTTCAATTGTCGATGCTCCAGGAAATCGAGGAGATAACGATATCGATAATCGCTCCGAAAATTAGCCGACTGATGCAATTCTTTTTTTCTTGTATCAATTGGAAAGGAAATAGTATGCGAAAAATACTCTTTTGTCGTACTCATCTTTTGTTATCTTAAATTGAGATTTGATTCTTTTTTTCTTCTTCTTCTTCTTTGAAATGACGAAGGAAATAATTTTGTCAAACTTGATAGTTATCTAGTCATCGATTATTTCAAAAGAAAATCGAGTGCTACTTTAAATTTAAAAAATATATTGGAGCATTTTTGCTACATTTTCATTCATACGCTTTCGTGTCTTAAAGGATGGATGCGGAAATCTTACAGTCGAAATTTCAACCTCTTTTTCTATCAGCTACAATATTCAAACTTCTAACACTCTTCACCTAATTTCAATGCGTATTTCAAATCGATTTTTTGACTAGTTAGAGCAATCAAATTTTAACTGGACCTCTATGCTGGTTGACAATACAAGTTTCATTCGAAATTTTTCTCCAAATAGATTCTATTTTGAAATAGGATTGCATTCTATTTTAAAATAGAAAAATATTTAATACTTAAACTTCTTTTATGAAGCTAAGTTGGACATAACAACAAGTTTTTGGCGGAGCAATACCGGCAAGTGACGTTACCGTTGGTTAAGCGTGACGTTTGTCGATTCAGGCAATCAAAATACGCTCGTGATCTCGTTCACAGATATCCTATTGAATCTGATTTAATACTAGAAAAACTGAAGTATATACCTATATTACCCAAAAGCAGTCAAAATGACTGGATTGTGAAAGAATAACTAATATGTAAAGAAATTAATTTAAAATTAATTTTTAATATTTTTTATATTATTTACAGTTATATAACAAGTTATTAGTAAATATGATCAATAAAAAATTTTTTATGTTGTACAAAAAGTCACGAAATTCTAAAAAATTGTGTCATTATATACATCATTATTTTTCTAATTAAAATTAAAAAGCAGTCAAAATGACTTCCTTGGGCAATCTAGTGTTAAATCACGTGGTTTAGTTGCAAGTACCCAATTTAAACTGCCAACCTGTACGCAACACACGTTTTCTTAGACTTTAAAAAATTGTCATTATTTGAATCCGAGTATTTTTTTTTCTCTTCATTTTCCGTGCTTTAGTTGCGAAGTGTGCACTGTGCAGTTAAAAAATATATATATATGTATTCAACTGATAATATTTTTATACCTACGGCTTGTTTATGAATCTCTGTTAAATTTTTCTCGTTGAATATCCAAAATGTTTAATATAAACCATGTTATTATGACAACGAAACCTTTTTTTTCCATCAGCTTTATAACTTTCGCTAATCTCTTAAAAGTTTCGGAGTTTAAGATCCTTTATTTAACGTTTTTACGTTAACTAATACTAAAGTCATTTTATGCCTTAGGTGTGTTCATTTTCTCATTTTAGCTTATCTCAGTGCTGAGACGCTTTAATTAGCTATCTTATTAAATTACTGTTTACTTTAACGCATTTTAACGCAATTCGCACGTTGAGAAATAATTAAGCTCCCTTTTAATAGTCAGATTCTTGAGTTTTATTGTCGGAGAGGAAGCTAATTTTGAACGACTTTTTTCTAACAGGCGACGAAAGACTCATCTTTTCTTAAATGATACAGTTTCCTATAAAAGCTTAACTTGGAGTTTAACGATCACTTTAATTAAATGTTTAGATAGATTTTTGAACTTGCCGTTTCCTTGTAAAAATATGTGTTTATCTTAATACTTTCTTCAGCAGCGTTTAAATTTAGTCGTTGTCTATTCAGAAGGAGCTGCTCTTATTGAAATATTTGCTTTTTTTTTACAACGTGATTTGATTTGAAGTTGTATCAGTGAAAGCGCACAATTCACATGCACATGCCTTCGACTATTAACGTTGTTCACATTCCTTGAGGATAATGTATATGCCTTCTTGCTAACTTTTATGGAAAACTTGAATAACTTCTTATGCAGGTGACATATTAAAGTTCAGCCAAATGGCTCGGGGCAATATTGTAATAAAACTCACTTTTTCAAAATAGGCGCTAATCGAATTTTGGATATTAAAGCTAGATACTTCACCTTAACTCCATTAAGGGACTGTCAGACTATATGAACAAAGTAGGCGACCCAAGACAATGGAACTAGGAAAAAATTGGGCTTGGAGCATGGTACAAAATGCAACAAAATGCATATTTTTAATTTGGTATCGATTTTCTCAGCATTTACTAGTAACTTTACTGCAATTCTGTGCTAACACACTATGCTTGCTCGTAGGCGAAATTTTTTCGTTCAAACACTTTTAAATTTGGACTCACTGTAAAAGCGATCTCTTTTTTTTTCGAAAAACTTCGAAACAATTTTCTTAAAAAAATGTCTGCTTTTAACTTTCTTTAATACCGGATCAATTCCTTTCAGCTGAAAAATATTCCATTCTGCTTAAAACAGAAAGTTCCATGATAAGATTTTCTAAAATCGCATTATAGGCAATTTATCCGATAATCACTTCATAAATAACAATTTCTACTATAGCAACATAAGTAACAATCGTTAATTCCGATTCTGTATGTTATATCAGCGTTCAAAAGCATAATTTTTAATTATTCAAATAAAACTCCTCCAAGAGATGTCCATTCTGCCTGAACCCATAGACTTATCTCAAAGAAAATTTCTTATTATAATATGTAATAGAGATGTCTAAGCTGACGTCATTTCACTTACATATCCATTGCAATCCATCAATTAACAATCAGTTGCACATGCAGCAAATAGAAATACGTTTTCATTGGTATAGGAATACAAATCGTCCTATAGCAATAGTGCTAACGGAAATTGATTGAATGATAGTGAAACACTGATCTAGTTCGGCCTCCTACTTGGACATCTCTATTAATTTAATATTATGCTTTTGATAGAGCAAAATTCAAGGGAACCAGCTAAGTGTTCCGTTGAGAACAATTTTATTCTAGACGTTATTTACCAAACCAGGAATCGTATTAGATTTAGAATAGGCTTGAGAAATGGCCCTTTCCTTATATCCAGAGAATCTCTTGCACGTTTCCCATTCTGAGAGTCCCAGCAAGCTAAATGAGTAAAGAGTTCGTAAGACGATGTAAAATCACCCTGATTAAGACGTCTGAACAATTCCTTTCCTCTCCGGGATAATGATTCAGGACCATTTTATTATCTTCATAGCCATTTTGGAGGGATTTCGGATGTGGTGACGACGCTATCGGAATGCACTATGCGGGCACCGAGGGATAATTAAGTTGAGTTTAGTTGTAGGGTAAATTAAGTTAGCGAAAAGTTTCAGAATTATGTTTTGGTAAGCGTTGACAGGATTGGGCGAGGTAATTTTGCGGAGTAATCAATAGACCTGAATATTTAATCAGTCTTTGTCGATTTAAAATGTGACATGTAAAAAAAAAAACTATTGTTTTGTAAATGTTATCCCTATCGGGGAAATGTACAGCTTATTTGAAAACTTCATTGTGATTAGTTAGGTTCATTTTACGATAATGGATTTTCTTCAGAATAATTTCATTATCTGATTATTTAGTCAGTTTTTGACAAAAGTGTTTAAACTTTAATAAAAATTCTTGTAGCCAAGAAGATATTTTAGTTAATATAGTCACACATCTGGAACGAAGCGATCTGTTTCATCTGCATACGTTTTCAAAATTTATGGTGGATGATTAACACCTGCGTAGTTTAAGAGATAAGAACTATTATAATTTTAGTGGTTTACATTGTTATCAAAAATTAGTGGGGAACAGTTTTTATCAAACCACTCCTTAATCGTTTAAAAAAAAAAAAAAAGAATTTTTAGTTCTTAAACTAGCCTTTTATTTCTACTAATGAAAAATTAGTGTTTCATTTAAAGGTTAAGTATCAAAAAGTTTTTAAATCATAGATTACTGTCCTTGTAAAGTTTATTTTTTTTTTTTAAATCAATTACCTTTGCCAATCAATATGTAAGACTAATAAGTTGATTTTTCCCCCGCATAAATACGTTTTAAAATTATAGCTTGATTACTGTTCGATGTCAAAGTTTCTTAAAGAATCAATTATCTTTTACTTAAAAAAAAAAAAAAAATCTTTCTTTATAATTTTTAAAACATTCAATAATTTCATTTTGATGAAATTAGTGCAAGAATTTATCTTTCTTTTATCGAAGCAATCACATTATGCATTTGAATTGAATTTCATTTCAAAAAATATTGACATTAACCGCTAATAATGTTTGCTTTTTTTTTTTTAAAGTTATTTAGTTTAATGAAACAAATTAAAGAGGTTTTGAATAGAATTCATTAAATAGAGCTAAATTAAACACGACTTAAAAGCACGAAATAACTTCATTTCGATTCATTTTAATAAATACACGGAAGAAAAGTGAATGCTATATTGTTTTATTACTATCTAGCCTAGTAATTTCGGAAATGAAATCGTGTTATTTCATTTCCGAAGTTATTTATTTTTCATTGAATTTTTCCTTTTAAAGTACAAATTAAATACGGAGTCATAAATTCCATTAAGATTCATTATGCTCTTTTATCAGCCTAGATTAAAAATGATTGCTGGTTTGCATACTCGGCGAGTTCAATTACGGAAAAATAATTATTTTTCTTATGCGCGTTTTCTTTGATTATTTTTAAAGCAAATTTTAGTTACGTTTGAATTCATTTATATTTAGCTGAAATAATTCTGTGTTGTGTTTAATTGCACTCCATATTCAGTTCGCATGAATTGATTTTGATTAACAAAGCGAACGAAAGCCGTCCCTTTTTTAAATTGCAATGCCCAAAAATTAAATCGAGTAACAATTTATATGCATCAGGGTTTTCAATGAGTTAACCTGGATTCTAGTAGTACGGATACCAATGAAATTTTATGTAGCTGTGTACCATGAAAGTGAATAATAAAAACCTATGAAATAAATTATCCCAAGAAACTTAAGAGGTTAAGATATTACCTAAATAAGAACTTCATTCGGGCATCGAAAATATAAAAAGGAAATGACAGTCGGCATGTTTTGAGCGTTTAAAAACAAGCGCCCGTTTTCGAAACTTATCAGGCGGAAATAAAAGAAAACCTTAGTAAATTGAAAAATAAAACGTAAAGTTGCCATCGAAAAATGGAAAAATAAAGGTGAGAAACAAAACGAGAAAAACCTTTATTACCCGAGAGAGAAAAAAAAATCTTCTTTAAATCAATTTAAAGTCAAATACAAAAAGCTCATATTAGCACAATTTAGTGCACTTATATTATTCGCGTTTAGACAAAAGGATTTATTTTATTCAAATCTGAACTTTATTTTTTTTTCGAAGGTAAAACGATTTTTTTATTTTTTATTATTTCTTATGATACTTGTTCCCCCCTCCCACCTCGTCCCGTTTTATTTTATTTCTGTTCGATAGAATGGCATTGGTTCTTTCCCGCCGGGAAATCTTGCTTCCGAAGTAAAGGACATTTTCTAAAAAATCTTTTTAGTTTTTAAACTTCTGAGACCTAAAGTGTGTTCTTCTTTTGTTTAATGCCTTTTGGAATATTAAAAATAAAAATCTTCCGCTCTATTCGTTGTAAACTTCGGGGTATTTTACGATCAATAATATTCTTTTTATACTTGTAAGAAACAATAAAATTGCTTTTTCGATGACTTAGGTGGTAAAACCACTCAAGTAAGAACACCTTGTTTTAAAGTTGTAAGTCACATTTTAACTCTTCAGTAGAAAATATAAAAGACTCTAAAGAATTGCTCCGAAAAAGGTAAAATACATAGTTCCGGTTTTAAGTGATTTTATAAAGTGGACTTTGAGAAAATGCAGTAAATCTAAATATCGTATGAAATATAACTAGAGAAGAATTTGAATATTTTAGTGCATTACATACCGTAATATTTCAAAAAAAAAAAAAAAACTTCTAATTATGTGTCCTTTTTATCGTCAATCTGGTCATTAATTATTTAGAATAGGATTTCTGTTAAAAATGTATATAAAAGAATTATTTATATAACCTCAATTTCGTGATAAATCGGTGTTAGAGAGATTTTGCAACACTTGTCTTCTCACATTTGTGTTCTCAAGCTACTGAGCTTACTCAGCTTTGGAGAATCTGGTCGCGGACAAGCACAGACATGATCGTAGAAGACGCGAAACGTCTACTTACAGAAGTACGTGCGTGGATCAGTCGTTCTAGTACCGTACTGTATAATATTTAGTCCTTAAAACTGAACGTGCTATTCATCTATCAATTCACTATTTTTTCTCCTATAGCAATTATTATTTTTTACTTTAATTATGGTAAAAAAAAGAAGCTGATGGTCGCATATAATCTCTAAACTAATTTTATTACTTCCGATTTTTAATAACAAAACTTTTTTTTAAAAATGTTTATATAGCCATTTCCATATCCCCATTTTATTGAAATAAGTTTTCATTGAAATTCGATTGAGCAAATAATGAATAATCTCACACTTATTTTTCTTTATTCCATGCAGGTGCATTTTAAATTTTTACCTGTCACTTTATAATTCCATTAAAGAACATTTGTCTTTCGAAACCGTCATTTGCCTTAGCTTCTTTTTTTCGAATTCTCTTAATTGAAGCTGTTCCGAAGACATGTCGTTGCTCCTCCAATTGGAATCAATTTTAAAATCGCCATTACTGCAAACGACCTCTTCTGTTTTAAAACCCAGACTGTGGACCAATTACTGAAGAGGAAATTCAGCTTATTATGAATTAGAAGGTGCCCAGTTGCGATCTCTTAATGATTTCTTTGTAATGAGGACTTCGCTTCCAAACTGCAATACAGAAGTTAATGCTCGGAATTTGCTTAGTTATCAATCAACCGTTATGCTGTCGTCTCTTAAAACCTCTTTTCTGAGTTCTAAAAGGACTCGGAATAACGATTTAGAATCCATCCGATTTGAATGTTGTTCAGCGACTACTGACAGCTAATTTGTAGAGAAAATTTAATCATCCAATTAGCGTTTGGGAAATCAGTTTTCATACTTTAAAAGTGAATGCTCGTTATCTCTGAGCTGATCGGCTTAACAATATCTTTCGGGACATTCGTCTGTGGTTTATAACAAGCAATGTTTGAACATTGCTAAAAGAGATTGATGTCAAAACTAATAACGTAATGAAATAATTTTGATTTACTAAAGTTCGACTTCTTTTTTTATTACTATTGATTTTTCGCTTCGAATCTTAAATTACCAATGAGTCGATACATTTATCTGAAATAGATTTAGTTTAAAAAATAGTCCTCATTTTCTATAGTTTGAATCCTAAAGATTGAACTTTTAAACACGAAAACTATTTTCTAAGATATAAAACTTAAGAACATTTTATAAAGAATTTTGTGCTACATTTTCAGGACTTCATTAAAATCTTATCTTTTTATTGAGCAAACATGAAATTTATATGTGAAATGTATATGCGAGTTTGGTCAGGAGAGGGGTCTTAAGTTCTGACCCCTTAATGTCAGTTTCACTTTTTGCGTATTTCACCATTTCGCGAGAATTTTTTAAGCCAATTGAAAACTTTTTGACACAATTATAAAATTCGTTTATTCAAAGATACAATACAAAAAATAACTATAATAGCAAATATTTATGATTTTTTTTTTTAATTATTATAATAATAGTGGAAAAATTTTTTGTATTGTGAGGCATAAAATTTTTTACAACATTTTAAAGAGTTGCATGGCAAAATACGAAATTTGAGCGAATTCGGTCGAATAGTTCCTGGTCAATAAGACAGATGCTTAAAATGGTGAACTTATACTGCCTTCTTTTTTGGTCTTAACCGGCAAAGATTTGATGGTATATATTTTTAATAGCATAGTGAAACTACTTAAATTTAACAAATAAAAAAACTTTTGTGTATAAAAACAATCATAAAATATAGAGGTACTAATACAAGGTGTACATGATTTTTTTTTTTTAATAAACTTATTTCTAATCAAAACATCTTCAAAACTGAAAATTTGTTAAGTTTAATGATGCACGTAATTTACATACAATAAAAATGTATGAATTCATTCATTTTTATAATTCTTTTTGTAAAAGCTAATTCTAAACGTCTGGTTCGATATCAACAAACGCATCAATTCGTATTTTATTCATTTATCATCCAAATAGAGATGTTTCTTTTTAAAAACTCTCCAAGGCAAATTAGAAAGGGGGGAGGGGGATTAAACGCGCTTACGTTCCATGACCTAAAACAAGCATTACCTGTCAGATAAAAAGTACTTGCCCAAATGGCAAGTGTGAAATTGATGAGCGTTACTATATTAAGCTGCTTAGGCAAAAGAATCGAATTTTCATTAACATTTTCTGCCTTTTTTTTTTCCCTTCTCGATCCCCCTCCCCTCCTTCTAAGCTAAATTTGCGTAGCAGCTGTCACATTAAGCTCAGTTTCTTTTTCTCGTTTTATTTCTATAATCGAAGAAGGGGGTGGAAAGATTACGCCCTCAACCCCCGTTCCTTCCATTGCGCTTTAAATTCATGAAACGCTGTCTTTTTGATGCACAATTCATATTCTTCGTTGTCGGACGATGTCGTTAATCAAATTTCAGTATAATTTACTTTAGTAGAATTATCTTTTTCCAAGTCTACTCTGTTTTCTGAGGAGGGTTTAATTAATTTCCGTGAAGCTTAACGTTTTTCTTGCATAGTCTGCAGGGAGAGATAAAGTTGTGAAACGATAATTTAAGTCTTCGGTATTTCTTTTTATTTTTTACTTCCCTTCAAATCACTTGGGTTTGATAATTTGACTAACGTTTTCATTTGCCATCAGATTTCATTAGTTGACCTGAGAAATATATTATAAGTTGATCTTTTGGTGTGTTGTGGCATAATTTTCCCCCCTGCTTACTTAAGCGAATACTATAAACTAAACTTTCTCTCAAATGTTTAAATTTTTTAAAATGCATATCTTCTTTTGTAAGGACACGTATTGTTCATTATCAAGGACTAAATAGATGAAACCCACATTATTAATTTTACCAAAATTATTTAAAAATCTGTCTAGTATCGGCACCATCAAGTTTAACCCAGTAAACTATATTAAATACTCTAAGTACTCAATTTTATTTATTTATTTTATTTTTTTGTTGATAAAAATGGATGTCTAGTGAAAACATGGACGACGACGAAACACTAGTGATCTTTTTCATTGTCTCCTTTCAGTTTCTAACTCTGTTTGATCAAATTACCTAGCGCACTGTTCAATTATTACCAGAACTCCTCCCAATTGACAATCTGATGTTGTCCTTTGTTATGGAAACAAGAATAAAACTACTTCAAATGGGGGGAAGGGAGAATTGAACTAATTAGACCCTCTCATTAAGCCATTGCGAAACGATTAAAATCGTCACCACTATTGGAAGTGACTTAACTTAGTAATCGTTAGCATGCGATACTTGTATCTCTCGTGAAAATTGGTAAATATTTGTTATATCGTTTATTTATGTTTGGTAGGTTTTGCTTTTGGTGGGTATTCTTCAGTGGCGTACAGCGAGAGTTGAGCATGGGATCAGCCATTACCTTCAAGAGAGGTATTGGATCAACCGTCCCCAGGCGTCTAGTCAATAATTGACCATCTATCGGCGAAATAATATTAATTCCAAACCACTTGAATAAGAAGCTTTTGCGCGTTAAAATACCGAAAAAATATATCACTTTTAAAATTTAAATAGTTTTGACTCTTGGAGGAAAAATTAAGAATATTTTTTGTGGCTATAATTTATTTTTGTCATAAAATATTTATTTTTTTCTTATGTTTACACACATATGCCGACCAGGGCTTCATGTAGCTCCCGAAGATACCGTGGCCTGGAGATCTAATGTTTACATGAAAATTAACTTTGCATATTGAATTTTTAAAAAAATAATTTAATAAAATGTCTCCCCTCCATCTAGTGATTACGCTACGCTTTTCATGTTCATCTGATCGAGGCGTTTGCTCTGGGCATCTACCCACCTTTGCACACCGTTGGTTCTTTTGTTCGAATAAATTTTAAGTGCAAGCTTGTATTATTGTAGTAGTTATGTTTAACTTGGGTTGATTTCGTGCAAGTTTGGACCAAAATGGACTTTTCCTTTTTCTCAACAAATTGGCAGTTTACAGATACGCGACCCATCAGAATTGCTCTCATATCAGTTTCAATCAGAAAACACATGTTTCATAACTATTTATAACTAGCTAATGGCAACCAAAAATACTTTTCATTATCCACCTCAGTTCAGCTGGTGATGTAGCAGTTGGTCAGGAGGATAATTGAAAACAATATTACTGTCCTACTTTTTCAATCCAGCGATTGAACTTGCAAAATATTTCACTTAATATCGTGCTCAGTATTACAACTTGTGAAATTAATCTCTATTTAGAAACAGTGAAAAACGTTCCTTTCAGTAGCAGATGTTTTACTTCTCCCATTTAAGCTTCTAATTCGTCCACTTCGTCAGAGTTGCGAATTAAATAAAAATTTGCAGAATGTAGAATGGCAATATTCCACCTTGAGCAGATCGACCTCTACGGTTGTGGCTCAATGACCTGCGACCTTCTGAGAGCAAATCCATGAGACTGCAATTGGGCAAACACCTGTCCAGGGTCGACTTTAAAAAAAATATATATATATTATCCCTCCTACGCATTTTTTCGCCCCCTCACGACGGCCGGCCCATGCTACAATCCTTCCAATCAGCCTGCGTATTATTCTCATCGCCATGGCAACTGAAATACCTCCTCAGTTTTATTTTATTCAAATTCTTTATTGACATGCTGATTAATTGAATTCGGACTTGCCGCTTTGCTTTAAAATTAATGCTTATTTCACTTTTTCTTTTAATGAAAAGAAGAGATTTATTTTAGTTTTAATGTAGTAGATTAGGCATTTGAAAAAAATAAAATGAGTGCTTAGGAAATTATTATTTAATGGATTCTATAAGTGTTTCACTTAAATAAAAGTATTTTTAAAACTTTTACATCCTTACACGCATTACAAATTTTTTTTTACGTAATTATATTTTGAAGTTTTAATTAAAGTCTAGAAATAGTTCAAAAGATAAACAAAGAGACGCTAGTAATTTAGTGTTAGAATAGATGATTTTTTTCCCTTTTTTTTAAAAAAACATTAATTCATGTTTTAAAATAAATCAAGTTTTCCTTTATTTTTCCTCTAAGCATAATAAAAGAATTTTTTTTTTCTTTCAAAGAAATGGAATGATAAATCGAACAAAACTTAGTAAAAACACTGTTGCATCATGTGATTGCATCCAATAAAGGAATCATTGCAATATAATCTGGCGAAGTAGATCGGTGTGACCTCGAAAAATTTCCATAAATGCTAATAATTTAAACGATTTAACCCCTTTGCGCAACTATTACTGTTATCCTTTAAATTATTCTTTTTCGTAATGAATTTATCGACAATACGTCAATCTAGCGATAACATAAGTATGTCCACTACATAATATTAATAAAATGACTAGTTAATTGCCTTTATCATTAAGGGGACACTTCAGGTTAAAAATGATTTTTTTTAAATATCAACCAATTTTAATGAAATTTTCATAGATTGTGAATAAAGCATTTAGAAAGATATTCCCAAAATTTGAAGCAAAAATATTAATTTGTTGAAAAGTTATAATGTTATTAATAATTAATCCGCAAGTTAAATTACAAAATGTTACAATATTTCAAAATGTTCCTTGCGCATGAGTTTTTATCATAGTAGTTTGAAATTCATTTATATTACAGTTTGAATAAGTATAAATAAAATTGGATATGTTTGAACAACTTAGCACTTAATTTTAAACAAATAAAAAATCAAAATATCATAACCTTTATATAATTTTTAAAAATTTAAATTTAAATAACAATTTAACGTAATTTAAAAAATATTCAGTGTATATTCAGCTTTTATTTATATCACATTGGTTACAGAACATTATACTAATCATTTATATAAAGAAAAAAATAAGATTTATTCAAAACTCATGCGCAAGGAACATTTGGAAGTTTGAATATTATCGTAAAAAACAACATTGAGAAAAACAGTTTAACAATAAAAACACACATAGAAAAATTTATTTCATAATATATGTGAAATAAAAAATAAGCATAAGAAAATATGAACTGTTTTAAACAATATAAATAAAAATTAGATTGAATTTAATGCTTTTTAGATAAAAAAAATGTTTATCACAAGATGTAATGTTGACAAAAGTTCATACACCTTTTTTTAATCTTTTTGTATATAAGATTTAAAATGCTCCAGCTGCATATGTACTGTTTACATTTTTTATTTGTTTTTGTTTATATTTTTTGTTGTTACATAACTTTTTATAACTATCTGAAGATTTTCTCTTCATATGATAGCTGCGCCTACCATCGCGGATCTTTGCATTGGTCAAAGACGCAGAATTTACATCGCCTTTACGTAGAGCTAAAGTCCTTTCACACCCAAAGTTGTATTCACTAACTGCTAATGATACGGCATAATCAAGTCTTTTTTTAGAAATGAAGACATCTTTGGGGCACTTATTCCATATCACGGAATGGAGGCTCTCATTGGCGTTTTGTGTTTTTCCCGATATACAGCGCTGCATAAGCTCATTTGAAGCAAGTCGCTGATATACCGGGAGGATTTTTTCTACAACAACTTCAGATAATTTCGTTTTCATCAGCTCATGGCTTTGAGGCTTTTCACCTCGAGCTAGAGCCCTTTGGTAGAAACACCATGAACTTTCGCCCTTGGGGCATCTAGTATGCTGCGGCTTTTTATCACTGGACATACAGTGATAAAGCGAAGCAAATACAGCAGACTTCATCGAATCAACATTCGGAATGTTATCCTTTATCGCTTTGCGATAATAGTTTTGTAGCTTCATGATAGTTTGCTCAGTTAAGCTACCTTTCTTTCGTCCACCGAGAGTCACCCCTTTGACCCTCCACTCCTTCACTTTGTTCCTCAAACCAGTTCCTAATCTTTTGGAAACATGGTTGAGGCACTCTTCTTTTTGAATTACATAGTCATCGCCATATATTTTCAGTTGATTTAGGGTAGTAAATGTTTTAGAATCACCGTCACTTAAAATTGTCGAGTAACGCATTCCACAGAATTCAGTTGATCGCTTCCACATGGCCACTGCAGCGGCAACCTCCATGTTTCCAGACGGTCCGTCGAAATTTTTTTGGCACATCGATTTATGGCCCTCATGCCAAATAAAAAATTCTGGACTCGTTTCGTTCAAGTCTCGTGCTGCATTGATGCATTCTGGGCAATATTTCGACAAAATCTCATAGTCTAATACTAAATTCGTCAAAGAGTCAATTACAATACCAATTCCATAATGAGAGGTGTGTCCACGCTTCTGCCACGTGCCATCAAAAGAGACTGTAATATCTGGAACTGTTCTACTTGAATCATTTTCTAAACTCATATGTGCCTTTCGCACTGTTTCATGGGACAGTTTCCAAACATTCTTTTTAAAATTTTCATTTTCTTCACTCAATTGGTTGAAACATGTTGAGAAAGTGGAAGAATTCATTGTCGATGTACCCATGTGCATGGAAAATGTTTCCATGGCTGAATGGCCCTTGCCAAAAGAAAGGAAAGAGTTCACAATCTGCCTGTTGACATCAAATTTTTTGGTGCATGGTTGGCGCTGACTCGAAAAAGTTGAACCAAAACTTTTCAAACACAGCGTACAAAACACTTCCAACTTTACAGCATATCCAAAGGTATCTAGAGCACGAACATCCAGAAATCCTGCTCCACACTTATCACAAGACAAATTACGGAGCAATGGTGCAAAGGTTGATTTACTCATGATAATGTAATCATTTGTAACACTAGGGGTGATGCTGTTACTATCCATATTAGTAACACTCTTATCAGGTACAACAGAATTTTCAGAAACAGACACATCAGGGTTTACATCCACATTAGAATCATCAGCATAAGAAACATCAGCGTTGGAAATATTAGAAACAGCAGCATTGGAAACATCACAATTAGACACTGGGGCAGATGCAGAAGTAGCTTTCATTGCTGCACTTCTTGCTTTGTCCTTTTTAGTTTGCCTTCTCTTAGGCTTTCTCCAACGGGAGCATGCGCTATGCATTCTTAAAAATTATCAATAAAAAAAAACGGAAACAAAAAGACTAATAATAAAACAAATAACAATAACGTAATAAAATAATAGTTCTGAAAAGAACTGTTGTGTTATGTTTTAGAAGCGAACAAAAAGACGATGAAACGAAAATAACTATCACTCGTTGAAATATCAAACAATGTGTAAACAAACATAAAGTAGAAGTTAAAGTAATTCCATATGTTGCCAATTAAATTTATCATAAATTTAGCTTTTTTAATAATTATGAGGCCTATCAACCAGAAATCGAAAAACAGAACCGAGACTTGAGAAATGGAGTGGAAAGATGCTGTTTACATGTTTGACGGCCATTCGAGTGGGCGTGGCACCTTGTTTACAAATCTTGAAATGCTTATAACTTTGCAAAAAATGACTGAAATTGAAAATTTTTTTTTTTAAATTGTAGCTAGATATAACTATTATTTTTTAAAACAAAAATTGAAAAAAGTATAATTTGGTCGATTTTTGGGTTTTTCATCGTGAAGTGTCCCCTTAAATTGTTCCAGATTAAAATAAAAATAATTAAATTTTGGATCTACCTTCTGATAACCTATTAGAAATTGCATAGTCTAGTCAACCTTTTCATAATAATTTGCGGTAAATAACCACGCAATCTAAACCACGACATGAAATTAATTGCTTTTACCTTAATATAGGTCATGTTTTATTTAATGTTTGGCTATTTGCTGTAGTTGACTAGCAAGTTGCAAACAATAAATTAAACAGAAAATATATATGTTATTTAAAACTAAAAATATTTTTAGTTTGTGGAAGAAAGTATTCTTTGATTCAGAAGTTTTTAATGTTTGGCAAACTTTTGAGTTACGTCTGGTTTCACAGTATTATGCGGTTTCAATAGTTTATTGCTAGAAATTCAAAATTTCAATAATTAAAAAGCCAGTTTACTGATTGAAGAAAAAAAAAATTCAGTGAAAGGTTATGACATAACATAGAAAACTTTTGTTTTATTTTCTGTACTGACGCCCTGAATTTTTTTAAGCATTGGTAAAAGATTCGGTAGATAATATTTTTAGAACATTCATTATTTCAACAATATTTGTTGAGCCAAAATAATTGTTTTGAATATCTAAATATCAAATCTCTATATGAATTTACTAAATACGAGCAATATTCGTATGTATGTATTTTCTTTTAATTCTATTTGTTCATAAACTAAAATAAAACTATTATAAATATTTTTACCACAGTATATTCATCTCTCTTAATATGAAACATGATGTTAGGCATTTTTATCGGACGTTTTCTGAATTTTAATGTCATGACGTTTTTCGAGTTCAATTGATATATATTTTTTTTGTATCGATCGATATTATCCTCTTTATTTAAAACGGATTCATGTGCCTTTAGTAGAATATTTTTTAATCGAATTCTTGTTAAATATTATTATTATATTTGTATTATGTAAAAGAAGAATCTTATTTTGAAAACTGATTCCTGCCATTAATAGAATTTTTAAAAAAAAATCAGATTCTAATTAAATATTTTTCTTTTCATATTATGTAGAAGAAAGAACGTCTTGTTTTGAAAACTGATTAATGCCTCTAATAGAATATTAACATCTCTTTGAAATCAAATTAAAAACCTTGGTTTTCAAAAGAATCCTTTTTCCATTTTGCTTCTATTTGCTAACAGTATATGAGGTTTGTTGGAGTTCTTGGTTCTGGAAATTCTCCTACCCCCAGGAAACATTCCATTTACGGCTTTAGCCTCCTTTAACCTTGCAATCTCATTTCTTTTCTTTTTTTTTTTTAAGGAAGAAAACACCTCTTTCTCCCTTCTTTATATCTTTTCTACTTTATTGATTTAGTTCTGTTAAAAAAAAAAAAATCTTTTGGGGCACGTCCAAAAGAACCAATCGTTTGGATTGTTCATTTTGCTTGGTTGTTATGATATATATTACCAGTGGGATGTTTTACAACTGATAATTTTGCGTTTACTTCACTTCAAAATCTACTCTTAACTTCGCTGGAATATTTAGTTTTTCTTTTAATATCAAATTGGAGATGCGATCCAAGTTCTAATAGGAATGAAACGGTATGCAGTTATAAAGTTAAATTAGCTAACGAGACTGGAAAAAAATGTATGATTGTTAAAATTTTAAATTGAAATGAATAATAAAAAACTAAAATAAATAAAATTTTGAAATATAAATAATTAAGGATTTGGTTGTTTGACCTAACCTAATGTTAGTTTTTGGTTTTAAAATGAATTATTTCGTGGTGACAAAATTATGTCTTTATTTGTTTAGAACTCTATTTCGCTTTTAGTCACACATTTCTACATTTTTCTACTCCTTTCAGAAATCAAATTGCTTGAAATACCATCTGTAAATTACTGTAAGAAACCTCTTCTCTCAAAACCTCCAATAAATGAACTGTATATAAGGCTTTTTTTACTTAACTAACCTAATATACATAAATCAGTTTTATACCTTAAAATATGTATCAACTCCCATCATGGTCTCCGGCGCCCGTGTGCATACAACACGCACCTCCAGACTAATGTGAAATTTTTTTTTCGTTCTTGCTACCTAACTTCCAATAATTTAGTAAAGCAACATTTCTCCTAAATATTTATAAGAGGCTTGGCTGAAAATTCGCGCAAGCCACTGGTGATAAATTATTCTTTCTACAGTCAGTTGAAGATCTAATGTTAGGTAGTGAAAACAAATTTCTTTATCCGCTGCAATATCATTATTCATATCTTGTAGGGACTCGATTGCTTTTTCAGCCAGAGGATATGTGTGCATAACCATAAAAATTCAATTTCCCTTCTCCCCTGGCGATATTACTCTTCTTCTTATTGATTTCTTTTTTGGAATAAATGGTATTATTTCCTCCCTTACCCCCTTTTTTCTATCAGGGTTTTTCGTCTTTCATACATAGTTATCACCCTATTATTTGTCACAGCAAAATTCATTTCTGAAATTTGCCTCATTTGTGGGCCAAATCTTTTACATTTTGCTTGTTTTAAACCGTGTACTCGTCGCATTCTTTTATGTCACCAAAATCATCAGAGATTGAACCTAATCTCCTCGGTTGATCCATGCTTTAGAACTCTTGGAGAAATTTTGCTGTTGGGTCTGAAAAAGCAGTAGTTGGGCATCAAAATGTAATGTTTCCTCATATGATTGATGGTAATAAATTAAAACCTCAAATACAATGACGATGGGAAAGTAGAAGATTTCGCCATTGTAAAATTTTGAAGTAATATCGATACAAAGAACAAAATAAAGTTATAAATTTTTGGTTTTCATCGATTCATCAAAGAAGTATGTTATTTCAGATAGATCCGGCAACTTTCTTACCTGAAAAGTTAGTGATTGATGAGCATCAAAATATAACGTTTCCTGGTTTATCACATATCAATGATGGCAATAAATTTAAATATTAACAGATTCTTAGATGTCGATAGTTCTAAAAGATTCTTAGTCTTAGTTAATTGTCAGCAGTATAAAGCTTAGAAATATAATGTTTCCTGGGATATTACGTGCTAGTTTTAAACACATTGCACATTAATTATGATTGATGGTTATGTTATATCAACCAAAGTCTGTAGAAACAGAGGTGGCCGGAATTCGGCAGATATCGCAATTGTAAAATAATTATAGAAATTTTTATTAAATGGAAGGTGAAAGTGCAACTCTTTGAAGAAATACAGGCTGTTTTTTATTTTACAAATTTTTTTAAAATGCTGCTTATTTTGTTATCTTTGTTCAACAAAAATAACGTTACTGCTTGTAACTCATTCATATCAATCTTGACTATGTTACGTTTACGTATGACTAGTGGTAAACAAAACTTTAATTGTAATATCTCGATATGTAGCCAAAAATATCGACACTTCACGATATCTATCTCATTTGTATTACTTTTGCCTTTTGACGATATTTTTGTTACCTAATTAAAAACAAACATTCTTTTATTAACATTTGTACTGACCATAACTTAAATAAAGAAATCGATGCTTAGTTATAAATATATAACAATAGAGTTAAAATCGACACTCAAGATAGTATAGTATCTTGTTCGATAATTATCGCGATATCCTCTTTCATAATTATCGTTACCACTATTTTATCGTGTTTGATAAACATTAATAATGATATTGTAGCTACTGTAGCTGTTGATGAATATCACGATATTATCGTAAGATATGACATTTACTTAGATGTAGTGAGAAAATATTCTAAAATAACGTTGTTCGATATTTTAAATAGATCGATGTTTCACACGGCTCTCGTATTGACTAAAACATAACTACCAAAATGCTATTAATCCTTTATTAACGTCAATAAACACTCTCTTGTAACATTTTTAAAGCCTTTTTGTGCGTACTGTTCATTCCACAATAAAATGGTACAAGCACTGAAACGAGCTACTCATTTGGGAGTATTCAAATGATAACATTCATGGAAATGACATATTGTGTGAATGAGATGCCCGTATGTTCTCATAATAAGTGCAGAGTGCACGATGAAGACATTCATCTTGCTAATGGCCTTCCCATCCTTTAAGTGAATTTCGGGTTCTGAACATGAAATGTAATGCGAACAAGCATGAAACCGGCAATTCCTTTTGCAGTCACGAGTTCTCTTGGTCAATGCGTGATCTAAAGCACTCCCCCGATTCTGGCTTTATATAGTAATTGCTGTTATTAATTTATGAACGGTAATTGTTTGAGTGAAAGTAAGTGTTGAAAATCTTGCCTGGTGGCATCATTCGAAGAGATTGGAAAGCCATGTGTAACTTGAATATTCTTTTTATCCTTTTTATAAAAAAAACGAAAAAAATCGGTATTTATGTGGAATATCGTTAGTTTGTGGTACAATAAAATTAAACTAGTGTATGATTTTATTCTATTAATCCAGTGTTTCCTAAAGTGTGGTACGCGTACCCCCAGGGGTACGGGAATAGTTTATCGGGGCTACGCGTTCTTATGCGACAAAATCTCGAAACATTTTATTTAAAACAAAGCTAGCCATGAAAATTAACGATTGCGTATTTTTCTCTTGGCTATGTTTTGGAGTGTTAACAGTTAATAACTAGTGGTGTCAACAGCCAGTTGTGATTTTTAACTTTTGTGCATTTTTTTATAGTAAAAAATACATTCATTTTTTTATTAGTGGTACACAGCGTTATGAAAAATTTACACAAAAGTCATAAGTTTGGGAAACACCAAATAGCTTTGCGTTTCCGGCTAATGGTTTCCGGCTACGGTACCCTAAATGATCAACCTCCTTTTGGTTGAATCCCGAGACAAGCAATTGTGAAAAATATTAATCAACTAAAGATCATTATTTATTTTAAAAATATTTAATAAAATAAAATTTTATTACTTATTTTAAAAATGTTTAATGAATGAATTTGTTTCATTATGTTCTTGTAGCAATACCTGTCTTAAAATTGGGTTTTATGTCAGACAGTTGAATTTACAAGCCTAAAGTGGCTTCTAGTCTAGTTCATAATTCGATTTTATTTCACACGTAAATGGATAATGAATGAGCTGAAATGCGGTTTTCCTTTTAAATAAAAATGAAAAGGGATGAACATAAACCTTAAGAATAGTTATCTGACCAATATTATATAACTAATAAAAATTAGATATAAATTTTATTGGAAATTGGATGTAAATTTTTTTTTATAGAGTTTCGTAACTGATAATGTTGTCGTAATTCTCGGAACCACTGTGATCTTACCACGGAACCCAAGGGTTCCGAGGAACACCATTTAGGAAACTCTAAGCTATTTATCCTTAAGTGAACGACCTTCTTCCAACAGCACCCCGACTTTTATAAACAAAGCTAAAAAGAACTGCTATAAAATAATTGGTTAGTCGGGAAACATATTTCTTTATCAATGAATTTAGTTTTTTTTATAGGATAAGCTGAATTTCAATGCAATTTTTTATAAATACGATTTTTTTTCGCAGTGTATTTTATATATTGTTATTAAAAAATGATATTGTATTTTAAAAAATATTGTCATTTCTCTCTGATTGACTTTTTACTTTAAATAATATCAGGCGAAATATTAAATAAATAATTGATTGAAACTAAATATAATTAAAGCATTTAAAAATCATTACTGGTTAAAAAAAATTTCTAACTCTCGGAACCCTTTTAACCCCTTCACGGAACACCAACACCATTTGGATACCGCTGTGTTAGGGAAATAACATTCAGTAGTAATAACATTCAGACTAAGAAAAAGTTTATTTTGAAATTCGTTCATCATTAATTATTAGCTACTTTCTTTGGAAAAAAAGTGGCCCGTCTCGGAAATAGTTATGGGTGATTTTGCGATATTTTTTCAGGAAGTATTGTGATATTTTTTCAGATTAACAAATATGCATATTTTACATTAATTTACATTTTTGTGACCCAAATAAAACTTTTAAACACTCACGATATTATTCTATTCGATATTTATCGAATATCTATCGAATATCTATCGAATTTATCGAATATCTATTATATCTATCGATACTGATGGCATATCGTAAATTTCGAATATTCGCTGATTGTCGTGAGGCATGTTAAACACGATATTGGGAGAACAGTTGTCGTGCACAATATTATCGCCCAGCTCTTCTTGTGAAAAACACTATATAAATGAAATCCATGGTATAAATGTAGTACAAATCTAGAATTATTGGAAAAACATGGCCGGTTCTTTTTGGCATATCATTGAATAAGTGCTCCACTGCCATTTTACCAAAATATCAGTATCGTTCCCTTACTTTGTTCCCAAATCGAATAATTCGACCGCAGAGAAAGTGAAAAGGGTGGTCGACCCCTCTTCCCCAAAGAATACTCCTTCGCATAATAATCATGGATCCCCTCCTTTGAAACTTACTCCCTCAGCATCCCTATCTTTTATTCCTGCACACTCGATATACTGCTTCTGCATTGCATTGGACTGGATTATTTTCGTTCTATCCTTATTATCTCTATTCTTAATTAAATATGGAATGTTTAATTCAGACTGACAATTTGAGGATTTATTTGTCTTTCAAAACATTTAATCTGACAATTTGAGGATTTATTTGTCTTTCAAAACATTTAATCATGTTCTTATAACTCCCTTTTGATAAAGAAGTCAAATCTCCAAATAAGAATGAATCTGTAAACAAGGCAGTTAAAAATACCTCTATTGGGTCATTGAATTATAAAAAGATTTTTAATACTAGTTAAAACCTGTATAATTCTGGGGTGGTGTCTTCTAATTAAACTCCCATCTTGCTCTTGGGGATCGAAATTGTGATTAGTCCGTGATACCGAAACCGAAAATATCCGGTGATTTTGGATGTACAATCTGCATTTTGCTTAGAAAATAAGATAATTTATTCTCATCAAGTTTCAAAATTAGTTACAATGTTCATCACCAGATGGCGACAGTTAACTAAAACAATGATTGCTTATCCCTGTTAGACAATCCAACTAAAAAATTTGCTCGGCTGTCTGTTAGTCTAGCCCATAGACAGCAGCTCCTTGTTGTTGCTGCAAAAGATGGTTATTTTAAAAATACAGTTTTATAGTTTTCTTCAGTCGACTTGTAACTAATTGCAAAACTTGGATGAGAATTACTAACTTGTCTTCTAAACAGAACGGAACGCCGAAAAGTGTATATTTCTATCTTTGTTTAATTGATTGTGTTTAAATCGTCGATCAAGTTTGGATCGCTCAGTAAGAATCTTATTATAAGATTTGATCCGATTTTAAATTATATTATTATAGTTTCGGATTGTGTAAAGTTATTAAAACGTTCAATTTCTGATTATTTGTGGTTAATTGACAAAATTAACAGGTACTTCTTATATGTTTTTCTCGGAAAATATTAACTTTTTCAAAAAATATCTTTAGTTATTTCTGTCTTTCTGTATACATATTCCAATACAATGTCTGAAATATGCATTAATCATACATTTTCCTTTTCTCGGATTCCATTCAAAATGGGCGCCGTTAAGACCAATTTATTCTCTACACACAAATAAACGATCCAGCGCAGAATACAAACCAGCGATTAACCATGTTTTGTCAGCTAATTCATAAGTTTGCACAAACCTCTACTAGAAAATCGTACTAACACTGTCATGCGAAATAAGATTGAACTTCTGAAGTTAATATAAAATATATTGAAAAATTCTAACACTCTTGGCTCTAAAAAAGTGTTCCTAGTAAACGAGGTAATATTTACTTAGTCTGAAAAGTGACCCAGACGTTATTTATCTTTACTAGAGACGTCTTATTCAGAGGGGAAATAAAAAATTCTTCAGATTCCTTACATTAAATGGAAAGTAGTAGGGAATTTATTATTTTTCATTTCTTAGAAAAAAGATTTTTAACTTGTTCGTTTATTTGTTCAACTCAATTCAACTTGCTGAGTTATTCTAGATTTAATTCGGTAAGACTAAACTAAAAATCCTCATCGCTTCTTTCAAACTAATAAATTTATTAATAAATGCAGCTTTTTTTCTTTTTATTTATTTTTTGTTAAGAGGAGGGAATATAAACGTTTTAATATGTGCTTATATACAATTATATATCCGTTTGATATTAATTTAGGAACATTTTAAATTTGCCTGTTCGATAGTTGAGGTACCAAACTCTTAATTGAAGCAGATTATACAGTTACATACCTGTTAAACAAATATTTTTACGGATGTATTGTAAATATTTAAATCTTACATGTTTCATATTTAGAAGACGGATTTTATAATAGAGCAAAAATCATATTTTTGTATGTTATTCTATGATAAATGTAAACTCTATGGTTTTGATATGATATGTTTGTACATGTTGTTAAATAGTAATTTTATTTTCTGTGATTTTAATTTTATATGTTCGATATTTAAGAAATGAATTTCAGAATAAAGCGAGAATTCTATTTCTATCTATAATTCCATGATAAATATAAACTCTATGGTTTTGATGTGCTATATATTTATACGGTTAGTTACATATGTCGCTAAATAGTAATTTTAACGAATTTGTTTTGTGTATTTTTAATTTTATATGTTTGATATTTAGCAAATTAATGTCATAATAAAACAAGAATTATATTATTACCCATAATTCTATGATGAATAATACTTTAAATAACCTAAACTTTTCTAAAAATGTTTTTTTTCCCTCCTCCCCCAGGTACACGAATACGATCGCAGGCGTGGGAGTCGCAGCCCAAAAATACAATCCTGAAATGAAGGCCCCAGAAACTGACGATCTTGTTGTCATGGCACTCGATGAAAAGCTACAAAAAATGAGCAGGGTATGTTGCAGTTTTTTTTTTAAATGTGTTCTTCTGTTGAATCACTTTATTATTATACACAGACTTACAAGTGGTGTAAATTAGATATAGAGAGATTATACTTTTTATTCGAATATAATTACAATTCAATATTGTCTCCCTCTAAAATAATTCCCTCGGAAAAATATATTTCCACTCCTAATAGCCTTTATCTGATTGGTTACAGTCTTTTAAGCGTTCTCCACTGTCCCAAAATGACGTCCATCAAGATGAACTTTCAATCTTGGAAAGAGGAAAAGTTCAAAAGAACTCAACTCAGGTGAATAAAAAGGTTAAGGAGCCTCAAGAATGTGTTTATCGGTCAAAAACGCATTTATTGTGCTTACAGAGTGAAAAGTCGTTTTCCCCGTTCTTGATATCTCACAGGCATGATACTTTTTCGCAGTTCAAATTAAACTCGTTATTCAAAATCTGATGAACAGTGATGTAATACAAATTGGAACTATTCTCCATCCCGAGTTTCATCAGTTCTTGCTGCTGAAGTCCTTCTGAATCTTGGATCTAAGCAAGATCTGATAGCTGACCATTGCTCCATATTAATATCACTCATTTTTTAGAACGCACTACAAAAACTTATTTAACAAGTTCGCTTCGGACAACCACATTAATCTAAAGATTTCACTGTACTGAAAGTGCATGAAAGGTTCGTCTACAATTTCTCTATATTTGGAAGGTCCGGGACTGCCATATCAAATGTTACGTCTCCAATCTTATTACTTTATTTACACACCTAGTATATCTAGTTTTAATGTCTGAACTATTTCTTCTGTACGTGTCTTTCGAATTAAGTATATGCAGGAGTCCAAGCTGCGCCAAAAAATATAAAAAGTGGTGACTATTTTATTTGTGAAAACTAAAATTTTACATAAACAGTTTAATTTTAAAAAATAGAGACGTCAAGATATAGAGCTAGAAATACATACCTAACTATTATAGATAAGCTTTGGTCGTTAAGAAAGCGTTATTTGATTCGAAAAGAAATAAAATTTGAGTAGTTTTATTACTACTCTCTACGTTTTTAAGCGCAGCTTGTACCACTGTATATGGAAAAGCAAACAGATAAAGACCTTAATATTTTTTTAAACAAAACAATAAAATAGTTCAAGTTCAAAGTAAAATTAATCAGCTTTTAAAAATATAGAGTGACAAGACCTGTAATCAAACTTGTTACATAACATATTTGTGACCGACTTTAACTTTAATGAAAAGCTGTAAATATATCGCAAAATTTTATGCCATAGGTCTGTGAAGGCCATTTCCTTCACAAGTATTTTCTTAACGATGACAAAGTCTTATGAGATTTAGCACACATCCGTTTCTTCATGAGGGAAAATATCTATAAAATTCAAATCGGGTGAATAAGGCGACCGTTTTTGTTATATAAGAAAATGTACCATACATTATTCTTCTGTGCCTTTAGCTCTATATGCTGTTGGAAGGCCCATTTGTGGTTTCCATAGAAATTGCGTGACTAAGGAAGCATAACATCATCCAAATTGAGTTAGCTTTATGTTGCTATAAAAATATTTGTTTTTAAACTTTGTCTAAGTTGTTTTTCGTCACCTAGTCTAATTTAGTCTTTTCCAGTACAAGTATTTTCTACTCCTGTATTTTATTACCCAAAATAAATGTACTTTGCTAATGTATATAATAAAAAAGATTGTACTAAAAGAAAGGTATGTATTATTATTCACTCGTAAGAAACTTATTTATACGCTTTCGCATAAATATTTTGCAACGGTGAAATAATACCTGTATTAAAACACGACAGTCATTTTTGTCATAACCTATTTCTCGACAAATCTGTTTCATTTAATCTGAATTTAATTTAAAATCCAAGCATGCAACGAATGCGATAGTGATTTGGTAAATTTTCAAATCACGCCAAACAAATTATTTAAATGTACTCGCATTAACTTGCAATTAGCGTAGTAACTGATCTTATAATGACGCTTGAAAGTAGTGGGTACATTTAAAATATGAATGAGCGACTGATACTTAATTTGTGTTGATAATTGTAAAATATGAATGTCATTTGAATATTTCAACAGTTGCTGAGGCAGAGAATCCTGCCGGAACTGCCCCAAGCAGACTCTTATATGGCGGAGGGAAGTGGCAGTGGCATTTGGACGAGAAATCAAGTAGGAGACGATGAAGATTACGATAAAGGATCTGGAAGTGGTGATTGGGGAGGTAAGAATACATTCTCTTCCTGTTCATATTATATTTACAAAATAGAATCGCCTTTACTTTCATATTATATTTACAAAATAGAATCGCCTTTACTTTATGAAATCAATCTGCAATGAAATCAATCATATTTTAATATGATTTATATTTTTTGTTTTGTTTTTTAAAAGGTGGCGGCTCTGCCGTTGTATTAAATAACGCTTTTTTGCAAATGTAACTGCTGTAAGTTTGTAACAGTTATTAATGACTGTTAAGTTTTGTCAATCGTTGTTTGCCAGCGTTGAAAATGGCATGCCAAATAAACTAATTTTAGTATTTTGTCGTAAATGAATATTTTCAAAAAAAAAAAAAAAAAAAAAAAAACTAGATATGATAACGTATAGAGGTAACCTACTTTGATATTTCTATTTCCTGAATAAAGTTGGGACTGAAACATTATGAGTTATGCGATAGAAATAATTCGTACCTACGTAACAACATTCAGCTATATCAAAAATATATATATATATATATATAATTCAGCTATATTTAAAAAGAAAAAAATCACCTAGAAATTTTTGTCAAAACTTTTTTCCAAAATACCATAATTTTGAGAAAGTAAAATCGAGATATTTAATAAATAAACCCTTTTTTTTTTCTTCGTAATTGATGTGAATTTATAAATAATAGTGATAAAATTAAAATAAATAATTGTTTAGAAATAATTATTATGGAAAGTGTAGGTGATCGTAATTAATGAAAATCGTGAAAGAATGTTTATGTTTGTTTCTCCTCTGGTTACTAATAGAGATTCAGAAAGAAACATCAGATAAATCTACTATATTGAATAAAAAAATAACAAATAAAAATGCATAGAAGTCTTAAGCAATAATTTAGTATTCATGTTATACGACCTATTTTAGATTTCAAGGTTTTTGTGATTAAAAAGAAAAATAAATCTCATACATAGCATAATTTGATGTAATCTTTTTTTTATCCGCGTTTTTTTAAACCCCACTTTTAATTTCATTTGAGCTAACATTTCGAAATAACGTTGATCTATGTATGAAATACTAAGAGTTTCTTTTTCTTTGATTTCTATATAAATTTTTGTATCTGACAATTAAGTTAAATTATTTTTCTCAGAAACCGTAATAAATAAATAAATAAATGTTAATGAACTGTAATTTATGTCCGCTGCAACCTATTCATATAATTTATTTGTGGAGTTAGCAAACTGATGGACATATACGTTTTTGTGATTTGTAGTAGTCTGTTGGCCTTGTAACCAGTTTTCCCTGTGACTTACGTTGTCTGATTTTTATTTTCATAAATCCAAGAGATATTTAACTGTCGAATTATTCATTATTTTTCCTTTTACAACCGTCAGAAAAAAATATTTAAAAAAAAACTGTTGTCTGCATATTTGTGAAAACGGGTTTTGTAGAAATGCATTGAACTCGTCAACATCACACTTAAAACGAAATATCTCTTGGCTTCGCTAGACGTAGGAAGAATTTAATATTTTGAGCACCGTCTTAGGTTGTTTTTCTGCTGCGTTGCATTCATATGACTTTAGTTTTATCCTTTTCTTCCTTTTTTTTTCCTTTCTCCGACTTATAAAATATGCTTGGCGTGTTGCTCCTCATTTAAATAAAAGCGTGTAAGATCTTATCGTATCCTTGTAGTTACTTGGCGATGTGTTACCCGATAGATGCGTTTTGGCCTGAAACGTAAGATCAAATTTAATAATCGATACAGAATGGCGCAGTTTAAATTAAATTGAAAACTGATCTTAGAATTTGATGCCTTCGAATTTAATCGTTGAAGGAAATATTTGTTTTATATTCAAGAAGGTTCTGTTTTTATAATTATTATGATATTACGTGTATTTTATTTCATTTTTACGGAGTAACGGCCGATACACGTGTATCATATTTACGCCTGTTTATAACTCACCCTGTAACAGTTCAATAGGTAATTTTATTAATTTAAATTTTGGCATAACCTCCAAATCTTCGTAAACGTTGAGACATTAATTCCAGCCTTTTATGAAAATTGAATATCCTAATAATCTGCTTGTCTAAGTGCATAAAATTCTGCTGTATAGCAGAACTTTCAATGGCAAATCCTTTTTCCCTTCCACTGATATAATCAAGTTTTAAAAAAAGTCATGACATTTCAAATGCTGAAAAGTGTTTTCAAAATATCAAAATGCAAACAAATTATTTCAGGATTACTTCTCCACTGTGTAATCCTTAATCCTTCTATAATTTCTTCATATTTTGAAAAAAAAAATTTTTTTTCGGCATTTGAAACTTTATGATTTATTCTACGTATACTAAACTCACTTTTTCTATATTTTAAATTATATGTATATAAAGGGAATTCGCCAAGAAATTATTCCACTCATATGTACAAGTGAAAGAAAATTCCTTCCTTGGTGTTGGTTCTGTTAGAAAGGACTCATTGAGCCTAACCTTACATATCACAGCATTTCATTTTTCTCTCTCATAGAATAAAATAAACTATATCCCAGTGATCGTAAGCTGTGTAGGCTTCAAACCGCTTTCAGGGATAAAAACCCGGTCCTACACAATGGCAGCTCTGAGTCATAACCACTGATCCATCTCTCTGCTGTGACTATAGTTATATTATCAAATCTTTAACTTCGACAATTTTTCATGTATTTTTATTTATTTATTATTTTCTTTTTTTGGTAAACAGCTTACTGGTACTGTATTGTAAAATAGTACCCATTGATCTTATGGGTAGGCCTCAAACTGCTGCCATAGTCCTACACAATGACAGCTCTACCATCTCTGCTCTAACTTTAGTTATTCTCTACTAAGTTTAAATTCGGCAGTTTTTCGCGGAAAAAGTCTTTTTATTCGCAGCGTACTGGTACTGAATTGTAAACTGGTATCCACTTGTAAAGGGTATCTTAAGATGGGTAGGCCTCCAACCTCTTTTGGGTGGGGTCCTACACAATGACAGTTCTGTGCCATCGCTTATGTAACTATAGTTATGCTATTAAGTTTTCTATGGAAGAAGTCCTTTTTAAACAGCTTCCCTATCATAACCAGCTTTAATATTTTTAATGTATAATAGATACTTTCTAATGCTTAGTGGTATATTTACCACAATTACTTAACTTGTTCTTCCATTATGCTGTTAAAATATTTCATTGTTGATGAATATATATATATATATATATATATATATAAATGTTAATATCCTACAGCTCTCATATTTATATCAGATTTCATTATTTGTAAGTTTATTCAATACTTCTTTTTCATTTTAGGGACAAAGCCTAGCGATTTCAATTTCGACAGTGGAGACAACAGAGATGTAAATATCAAAGTGAAAGATAACAGTGCCATCTTTTCCTCGCCCACTAACAGTGCCCTAATAACCTTTGCTGTACTTCTAGTCACCTTCTTGCCTAGGATCGCCGCCCTGCGTTCATTGTGACTCCACGAAAATAGTCACCAGTGAATCACAGTGCCATTTAGGAAGAAATCAATTATATGTATATGTTTGTTCGCTTGAGGAAATATAAAACTATTTGGATTATTTATGCAAATAAAATTAAAAAAGTGAGAACTTGAGAGGGAGAGAGAGGGGCACCCGACCTCTTACGCTGTGGAAGGAAGGAAAAAAAAAAAAAAAAGACAGCTTCCAACTAGAAACAGTTGGACAAGTGTGTTTATCGTCTCTAATGTGTGTGTTTTACTGAAGAAGCCAAGCTGGTATTTGTGTCCTAAATGTGGGATTTGTTGTCCTTTTACATCCAGATGTGCTGCTTCTAGTTGATAAAAATAATTAAATTAACTGGCACATCCGGTAGAAGTCTTCATAGAAGGAAGTTTCATCATCGAATCACTCCTTCGCTGTTGATCCAGCATTAATTCCATATTTTATAATATATAGCTTGTGAGAACAGATCCCCTCTTTCACGCTTATATTTCTGCTGTTCATTCAATTAGTCTAGTTCTTCACCAATTGTATACGTAATATTTTGTTTCTGTCCCTCTCTATTATTTGAGTGGTCGAAGTAAGGTAAAAAGTTATTGCAGTGTGAGATGAGTGTTTATAAGGGAAATGAAGACAGTTTTGAGCAGGGATGCCAGCCATGACAGATTTTTCTAAGCTGACATAAATTGAAAATCTTCAGGATGAATGTCGTTATAAAATTGTTAAAAGATTTTTGAAATTATTCTTTTATTATGAATAATAATTTTAATCTAATATTTAAAAATTATGGCCATATGCTTGCATTCCTTATTGCATATTTTGATCGAAAATGAGTCCAATCTTACAAAAATATCCTTTTTTTTTTTTTTTTTTTGCGTGAAATTTATCTGATCAGCATAACAGCTCTTTGAAACATTTTTCAATCTTTAAACATCATAGTTATTTACAAATCTGAAACTATTTTAACTAAGTGATACTTATGTGTTTATATTATGTAATCTGTAGAAACTCTAATTTTTTTTTTTTTTTTTTTACTGTGCAATTAGTTAATTAGTGCTTTTGAGCAATTGAAAACAAGCTTCAATTGATTTTGATTTCATTCCATGATTCTTTTGCAGTGTAGAAAGTATATTTGTTTTAAATCTTTGAGTTGGTATCCCTGCTAATTGTGAAATAAGAAAAATGTTAGGCACGAAGGATGAATGTTTTTAAAAGTGTGTGTGGAAAAATTATGTGGTTGTTTTATGCAGTATTATTTCTAATGTTTTAATATAGGAAAAAATAAATTGGAAATTCGTGCTATATATTTTTGTTGCCATATGCAGTTGTTGATTCCCAGCCCTTTAATTTGTAACTAAATTAATCGTGTTTTAATGACGTTATTTTATTCTCAGTTTTTGTTATTGTTGTAAATATTTGTAATATAAAAAAACTACATTGATGCAAAATTACTGCTAAAAGTATCTTTAATTTCATACTTTAGGCTTCCTGAAATTGTTTTTAGAAATGTACAAAATGTTACTTTAAAAAAATTGTAAAAAAGGTTATTCTTCCAAATAGTTTTCCTCCTCAAACTAATTTTTATTGTGATAAACATTGAACATTCAAATTAATTTTTTTAACTATTCGAAAACTATTGGTGCCTGCATATAAATATATAATTTTAAATACATAATTCGTAAAGTGCTATTTCAAATTCAATTTACTGTCAGGAAACTCTAAATGACCATTGCAATGTTTTAATTCAAATTTTATTTCTTTTAAATTAGTTAGAAAGATAATTTTTCCATTTATAATTTTTTTTACAAATTAAATCATTTATATACAAATTATTACTTAATACTATTATTATTAATTTTTTTTCATAGTCACTTGACTCTGCAATTTTAACCATTCATTAGTAATTTTTAAATAATGATAATTACAGAATCTTATTTGCATATAGTTTAATTATAATTAAGTGCTTCCATTAATTAATGTTAATTAATTTAATTAACTGCCATTTAACAAAAATAAATCAATAATGTATATGTACTTCTCAAAATTGAAAGACTTAGGTTAAGGTTACATTATCAAAATCTTAAATTTAGAAAACACGCTATGTTTACCTGCTGGATTCAGGTGGAATTGAGAACTTATAATGTCAAGTCAAGGTTTAGTAGGAAAGAAAAACGGATGAGAACTTCCAACGAAATAATATCCGTAAAATCTGTGTGCATTTGTATGTTTGAGTTGCAATTATTATTATGTATTATTTATTTTAGAAACTAATTTTGTTTAACATTTAATCATTCTAAAACTGTGCTGCATTAATTTTACTTATAGTTTACTTATTTTTATAAAAAATCAAAATGTTAAGTCCCATGAATTTTATCTCTTCAATCCTGAATTTTTCTTTTGGCAATAATTTTTTATGGCTAATGTATATTTTTTACACTAAAAATAGAAACATAAGAACAAAATAACATTTTAGAATCTTTTACAAATAATTTAGATTTATTGCTTATACCACTAGCACATATATTCAGTGTACAAGCGTATAATATAAAAAGCATTACGAGCATATAGTAAAATAAAATAGAGCACAACTAGCATAATAGTCCATCCAGGGTAGAATCTTTGAATAAAATAATAAAAAAAAACAAGCAGCTGCAAGCGCAACAAGCACATGTTAAAACTTCAGGACTGAAGAGATAAAAAAAATTTCTACTTAAATCAATTTACTAACTTATTTTGTCAATGTTAAAATACAATCATTCAGGAAATAATTAATCTTAAAAGTCATTTACCATGTTTTATAGTAATAAATATTTCTTATACATATTTTTATTTAATTATATACTTGCACAATTCACTGCTGTATTTTTACTGTCATGAAATGCAATATTGTAAAGTAAAAATGTATTGCAGAATTAGCTTGATCTCTCGCTAAATTGTTTAATGAAAGAAAAAAATAAACAATTAAAAATAAAAATTTATTTAAAATCTATTCGAAACGAATTACTCTTGTAAAACTGCTGTGATTAACAGACCCCTTTATAACTGTGTTATGTATATATATTTCTGATGTATAAGTCTTAAAATTTGTAATTTTTGTTTCTGGAATTTGTATAAAAAAAACTAGTACATACTAATATATATTCTAATTTTTACTTTTCATTGCATTAGTTTGTTTGAATGCACAGAAGAGCAAAAACTTAAAGAATTAGCTTTGTGTGATATACCATATAAATATATATATAAAAATGGTGTAAAAATCTTAAAATGATGATTTGTAGTTCAGATTCCCAATGTACTTTATAATTTTTGTTAGAGAAGTCCTTATCCCTGAATTAAATGTAGTTTTACTTTTATCATCTCGAATCTTTTAACAATACTAGTTTTGAAACTCTATTGTTTTTGTGTCTAAATAAGTTTTTAATGCCATCTTTTGTTCAAATATTAGGGGAAAATGTTGCCTCTTATTTTTTTTTTAAATTCGTTTGCCAACTAGTCGAAACAAAATTTTGTTTTTCTTATTGCAGTTTTATTGAATTAAAAGATTTATTCACAAAAAAGGCATTTAACAAATGATATTTAAATGTTTAAATTAAAAAGATGATTTAACTTCAATTGTGTTATTTTTTATCAATTTTCAGATTCTGTCATGTATTTTTTCATTTATCTCTACAAGTCCGCACACTACCTGCATTCAATCCTAAATTCCCTACTAGGTAACATTAATTTGTGAAAAAGTTATTTTATTTTAAAACTAAGTAATTTATTTAAATTTTTTATTTAACTTCAATATTGTTTTTTAAAAAAAACCTAAAATTATTTTGTTTATCTGGTTTTGAAAATAAATTGTCTCATATTACGTAATAAAAAAATTAATTCTTTTAACCAACTTAAATTCAGGGTATGAACAGTATATTTTAGTCATTTTCTTTATAGATTCATGTTCTATCATGCATATTTATTACAGTTGAGCAATTGATGGAACTTTCCCCAATATCTGTGATATTACAAAACTATAATGTTAGAAGATTCCAAAACGAACTTTAGTTAACTAGGTAAATAGCGTGAAAAGATTTTACTCTTCTGTGCATTTGCTTTTGTTTAATTATGTTGAGTATTTGTGATCTTATTAATAGCCTTTCGTCTGAGTCAAAACTCGGCTTAGAATTTTGCATAATGTTTTTAATCCGTCACTTTTAATGCCCTTTAGTAAATAAAGATTAATTCGGTTATATATGTGTCTGTTGTCTTTGCTTATTTTTGTAAAAAATATAAGTCATAGTTGATGTCAGGAATAAGTTACAAAATAATGTGCAGAACATGTGCACTAATGAAAGATTAGTTTAGGGAAGGACAAGACGATTGGTGAGAGCCAAGTTCAAATTCCTTTCATAATTTTTTCCGTTCTTATTTTTGAGAAAAGACTTTTTCAAAAAGCTTACAAACTATGAAAATTTGAGTATTTTTACATTGGACATTTTCCTATCAGGCTTAAAATGCATTACGTCCCTGAGCCAAAAAACCAGAACCCAGCCTTGAAGATATGTTTTTGCATAGTGATAAGCCATTTCTGAGACACACATTTTATACCCACAGATACGAACGATCCATTATTGAGTTCTAGAAGATATTAAGATCATTAGGTACTAAATGTATGTGTTATATATTCAGAGCACTAAATTAATTAAATTGAATTTACTGAAATTGTATTGCATTTTAAAGTAATTTTTATTGTATTGAAATTTCAAAGATTGAACTTTAAGTAAATAAAAATTTATTCTTTGAACTGGAAATAAATAACAGGGGAAGGCTTAAAAAAATTAGGTTAATGTGCATTTTGCATGGGAATATATTTACTTCTTTGAGAAAATGCTACTCTACCTTTTTTAATATGTCGCCGTATAGGTAACGAAATTAATACTAACTATGCAATATGATAAAATAGAAGAGGCAAGGTTCAGAAGGCACTTCAGGATTCTGTATTTTAAAAATTAAAGGTGTTCAAGAGGCATTGTCATTAAGTTTGAGGTAAGCTTTCATTGATTGGCTCGGTGCATGAAGGTTTAGCCCAGAGTGAAAATTAAATATTTTACTGGGCAGGTTCAGGGTTAAATTTGGATTTATTACCCGACCGCTTATAACATTTATATACAAAAAAATCTAAAAATTGTTTAATTTTCTATTGAACAAATATTTAACAATATATAGTTTAAAGAAAATTCATTCATTTTCAGTTTTTTTCCCAAGTAAATGTTTTAAAAAACGTTTCTAAAGGAAGAGAAGACATCTGCTAATAGTGGACTTATAATTAAGTTTCAATTGATTTACTTATATTTTCAATAGCATTTATACAAAAGTTTAAAAATATTTTAATAAAATAACGGTTTTCTAAATGGAAAATATTTTAACTACCATGGTTAAAATTTTAATCATCCGATAACTATTAAACTTTTCTTACTTAGATCTTAACTGAGGGGTACTTAAGCACCATCTCATAAACTTTTTTGATACATTCGTTTTATTTTCGATATTTATTTTTAATTTTTAGATTAGTTTTTAGCTTATATGTTTGACAAGTGTTGACATCTAGTTTAAAATAAACACATTATAGTATGGTACTACCATCTGGTGTATATATTGAGAAATAAACACGGTTATGGGCATAAAATTAGATAAGCAGTCATATAGTTCAACCTGGAAATATCATGGGCACGAGAAACAGGCGAAATTTCAGCCTGTCACTTTGACAGGAGCAAGAAGGAAGGGGGTAATGTGTTACGCGACATTGGATACCCAGTACCCGGTCTTGAGACAAAAAACCGGATCTGTTATTAAAATATTTCACTTACAATTGATTGTACAGAATGTCTCAACATCTGGATTACTATTTTGCACACTGCATACCCTGTAATTCAGTACATTTAAGACCGACCGCCATCAGTGGATGAATTCTAAGTGGCACAAGCAGAATAAGCAGTTAAAAAATTATAAAGCACAGTTGCATAAGCATAGATTTACATAAATTATCCTTTCTAGAGACCCTGGGCAATAACAGCATGCCAAAGGTTGGGTATTGATATTTCTACACATGACTCGACTCGATTGTATAAACAGACATAACATGACAAATCGCTTAAAAGTTTTGAAAAGTTGATAGCGGTCAGGTTTATGATACGAATTTTGTTATAAAGTTTAAAAAACTTTCAACAAATGATATAAAATAACTTTTTTTTTCTTAATTCAATCTTAAAAACATCTTCTATTATGAAATGGGACTGTTTCTCGAAAACTCTTAGGTCTCTGTGTGTCTCCTATTTGTTGACTATAAGATATTCTCTAATTTACAGGAATAAGGAAAATAAGAAATACGTAATTTAAGTCATTTTAACTGATCAAAGAAGTTTATAAAAGTAATGTTAGTAGTTCCAATTTGTAAAATACACCAACTACTTGTGGATAAGGTAGTTTATAAATGATACAACACAGTGAAAAAGATCTAGGGTTTAAATATTAACATTACAACAGAGTTGATATGTAGATTTATTAAATTTTATTACAAATTAATTTTTATTTACAGTCTTATAACATTTCTCTCACACATACTATGGCTTCATAAATAACATTTAACAGTTTGAAACTTAAGAAATATTTCAAACAAATTGACTAAATGCAATAAGTTAATGTAAATATTTGTGTGCATTTTTGGACTAAAAAATGAAAGAAAGCATTAACAATTTTTACTTAAAAATTCCAGATGATCAGCTTTATTTAAAAAAGATTGAAACTTATTATAATTTCATTGCATAAATAAACGAAAGGTTAGCTTCATTATGTATATAAATTTATTGGAAATCAAGAAAATATAGCTTTTAAATATCAAATAAAAAAACTTTTTTTTTCTTCCTAGATTAATGCTAATATTTTTCAATTAATTTAAAATAAATTGCATAGATTATCAAAAAACAAACTAATTACAAAATAATTTTTTCCCTCATTAAAAAAATTAAAAATTTCTAAAAGTTAACTAAATTATTTTTCCAATTAAAACATTATATCATTGGTATACATAACTGCACTGCATACTAATATAAATAAGGTATGAAAACAAAATTAACCTTAAATTAATTCATCAAATATAAATATTAAAAAACTTCCACTGTATTTTTACATTTTTCATCAAGAAAGTATTCTCTTGTAAAACCATGTTTCAACAATTGCAAATAGACACCACACATTGAACAATAACATTGCACAACAATCGCATTTCTTGCCTTCTTCTACACTTTTGCAAAGTTACATGGCAGGATGCACAATTTAAATCTCTTTTTATAAACACACAAGGTTGAGCAATTTAAGATAATTTAATCACAACTATTTAACTACATAGTTCTTAATTTTTCTTCTCCTACAATTCAAATAGTATGAAATCTGGCACACAAATGTAATAAAGCCAAACTAGTTTAATTTGAAAGTAAAGAATTGTAAAACAACAACTCTTGTCACAGATTATGAAATAAATGGAATTAAATGTCACGTTTTTCAACACACCTAAGCAAGAAAAACAAAGCACCATGTTTTTTTTTTTATTTTTTTACCAAGTACACCAACATAAAATAAATAACAAATAATAAGACAACACAATAATTTATTATTAACCCATATCCTTCTTATCATAAAATTCCCTCTTGTTCAAAATAATACATATGAGTTTTAATTTGTTTTGCAATCATGTATAAAAAATCAATTAATATTCAACTAACTATATTAATATTATTTTTGACACTAGGAAAAATTGTCATTATTTTTGCAAAATGAAGATCAATGAAATATTTATTTTATGGAAATAAAACAGATTATGAACAATATTATAATTTTTAATTCTAATTTGTATTTATTTAAATGATTAAGAGGCTTTTAAAATAAACAATTAACCTAGAAAAGGTTAATTATGGGAGTTTAAGGTCAAATCCTTCTCTTTCTTTACATTGAAAACATGTACCAAAACAGTAGCATGTGTTTTTCACCCAATTACTAATTGACCTATCTTTTTTCCACATTCAAACATGTGTTTGAATTAGAAATTTTTTTTATTCTTATTCTTGACAAAGGTAGAATGACATGGTGTTAAAAAGAAGGTAGGCAGATAGTTAATTTGTAAAATTTTCAAAAACGCTTTTAGTTGTTTTCAAACTAAGAGATCTAGATTGAAATAGTAATCCATAACAAAAATCAATACGGAAGTTTCAGACAATGGGGATTGGCACTTAAATAGGTTAGAAAATATTTAAGCCTGACTTATTCCTTTCTGTCTCTAAATTAAAAGGAATTTTAATTTGAAGCAAGATTAGAAATTGCTAATCAAAATCTGTTTTACTTCATAGAAGTAATATGAATTAAAAGTACAGTAAAAAAAATAATTAGTAACATGCCATTTTGTACTTCAACAATGGTTTCATGAACAAGGATTCTCTTATTGAAATAAAGATATACTTTTTTTTAAAAAGTAATACTCATTTTAGTTGATTTTACAAAACTAAAATTAAATAACTAATGGGACAATGAAAAAGAATAAATATCTAACTTACACCAATGTAATACAAAGAGGGATTTCACCAATGTAACAGCCAATATATACTGAAAAAAATAAATAAATATATTCATATACGGAAAAAGTTGAAAAAATAATTGAATGCTGCCCAAATAAAATATTTTTGTATTAGTTATACTTCCCCCCCCCTCCTAAAATGAAGTATATATTTAGAAGCAAATAGAATAATTCTTCTGGAAGACTAAGAAACAAGAGTTTACTTGAAGATAAAATATATTTCTAATATCAAATATCTTTTTGCAAACAACTTTGATCTGGGTTAAAGAGAATGAACTATTTCCTGTGCATTTTTATGAATTATAATTATTTGATTCAATAAATATACTAAAAGATTTTCTAGAGAAGCATAAGTTTTCACAAAACATTTTGTTCAGAATTATTATTTTTCCGAGTAAAATAGAGAAATTCAAATTATAATGAATAGTTAAGTATTCATTCAAATTCAAAATTCTTCCTTTTTGATTCAATTTTTCAATGATCCTTTTATTGTATAGTATTTTTATTATATTATGTCTGTACTATTCAAATTATTAAAATATAACTACTAAATTCTTAATTTCAAAATTAAATCAACACAATTACTTTTACTTACAAAATTATGTTTACCTTTTTTTAAAAAAATTTCTTTATAGAAATGCACACCATAGGATAAAGAAATACATGGAAAGGAGAAACATTACAATTATACTTTGAATTTAAAAAAAAATAATAATTAGGAAGAACATAGTGTCTACTTTAGAGAACGGTTCTATTAATATAATATCATACTTATTATGAAATTTGAAAGTTCCACATGCATAATAGTTATAGAAATAATAATATATATACCTAGAAATACAGTAGTAATAACAAACACAACACAAGCTATAATAATAATAACTAACAATTTGTAATAAAAAAAATACAGTAGACTTTAAAAGTATAAATAATTACTAGATAAAAACCCTTTTTAGGTCATAATATAAAAATGCATGCAAACATGCATATTTATAAGGCTAATAATTAAATAAAAATTATCTTATTTTACTCAATAATATATATATATATTCAATTTCTTCAATAATAGTTTAAAAAGCAGAAACTAAAATAATACTACCTTGCAGTAAAAGTATTATTGAGAATATATAAAATAATGAAATATATATTTTAAAAAGCTCAAATCAAGCAAAAAAAAAGTAAATAAATAGTAACTAAAAATTTGAAAGAATAATTTATATCTACAGGAAACTATAGATTATGCACAGCATTGTATGGTACGGCAATGGCAATTACAGTGAATTTTGCCTTACTAATTGGTTGAAAAATGTAATTTGTTTATATATTTAGTTGCATTGAAACACTATTTCAATTGTTACTGACATGACAAATTTTTTTCATTGTTCAAAGATAATTTTTTCTCCCTAAAAAATATAGAAAAAAAAACTATGATATATTATCAAAATATGGCTAAAACAGAAAATTCTTATGAAATTAACACATTTTTAATAGGCAAGAAGCACTATAATAGTTTACCAAAGCTGCATTGACTGTAGCAATCACACAAAAGATTTAAGTTTTAGAACTAGAGAGACTATTTGCCTATGGATAATCAAGAGTTAACTGAGTATATAAATATAATACAATGTGAAAAATAACAAAAAATTGTCATGGATAGTCATAAAAAGAGGTGTAAGGAATAATAAAATAGTCCTAAATTTGAAATTAGCAAAGAGTGTATCAGCAAAAGATTAAGCTGCAACTTTGCTTTTCAAACAAATTCAATTCAATGATTTTTGAATTAAATAATACTTATGCATCAATGATTAAGAGTTTTAACATAGAATAATAAGCAGAATTTTTTGAAAAAATGATGGAATTAAAGTAATTAAAATTCATATTGTTCTTTCTACATGCAAATATCTAGTTTATGTTTTTAAAGTATTTATTACAAAAGAAATTTATCTATTTGCAGTTTAATATTTCTCTTTTATTTATTTTAGTCCCTTTTACACAAAAAAATTTGCTAGCAAAATTTAAAAAAGAAATAGTAGAACTGGCAAAAATTATTTAAAAACGTAACATTCCTATAAAAGTAATGACTATTATGACAAAAAATATAAATTATATTGATATTATACAAATGCAAGCAGAAAATGAGGCAGAATTTGAAAGACTAGATAATACAAATGTATTTGAAATTCTATTAAAATAACATAGGTTTGTTAACATGAGATCAAAATTTGATATAAATATAATTTAACTAAAACCTAATAATTAGCATGAGATTCTTAGGATCTTCTGGCATTTGAGCCTTTAACACAATTACAATCCAGAAGGGTCATTATAATATTACCCTTATTATATAAAAGTATCATTTTACTGGCACAAAAATTTATTATCTACTATTTTTTCCCCACCATAACCCAGCAGCATATTTAAAAGAAAAAAACACACACGCACTTTGCAGGGACAAAGCCCCCATTTCTAATGCAAATTAACCCTTTATGCCTCAAATGATCATAAAAACACTTGAATTCAACATGTAAATGTGAAATAAAGGAATTGAATTATCAGGAGTAATCCTGATACATTGTCAGAAAATGTATACTTAAGAATTAGAAATTAGTAATGTTGAAAAACAAATTTTAACTTATTTCAGAGATATTCGAGCCATTTTGTGCAATAACAAATGTGGAATTATATGGCAGAGATTTTATAATTTATTAACTCAATGAAAATTTTAATATATTTCTTCTGATTTTGTTTATAATTTTATAAGTATATTGGTTCTTTAATTTTGAAATATAAGACTTTAAAAATTTTTAAAACTGTTTGTTGAAATTTTTGAAAGGTTAAACATATTTTTATTAGGATTGACAACAACATTCTCAAACGTTCTAACTTTCTCAAAGCTAATTAAAAATTTTCTTTAGAATATAGAATAATATTTTCTATATATTACTTTCAAAATATTTGCTAAACTTTTGCTTACAATTGGACCAGAATAGCAGGATTTTGCATGCTGAGCAGAAGGTTTAACAGAAAGTTATACCGACTAAAAACTTAATCAAATGCACAGTTCATTTAAGTGAAACTAAGGCCTGAAGGTTCTTTTGCCACAGCTAACTAGAGCCTTATTTAAGGAATTATTAACACTGTATATCATTTAAAAACAGAATCAATAGTAAAAACTCTTAATTTACAATTTAAATCAATTGTATTATAAAGTAATATTAAAGCATAAAGGGTTAAATTATATATTTTTCCAATTATCATTAGTCATATGTGCAATAAAACAAGTGTGCAATGATTTGTGCATCATTCAGGTAAATAAAGAATAATTGAAATTATTTTCATTAATAAATAGAGTTGAGCGAAAATGGAAAATCAAAAACCTGAAATGGAGGGAATGAAAAACCAAATGTTATAGAAACTTTTAACAAGCTTAAATCTTCCCTACGGTCGTCATAAATCTTTGTCCGATAATCCTTGCTTACCAGTTCTCTCAACATATACATTACTTTCAACAGTCTCTTCAGGCACAACTGAAGTCTTTGAGTCTTTGTGGAATAATTTTTTAATGTTCCTTAAAGGACAATATTTACAACTCATAAATTCAATAAAAGCACCTCTGTTTACGAGAGGATTTAGAGTCTTGGTGTCTGAGTTTGAACAAAACAATCTGTCTTTGGCATTAAGGTTGAAAGTCTGCATTTTGACCAGTTCTCGTAGACGAGATAATATGATCTGCAGATCTTGATCTATCTCCAATATTTTCTCTTTTTTCATGAGTCGCTCCAAAGCAACGATGAAGTCGGTCTCCCGAGTTATTTGCTGATACGCATCATTGTCATTCTTGGCTGGACTGATGAAATCGTCATTGATTTGACTAGCAAGCTGATCCAGGTCGACCTTGAACTGCTTGAGATTGTGAAGCTTGCTCAGCAAGGATTGTACCCTTTGCTGAGCAAGAATAAAACCTCCTGCTTCAAACATTTTAGTAGAAGACTTGGGATCCACGAATGTGACTTCATCGGTTTCTTTGGGTTCCTCGTTAAATTCATTAGCAATTTCTTCATTGAGAACATCACCTTCATAACGCCCTATTGAAAAGAACAATTTTGCAATTTATACCATTAAATTAACCTCTTTTAAAAAATAATAGCATCTGACAATAATGTCCACAATCATGAATTTTATCTTAAATTTAATTAAAAAAGTTTGTTAACAAATGACACTGCTAACTGAAAAAACTATAAAACAATGTTTATGCTCCATGCCAGAAACATTAGATTGTGCTATGTTGTTGCTGCAAATGGTAATTTTTTTTTAAAAAATATAATTTTCTCAGTTGGCAGTGCCATCAATTGACGAACTTGGAACTAATTTTGAAATTCAAGGAGAAAAAGTATCTGGTTTCTTAAGCGGAACATATTAAACTGTACATTTAGCACTCCTTACATTTTTCTTCAACTGATATCTTAATACTTGGCCATTTTCATGATATCCAGAATGTAGTTAGTTACTTTTCAGCACTAAAAGTTTGAGAAAATTCTTTATTAATATTTTCTATGGTTAGTAACTTTCTTCATAATTTGCAAGTTACTGTAATTTACTATAAAATGATGCAAATTACTGTAAAATGATATTTTGTCTAAGAAGTCTTCTAAGATAAGCCTTATTTCACAATAAATGATTATATAAACAGAGCAATAAAATAATACTTATCCCTAAATTGTTAAGAATTTTCACTTTTGTGCACAATTTTCTTACCGAGTTACATAAGATTTATTTTACTTACTGATTACATTAGCTGATTTTTATTGCAAAAAAGTAAATAGCTTAATGTTCAGAAAAGCCTAAAATCGAATGCTCTGTGTAAAATCGAACTCTCTCATCCTATTTTCTTTACAGATGAAGTTTTTTTTTTTTTTTTAGAAACAATACTTTAAATTACATTTTCAGGAAAAGAAATAATAAGAAAAGTTCTGATAATTAATTTGATAGTATTTTAAAAAATATATCTTAATAAAAATGAAATAAAGTTCAAAATTTAAAGATTAAAAATTATCATCTGTTTTAGATTCAATAACTGTAGCAGTCCCATTATTCTGCAGACTTATACACCCACATACCAGAAATTTGCTACTTCATAATCATAAGCACAGTGTCTACTTATACACCAGGATATGCAGCATACAAAGGCAATTATAATTTTTAATTTATTTTTAACCAAAAATAAATAAATTAATGACAAAAGTAAATAAATTAACGTCATTTGAATGGAACAAGAAAACTGATAATAACTTTTGATGAGAATTTAATTTGAAAATTACTGTATTCTATTTTCTATTCTAGCACCTCAACCAAAGCTTCAGATTAATCTATGACTTACATGTTGTCATACAGTATTGGTGTTTTGTATTGAAAAACTTAGTTACTAGACCAAACTTAGAAAACTAATCATTTTGTTATTAATGTTATTCTTTTTTTTTCCAAGTGATATTCCCTTTGCTTGTTAAATTTGATTATCCACAAAATAATCATCAGTTTATTTTTAAATTCATAGAAACAACGTAATAATTTGTATCATTTCTGGAATAGATTTATTTTCAAAGTTTGAAAGAAGAATGTAGAGCATATGTTGACTCCATCTGACTTAATTAACAAGGCAGATTTTTAATTAAAAAATATAAAAATACAAAATTATTAGATGGTTGCTTCAATTCTTCAGGTGGCCATACATCCTAGGCCCCTCTAGGGCTATAGATTTGCGCTATTGGCCAGTCAACATTTGTAGCTATTTTAAGAATTGAAAACTTTAAACAATTTAAAAAAAACTGTTGCTATTAATAATGTAAGACATTTCTCAAATGTGGTAAACATTAAAAGGTTTGATTTGAAAATGAAGAAAAATTTTAAGGAGAAAGCATAAAATAAAGCAATTTTCAGAGTATTTTAAAACAGTTAAAAAATACCCTACTTATAAAAAAATAATAATAATAAAATGACCACAGGGTGCATTTTTGACAGAAAAGGTGGTGACTGACAAAAGAAAAAAAAAATTATTTGCCATTTTTTAGATTTAGTCGCGTTTTTGTAGGAGGTGATGGCTAATTTTTCCCTATAAATAAAATAACATTAACTTTAGAACAAAAAGTGATAAAAGCTACAGTTACCAGAAGCTAATCCAACAATTATATCTTGGTTTTTCTTGAATGCATCTAGAAGAATTGCAGCCTCTTCACTGAAGAGAAACACAACTGGAATAGTTATGTCATTTCTTCCATTCCCATCCATTGAAAATAATCTTGTCTTCTTTAAACTGGAACCAGGATTATTATCTACACATTTAAAAAAATTGCTTAAAATCTAACTGTAGAAATTCAAGCAAACAACTAAAACAGCAATTTTCAGAATGATGTTTAAAAGCTAAGCACATGTTTTTTTATTTAAACCTCATTCAGAATTATTGATCCTATTCATTTTTTCTTGTGGATGATGATTAGTCATGACTAAGGCACGGATTTTGATGACATTTGCATTTTTTGCATTTTTGGACATTTTTTGTCCTTTAGAGCACTTTTTTAGATTTATAGGGCATTTTTCTTTAAATTTTGGGGCATATTTTGCATTTTAAAGCATTTTTTAAATTTTTTGTTAATTTTTTCCAATTTTTATTATTTTTTTTATCATTTTTCATTATTACACTGGCTTCCAAACAATGAAGAAAATCTCTAGGATATTAACAGATAAAGCAACATCTTTTCAAATTGAAGAAGAATTGTCAGTAAGTCAGACCGCCTTTTTCAAGTACGCACCAATAACATCAGTAGACGTTGAAAGAAGCTTCTTCAGATATAAAAATTAACTTTCAGACAAGAGACGCTCGTTTACATTTCAAAATATTAAAAAAAATTAATAATCCAATGTAATTCTGATATTTAGTAATATTATGAGATGGAAGTTGTTATATTCATTAAAGTTTCTATACAAAATGAAAATGTTTTGGAGTCAATATATTTTCCTTTTTTTTGTTACTTTAGGATATAAAACATATTTTTCAAACTTTAATGAACGTAGAACAAGTATTGCATTGCTATATATTTTTTGAAATGACTCATAATAATTTTAAAGAGTAAAAAATTGTTTTAGTTCAATATTTTTACTTTATTTAAGTCATGTCATAAGCCATTTTTAGCGCAATTTTTCGCATTTTAAGGGCATTTTTTGCACATTTTAAGGGCATTTTTTGCACTTTTAAAAGGCATTTTTTGCATTTTTTAAGGGCATTATTTGAGATTTTTTAGGTCATCAAAATCCGGGCCCTAGTCATGACTCATGAGTCATTTGACCTACAACACTTATTAACATAAAGACATTTTTTTACATATATTTTAGTTAAATTTAAAATCCATGTTAAAATAAATGATATGCAAGATATTGGATGACTCAAAATAAATCCAGGGATTTTCTTTTAAAATCTTTGGGTCGTCTCATTTACAAAAAAAGAAAGATATATTCGCTGCCTTCTGTTTAAGAAACCAGAAATTTACTAACATCAAGTTTGTAATTTAGTACTCAAGCTCACCAGCATGGAGCGCTGCTACCTGGAAAAATTATAAACCAACGTTTTTTATTGCAGGAAACTTTTAAAATTGAAATGTTAGTTTTAACCCAAGACAATATCATTATGTACATATAATGGTAGATGTTATTATTTTTTCAATTAGAAACTAGTTTCTTTCCTACCCAGAACACAGTAAATTGTACATTTTCATCTAATTCTGCTATTTTTTTTATATATGATTTTTTAAATCGTCGATCATCTTTAAGATGTACAGATGTCAATGTGTTGAATTTTTCCTTATTGGTGCAAAGTTTTTCTCCTCTTTTTTTAAACTAATTCTTTTCTGTAGCCCTAATTTTAACTTTTAGACAAGTACCATAATTTAGCCTTCTTACTATAACATGTCATGCTCTACACTATGTTTTTGCAAATGGAAATTTTTCACACTTTTGTGCAGATGTCTGTTTTGACTTCAGCAAAGTAAAAGTGATAGGGATAAAGTACCCATCTTAGAGATCTTTTTGGAAGTAGAAACTTAGCCAAAAGGTCAGGATGATAAGAGAAGTGATGAGAAAGGGAAAAAAAGTAAAATCCAACTTTAAAAAGTGCTTCTCTCAGATATCCTTAAGAAAATAGAAACACAGTCGTCAGAGTGGTATAAAAATATTTTATACTTTTGCATAGATATCTGCTTTGGCTTCATCCAAATAAGGGCAATAGGAGAGAGAAATTCTAAAAAAGAATGTTGGGAAGAGCCCATTTCAGAGATATTTTAAGAGCTGCACAGATATTTGCTTTAAATTTAACAAAATAGAATTGATAGTTATGGGAGAGAGAAATTCAAAATCAGAAATTTGAAGATTGCTTATCTTAAAAATTCTTTGCAAAGAAGGAAAATAGGCACAAAGTAGTCATGAAAACGTGAATCCTTTTGTACAGATATCAGAATTAATTTCCTCAAATCATAAGTGATAGAAGATAGAACTACTAAATAAGAACTTTGGAAATGGCTCATCTTAGAGATCCCTAGCAAAGTAGAAACATAGAAAGAGTAAATAATAACCTGAACATGATATGATGATGAGATCTTTGATGATCTTATGAGATATTATGTTCTTTATGAGATACAAAGATTTTATGAGTACAACAAATGAATGAATGGAATACAAATTTTACAAATGAATGGAACATTATTTATAGTCTCAATTCAAAAAATGTAAAATCTTGAGAACATTTTTTTAGGAGCGAAAACAGAATAACACATTATCCAAATATCTCAGGAAATCATTTACACACCTAGTGAAAAACTTTGCCAAAAGGAACTTACCAATAACTATACCACCAACAGCACCAGTCTGCTGAAGATAATGCGCCTATGAAGAAATATTGCATTAAAATAAATAATACACAATCATTTCAGTTTTAACACAACATGTAGATTTCACTACATAATAATTGGTAAAATTGTTTAAGAAAGAAAAACATTAAAAATGTATACCTTGTCTACAAACATGCAGTCACCTCGCTTTATGATGGCAATTTTACCTTGAAGCTCATCACCATTCTGTATAGGTGAACAAGCTTTTAAAGGGCGTGCAATTTGGAGTTTAGCTTCCAACTAAAATGGAAAAACTTTTTGTTTATATTTTGGTTTTAGATGATCTCCAGAAATCTGAATAACCTTGTTGTTAACTACTATGACAAACTACATTATCTATTTATTCCCCTTAAATTCAGAATCTAAACATTGCTAATTTTAATGTTAAATCTGGTAAAATTAAATGTTTAGTTAAATTTTTTACTATAGAAATAATAAAATTATCATTGCATATTTTCATCTTCAGCAAAAAATACTTTTAATACTTGAAATTAAATTGTATTAACTTTTTTTTCTATTAGAATTGTTGTGATCTGAAAAGAGTAGCTGAGAAAGTTTTATAATTCTGTAGAAACTGGAAGAATTAAGAGCTACTATTTAGAAATCACTCTAATTCAATTCAGTCAAGACATTTTACCATTAACCGAATATCACTACTATGTAATGTATATCTTTTACATTCATTTCAAGGTAAATATGATTTCCAACACCTACAAACTATAATTACCAATTCAACTTCTTTAGCAAGATAAGATAATTTTGTAAAAATTTATTATTTCTGTTAAAAAACAGTCAACCATATAAATCTCAAATTAGGCATTCTATAAATCTCATTCTTTTGCCCAAATTTTTTGCAATTTTCCACAATTTTACTTAGAAGAAAAAAAATCTTTTTAATAAAAGAAAAATTGCCCTCCATATTAAGCAAATTTACACTGATGTTAAAACTTAGTTAAACCCCACTGATAGAAGTCAAAATGAATGAAAAAATATATAAAAACCCTTAGAAAAAAAATTTAGATATTTTGTATTTCAAGATGAGAAGCCAACTATTAATTTTGTCAAGAAAACTTGCATCTGGCCATGACACTTGCTAATGAAATATTGTAAAATATTAATTTTAACAACACAAAAAAATATTAAACATAAATATTGATATTTTAAGAAACTTACAGGCGGTTTCCCTCTGAGGTCAATTCCAAATTTAGCGGGGCAGGCGGTCAGCAACGCTCTTAGACTACTTCCTTCGTCATGAAAGTATACAGTCTGGAAATCATCTGTTGGGAGAAATTCACAGTGATCATGCACAAAAAATTAAAAAATAACAAAAAATGTTTTTGTCATGTAAAAAGTATACCCAATGAACCCAAGTGGTATAGACCTGTTGTTTGTCCAACTATTTCCTGCATGAACATAATGCCTTCTTGAGCCCTCTCAGAAGATTCAGCCTAAAAATATATCCCAAGAATAATAGCATAAATGATAAAGCAATATTAACTCTTTTTTTTTAATGATACAAATTGGACAAAGAGGACCTGATGAGTTTTACGTTACAAAACAGAATAACTTAAATAGTTAAATAATCTGAAACGTAGCACTCGCTTTGCAAGTGCTACAGTCACTGCACGAGAAAATACATTTAGTTGTTGGTTTGGAGAAGGGAAAACACACTGCAAAATATATCTAATAGTAATTTACATTGATTGCCATTAATTATAATTAAAATTAATTTACACGGTTTTATTTTGCTCTTAAAGAACCAAAATATACCTTAAACTGTCCTTTGAATATCACTGATTTCAGAAAATATATTATTGAAGAAATTATAAAAATTATTTTCCCGTACCCATATTTTTGGTTTCTTTAAAGTGATCAACTGGTAACACAGAACAGAAAGAATAAAAGAAATATAATAAATATGAAGTTATTAAAAGCTAAGGAAACTAAATTGAATTACAAAATGATCTACAAATACTAAAATAAATACATTTGTATGCAATTATACAATTGGTATGTTTAAATCATTGCAAATAAAATTTAAAACTGCATTTTAATAATTTATCAGAGGGCATTCCTTTAAAAACAATTTTTAAACAAATAATGTCAAATTAGAGAAATATATTTTGATGCAAAAGATTTTAATAGGCAATAACCTTTCCAATATTAGTTGAATATTATTAATGGAAAAAAATATATAATATTTACCATTGAAATATTGTGAATTAATTGAATTTTTCCATCTCCTAGTTTTAAAACAGTAATACCCATCTTTCTAACAGCTTCCAAATGTTCTTTATTGTTTCCTTGGAATTCTGATGCATGCAAAGTTCTAACGCTGAAATTAGAAGCATTACAGATTGTGAATAAAATACAAAATTAAGTTTTTTTAAAACATCAGATAACAACTAAAAAAAAACAACATTTAATATTATAAAGTATAAGAAAAAACAATTTAAAATTATAAGGTTAACAAATATAGCTTAATTGAAACTTTATGAAATAATTTAAATGGGGCAGTAATTGGTACTAATAATTGTTTGTCCATTGTGAACAAATAATTTATCATTGTAAATAAACAATAAATATTATTTTTCATAAAGAGTTCATGTCTTGCAGGGAATTTAGATGCAATGAAGATTACAGTTGATTACTTCCCAAAACTAGAAAATAATTTATTTTGTTAGGATTTACTTATTAAGAAAAAGTTCTTACACAAAATTCAAGTGTAAAAATTGAACAAGTTAACACTTTTCCAACAATATAAAGAAATTAATAACTAAATAATAAATATTAGTTCAGTTATGTAGAATAAAGAACACATATAGCTCTTCAAAAGTAAATTACAATTTTACTTAACAGATAGTTACTCAATATTTTGGCATAATACTATTAAATATGTACTTAAAAGTTTTATTAGGATATGGGTTTCATCAACAACATATCTTTAACTTAACTTTTGAAAGTCTTTGTAAAAATATACATAAAACTCATAAATACGTAAAAAACAACACATTGGTACAGTGTTAAAGGTTAAAAATTTTAAAATTAGTCAACATTCAATTTAATGATCCTTATCGGCAAAACAAAAATTGATGTTATAACAGGAGGTTGCTATACTATGAGTGCAGAAAATACCATTAATATATATTCATAACTGTGTCACAAATACAGAGATAGTATTAACAAAACCATGTGTAATAATCACTTTTGATTGTCAAAAATGTAAAGCAATCCAAATTTCATAAACTTTTTTTCACATTTAATATTGCTGCAACATTACAAGAAAAATTTTTTTCCATTCATTTCGTTTCAACTTTTGCTACCAATTGACTTGTTAGAAAGTTTTTGTTTTGTTTTAAAGGTGGGTTTTGAAACTATTTTATTGGGACAGAAACTAAGTTTCGGTCCTTATAATGGAATAAACAGTTCATATTGAGTGTTACAATGGGTGTTAAAATAGCATTGAGTCTATCTATAGATTAGCAAAAAGGATTAAGTGTATTGGTCATTATAATGGAAGGAATGCTGTAATGGAAGGTTATAGTAAAGAGCATAACTCCTATTAGCAAAAAATCTAGCAAACATGCCACTAAAATATCAGCAAACTTAAGTAAAAATGATCTCCAAAATATTGAAAATTAAACTTACTGTTTAGTTTTCAATATTTTCTGGAGAATTCATTACAATCATGAATTACAATCAATATACAAACAACCTAACATAGTAAAAATCAGACATGAAAGTAGAAAAAAAAATATATATTGAACTTTTACACTGGGGGGGGGGAGTGTTCAATGTAATACTGTGATATCAATAAGTTATATAAAAACATAACTTCTAACTATGCCAGGAGAGTTTTATTTTATATTATAAGTGGCAGAAGCATTAAGACAGTGAAATTTAAATTTTTCTTAAATATAATTTGAAACTTTGACCACTACTGCATTAAAGAAAATTAAGCAATATATAAGGTTTAAGATAATTATTTTGAAATAAGAAGTTAGTCAGTTATTTTAAATTAAAACAGTAGCTAATTTTCACCTCAATATCTTCTGATAGATTGTTACTAACAGTTTCAGTCACTTTGACTGCTTTATTTGAGCAATCAAAACTTGAATTCATTTTTTTCAGCAACATAGATCATACGCACTTTGTGTTCGTCGATCAAATAGACTTTCATTGTTAAAATACATTCATCTTATGATGCTCCACGTGAAAAGAACAAACATAAATGAAAAACAAATATGTGCACGGATAAACGTAGGAACAAACAGAACGGCAGGAACTAGCTGAGTCGAGAGAACTAAAATGTACGGATGCTCAAATTCAATATGCATCGCACTAAGGAAGAAAACTTTGTATCAAATATTGGCAGCCAAAGCAAATCTGTTGAGAACTCAACAACAAAGAAACTTATTCTCAGGAGGCTGCTGCAGGGAATAAAGTTCGCTTTAAGTACGGCTATTGTTCAGGCAGCTTAGGTTTCAGCAGTTATGGGGGGGGGGGGGTTCAGTAATAATTCGATACCTCAAAAAACTATATTTTTGGAACATTGTCAGAAATTTTAAACGTTGGGAGAACAAAACGGATTTCTGCTTTTATGTGGAAGTCTTTTATCTCTGAAAAATGATCAAGGTTTTTCAAAGGTGACTAGGACATGTATATCGATATAGCGATTAAAATCCTGTTAAAAAAATAGCCTTCCAAACACCACAGGGAAAGAGAAAAAGAGGAAGATAGTTAGATAGAGCAGAGAAGTGGTTAAAAGATTTCAGAGTCAATAGATGGAGAAATATAACATCGAATAAATCTAGATGGGGTAAACTGACTGAGACAGCCTTGGCCAGTAACCAGCTATAGTGTCTAAGAAGAAGAAACTTACTGTGCTTTAGTAGATGGACATACTTCTTCAACAAGATTTTTAAGAGGAATGCGGATAGTTTGAGCAAAATTTCGTCCTTCAGGGAAAAGATAATGAGTGTTAGGGCAACTATGGGTGAAATCTTCAGTGACACTCTCATCAATGTTCACTAATTTTGGAGACTGAAAAATAAATGAAATTAAAAATGCATAGCTTATTAATGTGCTGAAGGATTGAGATAATAAAGAATGCAGGTCATATTTACAGGTTATTTTAAAAAGTCAGAAAATATCATTTTTTTTACACAGGAGGTGAATATCACTTATCACACCTAACTTCAGTAATTTTTAAGGTAATAGTAGGAAAGAATGGATACTTAAATATATTTCAGAATATTATAAAAATACTTATAAAATTATATTAGAGTATAAATTAATCTAACATGTAAATTAATTTAAATTAAAAGCTTTCTAGCAGTCTAAAGAAGAAATAGGTATTTTTTAATAATAAAAAAAATTCGACAATTAAATGTACATTTATTAGGTCAGGAACTATAACATAAAAATTTCTGTTGTTTAATGGCTTTCTGATAATGAACTGTAAAAGCTACATACATTAACAAATATATTATTAAATAAGTGTACCCATTTAATATTGTATTTATAATAAAAAACTTTCATAAAGAGCATTTTAAAAAATCTTTTGATTTTTTAATTAGTAATATTGTTTCTTACTTAATAATTCATTAGTTTTGAAAAATTAAAATGAACCGGCATGAAACCAGAGGGTATCAAATAAAACTTTACCTAATTTACTACAACAATGTGTCCGAGCTATGACAGTGGTATGCAAAATTTTATAGAATTTTTTTTAAAAAAAACCATTAAAACTATCTCTTAAATTATATTGAATTTTGGAAATTTGTAGCAACAAGAAATTTTCAAAATTTATACAATTTGAGAAAAAAGTTACACAGATTTATTTAAAGGTTTGTTAACAAATGTTTATTATTATTATTATTATTATTATAATAAACATAATATTTCAATTTCTGTTATAAACTGATTTCAATTTTGGTATACATTAAGATTTAAAAATATAATGGAGCTAAAATGTTTGAGAAGCTGTGGTAAAAATAGAAAATTTAAATACAGTAAATGATTTCATACATCAAGAAGACTTGCATTGCTAATTCTAGCCAAACTAAGAGGTAACAAATGAGCTTCGGTTGTAAACACAAAATCGTCCACCTCCAAAGTTAGTTCATCTTTGTTTGCAAATAACAGATAGAGGTACTTCAAGGTTTCAGCTAAAACAAATGAATCCATCCTGAAAAAATATAATTAAGAGAGTGGATGTCATTTTAACATATGAAAACAATGTGATATTTTTAAATTTGAGGCAATGTAATACAAAAAAGGATTATCACTGTTAATAAGGAAAAACTGTTAACTGTTACTGTAAAAATTATCACTGTTAATAAGGAGTCTTAAAGTACAAGTGGGTGTTATTTTAATATATTAAAGCTATGCTAGGTTCTTAAATTTGAGATAATGTCACACAGAAAAGAAATATCGCTGTTTATATGTAGAAAGAATTGTATTATATGTAGAATTGTACATAGAAAACAAAAATAGATTAAAATTATATAATTAATTATAATTCTATTCTATTGAGAAATCCAATTTCCCTAAGAATTCAAGAGTAAAATTAATTGTCTTAATTTAGCATAATTTAAAAATTTAACAAAATATATTTATATGTATCAAAAACATATAAGTTAAATCCAAGAAATTTTTTTTTTACTAAAATGCCAATCTTTTTTTTTTCTTCTTGAATATGACACAGACTAAGTGGACGATAAATTTTCCTGAAATTTCCGGGTTTTCCATTACATTGTTATATTCTCGGACAATTTCAGGTTTATCCTGTTTCCAGAGTGAGTAGCCACTCTGCAATTAGATTAATTGTAAATATGATAATAAGAGGGATAAGATTAATAATAAATGGTTTTTGCGGCCATACATTGGACTGTTAAGAGTTAACAAAGATAATTTTGTCATGACAGAAGTCATTTTGACATGACAGTAGATAAGGACATTAAAGTATATTTTCTCAAAATGTTAAATAATTTTACAACTTTTGTTACCTTTAAATGTATAATTAAACATCCTTCAAATATATAGTTGCAATGGATTTTTTTGTAAAATTTATCAGAAAATCAAATAGTTCAAGTTTCTTAGAATAAAGACGATTTACTTGTAAATGGAAAACTTCAATTGCTTCAAAATTTAAGGAAAAAAAGTTGACACATTTTGTGCCCTCAAAACAAGACACTCAATCTAAAGACACATGAATGATTGAACAGATTAAAAAGGTATCGCAAAGCTGTAAAAAAGGAAGAAAAAACTATGAAGCAATAAAAAAAATTAAAAAAATAATAAAAAAAACAAGATAGTCGTGGGGAACAACTGTGCCTAAAAGAGGCAGTTCAAGATAACAATTGAACTAAATATAAGAATTGTTTTCTTTTACTATACCCCAGCATTATGCATTCTTATTTAAGTTGTTTAGGCCAATTTGATTTTCTTGATAAATATTAAACACTGAAAACTATTTTTGAAATGCATTGCACAATCTAAAGAGGGATTTGGAAGAGTGAGGGGAAAAAAATTACCTGTCTTCATGACTGCCGGTCCTGACATCTTTTACAGCCGCAAAGCCACAAGGCACTCTAGCATATTTCTGAAGACTATTTAAAACTTTCTTTCCAACATCCAAATAGTATGGATCATTTGTAGCCTAGGATATACAAAATTGCTAGCATTAAAAATAAAGCATCTCCTTAACACAAAACACTAGAAAAGCTAGGTCAATTAGAATTAATTGAAAGAACAATACACAAAAAAAATTTAGTACATGCAATATTTAAATATTGCATATAGTTAAGCTAAATTTATTGCCGCCTCATAATACATGGTAAGCCTAAATGATTCATTGAATTTCAAAGAATGTGTATAAACAAAAATACGATGGACAAAAACAGTTGAAAGAAAAGCATGAACAGATACACACACTTCTCAAGCAACTGGTACACAAATGTTCTGGTTATAAAAATGTACTAAGTTTCTGGTAGTACAAATGTTCAATGTTTGTTCCCTTGGTCACATGGGACAGATTCCAATGATAAACCAGTTTTGCCCATATGTTCACTAGCATGTTTCTATGAATGTTCATCATTAAAATGTTAATGTATTCCTGCAGTGTTTTTGGCATTGGGGGGAATTAAACTTTATATAAAAAGTTTGGATACTCCCAATACAGCTTGTTTGAAAAAATATGAAAAAATATAAATATTCCCAAAGACAAATTCTGAAGGATAAAGTTTATGAACCCCAATGCTAAGAATATTGCAATAAATTAAAGGGGTATGCATATCTTTCCACATATCACCTATCTTTCTACGTTGAATGTTTGTAAATAAACAGTTCCTTGAAACTGGATTAATCTCTTAAACTAATCCTGTAAAATAAAATCCTACTAAACCAAACTATAACTACGATTATGCAAAATTTCATTATAAATTGAAGTGGAGGATATAAATGTAACAAACTCCAGATCGTTTCAACGCTTGTTATATTTACACACATCACAGCATAGAATAATCTTTTTCCTTAAAATATTACAATCAGTGTTCACACAATTTTACACTAACAATCAAAATCCAAAGTTAAGCTGTAGCGTGATTGTTTGTTGGAAAGCAGCACATTTGTGATGCTGAATATGAATGTGAGTTTGAGCTAACATTCTTTTTTTATTTTGGGAATTTATTAGTGATTTTAAATTTTACCATTATTTTTTTAAATAAATACTTTTTTATGTTTATTTTCTCTTAATTTTAAGTAAAATATAAAAAAGCATTAAAGTTAATCAATTAACCCTATTCTTTTAGTTAACTTTTTTTGAAGAAAATTTAAACAGAGATTTTAGCTTGCCTTTATTATTTTTCAAAAGATAAAACTGTTTCTGTTTTTTTAATAATGAGTAAGAATTACTTTGAGAGTGAGAATTAATTTTCTACTAATTTACACATAAAATAGTATAAAGGGTAATTTAAAAATTGAAGATCAAATTCAACTATTACATATTTTGATACATTTAACGATGGTAAGTGAGTGCCCTTTCAAAACTCAAAGTGCCCTTTTCTTTGAGGAAGCACCCAGTCGCTTTTTATTCCTTGGGAGAACTCTGAGACTGAATACATTAAAGTAAAAGAAAATAGGATTAATCAAATAGTTTTAAAAAAATTTTTTCATTAGAAAAATATCAGGCATCTTAGAATCAAAATAATACCTAAATATCAAATGATTAATCCCAAGAAACTGAAGCGGAAAGACATGTTCTCAATGTAACAACTTCATTAGATTAAAAAATTAAAGAGAAAATAGACTACATGTTTCGAGCTGTTAAAACAAAATGGTCAAAACATTTTGTCTTTTTCTGTTTTAAGTTTTGAAGTCAATGCAGTTTTTCTATTAACAAGAATATCTCTATATACATTCAAGTTTTTCATTGAATTGTTTCTTAAAAAAACTAAACTTTACTCATTTAAAAAATAAATAAAAAATAAACTTAAAGTTTTAGCTTATATTAAATTGATAAGCTTAGATTGTTTTAAATAGTTCAAATAACAGAATGATTGTGAAATGAATAATTATGAAAGTTGCCAAATAATTTTACTTGAAAAGACTTTTAAAAATTCTAAGTAAATGCAATACTAATATCAAAAGCAAATTATTTGTAATTATGATAAGAGAAAGTTTGGTATTAATTTAAATATTATAGAAAGTTAAAATAAATCAATACCAATTAGCATGAAAAATATGTTGATATTGGTAATTTTCATTCTTAAAAAAGAATAAAAAAAGATTACTCATTGCTAACTAATTTTCAAAAATTATATATATATATATATATATATATATATATATGCATGCAATATTTAAAATGATAAATAAGCTATAATGATTATAAAACTTTGAAAAACCAGTTAAACATTAAATTATAAATTTTCCAATTAATAAAATTTAATGAGAATACATAATTATCTAAGGCATAAATAAAATTTTTATGTTAAATATTAATTAGAATTTTAAGTCTCACATATAGGGAATGTTCAAATAGTTACAAAATTTCAAAAATAGAATTAACAAATTTAAACAGGAAAATGCGATTAATATTGTTCTTATATAAATCAACAGATTAAAATTATAAAAATTTATTTTTTAAAACTTTTTGCTGTCTAAAAATTTAAAGAAATTATAAATTGATTATGTTTACTTTGTATAGGAAATAAGTGCTTTCTACAAATTCAGGACGCAATGGATGCTGACCCCAATGAACTTGAAAGTCAACTGTAAAGGCCTGCAGAAAGAAATAAGAATTTTAAAAAATTAACACATTTTCCTTTGTAGAATATCAAAAAACAAACTTGGAACACCTGAATAATTTTAAATCAAACAACCAGGTTTTCACATGCAAATCTGTACAAAGGATAAATATTAAAAGGCCAATTATTAAATGCAGGTCATAGTTTAGGGAAGAAAAAATTACATTTCTAAAGATACATTTCTTAACAGGGCTCAAATTATATACTCTTAAAAACGTGGGGGAGATCTGCAACTTGAAAAACATTGCTCACTTGAACACTTCAGTCAGTAGTAGTTAAGGAAAAAAAAATAGTGCACAATAATGAAACTATGAAAAAATATTTTATAATTATATACAATTTAATTCAATAATGATCAAAAATGATGAGATTTAAAATGAAGAAATCCAAATCCATTTGAATCAAATAGAGTAAATTTTAAAATATTATTCACTTTAGGATTACTTAAAAAAATAATAAATAATAGTGAAAAATTTATTTGTTTGCTTGAAAATATCTTTGGATAAATTAATTATATATTTTTCAGAAAATTTTTCATTTGCTTACAAATTTCTTAAGACATGTCTTAATATGTAAAAGAAAAATTTATAATAAGGAGTTCAAACTTTAGACCACTTTCTCAACATATTTTTTTCATCCATCCTTTTTTAGAAAAAAAAAAAAAAAAATTAGAACCACATTTTTAAGACTGGGATTGCACTTCATCTTTTGATGATCAAAAATTTTAATCAATCAAAACAAAAAGATATGATTACTCAGAGAAAGTACATTTTTCTGTCTGATTTTATAACTTAAAGGTATTATCTGTAATAATTAAATAGTTCCATTAAAGTATGTGGATATACATTCAATATATTGAAAGCCAATCATGGCTTATATTTTTTCTTTTAAGCTATTTTCATCATAGTTTTAACTGCTTTTACCTCTGGTAAAAAATTATGTCTCTGCATAACTTGATACAACATTTCATGGGTTTCAATGGCTGGCTTTATATCTCCCTTTAGAACCTAAAAATGTAATAGAGAAATATAACAGTTTAATAAACAAGCAGATTAAATTACTGATTTGGCATTAATATTTTACAAATCGAGGAAAACATAGTTTGCAGAATAAAAGTATTTAAAAATAAAATTAACTGTGTTTTAAAATAAAAAGTGAAAAAATATAGGGTTTGAAATTTTTCATAAAAATTTCATTTATGACTTGTCCAGAATTTATTAAAATGTCATGCATTTTTAATTACTTGAGCATTATCTGAGCGGTAAAGATAAAAAAAAAAAAAAAAAATATATATATATTTCAAAAATTTTTTAAAAAAATCAAAGATCTGTAAAAAAAAAAACATAATTCATTTGAAAACTACTCAATAGCAAGAATTAGTTTTCATACTAAAATTCCTCAATGTGAAAACACAACTTTCAATAAAACTCAATTTCCACTTTGAACTAAAAATTAATTAATGCAAAAAATACTTATTTTTTAATAGATGCAGTTTTTTTAAAATTGCAAAGTAATATAGAATATTTTAACTGCTATTTTAAAACCTACTATTATTATTTCCAAGGTATCAAATGACTTGCATGATATACTCCTCAATAAATAAAAAACAAAATTTTTATTGAAATTATAGATAATTTCTTACTTTATAAGTAAAGATTAAAAATAACATAATAAAAAGTATTTCTATCTATAGTTATTTTCATTGTAAGCTATATTCATAATTTATTAGCATTTTAGATATACTTGTTATAATTATCAGTTACATGACAAATGTGCTTAGTCTTATTAAGCAATAAAAATAAATATTTTTAAAAATTTTTTTTACCCCATAAAACTAAAAACTACACATTTTAAATGGAGCAGTGAATAATAGTCATAGAGAAGGCCATGGGTCTGAGTTCACTTTAGACACGCTCTGTGAATGACAGATAAAATTGTGATAGTAATTACTTTTGGTAACCTAAGCCCTCGTCAACCATTAAACATGCCCTGATAGTGAATTCTCATAATTAAGGTTTTCAACTGATTTCAACACATTTATTATTTTTTTTTTAAAAGGCTCATTTAAAGTTTTAATTTTTTGCTTGGTAAGCAAATAATTATAAACTTAAAGTAAAATTATAAAATTAAAGTTTAAAAATTTATAAAATACTTTTTAAAATAAGGGTAAATTTAAGCTTTAAAACAATTTTTTCATATCATACTAATAACTAACTCAGCAATAAATTATAATGCATAAATTTCAAAATAATTTTTTTTTTTTTTCCTAGATCAATAATGTTCACCTGTGTTTTGAACTAAAATCACCAAAAGTATATTTAAAAAAGATAAACCAAGAAATAGAATTAAATTCATTTTTTAATATTGAATTTTTAAAGAAAATTCAAAATTTTTACTTAAAGCTTAATAAAAATATCAAATTCAAACTTAGACCTTAGCTTTCAGTTCAAAAAATTGCTAACATTAGACAAAATCTACATTCAGAATGCAAAGAAAATCTGAAATGTAAGCAAAATCTGACCAAAAAAAACATAATAATTAGAAAATTAATTTCTGAAAAGAAATTTTATATCACTTAAAAACATAATTTTTTCAAATAAATAAGGCTTGAAATACAAAAAGCAAAACAAAAAACATTTTAGTTTTGTTTTCCTGCATTTAATTCTGGTTTCGGTTTTGCCTGACAATAATAATATTAAAAATAAATTAAAAAACAACTGTGCCTTCATTCCTAAAAACAAGCGATAAAAATTTTAAAAGAGTTTTGGAAAGCTAATAAACTAAAGTTTAAATATAGATAAAGAAATAAATTGAAACTACCGCCAAAGTTGCAGAGTTTCACATAGTTGGATACGTTAATGATAACGGAAGAGCAGCAACACATTGAGCACAAATAATGTTTTTAGCAGAGGGTGAAAAGTATTTTGGTACTATAACAAATACCGCCATAAAAGTTGAGACATAAAATGAAGAACAAAAATACTAAATTAATTCTGTAGTTTTTTGATAGTATAAAAAAGCTGTTTTTTTGTTCGAAAAAATTTCACTCAATGCTAAGACATGAGCAAGCAATTTAACTAACTTACCTTAGGTGTAACTGAGCATCAAATTTGGAAAGATAATTTTAAGGAACCCTGTACTTTAAAACACAAAATATATATTAAAAAATTATTAGTAGAAAAAGTTGAGAATTATAAATGAAAATAATTAAAAAATAAATGTGTACGTAACAACCATATATCACACTTAAATTGGTATAACACACTTAAATCACGCTGAAATTAGTAATTGGTTTGTATAATATCTAACAAGAAGAATCAAATTTTGTCAAGTTGAGTTATTAAATTTCCATGAAATGTAAAATGAAGAATATACATGCATATTAAATATATGTACTAAAATGGTACTTTATTAAATATGAGACACAGATCAATAAAACAATCAATAATATATATTTGAAGTTAAGCAATCATTTTTTAATGTCAACTTACTATTTGGTGATATTGTTTAAGGCTAAGCACATTTCATGTAAGACTAATTTGAGTTCTTATCGTTCAAACTGAATCATCGAGCATATGGTCACCCTCATTCATTTATGCACATTGATTCAAAGAATCAAATGGATAAGAAAATGTAAAAATAGGTGATATGAGCCGTCGTCCTATGATTGTATGAGCCGTCGTGGCTCACGGGGTAGAGCACTCGCCTCCCAATGATGTGACCTGAATTCGAATCCGAGCGATGAATGGTCAATACAAATTCCGTATCCGGCTTGTACCGACCAAAGTACTGATGTAAAATATCCTCAGTGGTAGAGGTTTTCTGTGAGAAGCTGTTAGAGGTTTTCATAGTTTACCTCTCCATGTAACACAAATGCAGGTTAGTTCCATTAAGAACCACAAAGACAAATTTCTCCCAATACTTGATCCAGGAGTCTTGTTTTCTGGATTGGGTTCAAAAATACAAGGTCACAGAGTGGAACACTCAATTGTCCTAAACTCAAAATTGGGTCAACTGTTCAAGAGTGGTTATAAAAAATATATAACAACATATGACTTACAAATTGAAATGCAACGCGAGTTTCATAAATGGAATTGCTCTGCATGATTCTTTGATTACTTTCATACCAAACACGATGCGTAATTTGCTAATAATTTTTATACAAAAATCTATGCGAAATTTGGTTATGCGATTTGTGATTCAATAAGTAACTTATATTAGAATCGCAATGTGTGATTCATAATTCAATTTGATGAGAATCGCAAACAGTAATTATTAAATCCCTCTAATGCTAGTTGTGAAGCGTAATTCTTATATCCTTCTAATGCGAATCCCAATGCGTGATTCGTAAATCACTTGAATGGGAATTGCGATGCATAATTAAGTAAACACTTAAATGCATATCACTTTATATGATTCAAAAAGCATTTAAATGCATACCCAGATAAGTGATTAACAAATCACTTCAATAAGATAGACACATGCTTTGTAAATCACTTTCATGCAAATCAGGATGTTTGATTCATAATTCAAAGAATCTAAAGGACTAAATTTTACCTATTAGTGGTAAAATTTAAATGTAAAAATCTGAACATGAACTATAAAAAAATTAAATGAAGTTAATGCAACAATTATATTTAAAATTAAGAGAAACACTGCATATCGAGCAAAAACTAAAACTATGTAAAAAAAAAAAATTTTTTTTTATAGGGATCCAGACTTTTTAAACATCAAGGAAAATGAAAATCTGGTAAGGAAGTGGCAGGAGGGAAAAAATTACATATTACCTTTCCCCTTCAAGAAATTACTCATTGGAACATTTCTAAAATTGCATAGTGCAAATGTCTTCAGAATTTCATATTTGATAGCATTATAAATTGCATATGTCAGAAATTACCAGATTTTCAGTATTGGAAAAGGAAAAACATAGGAAGTTTGGTAAACCCCTTCCGTTTTCTACCAATTGGAATAAAACTTTAATATTCACAAGTTAGCAAATAAAATAAAAAATTTCAAAGATCACACGTTTCAAAATTAGTGCATGCTACAAAATTAGTGTGGATAAAAGTGGCTACCATAATTTCGTTGAATAATTTCTTTACACTATTAATTTCCCTACACTCAACTTGTATTTCGTAATTCAATCACAGGAAAGGGGTAAACAGCAATAAGGGCCTTTTTCTAAATTTAGATCATACTCTTAAGACTCCCACTTAGTTAACCTTGAACTATTCCAAAGCAAAAAAAAAAAGGCGAAAGGAGGGGAAATAATAAAAACTTCTACAATTTTGCAAGAGCCGGGATAGCCTGGCCGGTAGGGCGCTGGGCTCATGTCCAAGAGTTCGTGGGTTCGAACCCCTCCAGCTGAAGACTCCCCATGTAGTAAAGTGACTGATGCACGTTAAATCTGTCTAGTTGCAAAAGTCCTCCATGTTCCCATAACAAATCAATACCTCTGGGGGTACTGGATTGGAGATTGATCGGCCCTATAAACGGGTGCGACGTATGAGTGACAAATGTGTGGCTGAAGTCGGATTCTTGGCCACAGGATGGCGCCACTGAAATAACAAGAAACGCACTCTCTGCCTTAAATTCGCTCGATTTCACCAAGCAGGTTTGCCCCTATGGCAAGTGGCATAAGAACCACCACCACCATAATTTTGCTTGAAGTTTCTTCTTTTTGTGCTTATTTGTAGGAAAGCTATTATTATTTTGAAAATTACTCTGAAAAAATCAAGAACATTTCAAAGATTCTATCACAGAATTAAAGGACTTTTTTCGAGGACCCAGATTTTTTCCAACGAAATTCAAGGACTTTCAAGTACTGTGGGAGCCCTGCACCATTTCATGTAATGTAACCTTTTATTTGAATTCTTACGATTCGATCGAGTCATTATGAGCACATGGTCACTCTCATCCGAGCATGAGTAAGTGGACTAGTTTACTATAATTATATTTGTTATTTAAATAAATATTTGGTATCAAAATTTATTGTATTCATGGACAGATAAATGAGAGTGACAATACGCTCTTAATAATTCAATCTGAATAATAGAAATCAATTACAGGATTACTTGAAATGGTGCTTGGCACTAAACAATATCACCAAATAGTAAGGTCATACCAAACACATGTCATTGAAAAGTTCTGAAATTAATATATTTTGTTTAAAGATAACTCTTTGTTTACCTAGACAGCAAAATAAAAAAATAATAATAATAAATGTATAAATATGTGATTGTAAATAACTAACTTGTAATCCTGGCCAGAAAGCTAGTAAGGCATCCATAAAATTCCTTGAATTAGTATGTGGTCTATGCATATGAACATCAACAAGTAATGGGCCTTGACTAACATACTTCATTACTGCAGAATAGTGCTAAAAATTATATCAATGCATTAATTATTTTTAGTGGGGATCAATTTGGTTTTTAGTATAAAACAATATATAATACTTTTAAAAATAAAAAAAATCTTGATTAAAAAAACATTTGTTTTTAAAATAATGTAATTTAATACGCACAAAAAGCATAGAAAATATCAAATTTGTACTTTTTCATAGTGGAAAATAATGGAAACATTTAAAAAGTGTAAACTACATCACGCAAATATTTAACTCTCATTAAGTATGTAATTAAACAAAATAATTTTATTATTTATTAATAAAATGCATTTTGAGATGTCCACATATCTACTAAAATACTACCATTAAAAAAAACTATTGATTCGATTATAAGTAATAAGAAATGATGCAGCTGAAATGGCACAAAATCCATTAAAAACATTTATAAGCATTTTCTAGGGAAAAAAAAGAAAAATAAATAAAATTTTAAAGCATTAAAGCTTGGACACAACCAGGGGCCATAAAAAATACAGAGAGGAAAAAAAAAAGAAAATAGAAAAAAACTACACAAAGGAAAAAATTGGCAATTTTTTAAATCAAACAACCAGAACACTAAGAATTAGAACACAAAACAATCAGAACACTAAGAATTAGAACATAAAACAATCAGAAGACAAAATAATCAGAATACTAAAAAACTTAATCACTATACAAAAAATATTTAATATTTTATAAAGAGGCAATACAAAGCTGAAAAAAGCATTACATTTAAATACATGAGACATACTTTGTTAAAACGTTCAAGGTAAACATCATCGCCCAAAAGAATGTAAGCTTTCAAGCAGTACTCATAATATGAATCAATACCAGCTCCAACACCACTGTCTATTTGTAAGAAAGATATATCATGAAAAATATATTAACAAAGAATGTTTAAAATTTTTTTTAAAGATGTATGTTACAAAAGAATACCTCGTCTAATCCAGTCACCATTATGAATGTTGAGCACAGTTCCCATTAAATCACTAGTTCGATGTCGCTGTTGCCACAAGTAATCCATGGCAATTCGAGCTTTCTCCTACAATAAAGAAAATAATAGCAAAAGATTTAAAATAAATTATTATAATCTTTTGAATGAAAAACACATATTAATGAGAAATAATTTATACAGTGAAACGTCTCGGGAGCGACCACTCTCTGTTCCACAGTAAAACATTCGTTAATGGAGCTTGGTCGTTCTTAGGGGTTACCTCCATTGACTTCAAAATGCTATTGAAGGTCCATGATTTTCCGCAAGCGATTTTAATTTTAGTTTGTGCCATTTTCTTGGTGCATAAATGTCACTAGTATTTACGTCAAGAAAACTGGATTTATGAATAAAAATAAGCGTCAATAAAATTGATCTCTACCAATATGATTATGTGTAAAAACAAATTTATCAATTATGAATAAGAGAACTATTTTAAATGAATAAACAATGTTTTTTTGTTTAAGTTTGTGTTCAATTTTATATCATAAAAATTAGATTTAAAAAATGAGAAGAGGCTTTTTTGCTTGAGATGCTTACTTTTTTTAAATATATATACATATTTTTTTTCCAATTTAACTTTCAACTCTTAAAATAAATCATTGATAGCATCGTCTTTAGTGCACTTTGACTGCAACATGAGGTTGTAGATCTCTTTCAGAGATGGGCAAAAAGAGCTCTTGAAATAAGAGTATCACACATATATTTTAAATACGTTTTAATCTACTTACTTGCTTTATTAATATTTTTGTTTTGATATTTTTCCTTGTTTCCTAATTAAATCTTATTCACATTTGGTGCAACTGTGTGCCCGGTCGCTGGGAGAGATTTTAATGGTGTCTCCTAAAGATTTTCCTCAAAACAAAGTCTGTGGAAAAAAATTTATGCCACCCAAAAGTGGTTGTATATAGAAGAGATCGCTACATAGAGGTGGTCCTTCCTATAGGTTTTACTGTAATTACATAGTACCTATATTGAAATTTTTCCCCTTAATGAGAATATTATATTTAATTACCAGTTAAAAATCTTGAAGCAACGCCACTAATCAAATTTCACTAGTATTTCTAGATAAAATGCTTGATAAATAAAATCAACTTTTATTATTTTTTTCTATAGCTGTGTTATCAATTCAATTAAAGGCTTAATAGCATAAGTGACAGATCTGGATAGCATACCAAACAAAAACAATTTTTTGTACTTCAAGCAAGCTGATCAAACAATGTTAGCCTTACTGAAGGAAAAAAAAAAGGAAGGACACTTTATTAGAGCACCTCAGGGTCATGGAATCCTTGTTTATATAAAGAAGTTAAGTTTCCTCCTTTTCCGAGATCCTTTGTAGTGGACGGTTAAATAAACATTAGTTACTAAAGATAATATTCAAATAAAAAAATAACTTCCAGGATTATATGAACAAAACTAAATTAGAAAAAATTTTTTAATAAAACTAATATTTTTAACAAATTTAATTTATATTAAACAATTAGTAAATGTGATTTGAATTAAGTGTTATGAAAGTGTACATATTTACTTTCATTTTGATTTTCTTAGCTTTCAACTCATATTTTTTATAGTTTTTGGCGGTTTATACCAGCTTTTGACACTTGACATCAAAACACTAACTCTGCAATAGATCATGTTATGTTTTATAGAGTCCTCTTTTCTCACCAGTTTGAATTTTAGGTTAAATTTTTGCGATTTGGTTTTTTCTCTTGACAAAACTTTGATAGATTATTATTCAACCATATTATACATTTCAAAAAAAGAGAGAAAATAAAGGGGTTCTTTTCTTAAAGAGAAATAACACTTGATAACTTTTAGAACTTCAAAATATGTAAAGCAATAAAATTATATGTTTGTTGATAGTTGTATTTCGAGTGTATAATTTAATACTGCATATTTTGACAGTTTTTTTTGTTGCTACTTTTTGTATTGTTTTCTGTTTCAACTGGCTGAAAATTTGTATTGCTATTAATTATGCAAAGATAAACATAATTATCAAAAATCTAAGATAACAGTGTAATATTAAGTAACTTTTCAAAAAAAGCTGATTTCGGAATTGCATCTATATAATTTTTCTAAAATAGTCGGTAGAAAATCTAAAATACTGTGAGTTACATTTAAAAAATTATGATTGGATGACGGTCTTCCATTTTATGATACTGCCTTCCAGATCCTTGTGACATTTCCAATGATACTGCCGAGCACAGTATGTATACAATATCAATTTATTCATGAAATTTAAACAAAGGTGGTTGAAAACAAAACCATAATCAGATTAGACTATCACCATTTTTTTGACATTTGAGTACAGTTGGGTGGGGAAGACCACTTTAGCAGTCAAAGGATGCTATTAGGCAGAGTATTATATGTTTATAAAATCATTTCTTGCAGTTTAATAAATTACATTAAAAACATTAAAAAAAAAAAAAAACAGTGAACTTTACTTCAAAAATAGTTTCTCCAGTCAAACGACTTAGAGCAGCAAATTCTAAAATCATAGTCCCAGCACAAGCAGTACATGTCTCTCTCACAACTCCAAGTTTAGGAGATTTCAAACCATAACGAAGATTGATCTAAAATAAAATATTTGTTAGAAAAAAATTATTGCAAAAATATTAAAGTCAATGTGATGATAAATGAATTAGTAATAATGACCTGTAATAATTACTACCAAAGCCATTTAAAAAATAACACTTTTGAGAATTTATCAGTCTCTGGATATTGTCTTTGTTCCCAGAGCAGAATAATATTTAGTGTTCTGTAACAAAACTTTTGATAATTACAAATAATCTACAGGGATTGATCATCAAAAACCAACAGCTCTCATCAATTGAATTTATTATTATTTATTTTTAAAGATGAATAAATTTATTTTGCAAACTAAAATTGTAAAAATAAGATACAATAATTAGTTAAATAGCAAATTATGGATAAATATCTACATGATGAAATAAAATTATTGAAAGCATATAAAATTTTTATTCTGACTTGGTAATGAATTCCTTTATTCCCTGCAAAATAATTTGTTGCATTTATACAAGTACTTGATCTTACCTAATTCAGGTGTGGGGAAAACAAATCAGATATTAATTTTGTTCTGAAAGCTAGATTTTTTAAAAATGGCATTTTTAGTTTAGTTTATTTTGCGTCTAAATGGATATGTATATAAAGAATGTATAGGTTTATATAAATATCCATACACTTGCCTGCTTTTGATAATAACACTTAAGACAAAAACAAATGACCTTAATGATCATATCATAAACTGAAACGTAGTATTGCCTTTTTGTACCTTGCCTTGTAGCAGAGAAGTGGGAACACTTAATATTCACATGAGTGAATTTTAAAAAACTCTGGTTAAGAATATATAATTGAATTGTATAAAAACTAATTTGTAAAGATAATTGATTGTAGATAGAAACCAATTAGACTTCAAATCAGTGAGATGAAAATATTTAAGATGCATTCAAAAATTTCAGGCAACAGAAAACAAATTTATATACTTGTGTTATCAATGGAGTTTAGTCAATGCGATAATTTTTACAAAATACCCTGATATTACAGATAATAATTAGCCATAATAATTAATTAACTTCGTTGCTATTTTTAATAATAGTCATTTATTGTGCATTATTTATCAAAAGTATGTATGGGTCATTCATCGTATGTGAAATATTTCTTATAAATTAATTTTAAAATAGTTTTTTTTTTCTGCAAGTCTATGCGTAGAAAAACAAATACAAGCATTTACAAAGGCTATCTTTTACAGGATTTTAATGGAATTACTTCCCTTTCATTATGAAAAATATGACTAAATAAAATACAATTAAGTATAAAATACATATTTCAAAAATATGGAGATGCACCTTGTTAAAATCAATGCCACATGTAGCAATAATAATTGCATATAACAAAAGATTTGATTATTATTAATAATTGGTAGTTACTGTAAATAATAACCAAATTCATTAATTCTGTTTTATTTATATATTTTAAGAGATAAAATAATAAGGGAGAAAGTGGCTTATTTAACACTCACCCTAGGGTGAGGCACACCAGTGGTTGTATTGAAGGCAGGAAGAAGTCTGTACCCAAGATCCCTAGCCATATTTAGTAGCTCTCCTTGATACCATGGCATCCTTTTTAGATGATCTTGAGTATAGGATGCTAATATATGACCACTTACTAAACCCCTAGAAAATAAAGTTCTTAATGAATAAAAAATATACAAGTAGCATCACTATAGCTGTTTCACTATTACACTAAACTACCATCTTTTCATAGTTCACTTTCAATTTTTCAAAAGAAAAAATAATAAATATATTTCATTAAAAATAAATGTATACTATTTGCAGATATTCAAATGGAATACATCTTTTTTTAATAATAAATTTCTCATTTCCCCGACATTTATGCTTTATTCATTATTTTAAACAAAATTTGAAAGGCTTTGTGAAAAAATTTCTTATTATTTTTCTCATTTAAAATTAAAGATTAGGCCAGTTGCAAAGTGAAGTGTCATTTCAATTCTTAGTTTCAATCTAAACCTCAATATAGTATTGGTATATAATTTTCTTTTTTACAATTATACAAAAAAAAATATATATATATATATATATTTTTAGAACCTAAAATTATGATAGAATAAATTTTCTCTGTAAAAATCAGGGGTGATTGTAAGCCCAACTCAAAAATCCAGAAAATTTCTTGAGCAAAATCATTAATCATTGAATCATTAATAATTTCAAAAAATTAATGTCTTTATAAATTTAAATCATTGATATTTTCAAAATATGAAATTCTAAAAAAATTATGTTGCATAATTTAAATAAATAATTATGTATAAGTTTACTCTTATCTCTAATCACATTTATTATTCTACCAGAAAAAATATTTACAAATAAAAGAGATGAAAAGTATAATTTCTAGTTCTAACAATTTTAAATAAAATATAAAAGAATTTTTATTTATAAATGTGATCGATGATTTCTTGAAACTTCTAGACCTTTGATTCCCGGACCGCAGTAAGCGAAAAATCCAGAAATCCAGATTTTTTCCAGAGCATCTCTGAAAAATACAATGTCATATTTTAACAAAATAACACCAGTAAGATTTTCTCAAACAAAATTCCGATTTAAAACCTTTGGCAATTTATAAATAAGCATTTTATTTGAGAAACTCTGACTCTAATAATGAAATAAGATGTTATTAATGAATTGTATCATTAAAACACAAATGAATAAAATACCATCTACCCACAAAATAATTATAAAAAACACTACACTAAATTAAATTAAAGAAAGAACAAAATTGAGTTTAACACCAAGAAATATTTTAACAACAATACTACGAAAAAAAAAAAAAACATGACAGAAAAATGAATACAAACCCCAACATGCGTATATTAGTTTCAAAAACAGAAACAATGACATCACTATCAAAAGAAACATCTTTGATAACTTTTTTAACAGCTCGCTCAAACTCATCAAAATCACCTAGCACCTGAAAATATAATGTAACAATAAACAAATTTAAATCCAAAAGAGATATAAAATTACTACACATATCTATAATAATAAATAACTTACCACTAAAGTATCCAGTGTATCAACAAGAGTTAAAGAAAAACTGAAAAGAAAGATTAACACTTAGCAAATAACCATTACAAGTAGATTTTATAACTAAATTTACATAATAATTTTTTTTTTTTTTTAAATTTTTAAATTTTTTACACGTGACGGTTAAAATTAAACTATCAGTACTCAGAGACTCGTAGTTCCAGTTCAATCTTCAAACATATGTTTTGCAAATAATATTGCAAACGGAAAAATAATTTTTAATTTTGCTTATGGGTGGTGCTGTAACAATTTACAATAACAGCTCATATTTTAAAGAACAGAATATTTTATTTATTTACATTTCTGTCTGCTCCAATTGCATACCTTATTGGTCAATATTATGTTGAAGGTGTGTAACAGTTAAAATTAATTAGCAGTGGATAATGCTAGCTTTCAGATCTTTTATTGGTCACATGTCCTTGACTCACAATCTTTGAGCTGGCCACCACATCTTTTGTAGTAAAATTAGAAGAACTATTAATTTACATAGGTTTTAGCAATACAATTTCAAACTAAATTTTTTTAGTCAAGAATTTCGATCACATGACATACATAATACAATATTTAAGTAGTTTTGTTTGGATCAGTTTAAAATAACCAGCACTACAAACCTCCGAGTTAGACCAGGTTAATTTTAACCACACTGTTATTATCACAGATAAGTAAACATACTTTCCCAGAGCATCATCTATGTCCCCACGATTGGGTTCAATATCACGATATCGCCCTTTACAACTTAGAGGCATAAGCTCGTCAGCAGGATATGCATGATCCTACAAAATAAATACTTTTTACAAAATCTAGAATAGAGTTCATTTACATAAAATTGATCATTTATGTAAAACTTAAAACAGATTAATTTTTTTTAATCTTTGTTTATTTTTTGACACAAATGACTACCTTTATTTTACCCTTTGATGTTGATGGGACACCAGTGTTCCTTTTAGGCATTTTTTTTTTCTGATGCTCTTATTACAAGCAAAATTATATTTTGGTATTTTTTTTTATAAAACCGTCCAGTAGTCACTAAAAAATATCTGTTCAGATTATCTGAATTATTTTAGTACAAAAATATAAAATACACAAAAAAAAAGTTTAAAAATTTATTACTTTTTTTTATTCATATTCAAAAATTTATCACTAAACGATTTTAATTAAAGAAATTTCAATGATGATTAACTGTTGCTCTTAGATTTAAATAACTGCAAGTTTGAAAAATTATTTGGAAGTGAGTCCTGTTAGGAAGAGAAGAAGACACTGGCGTATCATGCTGCATTTCATAGCCATCATAAATCATTGAAATGCTAATTATAATATTTATTTCGACCGAACTTACTTTGACCTAAATTAATACAAAATATTGAAGAAAATATGAAAAATATGTTAAATAGAAATTTTGTGCAAACAGGTAAAAGTTTAAATTCACGAGAGATTTTAATATTTTGCGCCTTTCGTACAACACTATGTTACTAATGAAATACGTAAAGAATAAAAAAGCGAACGATTTTGAGTTTTCCAAAACGGAACACGCAACACGAAAGAGCAATGCATTTTCAATGTTGAGCAACATTTTGAGTATTGAGTCATCCCTTGGTCCTGTAATTTCCCGTTCTTTGGTCATTTGCCCAGGTCGAATTATTTAAAGCCCTATGATCTTCCATAATACTATGATGTGAACAACCCACAAACGAAATTCCACACATTTAGACATAACGGTAATAGATTGAAAATTGTGATAAGAGTAAGTGCGAGCAAAACCGTGGAAATTATTTCGCTTTTAGCCATGATATTCCATAATTAACCATATATATTTAACGAATCATTAAAAGTTTTTTAATTTTTAATTAGAAACCCGTGTTTTTAAGCAAAATTACTGTTTGTGATAATTGTAGGACATCCTGTAAAATTAAATCTGAAAAATAAAATTTTGTGGATTAAATTTTGATTTTAATAATGGTCAAACAGTTTTGATAGTTAATCGCGATCAAACGTTGAATTATTTTTGAATGACTATTTAAGAAATTTTGTTATAATTAAAATGTATAGGTTAACTTCCCAACTTTGACCGTAACAACAGGGAAGCTAACCATTTACCTCATTAATGAGTAACAAAAAACTAACGTCCCAAAAACTCGGTGCGTCAAAAAAGTGAGTCTTAAAAACTCGGTATGTAAAAAATATGGGGGAAATGACAACCCTAAAATTTTTTTTTTAAAAATTAGAAGAAAAAAATAGAAAGAGAAAGAAAAAAAAAGAAAACGGTCTAAAAAAGTTTAATCAGTAATTCGGAAATCGGGCTTTGAGATATGCACAATAACGAGACGCTAAATTACGTATTAATTGTTTGTTCACAACTCGACGGAGATAAACAATAAAAAAAAATTATTTTATTTATTATGTATTTATTTATTTCTTGTTTTGCATCTGGACGATATCGAGAGTCGATATTTTTTAATTCACAACTCGTCCAATTGTTTTTCCACAACTTGAACGGGGGGGGGGGGGGGGACACTAACAACTTATTATTTAATTTATTTATTTTTTGCTTCGCATCCTTGACGATATCGAGAGTCGATATTTTTTTCACACTGAAAAAGGACGAGTTCGTTGTTAGATCAAGGATTTTGTGAAAAACATTTATAAAAATTCTCCTAATAAAAAAATCCAACTATTTTTTTAGAAAAATCAAGTTTATGGGAATTTATATTTTTTAAAAAATAATAATTGCACACAATTATCTAAATGTATAATTATCGTAGAATCGATTACTTTTTGGCAGTTTCCCGTTTTTGAGAATGTGTGAAAAAACTCACAAAACTATATCTTCAAGGAGTTACGGTAGTTAACTAATGCTTTAAAGACGCCATCCACTCCGCTTCTAAACTGAAAAATATTGTGAAGAGACATCAAGGTTTGATTTTAAAACTTAAAAAGAAGGGTTCGTTTACACGCTAAAGTATTTTGTGTAAGGTTCATTTTACGATAAAATATATCCGTTTTAACGATAAAATATTTCGTGAAAAGAGTTCGATTTAACGATAATATGTTTCGTGATGGGCTAATATTTCTCCTAAAATATCCTCTTGTAGGTGCAGACATTTAATTAAAAATCTACTTTTCATAAAAATACTAAGCCACTCCAAAAAAAGATGAACGCGCATTCATTGAAAACTTTAATAAATATTTCTATACAGGTGCATAAACAATTTTTTTATAGAACGTTTCCTGAAAAAGAATAAGTAAAATTGTTATTAAAATTTAATATGAAGCGCATTTCCATGTCTTTTTTTTTTCTTCCTTGAACAAGTTTAATTTAGCAGATGATAGTTTTTCTCCTGACCAGTTGTTTCATTCACACATATAAATCGATTAGATAACATTTCTAAGAAATACTTTAAGTTTCATATGCAAGATAGCCAGAATGTAAATTTTTCAAATATATGCTGGAGTAGATGACAAGTTTTAATGATATATTTTTTATGCAGGTGGTCACACTAAACAAATAAATAAATAAAAAACATTGCCAAGTGCTTTATTTTCATGAACATCTCTTACCACTATAATCAAACTACAGCCCTAAATGAGTATAAATATTTTTCATTTGTTGCGTCATCAAAACTTGAAAAAACTTAATTCCTCTCTCAGAAAGATAATTATTTTTAACATCCACTTCAAGACTTAAGTCAAAGTTAACCTTTAAAAGCAATTTCGACTTTTAAGTATTTCATAAAACCAGTTTTACTGTATTCTAAAGAGCACTATAAACAAAAACAGCAGATGGAAGAATCGATGCTAATTATCGATAACAAAGTTCCATGTTGAGCCAATAAATTTTTTTAACTGCATATAGCAGTTCTACGTAAGAATCGTAACACTTTTAAAATAAACTACTTAGTAAGAATTGCTTTTAGAAGATAAGGTAAAAACTATCAGAAAGTAAAACATAGATTTTAGACAGCTGTCACATCACATCGAACTAACTTTGAGAAATTAGTAAAGTTTGGGAAATAAAAAGTAATATTGCTGACACATACCTGATTTTTGCACCATATTTAAAACTACATATGCTTGTTTAATACCAAGTCATAAGACTTGGAATAAAAAAGGATATATAAAAAATTTAAAAAATGATTCACATGTACAGATAAAAGAAAAAAAAAAAAAGTTTTCCAAAACGCAGTTGATGCGAGTTAGATCCACCGACCCCTCAGAGGGAAAGGGGGAAAAAAAAAAAAACTATTAACTGTGAAAAATTTAACTGCTATTTGAAACTTCAAAATTCTACTTATAATTTCTTTAAAGTCAAGAATTTCAGAAAAATAGTACAATGCTACGTTTTATACTTGATTCCGTGATTGCAAACTCGTAATAATCTAAGATTCTTGTCGACTAATCCTATATAATGCACATTAATGCATAAAAATAAATGTAATTATTATTTCACATTACTTTAGTTTTACCCATTCACTAAGAATGAATATCTACAATCAGAATTTCGTGGAAAGGCAAATTAAAGCTTTTATCTAGACAGTTAAATATGCTATCATTTTACATAAAATGATTTTGAAAAGAAGTGAGTTCAGGCATGGCTGCCCAATACCTTCTTCCCATCTAGGAGGTATTGGGTTATCTCGCATTCATCTTTGCGTTTTAAAAGTCCTTAAAAGTCGTTATATCTCTCCCCCCAAGAAAAAAACATTTTGTTTATAAAATATATAAGTATGTATTATAATTTTATATAAGAACATTTTGTTAATAGTAACAAAATGAACGATTACCTCGATTTTAAAAAATCAACTGTACTTGCAAAAAAAAAAAAAACTTGAAAAAAATAAAATTAGCTAAACTTAGGAACCCAGAATGTGTGACACACTTAGAAGTAATATATGATAAGTATTTTTCACACTAATTAAAGGGTCACAGTACCCAAAAAATGACCAAAATATCGATATTTTTTCTTATCGCTTATAATAAAACTTCAAACTATTTCAAATGCACTGGAAAGAAAATCATCTCTCTATCTATATTTTTAAAAAAGTTATGAATGAATTTAGATTGCCCTTAAACAGCAACTTCATCTGCAGATAGACTTTAAAGTGCCTTTTCTCATAAATGATAACTTTGTGTTTTAGTCTTAATTAAATCCCAAAGGAATTTTTTCTATTTAAGATAAAGCTTTGAAGTAAACTTTTTAATCTTAAGTATAATATACTTATTTAAATTGGGCACGGAATAAGCATTTTATGAGGTATTACAATTTTTACAGCATGTTATATATACCTAACAGGAATTTTTAACCTTTTTTTTCTACTTTTTTACAAAATATCTATAAAAAATGTTCTAATTGATATATCACCAAATGAATGCACAAAATTGTTACGATGAATATTGTAAGCACTAAGAAAAAAAAAATTTTTTAAACATGTTAAAATAAAAAAGCCTTAGGAATTTAAAAAAATTTGAATTTTTAAATTTTTTTTTAAAACTTTAAAAAAATTAAACAGTTTAGCTATTTTTTGAAGATAAATTATTGATTATAAGTTAAATGAGCATGTAAAGCATCCACAAAATGAACGATTATACCTTCATTTAAAAATGTTGCAAGGGTACTGTGACCCCTTAACAATATATAACGATAACTTTATAATGTATGACAGTTCAAATTAGAAACAGTTTTTATCTCACTTGAAACTTATATATATTTTTAAAAATTTCGATATAAATGTTAAGAACTTAAGATTTATATCTGGCAACATCTAATGTCTCACTCTCTTATTTTGTTTGTTTGTAAATTTGACATTAAGTTAAGTGCAAAAATTATAAAATGAAAAACTCGCGCTGTAACGTTAGAACAAATTGGATTTTAAAAAAATATGCGTTAAATCCGTAAATGGAAATGGCCTTTTCAGCACGTCGAATTTTATCTTTCTGGTTGCATTCTAAGAGGGGGCAGTAGATCAGCTCACATATTTTTTTATAATGCGTTTACGATAACGGTTGATAATTCTCAAACACATAATCGAATTAAAAAAAATTTTTTTTTGTTTCTCAATTATGCTCTACACACCTTCGTAATTTCAAGTTTTGAAGTCTTACAGCTTTAGCGCAGAAAAAAAAAAAAAAAAACATCTAAAATTGCAATAATTTTCGATGTGTGTTTTCAGAGAATGTGCGTTTTTTCTGTATATGATTTCATAACTTAATCGCCCGCACTTATTAATATAGCATATTAAAAATAAATTGGCTAATAATTGCATCGTAGTACATTAAAATCTGCCCAATAGATTTTAGAGTTCTTATCTTTTGTGTGTTTTTGTTTATTTTGCGCAACGATACAACCAATTTTCCAAACGCAAATTGCTTTCCATCAAATGTATTATGCTTACGAAAAATATTACATTTCGTTCATGTTTATTGTCATAAATTTGAAAGATGAACAAATGAAATTAAACGAAGCAAAGACAAATTTTAAAAGAAGCACAAAATAGCAGTCAAGGCATAAAATATTTAAATACAAAAAATCATTCATGGCTATGATTTAAAATTGAATAATGGTAGAAAACACAGGCATATAGACAATAAAGTTCAACGGAGAAGAAAATAATAAAATTATTACTCACCATGTAAGCTTGATAAGCATGATAAAACATTTCTTTGGATTGTTCTCTGAAATAAAAATGTATGAGTTAACTTGACTTCGCAGAAAGATTACAAAGTAAAGGTATATAATAAAAAAATAAATAAATAAAAAATAAAAATAATTATTTTCTTAAAGGATATTCTAATTATTATTTTAAAAGTTAAAAAAGCCGTTGATTATGCAAAGCATAAATAACAGATTAGAAATACCTCTAGCATATTAAGAGTTGTTTTGAGGATTCATAATTAACTGTATTTGTTCATAAAAATTAATATACTATTAGCAATAGTGAATGCACAATATGATTATGATTAATGTGTGATTAAATAATTTAATAATACAATCAACACATTAGTTGATAGAATCGGTCATACATATAAATAAAATAAATAAATAAAAAAATTATAATGCAAAAAAAAAAAAAAAAAATCAGTCAAAATATTATTACTAAGGAAATTAACGTGTTATTTTATTTTTCGATAACTAAAGAATTGAATGAAGTTAATACAACCAATCAACAAATCAGTTGATAGAATGAGAGAAACAAATTTGTGAACTTTAATAATATGGGGGCTATTGATGTGCGCATCACCCAGGTAAAGTGCGGAAAACTTTTGATTCCCCACTTTACCAGATCATCCTGTTTAATCTGAGCGGATTAGTTAGGAAAGCTAGGTAAAATAAACATTAACGTCTTTTGAGCTTTAGCAATAACAGAGGTACAAATTAAATTCCCAATTAATGTAAACAGAAAATGTTAAAAAAATAAAAAAAACATTATGACTTAAGCCAGCGGTTCCCAATTTTTTTAAGATACGGAACCCTAAATGTTCACGCTTCTTTTGGCGGAATGTCGGAGTTATAAAAAAAAAAAAAGTTTGTTAGCAACTGTAAAATATAGTAAAAAAAAAAAAGAAGAAAAAAAAAAAAAAATGTGAAGAAAATGAAAGATTTTAAATCATGAATTTGTTATTGGTGTATTTGTAGAAAATTATATAAATCAGCTGAATTACGGTTTACAAAAAAGAACTGTTATAAACGTTAAGAATAGAAACTGAATTCTTTAGCTTGATTTTAGTTATTTTATGTTGAATTGAAAATCTTGATGAGAAATATTTACGGAATTCTTAATGTAGGCACATTTTTTTCCAAAACATATAAAATGTATTGTTACGAGAAAAAAAAAAAAAAACATTTTTTTTTAATCATACTTTTTATTCATTGGCAATACATAAATAATTTCATATAAACAACCGAAAAACTAAAAAAAAATATAGATTATTGATTGGATATAAATATAATTATTATTGGTAAAAAAATAATTAAAAAAAAGAGATTCTAACTCTCTAACCCCCTAATATCATTCCACGGAACACCTTTTGCGAACCGTTGACTTAGCAGCTCATAAAAAAAAGAAAACCTTAACAACATTACAATGGTTCTTTTAGTTTATAAACTCATCATACTTAGATAAAATCACTAAAGCATGCAATTGGCAACCACTATTCCTTTGTCATTTGTTCAAACTAGAGGTTTTACAGTTGGTTTATCTCCAAAATTCAACATTGACCTAGAGTCGGAACTTATTATACCTGAAATCAACTTGAACATCGGCCAGAATTCTTTTATTCATGAAATACACCAATCTGTACAATTACACGAGAAGTGTTTTATACAGGCCGTAAGTAGACCGCTCTATCCATCACCTCCGACGCGTCAAGACTTTTAATGTCTAATCGACAGACCATGAATGGTAAATGAATAGATAGGTTCTATTTTAAGAAACTATAGCCACGTCCCAGCAATCTCTTTAATAGGCAACAAGCTATTTTATGAATTCTGAGATTACAAGGAAGAATAACCATTGTTTACATTGTCATATTCGGACTAAATGGTCCTAATTTTCTATAATCGAAAGCAGTGGTCGGAAAAACTACATTTTCTTTGTAGTACCTACAACAACTTTTTTTAAATGTAGCGACTACAATTTACTTTCGAAATATAGTCAGTACTTCGATACTTTTATAAGACAAACTTAACTTTCACCAATATTCAAAATGATTTTGAATAAAAAATTGGCTTCGTTAAATGAATGAGATATTAGGAAGTTTTAATTCATGTTTACATGAAATAGTTTTTTATTCTAAAGCACTTATTGCGAATTTGTTCTTTAAACTTTAAAACTCTATGCTTTTCTCGACAGAGATTTAAGAAATGCTAGGAAATTATCAAATGTGTGATTTAAGTGATCAATGTTTTTTTTATACTCCAAGCAGTGCGAAAAACAAAAAACGGACCGCCCCGAATAAGTTTTGATTTAATGATCGGATCTTCACGTTCTAGGACTCAATGTTAATGGTTTGAGGGGGTGTCCGCAAATATGCTAATTAATTAATGCAGACGATATTTTAAGTTACGAAATCTGACCATCTGACCTAAAAACGTACTTTATAGTTCTTGTGAAATCGAATTTTAAAAAAGTAAGATATTTAAAATTCGATGTCTCAAGAATAACTCTACCAATTTCGCATCGATTTTTCCGAGCGTCAGACGTAGATCTTATTAACTTTTGGCTAGAGAGGTATTCTTACTGCGTACGATTTACACCAATCAACGCAACGATTTACACCAATCAGATTAGAAATTTTTTTGCGTTTGAACAGTGTTTCTTTATTTAACTAACGTTAAAAGTAGTTGCCAAGAATCGCTACAAACTATTTTTTTTTTTTTTTTTTTTTGTATCGCACTACTCACTACACTGCTTCTTTTAAAAAGTAGTGCTCTACACTACAAACTACGGAAAAAATAGCGACTACAATAGTTTCGTACCTTGTAGTCAATTATATAATACATTAAGAATAAATTATATAATACATTAACAATAATTATATAATATATTAAGAATAAATTATTATAATATATTAATAATAACAAAAACTAAACACAAACAGTTTACTCGTAGTGACGAAAATTCATTTCTGCATGAAAAACAGCGTTTAAAATTCGGTTGCACACGTCCTTTGCAAGTATCCCTATTTTATTTTATGGTCGTTGTTGAACGGCCTATTCATATAATTATGGATAAATTAAAAAAAAAAATTTTTTTAACCATAAATATCTGAGTTATTAAAGGGCTTAAATATATTAGTCCCCTATATATTTTGTTTTTAATTGTTACATAAACCTAAAATTGTTGAGCTGACCGGTCATAATATTGGTGTTAAAATGGCAAGAGATGCATACTAAATAAAACAATGAACCTTTTGAAATCTTAAAAATTATTTCCTAAGAAAGACCAAAAGTGTATTGTTTATTACATATTTTTTATATCATTTAATTTATTTACCTAGCAACTTTAGTAAAAAAAATAAAAAAATAAAAAAAATAAAAAAAACTCTTGTTACATGTAATGATTGTATTTTCGCAAACTTGCGCTCAATCTTAATGGTTCTACGACCCAACCTTAAATATGCAAATTAATTTGCGCTAAATATATTTTAAGTAACGAAATCCAACAGAAGATGGTACATAAACACACTTTTTTTTCCTATTTAGGATTCTTGACCTTAAAAATAGGGCGGGGGGAAAGGGAGATACAATCTGGAAAATATGGTTCCAAAGATTTACGGAAGAGAGCGGTTAGATATTCCTCAATGTTAATTTGACTTAGCGAACATTTCGCCCTCTCAACGAAGGCGGGTTTTCAATTTTTAATTTCTCAACAACTATTCGACAGATTTTCTTCAAATTTTGGATCTTTTAATTTAAAATTACGCAGATAAATTTATGTATAAATTTGTATACCTCACAATTCGATGTTTTATCAACCATTCGTAACAAATAAATAATTTTGTAAAGTAATTTTTTGTACGGAATTATCTTCAGATAGACGAGTTTTAAAATTGCAAAAAGCAATATGGAAAAAAAAATTTACATTAAAGGGTCCAAATTGTCAACCGTTTTTCTGTCCAAACCATATTGGGACCGTATTTTCCAGATTACGGATACTCCCCATATTTTGAGGGTCAATAATCCGAACCCATCGGGAAAAAATACCATGCTTATTCAGAGAAATTTCGTTTTTATGTCCAATTTCGTAAATTAAAATAATGTAAGCATAACTTGTTTTTCTATTAATCAAATTTTAAAGCAGTAAAATAAAATCTTAACAGTTTAAAGGACACATAATGGCGAACTTTAAACCAAATTAATTAATGCTACTTATCATGGTCGTTGTCAGCCAGAATTTAAATTTGAGGTGAAGGGTTTGTATATTTTAGGGGGAAAACTTGATTTTACAGACACAATAATAACATTTCAGCTTCTTTTATTATTATAAAACAAATGATTGATGAATTTTTATTGACATATCAAGAAAAGAATAAATAAACTAAAGAATAACTTGCGAAAAAAATGTAAATATAAAAACGCCGTCGTCGACCTCAGTGTTGAAAATTATTGGTTAAAGAGCTTTTCACTCATAACCCCATTAATAAATATATTAAATAGCGAGTTAATATTAAATTACGATATTTCAAAAAACCTTATATCACTTGAAAAACCAAATAAAACACATTCGGTTGTCAAAGTACGGGGAAATAATAAATAGCATCTACCAGCTTCCTAACATGCTTTCTCCCCAAACCATCATAGGTTAGGTACATAAACCTATAAAAACTATTAAACTTCAGAAATTGAATGCAATCATTGCTGACCAATCTCAAAGATATTTTTGGAGCTAAAATTATAATTCTTGCTAAACTGTAATTTGAATTATTATAGAGATTAAAAGATTATTTATTTGTATGTTTTCTTTAAGAGGGAGAGGATACTGACCTGCCATCATCCTGGCTCTGATCAAGACAGTTTGCTATTAATTGCATAATAAATTTTCTCTTAATAATAGAATTCAATTAAATTTTTTGAGTTACATTTTCAATAAGAGCGATTCGTCAAAAATCATATAACCTTAAAACATGTTAGATTTTAAATTTCTTTGACAGTTACAAGAAAAAGAAATATCTGGCAGGAGTCTTAACTTATGGAAAAAGACATTGTTATGAATACAGTAGGATTTAATGAACAAATTAATTCTGAATCATTTAGATTGTAAAGAAAAAGAATAATTTAAATGCCTGATGATATAACATTAAGAAAAAAAAAATTATGTTTCTCTCACTCTTACACAGAATCATAAAATAGAAAATAAATTTATTCTGAAATCATTTGCTCTAGTAAGGAAAAAATTAAGCTTCATCATACCCATACATGAATATGGGTGTTCTTTTCGCTGATGTTTGAAACATCGTTATAAACTTAGATTATTATCTAAGTTTAGCATAATTGCTTTCAACAGACATACTTGGAAGTTAATACTTTCAAGAGGAATGAAAAACTTCCAATTTTTTCAATGCGGTTTATTTCTTTAAAAAACTACATTTTTACTGTTTTATAGAATTATAATTAAATTAATTATAAAGAGTGCTTTTATTGAAATTGTGGAACATTACAAATGTATAAAAGAAATTATCTACAATTTAAATTAAAAAGCATTTCATTTTTGTATTCATTTTTTTCATTTTTTTTGTCCCGCTTATTATTCAAAAGGACAAAATAGGTCACAAATAGGCAAATTTAGTATTTGGGATTTTTCTGACAAGCGGTTATCAATTTAGAGGCTGGGACATATAGGTCCCGACCGTACTTAATGGTGGGATACATATGTCCCACCTGTAGTGATCGACTTACTACAAGCACATCTATCATTCCCGAAAAATTTCTTACATGGACTTTTTTTTTTTTTAACATGGTATGATACAGGGTGAAGCAATCTTTGCATAACCCGACATTACACAACTCATATTTGTTCTTTTTTCTATGTTCATTTGAGAAAATATAAATGGACATAACAATCCCAATGAAGAATACGAGTGGGATATATCTGTCCCAATGAAGAATACTAGTGGGATATATCTGTCCCAATGAAGAATACTAGTGGGATATATCTGTCTCAGCACAAAATCACAATGCTATTTCATGCAAAGAACTTTAGCACCATCTAGGGGATATTTGACACATGAAACATGTATACTTGGTTCGACTCTATGACTGGGACATATTACAATGAGTTTCTAAGTGCTTTTCACGCCATTAGTAATTTTTCAACATTTGTTGGGACAAATGAGTTCCGTTAGTAGCCAAAGGGTTAAACATCACAGGTCCCTCTCTTTGCCTTGAGTACAGCTTTGGTTAGAAAACCTCTTCCTCTGGTTGTTTGTTAATTTTTTTACCTTCCTCAAATTGCCTGCATTTTTTTTTTTTTTTAATTTTTTTTATCACCCACAAGAAACATTTGCGGTTATTTTAAGCAGATGCAAGTTTGTTACAAGGTTGGCAAAATCAATATTTTTTTAAATTTAAATCGAATTTTTTTATTTTTACGAACTAAAAATTTTGATAAAATTATCAATAATTTAAAAACAACTTAATGTTATTTAAAAACGATATTATATCTAAGAAAGTTAATATTTCTAACTAAAATGGATCAAATTATTAATACACTGAATAAATAAAATCATAGTTATTTTCATTGTTTCCCACATGAGTTTTATAGATAAGAAGGCAACTTATCAATTAGATACCCATTCAAGAATAAATTAGTTTAAATCAAAAAGATTAGTAAAAAAAATTACTGTAATTTATTATGAACTACATACTTAATTGGTTTTAAAGGCACAGGAATTTAATTTAATTGGGTATAACTGAAATATATTTATTACATAGCTAACTATTTTAAACACAGCTAATGCAAAATAATAATGTATATGTTACATGACATTGCTGTATACTTTAAAAAAGCATTCCCACAAGAGCCCATTGTGGGCGGGGGGTCATTGAGGTTAAGGCTTCACAAGTCGGGACCGACGATAGGATTGTGACAAGAAGATCAGCATTGAGCACAGGCCACCTTTACTTCCCAGACAAGTTGGTTCCCAAAGATATGAAGCTGGGTGTTCTTCAAAATGCCATTGGGGATCGAACCCCAGTTCTCCACAATGGCAGTTTAAACCTCAATTACAATTAAATGGAAAAAAATTATAAAAATCAATTCCAATTGATTTAAACTATGCCAACCTTGTTTGTTACAGCTGAATTTTCCAGCTAAGTAATAAGCTATGTTTAGAAAAAACTAACTACATAAAGTTATGATAAAGGATCTTTTCTACAGTGTTTACAGCTATCACTAGACTTTTGCCAGACAATGGATAAAATAATTTGTGAAACCCCTAAGAAAACAAATCACTGATAACTCGTTATTTTCACTTAATTTAATGAATTGTAAGGTCTTCACCTAATTTACTCCACGAGGGTTTTTCTTTCGAATTTTATTTTTAAGGACAAACTTAATTTTTTTTCCTATTATCATTATTTTAAGTTTTATTATCAAATTTTAGATTATTGCTTAATTTTATTAATGATATATCCTAATAATAATGACTTAAATAAAGAATTTCCTTTTTTAAGAGCACCACTTTAATATTCATTTGAAAAGGTTTAAAATAAATCTTATCTTTTTTACTTTGATTTTTATGAATAGAATAGAAATATGTAAATACTACTTTTGGAAGCATAGACTAGACCATTGGTTACTATAGCAATCTCTATATAATATAAATAGAAAACCAAGGTTTCAATACTAACAATATTTTTTTTAAAAAATTAATCATTATAATTACATTCTTTATTGGATAACACAAATGCAAGGCTTTTTATATCTTAAGCCTTACGACCGATTTATGTTAATTCAGGATGGTCCTGCAAAAAATAGCAATTTTTTTTTAGAATAATAAATTTTGATTCATATAAAATTTTACAATACGCATAAATTTTAAATATGCTTATATGGGTGAATCATTAATCGAATTCGATCTATTTTCTAGGTTGTCCAGACCATAACCCTATCAAACCGTTACCTCATGATTAATTAACTGAATTTAACATAATAAGGGCATCAAAATTTTCGATGTTCATGATTATTTTCTGATATTTTATACATTTTCAAACAATTCTGGAGGTGTAAAAATAGTTTGCCTATTATTTTTTATTATTATCAAAAGCTAGTAACCTCAGGATTAATTAATTGAATTTAACATAATGAGGGCATCAAAATTTTCAATGTTCATGATTATTTTCTGATATTTTATAAATTTTCAAACAATTTTGGAGGTGTAAAAATAGTGTGCCTATTATTTTTTATTATCAAAAGTTAGTAACCTCAGGATTAATTAATTGAATTTAACATAATAAGGGCATCAAAATTTTCGATGTTCACGATTATTTTCTGATATTTTATACATTTTCAAACAATTAAATAGTGTAAAAATAGTGTGCCTATTTTTTTTATTTTTTATTATTATCAAAAGTTAAAGGTTTTAGAGATCTGCATATATACTAACTTCTTTTTGTCTTGTTATTTTTAGGCAGAGAGATTTTATAAATAAAGATGAAACTGCAATCATATTTCCATTTTTAAAGTTTTAAAGTAACTATTTTTAAAATCATAGATTTCAAAATTTTTTGAAAATATGTTTCTAGATTTCAAAATTTTTTGAAAATATGTTTCTAATTCTTTTTATGTAACATAAAAAGCTTCAAATAATGTTTTTACGTTATTCCTTTCTGAAAATCCTTTTATTTTATTATTCTAATTGAAACACTTTCTCACACCTTTAAATTCACATCCTGTCCGAAAATCTATTTTTGGCACAAGCATGCATTAATTAAAAGTGAAACATTTTTTTCCTTAACTCTTTGTCGGATTCACGCGACCTATTTAATAAACCAATCGCAATTATTACAATTCCCTTATTCCCTAAAATGAAAAATTTTTCGGATTTACTTTACAAGACTTTTCCTAACTTATATCGAGGAGCACAACTTTTCGTGAGCACATTTATAGCTGTTCTCTGTCTAATAATTAATAAATAAATTTTGTACCCTTCCTCCCTAAGATCTGTTTTAATCCTTCCACTCGGCAATGACGTTATATATATATATATGATTCATCTTAAATATAAAAGAAATAGGAAATTTATCAAATATTTATACAACTTAAAAATATTAAATTCATATCACATGCTTTTATTACTGTTGTCACATATTTTCCGAATTCTATAAATGCTTTAAAAAATTTATGAGCAGATAAACTTTTCAAAAGATTAATTTATATTCCAATATATTATTGACATGATGGTTATTTGAGAGTAAATTCCTTTATAAAAACTAGAAGAACTTTGCAAGCAATGCAGTTCAGATGGGGACAGGAGAATACCTCCTAGAAAAGAGAAGGCCTCAGCACGGGTCACCATAAACAAGAAATTTGATCCTTTTGTTGTACAAACGTAATGACATTATTCGTATTTACCACCACTGTGCAGCTTAGTAGCCCAAACCTAGTGAGACCTTTTCTTATTTTTCATCCACTGCATAGTTTATGTTCATAACGTCTGACTACTAAATTAATCCGTGCTGAGGCCTTCTTTCTTCTAGGAGGTTTTGGTCAGGGTTATAGTCCTTAATCTTTTTATAATCTTTGCAAAATAAAAATGTTCACTCAATATTATTTTGAATGGTTCACAGAGATAAAAGACAAAATTCGCCAGGTAGTTAAATTTAAAAAATATGCACAGGGATATTTCTATATTAGGGTCGGTTTTTGCTCATTACCGTTGCCAAGTCAATATATTTTTTAAAAAATAATGTGCAGTTGTTTGCCAGAGGGTAGCAATGAGTTTGACCTTTTCCTGAGATTTTTTTTCTCTATTTATTCAAATTAAATGGAATCGAATTCTTGGTGTGGATTATAGTTTGGGGAGATTTCTGTATCGTGATCTGCGCAGAATAAACGCCAAGTCTTGGAAATTTCCGGGCGGTGGCCTGCGAGAAACTAAAAAAAAAAAACACAGGAAGGGACTAACTCAAAAGGTATAACTCGTAGTCACCCCAGGGCAAACATCTACATATTTTTTTTAAAAAAATTGCAAGTTTAAAATCTGTTTGACACTTTGGCGATTGTAGTTGGAGCGACAAATCACGATACGGAAATATCTCCTAGTTTCAAATCCTACAGAAAAATTTTGCAAGACTCACCAGTTTGAAAAATACGATTGTTTTAGAGATGTAATAAATTACCAAATTTCAAATTATCAGAGTAACAACTGTGATTTTGATGGTACTTAAAATATGTTTCATAAGAATCAATCGAATTGTTTGAGGAAATAACAGCAATAAACCAAATAATTAAAATTCAAAAGAATAATTAATATAACCTATCAATGTTTTTAAATACTAAAATTTGAGACTGTGCTCATAATTCTTTATTATAAAAGAATACAAAGAAAGCTAAATCTACAGATAGTTCAACAGGAAGCTTTAAGGTCAATTCTATCATCAATAGTAGAAAACTGGCCCTCAGTAATTCTTAAGTTATCATAGTGTTAGTAGGCCTAGTAGAAGTACATTAGAGGTCATTAGAAATAATTAATTTAATTTTTATAAAAAGAGCATTAACAAATTAAATACACGTATTGGTTAGTAGTTTTTCTACGAGTTCAATAATACGAAGACTTCTACAGCGGTTTTTTCATAGATTCTTGATCTCAAATAAATACGAAACATAGGTGTATAAGAATTATCAATATAAAAACTATATTTCTAGAAAATTTATCGATAAAAGATAGCATTAACTGTAGAATATTATTTCTTTTTTACATTTGATAAGCAAGCAGCGCATGATATTTGCAATAACAAAAATAAACTATACTTACTTTAGTTGATTTTTTTCTTCCGAACTCATACACGAAACTAGATTATTATAATTTAAACACAATCCACATATTGTAATCCAAAATAATGCAAAAATTTTTTGATAACCCATGTTAATTATTGGAAAGGGAGCAACTGAATAGATAATAAGGCGTAAGATTTTAATAAGTTCATACTAATTAATATAAAGAGTTTTCTATACTATTAAGCATCTGATTGAATGCAGATGCGTAGCTAAATACGTTGTTTAACAATATATCAAGTAATTTATTTAACCATAACATCATCTGTCATACCACAACACATCACTATAGTACTTTCTTCACCCCCACATCTTCTCCTTCTCCTGCTTCCACTTCCACTATCGGAAATTAAAATTACGATTAAACTGATCATTAATCGTTTTATAAAAAAAAATATTCCATGCCAATCTTTAAATTTCGGGATTCTAGTATATATGCATGATGTGAGATTACATTTTGGAAAACTGGAGTTTTCAAAACCACGAGTTTTAAAGTGTAAAAGAGGAGAATTTTTTGTATAACTCTACTTCCTTTCAACGATTGGTCAAATCTAATATACTCAAATATGATTGGTTAAAATTCAAACTGTTTACTTGCTGTTTTATACAGTAAAAATATAGCTTATCAAAACTTAAAGTAAAATAGAATTTTTTTGACAAAAACACATATATATATATATATTATGTTTCTTTACTTCACCTTTCTGCAGTAGATATTTAAAAAGCTTATTTTCTAAAATCTAAAACAATAAATAAATAAAAAATGTAGAAGTAGAGTTTTGAAAATTTGAAACCGAAACTAATTTCAACGTGGGATTGGGAACTGAAAGTTGTCTGTATCTCATTCTTACATATATTTTCTATCCCCTTTTACTACAAGTTTTGATTTTGTCAAAGCCGGCTGTTATTTTTTTTAAATTTCGAAATGCTGCATTTTGTTTGTTCGTGTTTTCTTTAGTTTTATTTTATTACTGGTAAAAGGTAAGAAATTTTGAGTTGTCTGTTGTATTTATCGTACACATGAAAAAAAAAAATATATAGTTGTTACCGTTAAAAACTGCTCTTTAATTATACTGTTATTTAAAAAAAAATTTTTTTTAGCCCAAACGATATCAATAATTCTATGAAGTAAATCTTCTTTAAACACTATTTATTATTACTATGTAATATAATACTTCTGTTACTATGATTAAATGAAGTTAGTAATAATAAGCTAATCTTATTTTTTTTTAATTTTAGATATTCTGAATAAATAGTTGAACAGATGGTCTTGAAAAGGAAACGAATAGTACTTTCTACTTACGAAATGCTAGAACATAGACTAAGCTGTCTTCTTGGTTATAATTTCAAGTACGAATATTAGAAATCTTAATCAGTTTCTTCTTGTGCAAAAAAATTGCATGGATAATAATTATGGTTTTATAAATATATACATTTTATTACGTATTTTAATTAAGAAAACCAATTTCATTTTGTATAATGTTTAGCTAAAGTTACACAATGTTTAGCCTAAGTTACATAAATCTTTAAAAATAATCTTTAGTCGAATAATTATATTAAATTTTTTATCAGTATTCTTTTAAAATTTAAAAGAAAACTCATAAAAAATTAAAGAATAAACCATGTAGGAAAACTTTTTCAAAAATCTATGATTATATTTTTTTACCATGTTGAGAGTTTTTGAGATGTTCAAATTATATTACATGTTTCCAATATATAAATGGCAGTAATATGTTAGAAACATGGATTTTTTTTTATATGAAAATTTTATTCCAGTTATTTGTTTTTATTTGTTCTACCCTAAGCTAGTATTTCTGTATAGAAATTAACATCATTGATATCTGCCATTTTTCTTAGTGAATATGATTTTCACACCTATGAATAGAATTTTTATTAGCTTCCTTGAATATATTATTCATTGTAAGTAAAAGCGCTTTTTCATTCTTAAATAAAGTCATCAATTTTTTATGTTTAAAAGAACAATCTTAATTATCGATGGGTGCAAGATCTCCTCTCCTTAACACTAAGCCTATGAACCTAATGCAGTGGAAATGAATCCTAAGTTTCTAAAAATATAGAACATTTTATTGTTGTAAACATTTTCATCTTTGTTGTTTTTGACAATGGCATATTATGATCAGGACTGTGATTAGTCCTCTTACTATGTATGGTTTAGTATAGACTTCTTTTTATCAAACCATTTAAATGAAAGAGGGAAAAAAATTTTAATAACCCCCCACCCCACCTAAAAGAAGTGCACATTGCAAAAAAACTATGTGATTAGGAAGCCTCCCTTTGCATGTAGAACCTGCTTTTTCTCTCAAAACATGCCATGAGAAAGAATAATTGAAAACTGAACTTTCTTGCTAACATCTTAATAATCAGCAACATAAACAATAAATAAAAATGTAACTTGGTTCTGAAATTATCAATTTAGTAATTATTAAAAATGCATAAATTTTTTTAAAATTCTATTTCTGATGGTTGATAATTTTTATTTTTAAAAAACTTTTATTCTACTTGCCAATAATGCAAAATGCTGTATTTTTTTATTTTATAATATTTAGAAATTTTATCATAACTTTTAGATTAAGAAAGTTGTAAAAACATTTTTTATACAGTTCTTTAAAAAATTTAAGCATTTTTTATGTTTTGAAAGTACGCTATGTATTTTTGTAAATAACTTTTACAAATTTTAAAGAAGGATCAACTGTTACGACAAATGATATGTGCCACTTTTTTTTGTACTTATGGAAAAAAAATTTATTTAAATAAAAGAAAAGTCTAACTGATGTCATGCCATACATTAAGTACTATAAACTTCGATTAAAAGAAATAAAAAATATTTATAAAAATAAAATTGCAATGTGGGAGAAAATGCAAAAAATGAAAAATACTCAGTGTTTTTAATCAAAATTTCATTATTTCTATTATTGTTTTTATTTCTTCCAGATACCAGTGATTATTAATGGTATTAGTTAAATTTAAAAATAAAAAAAAAAACTTTTAAGTGGGCTGCTAATTCCGATTTTTAAAATTGCAGAAGATTGCAAAAGAAATTACTCAAATATAGAAGATTTTATACTGTTCAAAATTCTTACCTAAATTTATAAAAATTAACTGAAATATTAAATTGTGAAATATTTTCTTTTTTTCATTCTGTAATTTTATTTTAATGCAAAAAGAGAGAAAAATATGTTCTCTTAATTATTTTAAACGGAAATCTTGATAAACTAATTTGAAATAAAAAATCATTTGCCCAAAAAATTATGTTCTTTTCTCATTTTTGCCATTTATTTTTCATTAAAATATGGTGTGATGAGGCTGATATTTAATCAACAAAAGATAGTCTGGACGTCCTCTATGAGTCAAGTAATTAATTCTTTTTTTTAAAAAAAAAAAAAACAACAAACTTTAAACTTTATTGGGCACAAAACAAACACATAAATACAATGAATATATATTCCTCGCCAAGAGGAAAATCCTGTCCAGGCGACAAAGAAAGGTAATACAATAAATTTAAAATAGAAATTAAGAAAAAATATATTAAAAAAAATATTTAGCTTTATTTAGATTTAAATTTAAGTCATTTACTGTAAACCATTTTGAAATTACCTGTCTCAGAAGAATAATTAACTCAGTGCCAGGGGCCTGTTTAAAAGAATGGACCCTTCACAAAATAATTTATCTTTTAATGGGACCCTTCACAAATTTGTTTATCTTCATTATTGTTTTGTTAATTGAATAAACCCTTCCAGGAGGGGGGGGGGGGGGGGAGAGAAAGATGGTTGGAGACACTCAATTTTCCAAGTCGACTTTTACAAACATCATGTTTACATTCTTATTAATATTGAATCATAATTATTTTTTTGTAAATACAAAAATTGATCTATTTTAATATAATAAATAATTGATTGATTCATTGATCAATTTATATTTATTCATAAAATTAATAGAATATTATGTAAATACAAATTAATTTCTGGCAATTTTTTAAATAAAATATTATAAATTTAAGAATTGTTTAAGTTTCCTTAATGCGTAACACATTAAAAGTTGTTACTACCGATTTCACTACCGTTTTTTGCTTATTTAGCCTCGTTATTTTTGACTACGATCTTATTAGACATTCTAATTTCGATGAGAATTCGAATCGCCTTTTGGCACGCTAAATTCGTGATATTGTCCTAAACGCACTTATTGCATCTCAATGCGATATGTTTATTAGAACGGCAATGGTTTACAGCGTTGTTTTAGGCACGATCCCGTAATTTTTAATACTATGTAATTATGACTCGCGAATTTCCATTTGAACAATTACTTTTTGACACGTTTGATTCACACTGACTCGTATGCTAGGTTGTTAATCGTTTTTTCGGTTCTTATCTCTACGAATTTCCAAACATTTTTTTTTAATCCTGTTGTTCTTAATTTGTTTTTATTACGACTTTCAAATTTCAAATAGCGCATTTTAGTATTACCTTTTTAAAGCGTTTGATTCCTGCCGATTCTACCTTGTGGTGTAACTACCACTACGATTATTAAACATCAATTCACTAGTATATAAGACTTGCCAACTTGAGATTTTTGATAGATGAAGGTTGGCATTATCTAACCGTAGTTCCCCACAACCTCATATTCTCGTGGATTTGTTAATCAATTTCTATATGTTAATCAATTACTATAAACCTTCACGTGTTTTTTTTTTTTTTTTTCTTTCTTTTTTCTTTTTTTTTTCTTTTTTTTTTTTTTTTTTTTTTTCGTTTTAATGCGACATTGTAGCGTGCCACGAACTTCGAATTGTGCATTTGAACAATGACTTTATGACGCACTCGATTAGCGAAAATCCCACAATAAATCCTCTTGGTTTATCCTTGCTTTCTGGTTTTATCGACGCGTTTTTTCTATGATTTCTCAGGTGGTTTTTAAAAGCTCGTTGTGTTATTTCGAAAGTATTTTGTCCAATGTATCTTTAACCACGCATTCCAAGAATCACTTTTTTAGGATCTAGTTTAGCGACAAGTGTACCGCTTATTCTAGTGGTTATATTCTTCTCATAAATTTTTTTTCCCCTGAATTTGCACATAACTTTTAAAATCTCGATTTTTAACGCTATATTATTTTGTACGATGAATTTCAAATCGCACATTCAAAGAATCACTTTTTGATGATTTTATTAAAACTACGAGTGATCCCATTTCCAACAGTTATTAATACAGATTTTCATACGATTCTTAAAATCTGAGTTTCTTATTTGATATGATGATGTTACGATATGCTAATTTTTCGCATCGCAAAATTGAATTATCACTTTATGACACGCTCCAGTCGTGACAATTATATCAAAAACGAGTTTAAAAAAATGCGCAATTTTTTGACGATAGTTTTATTTCCATGCGAGTTTTTTGCGTAGTGAAATGCCGTATTCGCTAAAATTCGGATAATGATTCCGTAATCATGTATGAGTTTCACTGTTAAAATCATGCAAGAGTTCTTAGCACGATGTTGCGTACATTTGAGTAATCACAAAGAAAACAGGGAATTCTTCGAAAGTCGAATTCTTGGCCATTGATGGCACCACTGGAAAACTAGAACAATCACATCTCCAGTGCCTTAATGGCCTACGAACAACATCCCACATTCTCCTGAAATATGTCCTTCAAACAACTGTACTACTGCATTTATAGGCATTTCTCGATAATTGATTGGTATTTCACAGCGGTATTTTTTTTTTTTTTCAAAGCTCAAAATAATTTATTTTTTTTACAGATAAATATATTTTATATACATTTCCAAACATTCTGGTTACTGTCGCTTTCCCACTTAGTAGAATTCCCGACCATCTGGCTTTTAATGTAAATCATTCATATTTCTAAGTGAAATCATGTTTTCATCTGTTTTCTTATTACATATATAAAAAAAAATAAATTTCAACATCATTGAATTGGGCTTTTTTTCCTGTGATTTCAAAACAATATTCCATACTTCTAAAATGAGTTTTTCCGTCTTTAATTGATATGTTATATATGGTCCCCAACCTCCGGGCCTCAGATTAATGGTACCGGGCCGCCCATGGAGCATTAAATTATTTCCATTTTGTTTGCAGTGGTATATTTCTGACGTGTTTGTGCGTCGTCACGAGAGGTTAACTAGAAGCTGAGATAAACTTAAAATAAAGATCCATCTTCTAAAACCGCACCCATACCACGATTATAAATATTTTGTTTTGAAGGCATGCTTAAATACAATTAAATTAAAATTATTAAGTCTAAACCATCGGTAATAACAATCAACTTCCGCACGTTGCGGTAAAATTATCAAACTTAGTGGGAGGCCGGGATAGCCTGGTCGGTAGGGCGCTGGGCCCATATCCAAGAGGTCGTGGGTTCGATCCTCGCCGGCCGAAGACTCCCCGTGTAGTAAATGGTGACTGATGCACGTTAAATCTGTCGAGTCTCAAAGTCCTCCATGTTCCCATAACAAGTCAATACCTCTGGGGGTACTGATCCAGGAGTTTCCTTGTCCTCTGGATTGGTTCAAAATTACAAGGCTACGGAGTTGAACATTAGTAGTCGTAAACCCATGGAATTGGGTCGACTGTTCAACGACGGTTATAAAATATAAAACTTAGTGGGAGCCGCGGCGATAAAAAGGTTGGGGAGCGCTGTGTTTTCTGAATACTTTTCATTGTTTTGTATAGTTTTATGACAACTATTATAGATGTAATTATAACTAATAAAAGCAAAAATAAATTAATAAATATTATAAATAATATATATTTTTTATAAAGCAATTTTTTAAATTGTCTATTTCAAACAGTTTAACAAATATTATTATTTGGCTTTCTGAATTTTCGATAACATTCTTAAAAATAAGTTCTTTTAAAATTTTGAAAATAATTTATTTCAAAGAATATTATCCTTAATATTTTAGAGAGATGAATTAAGTATGTTTGTTAAACTATTTTTATTATAGACAGTTTAAAAAAAAGTAGTAATTGTATATATTGTATTATTTTATGGAAAGAACATAATTTTTTTATCTTTTTGATTTATTTTGTCTTTTGTTTTAATAAAATTTCCACTCAACATTAACCTTTTGAGCAGGAGAAATGCCTATTTTTATACTATCCCAATCTTAGAAGTGCTACCAGGATTTATCTGATAGAATAGCGTAATCCAAATTTTATTTCAATGCTTTGTTAATTTTTGAATTATAATGTACAAAATGGTCTGTTATTTTCTCTCAGCAACGAGGTTTTATAATCCCTTGTATTGAAACTATATTTGTTTTAGGTCTAATTTAAATTTCTCTCGTTGATCAACATTATCCGTTTTTTATTACTTATTCTTAGTTTACTTTGAAATTTTTAATTGTGAATTAAAAGCGGTAAAATTTATTTTACTCTGAAAATGTATTTTAGTAGGTTAGCTTTATAGTTTATGTGTTCGCTCTTTCTCGTGTTGGCTCTCCAAAAAGGAATGAACTCTTCTTTGCCTTTATTTCTCCTTAGCTAGTGTAAGGTTGTCACAAATCCCTTACATTCGCCTGAATAGATTGGCATTATGACCCTTTCGTTACGAGCGCCGTTATTAACCAGCATACGCGTGATGCCTTGCGTGTAAGAGTGCCGTATTTAGATGGCATCCATCCACGCTATGCACTGCGTGCACAAGCGCTGTTTCTAGCTGGCATCCACGATATGACCCGTCTGTACGAGTGCCGTATTTAGCTACTGTTTGTCTAAGATTGTACTCTGCCAGACATTCGTCTGGAGCTGTGGCGGTGACTATGGTAATGAGGTAGGATTATTTCAAGTAGGGGTGCGGGGTCCCGCTTTAGGACTGGTTTCGGCCAGAGAAAAGGAGCCCTCTTTCTTCGGTCTATTGTCCCTACCCTCTCTAAAATGCCCTCTTCTTGTTTCCATAGCACCAGACTGCCGCAGACTTTGTGGCGGGCAGAGTACCTATCTTAGACAAACAGTAGCATCCACGCAATTTGTGTGTACAAGCGCCGTATTCTGCCGGCATTCCACGCAATGAAGTTTGCGTATAAGCGCCGTAATTAGCAGGAGTTAGCGTAATACTGTTTAATATAATCTGTTCAATCTACTTCAAACAGATACTGGCGAATATTCCATTGACTTTTATTTGATTAATACCACCGAAAGTATATTTTGAGTGCGGCGCTTAATATGTTAAAAGTCAGAAAGAAATTTTTCTCGGTAGATTCAACATAGATCAGTATAAAAAGTATTTTTTTTTTTTTAAACGAAATAGAAAGCGGTGTCTTTAGCAGTGCAAACGACAAAAGTTGAGAATATAAGTATGAGAAAAACTATAATGTAAGTTTGTGTGGACTCGAGTCTTAAAATATATCATATTGAATTAGATGACCTGGGTTTTTGAAAAATTATCTCAAATTGCATTTTTATCTATAATATACTTTCAAAATCTCTTAATATTATCTCAAATCTCCAAATATATTCATATCACCGTACGGATATGCAAAGGTCATTTCAACGGAGTGAACTGCCGTAACGAAAGGGTTAATATCATACCAAAAGAGAGGCCTTTTTAGACTATTGTCAGCTGTCCATCTTCTGAGATCAGTGAAATATTATGACAAGTTTTTTTTATGTTTATAAAATATGATCTTTCCCTCTCTATTTTCATAAATATTAGTTAGAACCTTAACTCTTCATTTAAAAAGTAAGTTATAATCATATTGAAACTGTTGAATTTTTATTATGTATATTCTGCTTTTTAAACATATTTTAATTTTATTCTAGATCAATCTCCGGAATTGTTTAGTAAATATGGAAGTGGAAGAAAAGCAATAATAAATTGGTGGAAACCATTCTGAATAACGAAATTTATTCTTTAATTATATATCACAAGTTATATACAATTCAGATTTTGAAATATAAACCTTGAATAGGCACTACGTTGCATGGTAAATTGTTCACTCAGATAGCAATCTGCGTGAACAATTTCCCATGCTGCTAAATGCTTGTTCAGGGATTATTTTCTTGGAGTATCATATCTTATTCTTTTTTTTAAAAACATGTTTTGTTTTCTTGTAAATACTTTGAATTACTATCAATTTTTTTTTTCTCTCTGTCATATTCTATAAATATCATGTGTGAAAGAATATCATTTTGAATGTAGTTGAATAGGAAGAATTTCAATTCATAATAAATTATATCAATAATAATTCAGAACAAGTTGGAATATTTTGCTATATTTCTTCCTTCTTTTTTTGTTTTTGACAAAATGTAATTTTTGATAAAATGTGTGAGATATTCGAATAGTATTTTAGTTTAATTTTGAAATAAATTTGAGTTTAAAAGTTTATTTGGGTAAAAATAACAATTTTATAATGACTTACATGATAATATTTATATGGTGATTGCCAACTCAAAAATTCAAGTTGTACATTTATTTTATTGAACCTATTTTTATTATGCCTTCAGTTTATTGAATTGCTTGCCTGTATTTAAACATGCGTTAATAAGTAACATTAATTGTCATTTCTTTTGTAATAAATACATTTAATAAATTATTTGTTCCAAAAAAAAATAAAATATGCACTATTATTCGTATCTTAGCTATTTTTTAATGTTAGGAGTTTTACCGGTTTTTTAAATTTAAATGTTTTTGCTTTTAACTTTAAAAAAATGCATATCCATGTATTTTTAGAGTAAAATTTTGATTCATAAAATACTATTCAACCAAAAAAAAAATGGAGAAATTTTTTCTTGTTTCTCTTTTGAGAAGATAAAAAATTGATCAATATCTTCGAAATGAATTATTAATTTGAATAATTCATGTTTTATGAATGAATCTAGTTTAACGTCGGCCAAGAATTGGCAGCACATTTACAAAAGAACGAAAATTTAAATTTTTACTTAAAATGTCTTTTGCTGCTTTAAGGATTACATGAATTTCGTTTCATCTTCAGTGAAATATATACTACCTTTTAAAAATTACAGATTTATTTTATTTTAAAAATATGTAAATTACTACAAAATGCGTTACAGCGTAAAGGCAAAGAAGAAAAAAAAAATCGTCATGATATATTGAAATAATCTTACGATGTTGAAAATTCTACACTTGAAAACATTTATTTGAAATGGAAATTTGAGGAAGCAAAGTAAATTTGTTCCTACGTTTATAATTTATCTCTATTTATAAAATAAAAAATCGTGTGTTTGTCAACTAAGGTGGATATTTAAGCAAACGGTGTCGCTTACAGAAAAGAGGTGTTGATTGCCAACCTGAAGGTTCCAATCATCGTATATGCCAGGGGTGGCCAACCTGCGGCTCTTTGAACGATTATTTGTGGCTCTCGATAAATGTACCTGAGCACCCTCCTTTTTGTGCTATTTTAATATTTTTCTGATCCCATTTGAAATTAACATAATTCATTTCATTTCCCAAAATTATGACCCAAAAAGCATCAGAAGAATTATAATTATTAGATATGCAAGACGATAAAGCTATATACAATTAAAATATAAGTCGAGGTCGATTACTGAATTTCGGAAATTTCTACCATAATTGAAGTATCCTGAATTTTAAAAAAGCTGCTTGTCTAATTAATATAATATTCGGAACAACGTACTTTTTATTCCACTTTAAAATTCGTGAAATCCAAACACAGATCAGTATTAACTAACCAGCATCTCAAAGAATTACTGAGAAGTGCTGTCACCAATTATTCACCAAATTTTAGAGAATTATCAAGAGAAGTAAAATAAATGTGTTTAATATTTACATTCAATACACATATTTTGTACTTTTATTTATATGTTTTCAATAAATATAATTTCTGTAAAAAAAATATATATATATATATATTTGATACTTTTTTTGCATATCTATTAAATACGTATTTAATTGCGGCTCGCGAAAAATTTCAAATTTTAAAAATGGCTCGACTATTAAAGAGCTTGGCCACCCCTGGTATATGCGATAAGAATATTGATACTTGGTTTTTATTTAAGACTCATACTGATACCATTCTTGGAGTTAAAATAAAAATGTCTTTGTTTTCAATAGTTTGCAAAGATTTCTTTCTGATTCTCTTCTTTGAAATAAATTTTAAGTTTATGAATACTAAGTGTTTAGAGAAATGCTGCTTAAATCAGCTGGGCGCCTTCATCTGAATGCCATTCCTTACCTAAAGTTATCAGACAAAAGTAATTAAATGCCGTTTGAAAATCATCGAGGCATTATCAAATAAAAATTAACATGTCTAATCAACTTTATCCTCAAACAATACATAATTATTGAAAAAAAAATTAAGAAATTTTTGAGTAAAAGAATTGTATAAGGGTTATTAGATTTATCAGATTCGCTTAAATAACCTAATAAAGCAAACATGCAATAAGTGGCTTTACATCACCCCATATTCATTGGTGATAAATTAAAATCTGTCACAAAAATGCATGTTAGTGTTCGATTTCGTAACTTAATTGATCATCTGCACTAATTAATTAGCATATCTTATTAAGTGGGCTCTCAAATCATGAAGATTGCTTCCTCGTGTTTGAAAAACAGCATTTGGTGAAAAGTTCGTGTAGTATTGTGCAAAATAGTGCCTTTTCTAAGTATTTACCTTTTTAATATTCATCCCTTAAAATCGACAAAGAAAGTAAGAAATGGAACATCAATTTTAAATTGAAATATCTTTCAATGGTAATAAAAAATCATAAGCGCCTCCACAGTGTTCATTTTAACTTAATCTTGGTTTTGCTGCGTAAAAACAATAAGACTTAGAAACTTGTAACTGCTAAGGGGCGTAAACTGTTAAACTTGCTTTAAAAAATGCCAGTCAAGTCGCTCTGCATTTCGCAGAACTGCAACTGCAGTTGAAACTTGTACTGAAAAAAGATTTTTATTTGTGAACGTGAAGCGAGTTTTTGTTTCGATATTCCAATTTATTCGAAAATTATTAAACTTTTAAATACTTTTTCGCGAGTTTTTTCTGCTTTAAAAGAATTTTTTTTATTCATTGTAGAAAAATCTCTCTCGCTCGAGGTCTTTATTTTATAAGCTCGCTTTTGAAGAGATGTTGAAATCAACATAAAAGTGATATATATATTAAAAACAGCACATACTTGCCAAGATTCAAGGTGCATTAATTCATTTTCAGTTAGTTTAAGTTTCTTAAAAGCTTTTTTTTTAATAGGTTTTAAACGACTGTATTCGACTTACCTAGCGCACAAAGTGTTGAGATGAAATCTGATTACGGTAGTGGTTGCGAGTGGAATATATCGTTTGTTTCAGGATTTAGAGATATCGATCGATGTCGTGTGAGAAAAACGACAATATTGATATCAAATTTTGTTCGGAGTTATTTCGATATCTTTAAATTTATATTTAAAATTTATTTTTTGGAAATATAACAATTCTATGTCTTTTTTTTTGTCTTTTAAATTATTAATTTTGATATAAAAACCAAGTGAAGTTCAAAATGATTTGTTTTGCAAAGAAACTTTTAACGTGACATTGTTGGAATTATACAATATCGTACATACAGTATCTATTTTCTCCGGTATTTATAATGTCGGCCGATGCAATATCCTTGTGCTACTTGCGAAAATTGTTTTTTTTTTTCTTTGGGAAATATCGACATTTAAGAAAAAAAAACAATGAATGAGAAACAATCACGGGGGGGGGGGGGGAGCGGACCTTGTAGATTTATAAAAATATCTAATCAATATCTTAATAATGGAATATTTTTTTATAAAATAAAAACTGTCATTTTATTCAGTTCAAAATATTGTAATAGCTGCTTCACTAAGAAGAATAGGTAAAAAAAAAACAATGAAATTAAATGTTCTATTAATGCTGAATTAAGGAAAATTTAAATTCATTAAAATCATATATAGTAAACTTCGATTGTAGTGGATGGAAGATATTACTAAACAATGTATTTCCAAATTTATCAACTGTATTTTTATTTATTAATTATGAAATAAAGATGTATTACATTTAAAAATTTGATTTTCAAGTACAAATTTAAATTATTCAATTTAAAATTATGTTTTAATATTAACAGTGAGATCTGGCATGTTTTCTAAAAGCTAGACTTCTAAGAAGAATTTTTTTTAAAAAGAACTTGTCTAATTGATTATGATTTTCAGATATATAATAATTGACTGTAATTGTATTTTGTTTGTGCCCTCACTTCCAACATTAATTTCTTTAAACTAAATTATAGTTTTTGTGTCAAATTTAGTTGATAAAATAGTATGAAAGATCTCGAATAATTCTATTTCCTTTATGGTTCTATTAAGATCTATTAGTGAACATAAATCATTTTGCTTAGTAATCATGTTTTTAAAGTAGCATTTAAAATTAAAGATATAATGTTATATAAAATTTGAAGAATTCATAACCGTAATTTAATTCTTCTGCTAACTAAACATCAGATTGATATATTCAATACACTTTGTGTATGCATCAAATTGTGCATGGAGCTGATCGTTAAGTTCTAAATTATTTTAGGAATCCCTTTAACGGTAATTTATCATAGCATATTAATTTACTTTAAACCAAAAACGGTTAATAAGCTTAGACATCGATTTCAATTAGTTTTTCATAAAATGTAACGTAGTAAGGTAATATTAATAAATCACGTTATAATTAAAAAACATCTCTTTTAGTTTTTATCTCTTAATTTAGAAAACAATCAAAAACATAATAATAGTAAACTAGAATAAAATAAATATTACAGGTAAATAGATACCTTTAAATTTAGGATATAAAAATAATAATAATAAATAAATTACAAAATAATAAATAAAAAAACTACAAAAATATTTTGCACAAAAACAAAACTTGTATGACTTTTATTTATTTTATGCTGATGACAACCAAAAAATTTTAAAATTAATGCAAAAATTGGATGATTGTGATTTTTCCATGTGATTTTTCGGTTAATGAAAATTTACCAACAACAATGGGGAACTGCGACACTATCTTCATTTGTTTATGTATAGTTAGATTACTAAATTATTTTAATAACTTATTCTTAAAAACTTTACTTTCACTTCTATTTACAAAATTTTAATAATTACTTATAAATAATTTATTTATGTTTGAAGTTAAATTAGTAAAAACACAAAATTGTTAAGTTTTTTTTAGTTTTCTTCCTTTATTTATTATTATTTTTTTTTAATTTTAAAAGAAACTGAAACCAATCGTTTGAAACTAAACTTATTTAAATACTTTTTCTTCTATTTTTTTACTAAAACAATCTTAAGATTTGTTTTCATCTTGCATAATAAATAGATAAATTCCTAAACCTGAACTTCCGCGAATGTTAAGTTTTCTTTTTTAGAACCGGTTCATACCCCCGAATGCGCTTAAGTTCACATAGACTATTTTATAGTTCAAGTATTTTTAAAAAAAAACAAATAAATAAATATGATTGACGATGTAGATATACTCTCCGAAAATCCCGTTTCTCTTTTTGCTTAATCTAATTCTTGAAGAATAAAATAATCAAATAATTTTTTATTTACAATAAGCATTTCTTCCGATTCAAAACAGGCTGATTAATTCAAATAAAAATGTATGGCCTCAATCATAATCGACTGTTGCCAATAAAAAAAAAAATCAATATGTTTTTGCCATTAAAATTAATTTAATTCTCAAAGCGATATGTTTTAAATTTCTCTTAAAGCAAACGATAAGAAAAACTTGTTTAAGTCATGCGCAGGTTGTATTTGTTCTTCTACCCAGAGGGAAGAGAACAGTTGAAAACATCTGTGAATCACGTCTTACTGTATATAAATCGTCTGCAGATGAGAGAAGATCACAACAGAGTAGAGAAAAAATCTTTTTAGAAATTTTTCCGGCAATAATATCAATAAAACTATAATTTTTTAATATTTGATTAGAATGTTTTCAGTTATTTTTCCTTTAGGGTTAATTACGTCGTTTTTCTTATTGGTAAGTTTTTTTTTTTTTTTTTCTTGCTTTGACTTGCTTTAATGTATATATTTTTTATTAAACGCCTTTTTTTCATTAAATTCAGTCCATCGTTATGAGAAATAAATATGAAACGTAATTCATCTTTGTTTTTTTAATCGCAAAGTTTAAACAAAAAATAAGGCAAGGAATTAACTTATTTACTAATTTTGTTTAAAAATTTCTTCTATGTGAAATTAGTAAAAATATTGTAAATCCCAAGATAGTTTTTTTGGCTTCTTTTATTAACGATAAAAATCAATTTTAACGTATTTTAAATTCTCTATTACAATAGATTTAATTTAAAATATTTCCCACGCATAATTTGCAGATAGTTTTGCGCTTTAAAATTAAAAGTCCTCCGGATATACTAAACTCATAATGTGCATTTAAATTTTAATAAAGTAAAAAGCTTATGTACATTACGACATTCAGAATATTATTCTAAATATATATAAAAACATCTTAATATATTCTAAAACTTTTGTTACAATAAAAATGTAATACGATTATAAGGGCATTCCACTATATATAAGTATGCAGTTTGCAATTAGTTTCTTATTATATAAATGCATGATACAATACGAATTATGGCATAAAAATATCATTCTAAATACAATCCACTTTAATATTCCATATAATAATAAATATAACGCAAGAATTTAAATTCAGATATAAGCTAATTGCAGTTAATTTAAAATTTTAATAAATGCAAACAAGCTTAAAGTTTGAAGTCGGTTTCAAATTTTTTGAATGAATGAGATAATGCAAGTTATGAAGCTAAAAATATCATTCTAAAATCATATATAAACATTATAATGAATTTTAAAATTTATATTCTAATAAATCTAATTTAAAAGTTTTCTTCAGGATATAATAAGCTAATTATTTGCAGTTTGTTTCAAACTTAAGTAATGAAAATAACCGTGGAAATTTTTTTCTGACCACTATTAATTATAAAATGATGTTGTAATTCAAAGAAATCATAATCTACATCCATGTCAATTTGTAATTTGACTTACATCTTTGAGTCATAAATTTTAAACGTGTGCAGTGTTGTTTCTCAAGATAATGAAGACAATCTTTCTATTATCGAAATAATTATATTTTACTAATTATTTCGATAAAAGTGAGAGTGACTTATAATTATCAATAAACTTAATAATTAGCTTAAGAAAATTAATTAAAAATCGTGTGATACACGTTTAATTATCTTAAAAATACAGCGCTTTCGAAATGAGTTGTAAAATGATTTCTCATACGTTTAAGCTCAATCAGCAAGCTCTAAAATGAAATTCTAATTAAGCTTAAAATCGAATTTAATTGGCCAATGTCACCATACTTAATTTTTTAACATTAACGTTAAAAGAATATTGTGCAGCCAGTGAATGTTTAACTTATATAATTAACACCATCCTATAAAATAGTTTTAAAAGAGTTGGAATCATTTTTACTAATCAAAACAATGTTCTTTTTTTTTTTAATTCTCTGTGAAATTTTATCAAGTAAAAATGCTCTTAATGTTATCATTAATTGGTCACTAGAGATGAGACGATCTCCTTCCGAGCTCGAGGACGACACAATAAGATTGTTATTTGAAATTTTTTTCAGGCTGATCATAAGGTTTTCACAAACTATTTGATTGCTTTAAAAACTATACACGAATCCATCCTTTTTGGTTAATACTTTATTGGCCACTATATTCATTTGACTCCCTTAAAATAAGCCCCTAATTTAATGAGTAGTATTTATATTCGTCAAAAAATATACATAAAATAATATTCACCATAAAAGATATTTAATTTTATTTTACCATGGTATACATGAATTTATTAGTTAGCTTTGCGTTATAAACTGATTATAAATTTGTCAAGAATCAGATCCATTTGATATTTTTTTGTTCTTTTGTGTAGATGTTTTATGAAAAAGAATACCTTAAAAAGATTGTTTATCAGCTTAAGTAAGAATATTTATAAAATAAAGATCACATAATTTTTTTTTTAAATATTACGTATTATAATATATATAAATTTTTAAAAACTACAACTTTCCATTCTAATATAAACGTTCTAAAATAATGAACTTGAAATTATTATCATACTTTAAAAAACAAATCTTGAATGATTATACTATAGTTTTATTCACGTGGTTTACTAATTTTATATAATGAAATTGTGTAACATTTGATTGGAGAATGTTAATTTTCGTCAGAGGAATATTGATGTTATATAATTATTCCTGCGTCACCGTGGGATATGAGTAATAATAATGCATTAAAAAATATTTTAATAGTTTTTTTTAATCTAAAATACTATGAATTTAGCAAAGTGTTACTATTCTTCTAAAGTATCTATGGATTTTGCTTCATTTGTTGAAAATATTTAAAACACGATGAAGGTACAGTATTCAAGAAAATATGAATAAAGCTCTGCTGTTTTATAAAGCTAAAAATTATGCTTAAGCTTCTATCCATATATTCTAATTGTTTATGTCTAGGCTGACATATTATGTTATTAAAATAGTTTCTTTCAGATTGAAAATGTACTGAAATAAATGCTAGAGAACAAATATAGGAGAAATACATAAAAATGTGCATAGTTGCATCTTCAAATAAATAAATTGTTTACCCAAAGTAATGTCTTATTAAAATGTTTATTAATAAAAAACGATTTAATTATCATTTTAAACGAACAGACTTACTAAAGAAGTTTCATGTGGAAAAAAGAGGGGAATCTATACATGCATTCTAAGCATTTTTCTTACTTATTGTTTTGGCCAAGTTACCCTTTACATAAAAACGCCTGTACATTTTCAAAAAAAAAAAAAAAAAAAAAAAAAAAATTTTTTTGGCAAGGGAAAACATAAATTTAAGTTAAAACAGTATTAAATACAAAATTATTAATATTTAAATATCTAAATATTATGTTCATTACAGCGATTTATCGCTGTCATAAAAGCTGAAGGATAGCGGACATTACATATTGAGAACTCCGAACGTTTTGTCGCATTAGATAAATACTAGTAAAGCTACAGCAATAAAAAATGCAATCAACTTCCGATATTTTCAATTCTTATCGAATTCGAGTGTTGACACTTTTTTCCAAGTAGTATGTTAAATTAGCTGGTAACAAAGTAACTTCTTTTTTGTGAACATTGTTTTGGATTGAATTAACAGCTATTACTTTTAATTTAAATCTGAGTGTAACCCATGTAAATTATATTCTGACAGAAATTTCATTTAAAAAAAATGGTAAAATATCCGGCAGCAGTCTGTCCATCCGATTAACCGTAAAATTTACGGTAAACATTTTTTACCTTTACGATTTCAAAACTGTTTACTACTAGTATGGTTATTAAACCATGAATAAAAAGCTATACGGTTTTTATAACCATTTACAACTAGCACGGTTTCAAAACCGTAAAAAGAAATTTAACTGGAGATAAGGTTTTTTGTTAGGTAATGGGCAATTGGAGATTGCAAGGCACAAATTAGGACGCGCAGTACACTAGAAACTTTTCATGTGCTGAAGGAAATAAAGAAAATATTGTGGTGTCAACGCTGGGACGCGAACCTCAGTTCTGCCTGTTAACTGACAGATTAGCTCTCTAGGCTATATAATACATACGCAATTTCCAGGAACTTAGTGGCTTCATTAGGTGAGCTTAGTTGGTACGATATAATTCTGGTTGTTGTGCCGCATTAGGTGAAAGCAATTAATAAACGTTTTTTCTCATAGTTAACAATTTGATTACCATCTTATTTATGGTTATTTGATTGAGTATGGTAAAATAACTATGAAATAAATTGTCATTTAACCAATTTTTCCGAGAAATTTCTATTAGTGTAAACCCATATCGTTCAAATATATAAAATATTTTATACAAATATATAAAATTTTGCTAGGAAGATTTAGATGAAAATTTTTGATTCGATGTTGGAAATAAAATATACAACAAGAAAAAGAAAGAAAAAATTTAAAGATACATTTGACCCACAAATTTTTTTTTTAAAAATAATAACAGCAATTAAGGTAGAGATTTAACGATTGCTAACATAGTATTGAATCATATTTTGACATGGACAATAATAGAAAGTAATCTTTGATGTTTGAACAAAAAAAGTTATGTCAGTGACTAAAACAAACATTAATTGTGAAATTAAGCAGTCATTAGTTTATTAACTTCCCTCTTTGCTAATTTAGTGGTTAAAAATTATTTTTATATATTTACTGTTTTTTACGCAACGGTAAATTTTACTATTCGATGGAATTTACAGAGGCACAAGTTACCTTTTTATGAGTTTGAACTTAAAAAGCATTTGTATTGCACAAAACTACATTTAAACCTCCGTGTCACCAAAAGCATGCCTAAACTGTAAAGACAATTGCTGTTATTCATATGAGAGAACGATAAATTTATATGACAGTATAAACGTGAAATAAATCATTACACTTCAATCAGAATTCGAATTATAATTAAATTAGAAATAATGACATATTTAAGAGGGGGGAAATATTTGTGAACCAAATTAATAGTTGTTGCTAGTTATCTAGAGTCTATTTGAATTTGAATCATAATTTGCAGAATGTGGCACTTTTTTTACTAAACTCATTTATTTTGATCGGCCTCGAATATGAATCGCAGAATTTTGCTCCAACTTAAATAACTCTTATTGAGAATATTTATTTTAAAAATCTTTTTTAATTAATTTTTTTGTAATTTTTAATTTTAATAATTTTTTGTAATTTTTTTTAAATGTAATTGAAAAAAAGAAAAAAAAAACTAAGTCCAGACCACATTTACTCAAACAGCTCATTATTCGAATTTAAAAAAAAAAAAAAAAAAAAAAAAAAAAAAAAAAAAAAAACGTATAGTGAATATTATGTATATCTATTTTTTAGGGAATCATGTATCACTTTTAATTAAAGTCACGAAAATTTAAGCAATTAAATTTAAACACTTTTTTTTATAAGGTGTTACTTTAAAGAGTTATGAAATTTTCAACTTTAGCTTGCATGACAGTTTTACTAAAGAAGAAGAATAAATGTAACAAGGATGCTAAGATTAAAAAAAAAAAAAATTGAAACTTGTTAACGCATCACCTTATGAAATATGAAATTCATAACTGTTGTATTGTAATAATAATTCAGTTTAGATACGCTAGCTTTTATTTTATCTTTAAATAGTCACCAGACTTTTTGAACTAATAAACAATGTGATGAAATGATTTTTTTTTTCAAATATAGAACATGTATAGTGAAGTTTACTTTAAATATTTGTAATCCTCGATTGATTAGATCTTCAGCAATTTTAGGTTTATAATGAATAAATATCGTTTTATTTGCTGATACAATGATACCATCGTTGTTTCTTTCATCAATGAATTTTTATTTGTTTACATTCTGTAAAATGTAAACAAATGTATAAAATTGAGCAGTTAGCAAGTTTAACTTTAGCATGACAAATGGAACAATATTTTACCGTGTAACCACATAAAATAGACGTGAATGTTATTTCTAGTTGGTATGTCTCCCCGATTTTAACAAGGAAACTTTTCCTTTATTAAATGAGACAAAAATACTGCTTATAACAATATGTTTAAAATATCATTACAGAAACTATTTGATACTTTTATAAAACGATGCTATTTCGTGTTTCTAATATTCCATAAAACCAGTAATATACCTAAAGTTTAAAGGGAGTTTAGCACGTATTTGTTTAAAAATTCCAAGTACAGAAAGAGCTGAATCTAATAGGTGATTTTAAAATTTTTAATTATTTGATTTCTAAATGTTAAAGTCATAAATATGACGAAGCTCCCAGATACTTAGTAAAATTTGTTTTGACTTTTTATTCCATTTAACAAGAAGCCAAATATTAACGCTTATATAAAATTGATGCTTTCTGATAGTAGCTAGTACTTAATTTCAATTCAACATTTTTATTACATATTTGATTCAATATGTGATGTTCCAAATCATTAATTCTAAATGAATCGTTAGAGCTTTGTAATCCCGCTTTAAAAAAACTCAAAATATAGAATATTTAGAGCTATATTAGTAACAAGGTAACAAAATTATCTTGTTACTATCTGAATACCCGTTCCTGCCGAAACAAAATCATAAATTAATAAATTCTGTTAATTAACACACACAATTGTGAACGCAAATAAAAAGCAGCACAAAACTTAACAATTCTTTTTTCCGGTAGTTTTCCATTAAAAGAAAAAGAAAAGAATATTAAATTATTAAAAGAGAGACCAACTATATTCAGTATCATTAAGCACCGAATATAATGCTATTGATGGCAGCTAACACATAATAGTCAAGACATGCCACAATCAAGCAATTTTTTCGATTAGTTTGTTCTTAAGCAGCTAACTATTTGTTTTTTAAAATTTCAATAACTATTAACATTGCATTATTTATAGAAACACATTTTAAAAGCATAACTATAAAAAAAATTAATACCTGGTTTCAGACAGTTTTCTAACTGCTAATTCATTCGACGTCATCCCACGTTGATTTTACCTATGCTATTTGATCAAAAATAAATAACTATTAAAGAACATGCACGAAAATTCTTCATGAAGCTTATTTTTGATTAACTGGAACTTTAATCTAGTTTCAATTGTGTATATAACAGAATCGTATGTAGTTTAATTTATATATCAATACTTAACCTATAAGAATTCATTTTTCAAACATCTTTACCGAATGATCAAATTGAAGTTGTTTACCGTATTTTAGGATCGGGCTATAACTGCCCTTGCATTCGGTCTCCAAATTTCACGTACCTAGCACAACTTATACAAGACACAAAGACATATTCAAATTTTTCCATTTATAATTATAAAGGAGCATTTATATATCCTATATATAAGAAAGGTTAAGATGAAGGACAGTGTACAGTGTACAAAAGTTTTTTTGAGTAACTTTTGATCTAGTGATCGGATTATCATGTACCAAGACTCAATTCTTATGTTTTAGAGGAGGGACCTCAAATATGCTAATTAGTTAGCTCGGGCGATGCTTATTAGTTATGAAATCATATTACGAGTATATTTGAGATACCACTCCATATTTGAGGCAACATAGCACACCTTCAAACGATTAGATTGAGTCCTAATACGGGAAGATCCGATAACTAGGGATCAAAAGTTAATCAGGTTGTTCCGTTTCTCTTTCTTTTTCCTTGTCTTTTTTCACAGTGTTCATTATATTTTGTTAGCAATTTGAAAATTTACATTTTGTTCTTAAAGCGATAATATATGAAACTAAAATTAAAGTGGTAGATAAGTGAGGAAATAATCTTCTTATTTTAAACCTATTTATTTTACCACTTTCTTCTTTAATATTTGCAGCAAAGTAAGCAACAAAAATTACGAGGGTATGATGATTTTCTTTTAATTGTGGGAATTTATTTCGATTATAATTTTAATGCATAACAAATGTATAAAAATCAAAAATATATTTGCTTATTTTTATAAATGGTATCTGTTCGTATTTTAAGATAAGTTTAATGTGTTTGTTTTGTTAACTCTATTTTTTTTTAGGCTTTGTCTTCCCTGGAAACTAACACATACAGACATGCAGGCAAATACAATTATGTTATGGCTGAATCATCAGAACTCAGGAAAATCGATCAGCTAGAAGAATCAGCAAACACCATGTTCAGCGAATACTGGCAAATGTATTTGTTAAATGATCCCGAAAAAGCTACTGAGCTAGGTGACCATCGATATGACGACAAGTTGACAAGTTACAGTTTGAAATCATACGAAAAACGAAAGGTCCGCTAGAAAATTATTAATTATAGTAATATTTTTATTTGTATCGATATTTTATATCTTCGGAAAATACTCCAATGCTTAGCAAGCTATATTTAAAACAAAAATTCCAAGTTTATTTCATTTGAATATTTTTATTCTAATATTAAGCTAGTATTGAAGGGTTTGGAGCAATGCAATCATAAGCCACATTTTCAAATTGTTCAGGGGAGAATTCAAATTGCTATCAAGTAGAAATTCCGAAGATTTCATAGGAAACAATATCAAGGAACCGTTTCGTGTAAAAATATCTTCTTAGGAAAAATGTAGCGCATCATTTTATTGCCTCATGCTTTTACATTGTTTTAAAAGTAATTTAAATGATTTTCGGTCCTCACGATGAATAGGTTATTGTTATGTTGATTAGAATTCAGCAGTAATTTTATTAAAATCTCTATTCCTATAAATAAAAATTTGTATTACCAATGGGAACAGGACAAAAGTGATTTCTACACATGAACATTCTATGCTTAGCTGGTAAGTTTGTTTGGCTTGTGTTTAAAATCTTCTGAACGTAGCTCCAACGTGTTTCAGTATGGGATATTGATCTTTCTGTTACTAAGTTTCAGATTATGATTTCTTGTCTAATTCAAACACAACAATTTATTATCTTTGATACTTTTTTTAACTTTTATAATTTCCAAGCTTATATACTGATAATCATTAAATATACATTCTCTGAGAAGTAAAAATAGTTTTCAGAACTACCTGGCTTACTTTTCTTTGTAAAATTTCTTTTTGTGTTTTGACAGTTATGGCCGTTGCTCACTTAAAACAAGGTGATAAATATAATTGGGACAGAGTTTGTAACTAAATATTTTTATTGCAAACTGATTATTGAAGGTGCTTCCTTGGTTTCTAAATACACCTTCCTAGTTGGTTCAAAAATACAACTTCGAAAAAAATTCTGCTCCAGACCCACATATCTAAAAGCACACTAAGGTGGAGCGAGAAACATTTACTTGACTTTCTCACAGCACAAGAATTTCACCTGACTGGTGCTTTTTGGATACAAGGGTTAATATTAACTTAAGACCTTGGCATTCCTCATAAAAAAAAATCTTGTATGAGGTTTGGGACAAGTACGTGAATTTCGGCTTATATATATATATATATATATATTCCCACACTGACAGGTCATGCTGAGTGAATTCTTAGAAAGAGGAAACCAGATGCTTCCCCTTGCACCAGAAGGCTCTATGGTTCAAAACAATCTTCAGCTATTCGTAACAAGCTTGCAAAGCAAGTTGGACGAGCTTATGTCTGGAAAGTAAGATTCCAATTTTATATGTCTTAATTTTATCCTACAGACCACCAAGAAAACGATTTCATTAAACTAATGATCATTAATAATAAATTATCAATGATAAATTAATGATCATTACATTAAACTAATATACTGTAACATAATTCATGATTGATTGTCTTATTTTCAGAAGAATATTTGTTTAGCATTTTTAAAATTATATATACAAAGAAAAGAGAATGATTGTGGATAATTAATTTATTTTATGGAATTCTTATTTTCAAACATTTTCTAAATTATAATAAAATAATAATGGAATTCTTATTTGCAAAAATTTTCTAAATTATAATATAATGATAATGGAATGACAATTTTATCATTAAGTCATAATTCCATTATAATGGTATATATTTACGATAAAAAATATAAAAATATAAAAATTGTGTAACCAATCACCAAACAATTTCTAAAGCGTTCTTTTATATGCGTTTTAGAGCAGACGAATAGTGCACTTAAAAGCTAAAATTCTTTTGTTGCATGCATCTGTATAAAGAAAAATAAACACATAATACCAAATACAATAGGTCAGAACTTTTGACCAATAAATTCGATAGCTAATTTATCGGCTGTTGTTACTTATTCGTTTTCAATATGTATATGATTAAAGATAACTACGTAGTGTGTATAGATATCGTCATAACTAAATGATGCCATTTTTAGTATAGATAATAATTAAAATTTCTTAATTTGATAGCTATTTATTTCCTGTCTCAAATTTATGGTATCCTGAAATGGCAATGCGCTATATGTTGGAGTACATGAAACCAGAAGTGGCTAAACAGTATTGGAATATCATAATGAGGTATCGAGCTCTGGGAACTCAGGTAGAAGCATTTATTCAAAAATGTTTTATTGTTTTTTAACGGTTTTATTGTCTACGGCTGTAAAATAACGATTTTTTCTTTTACAGATTGACGAACAAATTGAATTAATGCGAGAAGGCATTCGTACGAATTTCACTTCCAGCAACTACTCTTTGGTTTGTTACTTTCTCTACCGTGTTTTATCCTCTTTTAAGAACGCAGATAAGCTATATTATTTTTCATAATTTCTCAGAGTTTATCAAGTTGACAACTCCTAAATCAAAGTTTAAAAAAAATTGTCGCCGTAAAATGTAATTTTTTTTCTAATTTAATATATTTTTTCCCTTTTATTATAATAGAAGCGAAAGAGTGAAGGTCTTTATTTCTCTCCTAATACAATTTTCTACATTAAATTAGATTGTTAAACTAGACACTCATTTTTTTAATAACTCTTATTTATTTCCACAAATTTTTAACCGTTTTAAGAGAATCAAAATGCAAATTAAGTGAGCTGGGTAAAACAAACTAATTACGTTTTATTTTAAATTGATTGCTGAACTCGAAAATTGCAAATAAACATCTCAATGATGTTCCATATATATTCAGCATAAATGGTTATAAAAAGCTAATACAAAGCTAATGGTACATAGCTAAAACACGTGGTGCTTCATGCTGGCAATTTTTTAAACTATTCTAACAGTAAAGACCTGTTATTATCGAAATTACTTTATCGAAATTTTAATGTTGAAAATTGTTTGTTTAATATAGCTTTTAATGATTAGCTTCCTTTTACTTTTTCAGCCCTCAACTCGCCGTAACTTTAGAAACGAGAAGCTAGAAAACTCCGCTTTTTATGAGCCTTTCCTCAACATATCATCTGCAGTACCATCTGATGAAGCGTAAGTTTTTGTTAAGATTAGTATTCGAGTTTAAAACCTAATTTGTATCTCACTTTAGAGCTTAATGAATTTCATGAAATTCTAATAATTATTAACAGGGTAGAAAATTATATTGTGTTCATTAAACAACAAATGCGTCTGAGTCATATAGGTTTTTTTTTTGTAATAATTGTTCTCAGTGTAAAATTTTATCCAAAATTGAAATAAAATCCATGGTTGAAGGAAAATAAATTTATTCTTTTTTCTGTGATAAATTATTAAAGATAAAAAAAAGCATTTCTGTTTTGTTCATGAGCACATGGAGATAAAAATTCTTATAAAATTACCGTACTGCACGGTAAAAACATTTCCGGTAAAAAAAGAAGGAGAAAAAAAAAAAACGTAACTCCGGTAACAAAACCAAAATATACGATATTTAAACTTTTTAGTAATTTTTTCGTTCATATGGTTTTACCTAAAATTCTAGTTTTCAAAATTATAGTTCTTATTACCCCACATTTAATAAAAATGCAAAAACTGAAAAATAAATTTAACGGAATAAATTGTTTCTATGCCACGCTCTAAGGTATCATGAAAAAATCCTCAAACTTTAACGCAAATTATAAAACAATGTTTTGTTGTTAATTTTACTAAAAGTCATTATCAAAGTGCTTTGGTAAAAATTTCCGTGCTTATTAGTGCTCCCATAGAGCCAAAAACGCGGTAAATTTTATCATATTCAGGCAGTTTTGATTTTTTTTTCTCAGTGCAGTATTTAAATTCTTTTTTCAAACAGTCCCACTTTTGCAATGGAATGTCTGATTGAACTGTTAACAAAGTAATTTTTCTAATTCATTTTAGGCTCGAAATTCAACGGAACGCCAGTGATGCTGTTCAGAATTTCCTAATACCAGCCCTAGAGAAACTCGAAGACTTTATACAAAATGTAAGCCATTTATTACGTTTATTCCTATTCTAATGTAAATATAACTATCTGAAACACTTTTTATCTAAGTTATATGTTCTAATTAATTGTTTATTATGATAGCAGTGGTGGTAAACAATAACCGTTTTGTGAAACAATATTTTTACCGTGAAAATTCTTCTTAAGAGTGGGTCACGTACAAGAAAATGTTGAAAAATACAAACATGGTACATTCTTAGAACACTTTTTTGTTGCAAACTTAATTAAATGTTTCCATGCAAGTTGGGATAAATACTACGGAATCAAAAGTGGTTAACTTGCACATTCAAGGTACGATTACTAAGTTTGTATAAAATGTAACTAATAATTATAACAGTACTTTTTTTCAAATTGTTAAATAATTGATTTTAAGAATATAAAGGTAGGAAAATTAGCTATGTATAGCATAAAATACGTGATGAATATTAAAATAAGCTTCTTTTTTTTTTGCTTGTTATTCGTCCTATTTCGCAAAAAAAAAAAAAAAAAAAAAAAAAAAAAAAAAAAAAAAATTTTTGGCGAATTCTATAAACGTTTTAAATTTAATAAATAATCCCAAGAAACAGAATCGGTAAGATATTGCTTGAATAGAAGGATAAGGTAGATTAAAAGGATAGGACTTAATTGGTAGGATAGGATCCTATATTAGTTTTGATAATCGCTGGGGAATTTACCAAATTCTTTGTCAGTGCGATTTTGTATACATCAGACTAACTAGACAATCTTTAAAATTTAGACTTAAGGAGCACGATAGTTATGTTAGTAATCAAGAATTCGAAAAATCATCAGCTGCTGCACATTGTTAGAATCTTGGGCATAAATTCAATTTCGACAATGCCAAAATTATTTCCACTCCAGTCACATCAGTTCATTTTAATACCCAGGAATCTTGTTTTACTCACATTGATGCTAAATGCCTTGTTAACGACATTAGTTCCGCTCAATCTTTCCATAGCGCGTGGATATGCATTTTACCAGGGGCGGATTAAGCGTACGCGGGGCCATAGGCCATTCAAATTTTTGGGGCCCTTTAATAAAAAAATTTTCTCGTATATTTTTTATTTATTCAAATAAAAAAATATTTATATATTTTTTCATTTCAGAAAGCATATTTAAAATAAAAATAAGTAATATCCTGGACCTCTTAAACAGTGACAATTTCAATATATAAAATTTGATTGAAAGTGACCAGTTGTATGAGTTTTTTCTAGAGTATATAAAACAATAAACAAACACTTACCTTTTAGTAAAATATTTTGTAATTATTTATTGATCAAATAGAATTACGGACACTAAATAATTATAAAACACTAAAAAAATTACGAGACACTTCAGTTGAGGCACTAAATAACTTCTTTTTCATTTAAAACGTCTCAATAATGTTAACAACATTTAATTCTTTGCTTCCTGTTTAAAGAAGTCTCAGCTCGCTATAGTACTGCCTTTAATTTTTTCGCGCGCAAATCAAAAGGACAAATTTGAACTTAAAAAACATTGATAAATATTATAATGCATAAACTATAATAATACTTATAAATAATAACTGAAATAAGTAATAAATAAATATGTAAAAAATTATGTAATAATTATGTAGAAAAATAATCGTATTTCATTAATATATATTTGAAATTGAAGTTTTTTAAAAATCATTGTTTTTCTTAATTTTTTAAAATTTATTTTCAAATTTTTTTTTAAGGGGGTCCCTAATCATTGGGGACCCCAGGCCATGGCCCAATGGGTAATCCGGCACTGCATTTTACCCTGACTTGCCCCTATCGGACAATGTGGTTTTTATTGTTCTGATTTTCTACTTTGTCTCTCACCTTTGTTTTTTCATTTTTGGTTGACAACTTTACGATTTATATTTAAAATCACTCTTGTTCCTACTCAGTCGCGTCTGGTAAACTCTTGAAAATGGGCCCCTATTTTTAACTGTATGAAACATCTCTGCTGCTGTTTCCAATTTGTAAATTTTTGAAACGAATGATGTTTTTAATCAAGTAATGTATAAGCATTTGTCAGAATAAGGACTGACTTAAGCACTTTCTTTAACAAAAACAGCTGAACTATAGCCATCTTTTAAACATATTGAATTGCATATTGATGCATTGAGAGATCAGGCACATTAACAATACGCATAGTATCTTCTCAAGTGATTTACGCAGCTGACTTTCTTATGTTGATGTCAACTGTCACATTTTAACAGATAAAAAGTCGTATTTTTGTACTGCCTTAGTAATCTGTTAACAGGTGACTTTTTATGACACATGTCAAAATTCCATATGACATATATTAAATGACATTTTAAACCCAGTCTGAATTTTAACATTTAACATTTACTCAGTTATTTTTTAACAGATGACATTCATTTATATGAAAAATGATAGGTGACGTTATTATATTCTATTAACATGTGACGCTTACTCATCTGCCACATTTTAATAGAAATAACAAAAGAGAATATGAGTAATAATTGCATGTGAGTAATAGTTAGATTTTTCATTATTTTCCACTATGTTCTTTCTCATATTATTCTTTTTGCTTTAGCAAAATTTAGGGCAAAATCAACTCGGATTATATTTAACTATGGCTTTCAAGAATGTAATTAAAATATTTAAATATAGAGATTTGACCCTAGCTACAATTTTTACCTCAGCAATGATACATAGAATTTAATTATATAAAGAACTGTTCTTAGCAGCAGTAACAGTTAAATCAAAACATCTTTATCTCCTAAAGAAGTTGATTTTAATATATTATGGTTGGCAGGAATAATAAATTAAATATTTAATTATAAACTATTTACCGTACAATCATATTTTTTTTTAAGTATTAGAAAAAATTTAAAAACTTTCTATTGAAAAGTAACCTGGATTTGAAAAATTATCATCTTTATTTGAATTTTTTTTAAACCTAAAGAATACAGATTGTATGTCTCAATTAGAAAAATAAAGCAGGATCAATTTCACTCGTTAATAACAGTTTAAATAGGGAACGATTTTTCTCTCTCTAGAATATAGCTTTTTCTTCTTTTTAAAAAATTCAAATAAATTTCAATATTTTTATCTGGCAACATGAAATCATTTCTCTCTTTTTCTTTCGTTGCTATTAATATCACACCTGGCTTTTTTTTTTTTTTAACCCATCACGTTTCTCTGTAGGTGCATTTCTACGGTCTGTAGAACGGTCCTGATGGTGTTTTTTACTCTATGTTTTTGGCAGTTAATAATTCTTGAACTAATTATATAACGTTAAATATTTCTTTCCTTCATCGTACTCTCTATGCATTTTTCTTCTCACTTTCGTAATAACACATTTCTAAGCCTTTAATTTATGCGCAGCAAAACAAAATGTATCGTTGAGTTGAACATCCAAATTATTGATAGAATTACTGAACACCCAAATAATTGATAGATTTTGGCACATCGTTAAGTTGCTAATTTATATTTGTTACACATTGCAAAATCTTTTGCTATTTTCATTTGCCTCAATTATATTGCTTGTCACTACCTGATGAGATTCTACAGTTTTAACTAAACTGCAAAGCATTCTGTGCGTAATTTTAGACTATGGCTATTCATTTTTAGGTCTTAAACCAAAAATATTTAAAAACTAACTCAAGCTCTTTATTTGTGGACTTTAGAGGTTGCATGAAACTGAACGGAAAAAAAAAAGTCTTTTTTTTTTGTTCCAATACTAATTTCTAATAATAATTATATTGAAATATGCTTGAGACATTGCGAACATAATCCATGAAACCGGAAACTGTGACAATGAAAAACACTGGAAAAAATTCATTTATTTATTTGTTTTCTGTTGCCTGAGATTTTTTTTAAAACAGATCTTGGATATTTTCACGTCACTGATTTCACATGAGCAATCGGCTATTTTGTCAAAATGTACACGTTTAAGGACGTTGTATATAACAGAGGATCGCGCAAATATTGCGAGAAACTTCTAGTGGATTTGGGGCATACCATCAGGATTAAAATTGCATAGCATGTCGTCGTACGCGGCTAGGAACACTTCCCTATTATGACCTGTTTAGAAGTACACGAAGAAGCAGTTTATAATAGAGAAGCGCCCCTAGTGGAGTATGATGGCAACATTTACGGATATGGGTTCCTATGCAATCTTGATGATGTGACCTAACTCCTCTAAAAGTTTGTCGCCTCATTAACTCCCTTTTAAATATACTGCTTTTTTGAACAAGTACTTTTCGACAAAAAAAAAAAAACTAAAAATGTCATTAAAAAAATCTGTAGCTTTAGTAGCAAAACCAATTTTAGATTTGAAATCTCCACAGCCGAAGCAGATAAGATCAGGTATTTGTATAAGTGTAACTAAAAATTTGTTCCCCATTGTAATTTAAGAAAGGATAGATTTATGGATTCGATTCAGTGATGAATTTGGAGCTATAGTATAGATGGCAAACATATTTTTATTTGTTCTTCAGCCGACCGTGTGTCAGAGCGGTTAGCGTGCCTGACTGCAAAGCCAATGGCTGCGGGTTTGTTTCTCTCTGTGTGTTCTCTGTAGTGTGTGATGTGTGAATGTGGCCTATAAACGGGTATCTGTGGCAGTGTGACGTGGGTAATGTTGCTCGCTTCCGTCACTCTGGTCACAATGTGCTCACCAGGCATCGAAAAATAAGCAACACTTCCGGCACATTCCATGGCGAAGAACGTTATATTCAATGCCAGCCGGTAAAAATAAATAAATATCTGTTTTTCATAATTTCAATGTAATGATACATTTCTAATCGAAATTACCTTTTATTAACATTTTTAAAACTACTGTTCATGTTTAGTACTTTTTAACTTTTAAAACTACTTTTCATTTCAGGAATACCGACCCAGTTCTCGATCGCAAATTGGAGTCAGTGCTCTTCCTAATGGAAACGAATTTTACAGGCAAAGACTATCGTATTATCTGGCAGACTCCAACGTAACAGCTCAGAAAATTCATGATATGGGTGTAGCGGAAGTTTCGAGAATAACATTAGAAATGGACAAAGTAAGATATTATTCAATGTTTGATATTTAAGAAGGTTCAAAATTGAATTTATTAAAAAAAAAATTTAATAGCATTTTGAAATTACATACAAGACTATAAGCGATATACCACAAAAATTCTCGACCATTATGGAGATTTTATTAAAAACTTAATTTAAATATAAAAAAAAAGCGTAGAACTTAACTCTTTACTAATTCATAATACTCCGTTTTATCCTATATCAATGGTACGCTTAAGCATGGTCAAAACTAACTGAATATGGTAAATTTTCTGGCTCTATGGGAACACTGAATCTGGTTTCTGGCTCTATGAGAAAGCTCGGTAATTTTTGCCGGATTGCTCTGGTAAAACTAACTATAAAATATGGAATAATACTAACAATATAATATGTGATAAAATTTGGTAATTTTATCATGATGCCTCAATGCATGGCATAAAAACCATTTATTCGGTTAAATTTACTTTTCAGTTTTGTATTTTTTTTTTACTAAATGTGAGGAAATAAGAACTATAATATTTGTATACAAAATATATATTTTAACTAATATATTTTGGTTTTATTAACTAAAATTATGTTATAATGTATATATATATATATATATATATATATATATATATATATATTGGATGGAGTTGTTGTTTCCTTCGTACATGCTGTTTAGACATAAAGAAGTGTTTTTTACTTTTATATGAAGCATAACAATCAATATTCTAGCAGTGAATACTATAAGTATTCTGTACTTACCAACAGATTTTTATTTTAAACTAAAGTACAGATTGTCTTTTCTATAAACGTAAATTCGTTGCATTATTGGAGAGATAGGTACTAAAGAGTGGAAACAAATATCAAAATCTAAAATTATATAAACTAAGAAGGAAAAACTCTGGTCTTTGCTTAACTATTTCCTGAATACAAATTAATTTATAACTAAACAGGCTTAACACTTTTTTTGACAAGGCGAAGAAGTGCTTGGGATTTAGACTTATAAACAGAAAAAGCTGCATTATCTATTCTATACTGCTTGCTTGATAAGGTAAATTATCTAAATTTAGACGCAAAAAAAATTATAAACTTATAATACCGTTTTATAATCTTTTCTAAATGAAACGTTATTCATTAATTGGTTAAATAAAATAAATATAATTTCATGAGAGTAAATATTTTGCATTGGTTATACATAGTATCTGTTTCATGTTAAAGATTTCGGTTTCTTGGTATTTATAAAATTCTATGTTCTATAGATTTTTCAAATTAGGTTTCCTGAGTTAGTAACTTTTTAGTTGTTGCTGTTATTAAATAAACTTTTTTTTCCAAAAAAAGTTAATCAGTTTTTTGCAATTAACAAGATGTTTGTAAATATTGTTTTTATTCTAGGTGATTCAAACTCTGGGTTTCAATTACAGTCGTAAGGAATTCAATGAATATCTCCGCAACAACAAAGCGCAGCATTTTAATTCAGGAGTATGTACGGGTTTTAAATATTTTCTTTGCTTTGTATCTAATTTACTATTTGATACCCTTGTAAATTTTCTCACTTATAAGTGCATTCTTTAAATTGAAAAATTAGTGTCATGATTTTTTTACATAAACATTTTATAATAATAACGATATAGTATATGACCACTCCTTGAAAGATTCAGTGTATAAAATTCTGAAAGGTGCTTTTTTATTTTTTTAAAAAAACTTTTTTGCATGCTCTCAAACTACGTAAATTTAAGTTATTATCAAATATGAAACTTGAGTAATTTTCGTTGAATAGTTTTAGAGATATAAAACTTGACGTACCTTTTTTTTTTCAGGAATTCGATCAATTTTATTCATAAATAATATTTTATCAATTAAAATTGCATAGATTCATTAAATGTAAGATTTTTAATGTTAAAATTTGAGATATATTCGATCATTATTAATATAGATACTAAAATAAATAACTTGAAAGTATTAAAAAAGCTTTTTATAAGACAACATTAATCGTTCCGAACTTTTTTGTATTTGTAGGACTAAACTTTTGGGACACTATATCTTAAAAATTGTGGTTTATCTTAGTAATCAGAAGTTTGAATCTGGCACTAAAAAATTTATGTTTTATGAAATGCGTTTTTGTGTCTGATTTCATTTCTTAAAATAATCGTCTAATTTTTTAAAAAAGCTTTTTGAGCAATAAAAATTCGATCTCAATACAAAACCCAGTTGTTAGATAAAAAGTAATTCTTAAATAAATTAAAAAGTAATATTTAAATTTATTTAAGGTATACAACCGGTTTAGACGCAATTTTTTTTAAAACAGTTACAATTAAAATTTTAATTTTATGTTTGATAAGTAGGGGACCTAAAATTATAAATTTAAGGTCAAGTTTAAAAATTTATAAATAATTTTTTTTTTTAAATAAGGGTAAATCTGAGTTTAAAAACTACAGATTTTTCACGGTACGCTTACAGCTCTACAACAAAATGTTATGCATACATTTCAAAATAAATGCGTTTTAAATTAAACTCTTAAAAAAGTTTAATAGAAAAAAAAATCAATTAATTAAATATATTGCTTAATATCGAATTTTTTATAAAAAAAAAATTCTAAATATTCGTACTTAAAGTTTGATAAAAATAACTAATTCAAAATTAGACCTTAGCTTTTAGTTCAAAACATTTCGAACATTATACAAAATCTACATTAAAAATTTAAAAGAATTCTATTATAATTTTTTTTTTGTAATGTGTGTTAGTGTAAAGACATTTTCTCAAAGTCAAACATTCTTCAGAAATAAATTTAAAAAGAGAGAAAATTAGGATTACAAAAAATTATTAATTCGAAAATTAATAACTGAAAATTAATTTCATTTGTCATAAAAATATAATTAATTCAAATAAATAAAAAACACAAAACATTTTAGTTTGCTTTCTTGAATTTGCTTTTAGTTTCGGTTTCGCCTGTCAACATACGAAAAAACCAACTGTAACTTCATTTCTGAAAATCGGAAATAAAAATTTTAAAATCGGAAATTTGATTAATCGGAATTTTTAATTTTGAAATCTGAAATAAAAATTTTAAGGGGTTTGGGAAAGCTAATGAACTAAAGTTTAAATATAAATGATTTAAAAAAAAAAAAAAAAATCGAAATTTTCGTTGAAATTGCCTTTTTAACCAGTTGAATACCTTAATTTATGCAATACTTAAAAATGATTAATATCATATTTTTTTCATAGATAAATTAATTTTGCTTGCTGCTTATTTTTAGTTATTATTATATACTTAATTTTATATGAATTTTCAACGGAAGTTAATTTATATACCCTTTTATTTATGTAGGATGAAGCATTACAGACTTACAGAAACATGCTGGAAAGTACTATCCCACTTAAACTCTCGGAAATATTCAAGCATATACCTCGAACAAAATTGCAGTAAGATAAAAAATTATGATAAAAACTACATTTACATTTTTCGCATTAACACCGATTTATAAATTAAAGAAACTTATCTAAAATGAAAAGATTTTTTTTAAAGATAAAAGAAATTTAAAAACAAATAAAATTTAAATAACATTTTAGACAATTTTCTTTAAATATTAGCAAACACACTTAAAAGCGCTTTGGTAATGATTTTTGTAAAATAAACAATAAAATATGGTTTTTATAATATGTGATGAAATTTAATTTTATCATGGTACTTTACAACATGGCATAAAAAAACCAAGTATTCGGTTAAATTTTGTATTTTTCTGTTTTGTATTTTTTTTACTAAAGTATCAGTACTGTATCAGTTTTGTATATTTTTTCTAAATGTGAGGTATTAAGAATCATATTTTTGAAAACCAGAATGTCCGTAAACCGTTACTCTATGAACGGAAAAATTATCAAATAAATGGTTTAAATATAATTGATCCGTATATTTTGGTTCCAATAACCAGAATTATGTTTTTTTTTTAAAAGAAAAAAACTAGAAACGTCATTACCATACAGTACGGTAATTTCATCCGAATTTTATTCTCAGCGCAAAGACTTATAAAAATACATATTTTGTGTTAGATTCTATTTTAGATACTAAATCGTAATTTGATTTTATTCACTTTAAACAAATGAATGAACAATAGTCAATTCAAAAAATAGAACAATTCAATTTTTTAAGTGATTTATCAGGTTGTCACGGTATTTATGTCATCTTATATCATTTAAAATGATAAATAATCTAAAAACTTTTCCAGAACAATTTTTTGGATCAATTATATCCAAATAAGCAGAAGTAATACAGTTTACGATTTAAATTAGGTATTACTTTTTGGTTGTTTAAATCTGTGCTCTAATTGGTTGCTATAATTACTTTTATAAGTAAATTAAAATATTTTCAAACTTCCAAGAAAAAAAATGAATTCCTCAAAATTAATTAAAAAACCACAGTTGCTTTTCTGTGGTTTTTCGAAATTACTCTAGTTAAGAAGTTAATATCATAAAAAATTATTTAAATTAAATCCTTATTAAAAATTCTTTTCTTAAAATTTTGAATGATGAATAATTGGGAACTTAAGCCTTTAATTTTGATTGGTATTGTTTTAGGAATTATAGTTTTGCATAATTTGAAATTATTCCAAACTTACTGTAAGCAATTCGTGATAATTTTCCTTATGATTTATGTATTATAAACAATATAAAATAATCCAATGACGAAGTTAGAATATTCGTATGTACCTTTTAACTTTAAAAGGCTCTTATTATACAGTGATAGAGCAACATTCTTGTAAAATGATGATCACAGTAACAATAATATAAAATTGTTTCTACAGTTTAATTTGGGATAATTTTTTTAAAAAACAATTTCATCTTAGTTTATTACTTTCCAAAACGTTTCACGTAAGCTATCAAAACCTCTCTTACAGGCATTTAATAACGTGTTTTTTTTATTCATTTTTGTTTTTATGTAGAATTCAAGCTGTCCCAGAAGATTTAACAGGAGGACCTCTTGCATATTATATACCAGTTGCCCCTGATAATTCAACTCCAGGAATATTCTTTTTGGATACATCAAATCTCCCCAGTTTGTAAGAATTTTCATATTTTTTTTCTGTTTCAATTTCTATTTTGGAATCCGATAAACAATCTCAAGCAGAATCATTTTTAATGATCTGATAAAATACTGAGACATAAAGCCTAGCATATCTAATAATTTAATTTCTAACGTTTCAAATTTTTAATTTTTTGGCAAATTTGGTTGATTTATAACGCTAAAACAATAAGTCATTGTCACTAGAAAAATATAATGAAAAAACATGTTAACATTTTGAAGATTTCCCAGATTTAATAAGTTATAGACAAATTTAAGTATAAAACATTCATTTAGTTTTGGCAATTTTATGTAAGGTACAAAGTAAACATGCTTTGAAAGTAGCTCATTTTTATTTTTCTGCACCTGGAAGCATAATTTCTAAAATTCACAAAAATATCACTTTAAATTCTAAAGCAAGTTTCAGAATACCGTATTATTTTAGATTGTTTTTAAAAAAATTATTTGCATTTTATTTAAGGGCATTTATTTGCATCTTATATACTTTGCTTAAATATGAATTAAAAATTTTTCTTTTATTTTTATTAAATCCATTTCCAAGTTTATTTATCCCTTTTAGCGTTTAAAAGTTTGATGTATTTCAGAGGAGTTATACTTTCTTTCAAAAATTAAGGTATGTAACCTTTTTATTGTTGCTAATTTGAAACTGGATGCGTGGAATTTAAAGGAGATATGCATGAAACAGTTGTTTTTTGAAGACAAATATGAAAATTTTCATAAATTTAAACAGAAATATGATTTACAACAACTAAAAAACACTTGGAAGAAGAGCCCCTTTTCAACACAGCAGCAAGTAATAGTTTATTTTATATTTTATATCATAATCGTTGTTGAACAGCCGACACAAGTTTGGGTTTACGACTACTAATATTCAATTCCGTAGCCTTGTAATTTTGAACAAATCCAGAAGACAAGGACACGCCTGAATCGAAACCTCCAGGGGTATGATTTATAATGGGAACATGGAGGACTTTGTGACTAGACAAATTTAACGTGCATCAGTCACCGTTTACTACTCGGGGACTCTTCGACCGGCGGGGATCGAACCCACGACCTCTTGCGTATGGATCCAGCTCCCTACCAACTAGGCCGTAATAGTTTATCGTGGAAAATAATAAAAGAAACATTACAAAAATGAGTTCTACCAAGGAACGTTTTCCTCTCTAACTGCAATGCATCTACTTATGGTACACTCTGCCAATTAAGTTATCTGACGTCAATGCCGGAGGATTTGAACCTGCTTCCCCTTATTGGACAGCGAGCGCTGTATTCATTGAGCCACCGTGACTCAGGTTTTAGGATTAACCTTGAGTTAACTCGAGAATTGCGGAGTTAAGGAATACAAAAATATTTAAAATTAGCGAATGTTCCTCCGTGACATCTCCAAGTCGAGATACCACTTGCGGTCATACAAGGACTTGAAGGCATGCCCCGAAAACAGGGCTCTAATTGTCACTTATAGAGACTTTATCCAACTTATGAAAATATTACTTATTAGTAGAAAGTTCGTAATCAAACTCACGTCTGTTTCATGAACTTGTTTATTTGTGCTTTATATGTTGTTTCTATGCCATCACAGAGACTATCCTTTGAATAATTGAAAATTGTTACAGTGATAGAAGCAGAGAAATAATAAAAATGTTGTGTATTTAGTCTATGAATCATTTTTATATGCTTTATTAATAGGATTACATTATGATAAAAATAATTATTAATATGAGTACATTATAATAAATAATGTAATACTTTTTTTAATATTTTTTTAGACTAAGGTATGATGTTACGACTTTATCTCTTCATGAAGGAATACCAGGACATCATTTTCAGGTAAGTGTGACATTATACATACATAATGTATCATCGTAATAATTAACAAAATTATATAAAAAAAATGCAATGTAATTTAATATTTAAAAAGCTCTTTTGGCACTGGCATGATAAACTAAAACAGCATGCGCATAATTATTTTAATGATTTAATAAGTTTTCTTTTTGAATAAGAAATGAAAAATAAAAAAAGAGCATGTCTTTGTCTTAACTTCCTTAATAAAACAAAAGAGTTGTAAAACATTTTAAGTATAGAAAAAAATCTAAGTTTATATGCTTCGTTAGCATATAAACTTAGATTTTTACCTTACTGTTAGCAGGTTATGTATCTAACTAATAGAGATCACTTCTTTTGTATAATGTATAAACTTTATTAAAGTTATACTAAGCATTCTTAATCTAAAGCTTTCCTATTAAAAGAATTACTTTTATTTAAAGTTTGCATATGCGATGGAACAAGGTATGAAGGATATACCAGATTTCAGGAAGCATGGCATAGAAGCTGACGCTTATACTGAAGTAAGTATTTATTGATGTAATTTTAATTTAACTATTCGCAAGTGATAAAAAAGAGGTATTTAGGGATTTATTTTTCTAATCACAGGGTTGGGGCTTGTATGCAGAATATTTAGGTTATGAGCTTGGATTGTTAGAAGACCCTTACCAACAGTAAGCATAAGTATTTCTTTTTTTTTCTGTATTCTACAAAATTATACACAATATCCACAAATTTGAAGAGAGAGTTTTAGTTATAAGTTTATTTACAACTTTAACAATTTATTTAGAAATATTTATCATTTCTTTCATGTCATGTTTTTACAAATTTATTGTAAGGATTTAAAATAAAATGTACATATTTTATACATGCAAAATATTGCTTTACAGTGAGCCGACAAAAGGTAACTTTTGTTCTAATGATCGGATTTTCTTCACTAAAAACCACACTTAATGGTTCAAAGGGTTAACCTCAAACGTGCTACTTAAATAGCGCTAACAATCAATTTAGTTATGGAATCACATACAAAAGCGTTTTTCCTCTAAATGAAATAACTTATTTTCAACAAAATTGGATTTTTGACTATCAAAATAGCGGGCTGCAATCTGAAAAATATATTTAGCCATGAGTTAAGCCCCCTAAAATCAACTTTTTGCACATTTCCTTATATGCCAAGGACTTTTTAATCCAATCGAAAAATACTTTTTAATGCTTTTTTTTAATTTTATTTAATAATAGTTGAAAAAAGTTTGATTTGTGAGGTACATTAATTTTTGGATCGTTTTAATCTAAGTAATTTAAAATGGCAAAATACAAAATCTGAACAATATTAGTGAAATACGTCTTAGAAAATAAAAACAGAAAATTACGATTTTTATTTTTAAAATTTTATAACTCAGAAACTATTTGACAGATTTCGTTTATCAATAGGTATTTAAAAACACATTTAATAATATGGTTGTATTGTTACCATGAAATTCATTGAATGCCAAGGATTTTATTCAACTAATGAAAAATTGTTAAATTACTGCTCCATCCTTTTATACGTTAATGAAAACATTTATTTGTGCCTCGCCGAGTGTACTTTTTAGAAAATGTTTTCGAATTCGCAATGACGAATAACAATTGCATAAATAAAAATGTTGTCGTAGAGTAATTAAATTTAAAGCAGCGACAAAAGTTGAGGAACTTTCTGAATTTTAATTTTGTCAAAAATAAAGTAACGAGATAATTTAGTAATATATTATGTCTGAATAGTTTTAATGTTTAAAACATAGGCTCCTAACATGGGCGCTTTTGCCATTCAGTAAGCGGTAAATAGACGTAACAATGTTAGAAGTTCATAAGCAAAATTGTAGCTGAAATTTGCAATGACTGCGTATTGAATTGAAATACATAATTTTTGTCTTGGTGTTGGAGAATTATTAACAATCTGACAGAAAATAATATTTATTATTAAAATTGTTTAAAAAAAAGCTTCTTAGTGCTGAAAAGAAAAAACGTGACGTTTTTATCACTGAACGATGTCATGATCCCCGTATGAATTAGGAATTTATGTGTGCCTAAATTACAGTATTTTTAGCACTATAGCTTAACAATGGGTTATTGGCAACGGTTTGGGAAACATCCTTGAGGACATACCATCAAACCATCTGTAAATTCATCTAAAGGCAAATCTATTCTAGTAAAAAGTAAATAAAAATTTACATACTTTAAAATTCTCGAATAATAAATTTGCGATTTAAAAAGATGCAAGTTTATTTAAGTTATAGAATAGAGTCGCCTAAATTCACTCGAAGACCGATTTAATCTATAACCTAAATAAACTTGCATCAGTTTAAATCGCAAATTTATTACTCAAAAATTTTAAAGTATGTAAATTTTTGTTTATTTTTAACTCGTTTTTTAGAAACGTCTTGAATATATTGTTAAGTTAATTCATTCGTTTAATTCGTGTGCTTTCTCTTTCATTTATTAAATCGAAGGATTATTATCAAAATATAATTAAATCTAGATTTTTTTTTTCTCTAAAATTATGAAAGATAATATGTAATAAAATTTAGAAATTTATTTCACTCAGTATTAGCTGTACTAAAAAACACAGAAGATGAATAACAGTTCGATCAGATGGCGTTCATAAACGACATCACCTATTTCACTTTTTTTTAAAATAAAATATAGCAAAAACAATATTTAATTAAGTATTTATTTTAAACTAAAAAATGATGTGTGGAATTTATTTTCATAAAAATATGTGAAAATGTATGAGTTGTTTTTTATCAAAATTTAAAAAAAAAATATATAGTTTCCAACTCAAATACATTGATTATTAGTAAGGCCCGGATTTTGATGACATTTGCATTTTTGGACATTTTTTGTCCTTTAGAGCATTTTTTTAGATTTATAGGGCATTTTTCTTTAAATTTTGGGGCATATTTTGCATTTTAAAGCATTTTTTAGATTTTTTGTTAATTTTTTCCAATTTTTATTATTTTTTATCATTTTTCATTATTACACTGGCTTCCAAACAATGAAGAAAATCTCTAGGATATTAACAGGTGAAGCAACATCTTTTCAAATTGAAGAAGAATTGTCAGTAAGTGAGACCGTCTTTTTCAAGTATGCACCAATAACACAGTAGACGTTGAAAGAAGCTTCTTCAGGTATAAAAATTAACTTTCAGACAAGAGACGCTCGTTTACTTTTCAAAATATTAAAAAAAAATTAATAATCCAATGTAATTCTGATATTTAGTAATATTATGAGATGGAAGTTGTTATATTCATTAAAGTTTCTATACAAAATGAAAATGTTTTGGAGTCAATATATTTTCCTTTTTTTTGTTGTTATTTTAGGATATAAAACATATTTTTCAAACTTTAATGAACGTAGAACAAGTATTGCATTGCTTTATATTTTTTGAAATGACTCATAATAATTTTAAAGAGTAAAAAATTGTTTTAGTTCAATATTTTTACTTTATTTAAGTCATGTCATAAGGCGTTTTTAGCGCAATTGTCGCATTTTAAGGGCATTTTTTTGCATTTTTAAGGGCATTTTTTGCACTTTATAAGGGAATTAATTGAGATTTTTTAGGTCATCAAAATCCGGGCTCTAAATATTAGTTATATTTTTCAATAACTTAAAAGCATGTTTATCGAAGTGTATCATAACAAGATAATTAAAAGACTTGAAATAATAATTTAACAAAATTTTAATAATTATTTATTTACAATTGTTTCCCTTTTTGTTTTTTTTTCTTTTTTATTCATTTCTTGTTTATTTATTTAATTATTAATTATTTTTTTTTTGTAGAATTTTGAACAAAAAAGATAGGGAACCTATGGTTTAAAACAATGGTGCTTTAAACATTAATATTATTGAATTGCTGTTGCTAAATCAATCATAGGGTTCTAACTAAATTTAAAACGTATAAAATGTAACGGTTCATTAATAAAAGTAAAATGCGAGACCTTCATTGAAACAAATGGCAATTAAGCAATCATTTTCTGGATTGCACAATATTTTTTTTATAATAGTTCCCAATGAATGATTATAAATTTAGTGTTTTATTGTTAGTATTTAGCTTTATTTAATTGTAAGAATATGATTAAACAAAATAATAATGCATAGTTAGTATTAGCCGCACAATAATCTTTAAATTTTAAAATTATATTTTACTTATTGAGAACAAACAATAGAAAATTATATTTGATTGAATACATTTTAAAGTTCTTTTTTATATTATTCTTAATGGATTATGGTACAATATTCTGTTCTATTTTACAGCTTTGGACATCTTTCGTATGAAATGTTCCGAGCTTGTAGATTAGTGGTAGATACTGGAATACATGTTATGGGGTGAGTAAAGGCAGCGTCCATTTTCATAAACGCGCATTTCGAACTGTGTCCATTTTTGTAAACACGCATTTCGAGTTATGTCCATTTTCGTAAACACCTATTTCGAACTGTGAAAATTTTCGTAAACACATATTTCTGGCTGTGTTCATTTTCGCAAACACGCATTTCGAGCTGTACCCATTTTGAAAACACGCATTTCGAACAGTGTCCATTTTCGTAAGCACGCATTTTGAGCTGTGTCCAGATTTAAAAACTCATCGACGATGTACTAACTCATTTCAATTGGGCTTATTTGTAGGTAATCCTTGATAACTACATATTTTTTTACCCCTGAGGATTAGGGAAAAACCTAGGAAGTATATCATTTTAAAAAGAAATATGTTGCATGAAGGCAGTATCTTAACATGTTAGTCATTTTAATAGTTTATAAACTGATTACTATTGATTCATACCCGTTAAGCTTTCAACATTGCATGTAATTATTTTAATGCTTGGCAAACCAAGTGCGTATGATAAGAAATCCATTAAAAAACTTGTCCGCCTCTACATACAGCATTTTAAAATAATTTAAATTTTAAAATTGTCATGAATTTCCACCTGTAGATTCAAAATGCGTCGTCGGTTTTAGTTTTGAATATTTAGTTGAGTATTTACTTTTATATGTAGTAATATTTTAAATGTGCATTTTAATTTATATTAAGGTACATACACATATTTCATAACTTTTTTTGTGTTTTCTTCTGTAATTTTGAAATTTTATCCCCAAGAATTAAAGATTTTTTTATAATTAATGTTAAGCTCATTTTAATAATTATTTATTCTGCATGATTTCCATAATTAAAATAGTTTTAAAATTGAGGTTTAATGTATGATTGCATTGTTCTTAAAGACTTCGTATTTTTTAAAATCTATTTTTCTTCTAAATTATTAAATCTATTCATCGTTGTATTTAGATAGACCCTGCTATAGCAATATGCATGTTTGTTCCTACTTTAGGTGCAATTTAAAATTTTGAATATTTATATTTTTTCTTAGTTAAAACCTGAAGTCCACCCAAAGTTATTAGCTTCCTGGGAATATAATTCATATTTTTTAAATCTTATTATGACTTATGGCAGTAAAATAGAAACTCGGAACAGTAAAAAAAAATTTCTAAATTCCTTTACACTTCAGTAGTGAAGAGGTCAATACATAATACGTGATTTTATCGCAAAAATATGAGTATCCGTTTATGTTTAAGTTAATGTAATGTTTAAAGAGACCACTTAAAAAGAATATAAATCGAATTTCGTTTTCTTTGCTCATATTACTTTGATATTATTAAGACTTTGGAGGCTTTAAGGCCTCCAAGGTCAGTAAAAACTAAAGAAATTGATGAATAAAAAAAAAAAAAAAAAAAAAGAGAGAGAAAGAATACATGTAAATATTTAATATTGCTAACATTTAAGTTTAATTATTAACATTTAAAGCTTTACTTTTTTCCCCATACCACACATTTAGTTGTACAGATATTTCGCTCGAGTAGTTTTAATTTCTAATATCCAATTTGCATATTTTTTAGATGGACTCGTGATCAAGCTATTAACTACATGGCGGATCGCATTGCTTTATCTTTGAATAACATAGGAAAGGAAGTCGACAGATACATAACATGGCCTGGACAAGTAAATATTTTCAGAATTTTTTTTAAACATTTAGAAGAAGATTTAAAATTATTAAGAGTCAAAAAATAATTTTTAAAAGAGAAATGTTTCGTGTACTTTTAATAACAATTTTAAGATAAATAAAATAATAACATTGGAGCATAAGGAAAACCGGTAAAAATTTTAAATGCTTAATCTGATCGATGATTTAACCCACTGACAGTTCTGCACGTAAAAAGTCGTTTTTTAACCTACACAGTCTTCTCCGCATAGCGAAACCGATTTTTCCATGTTATTAGATAGGAAAATGGCATGTTGGGGAGAAACATTCTCCTAATTTTGTCCTTTTGCTAAACCGCCAGTGAATTAAAATACCCAATACCAATATATATCAGTGAAATTAACTAATAATTTCATAACTGATCAAAATGTTCCTTAATAACCACCCTTAACCCCTTCAAAACCGTGATAGAGCGATTCTCTTTTCACGCCTCACTGTATACATAACGTAACGTGCTTTTCTGACCCTAGATCACAAGGACGTGATTTCAATCAACACCTCTACAAAAGAGAAGGCTTCCTTACAGCTCAATTTAGTTGCCCGACGTAACGAGAACGATATCGCAACGTTTAGGCTACTAAGCTGAGTAATGGATAGATATCACTATGTTCGGACTACTAAAGGATCAGATTTCTCGTTTATGGCAACCCGTGCGGAAGCCTTCTCTCTTCTTGGAGGTATATCTCATTAGTACGCATCATAGAGTTGATGGGTACTATAGTACGCATACGAGTCCACACACTCTTGGAATATGCGGAAGCGCTTCTTTCTCATTCTTCCGGTCCTGAAGGGTTAATATATATTTTTATAAACCTTGTCAAATGTGAAGCAAAAAAAAAAAAAAAAAAAAATACATTTAAGGAGTCGGTAATTTATATTAAAGCTGTGAAAACGCTAACGAAATTTTACCAATCACAATTGTGGAAGGCAAATATCAGAGCTACCAAGAACGTATTTGATTACCGGTCAGGACTTGGTATGTATTTTAATAATCAAGTGTAATTGACATATTTTTAATAGTAATTTGGAAATGAAATTTCAATTACTTGATTGAAATATTCACCGCGACATAAGTAGTCGGTTATAAGCCTTAATTAAAAAATACCATCTTCTTTTTTTCTTTGTTGCGTGACATGTGAAACTGGGTTTAAATAAAAATATTTTAATCAGAATAAATTATATATTTAAAAAAAAAAAAATTGATTTGTGAATTATATGTTTGATAGGAAATGAAAAGTAAAACTTCGTTTAATTGAAATTTGACACACTGAATATTGATGCATTTTAGGCTTGTGCTTATAAATATGGCGAAATAAAAATTAAAGAATTGAGGAAAAAAGCTGAAGATGCCTTAGGTAGGTAATCTATACGCCTTTTCATTTAAAATGGCAAACATTTTAACATGTCATTATAATGTGTTATTTTAATTTTTTAGGAAATAAATTCGATGTCCGGGAATTTCACGATGTTATTTTAAGAAATAAGGCGCCATTTGCAATATTAGAAAAAGAAATAGACAGATATATATTGGAAACGAAAACTAGTGTACAGTTTTAAGACAATTTACTGATGTTTGAAGCTTAAAGATGGGGAGTTTCAGGAAATTTACATTTCTGTCAGTATTTAATTGGATAACGTGACTATATTTTGTTATATTATATTGATGTTATTGCAGCATTTCAGATATTAAAAGATCAAAAATATGTGTGCATCATTTTAAATTTTACATAACGGGGTAAAAAATGAATGTTTGCGCACTGAGGAATTACATAAAAGAGCGATTTGAAAATATTTTTAGATCCTGAAAAACTTTTTAAGAAAAAAAAAAAAGATTCTCTTTAGTAATATTTAATCAGGGTGCATAGCCATATTTTTTTAAAAAAAAAACAGTATCTTTTAAGCACTCAAAAAATATTTTTAATCACTTTCCAACATTTTTTTTTTAAATTAGGATCTGTGCAGTAATAAAAATTATTTTTTTCTATCATTTAAAGTTCTTAAATTTATAAACATAAAATCAATAAAATTCAAAAACATTTTTAAAAACCTTACATAATCATGATAAAATAACTAGTTTCTGATAAATATTGCAGAGAAAATTGTGAAAAACATGCCTTTTTTGTAATTTAGAATGACAATCAATATGGCAAAGAAATAACCTTTTTTTAAAAAGCTAGAAAACTAAGCACTTTTTACAAACCCTGAATAAAAAAAGCACCTTCAAGGGCTTTTAAAAAACGTCAAAATAAGTACTTTTAAGCAACTACAAAATAAGGTAGTAATCAAAAATAAGTACCTTTAAGCACTTTAAACTGAATTTCAGTAACTTTTTCTAATTTAATAAGTTTTTTTTTTTTTACATGGGTTCAACCACACAATGTTTTTTTTTACATGGGTTCAACCACACAACCACACTATTTAATATAAAGGCCTCTTAATAATTTGAACTGAAAGGGGTAGGTATGGGTTATGTCGCATACAAATGAAATAATGAGATCAAAAAATTCCAAGGGAATATTTTTTTTTTATAATTACATTGAACATTTTTATCATCCATTCCACTTCAATACACATTTCTATTAAGAAAAGAGAGCAGATACAATGAAACACACCTTTGCTGCACTGAACATAGTCAACATTTTCAACAGTATAATTTTTAACATTAAAAATATTTTATGAAAATGAATGTGTTTTTTTTATATAAATGTGTATGATATCACTATGATAATAGCATGCACCAAGATAACACATGCTCGAACCTCGGATACAGTGTTTTTCAGGTTGAACCCTTTAGTTAACAACATTTTCATTCCAAAACTGTAGTGTAGTTTTGAAACAACAGGAAGATACAAAACTATTGTTGTTAGTAAAGCAATGTTTGGTTAAATTAAAAATGTACATGAAATTCCTTAAACTGATCATAACGATTATTCTAAAAACATTCATACAGACACAAAATTATCCATGGCTTTATAATCAATAATTTATAAATTAATTTCATTTAAAAGGAAAATAACTGCATTCGGAATGAAAAAAAAACATCTTAAAAATTAGGCAGATGACGATTTAACGTAATATAAACATCAAGTTGTCTAACTAAATTTTTTTTTGTTGTTATTTCTGTCGTATAAGATGTGTTTAAAAATCGAAACATTCACACAATTTTAACATGGCACAATCATAAAATATGTATTCAATACAATTTAAGCTTAATGCATGTTTTTGGAAGCACAATGTGGGTAAGGAAATATGACTAGCAATAATATGAGAGAAAACAACACACGATCAAATCAATAAACTATAGTTTAACAATTGTGCAGACAAGGTAAAATTAAGAGAAAGTCAGTTATTAAACCAATTTTAACAGACTCATAGCCTCTTAATTCAGTTTTAATTGATGTTAATTTCTCTTTTTCAATTAAAATCATCAACAATGCCTCATTATGATCAATTTACACGATATTAATAATAATAATAAATTTTTTGAAAATTGAGATCTGACATTAATGACAAAGCAAGTATTGGTGTAAAATATCTGGATACAATCAATTAGCAAAAATATTTAGACAAAAAGCAGTTATTTGAAAATATAGATAAAAACTTATCAATATTATCCAGTACAGGCTTATCAATTATCTGATGGTAACTTATTAATTATCCATAACTAGCAGGAAATATTTTTCATAAAAAGATTGCAGCTTTTTATGCACATTTTTCTTTTTCAGGAGAAAAGTTTTAAAAACTAGTATCAAATAATTATAATTTAATAAAACTTGATTAATTTTTACTTGCATTACTTTAACTTTTCATCTTTATAATTATGTACACAAAATGAATATACACATAGTATAATTTCAATTTTAAGTTATATATCTTTATTTTTAATAAATTTCATCTTGAAATAAGATTTTTAGTTAGAAATGAAGATTTCATCTCAAGTAAATAAAAATAATATAAATGAAAATTTCACATTTTAATGAAAGTCAATTATGTACCTAAGTTGTAATTAAATTTAAATCAAGTATGTAAAAAGGCAATGTATTTTACAAATTTTACAAGAAAAATTTATATTTCTTAATTCTCATAAAAATATAATCTAATTTTTTCTACACTTCATGATTACAAACGCTTGCTTTTTTGGTTAATAAATCACTTTAATTTCACTGAAGAACTCTAAGATAATCAAAATGTGGATACCTTTAGAATTGAAAATTGCAGCATTCCTTAACAAAAATAAGCTGCCTACAATATTTTAATTATGAACAAAGCTCTTTTATGTGAATTTTAGATTAATATAAATTTTCCCATCACACTTTCAAGCACATATTTTAATAAATGAATGAGCATAAAAATGCTTTAAGTTTCAGTTCTAAAAATCCTTTTTACAACAATACATATAAGGTTTTAAAAAATGCTTTTATTTTTCTTAAATATTTGAGCTAACTACATTGAGCTAGAATGTATTTGTTTACAAATTTATTAGATATGAAAACATTCGAATTGTCAGTTGAGTAAGATAAGAACTAACTACAATTTATTTAACCCAAAACAACTAAAATTTTTGTTAATAATTTAATTGTGTTAATACCTAATTGTTTTTTAATAACCAAAAATTTAGTTCGGCAACCATTTCTAATAATGAAAAATTCCTAATTGGGAAATGGAGTTTTTTAAAATTAGTGTTTACATCTTAGCAGTAGTAAAAAATGTGCTGCCTGTAAATTTATGGTAAAATTTGAATTCAAATTTACATTAACACTTTAAGGTAAACCAAGAACAAATTCTGCTCATAATACAGAATAAACGAACGAATACATTACAGTATTTATTTTCAATGAAATGCTTATAAAAAAAATAAGAAAGCACCTCAGAGATTTTATGCTTAGTAATGTTGGCTTCTATTTCTCAATGGGTCAACATAGCGCACTTATAAAAAATGCAGCAAAATAATGAATTCCCATAACCAGAAATGAAAGAATCAATAATTATTTGACAACAAAATAGGTTCTGGATTGTAATTTTGTTAAATACTGAATTTAGAAATACTACTGTGAAAATCTATTAAAAAAATCTATTGATATATATAATTATTACTTAATATTAAATTATAATCAGCAACATGAAAATCACATGATTGATATAATCAGCATAATTTGAATGTATACAAAAATTATCAACAGTTTGATCATAATTTTACAGAGCAATAAATTTCAAATATTTTGATAAAGGTATAAATTTTTCAACCTATGCACCAATCTCTTTTGGAAAAAAAAAAAGCTGTAATTCGGCACTTGATGATATGACAACAACACACATATAGGTCAACAAAACAAGACACTGAGTAATATGAAACGGTATATATATTCAAGATATTATACACATATGCCACACATATACATAACATGCTATATACAAACTTCTATACAAGATAATGGTATGAACAAAAAGAAAAAAATGATTTGAAGCAGTAGTATGCAAGATGAAAGTTTATGCACATATGAGGATACTTATTTCTTCCCCAAAACTGAATATGTGATATAAAATGATAAAAACAACCATGATGAAATTTAAACCACTTTAAAGAACAAAAAAATTTCAAGTATGTTTCAACATTTATAAATATTTAAAACAAAAGTTTCATAAAGAGCAATAAAATGTGTCAAATATTGCATTTATGAAGCAAAAATAACCAATTTAATTACATAATTAGCATTGCAATGTATGTTTAATTGTTAATTTATCACCGGATGATTATCTTCAGGTAGAAGAACTGAAAGTATAACATTTGTTACACATGCATTCAATTACTATAATTTATCAAAATATATATATATTTTTTTATTGTTGCAAACTAAAATTACATATATAGTTTAATTAATAAAACAAATTTAAATGAACCAAAAATCTATTTAAATTAATATTTTCATTACAATTGTTTTAAAAAGAACTTAAAACATTTTGGAACAATTCAAAAAGAAATTAAGGAAATAATACGTTTATGAAATTAAAGCACCAACTATGAAAAACATAAGTAGTAGAAACTTTTAATAACTTAAAATAAAAATCAATCCAGTTTTACAACACTCGGTAGTAAAAAGGAATCCCTCATAAAACTATAACAAACACAATAAAATGTTAGAACATTAAGGAATAATTAAAAAATAACTATATTAATGTATGTTTGAAGTTTTTAAATCAAATACAGGAACTGTAGACAAGCACAGAATGAGATAAAATAGAAAGTCAGATTTAAATATTTATGCTTCGACTGAATAGTTATGTTAAAATTCTTTTGTTGCTGAAATTCACTTGAAAAGTTACAGTTTGTTTAAAGTATAATTGTACCTTCAATTTTTTAAACTAATCTTCAATAATTACATCACAAAAATGTGACAATTTATAAAATAACTAAGTAATTTACTAAATACGTTATATACTACTACTATTCCAGCAGACGAGGTCTTTAAACTCATTTTGGATAGATAATAAAAATCTCTTTAAATTATATGATAGAAATCTGAGCACTATATGTAAAATTAAAAGTATTAGAAAACTTTTTATTTTATAAATAAAACCCCAAAGAATAACAATAGATCGATAACAACCCATTTTTAAAATGCATAAAAATTAATTTATAATAAATAAGAAAAACAATAACAAGGCTGGTGCTTTGTAAAATACAAAAACTCCAAATACTATACTGTTAAAATAATCTTTTAACATATAAAAATAGTTCAAGATTGCTTTTATTACTATTTTATTTCCCTTTTATGAAAAATCAGTACTTTTATCTTGTTAGCTAAACTCCAATTTTTAATAAATAAATTAGTATTTTTATAATGAAAAATTATTTTTACTTCTAAAATTCTTCACAGCTCAGTCTAATTTAATTAAAATATTTAAAGGACCAGCCTCGTCAGAGTAAAACATATTAAGTAAATTTCATCATTACCAAACATTTAAGGAGAAAAAAAAGAAGATGAAAACGCAGCTGCAAGTTTGATTTAGAATACATTTGGTTTTTCATTAAAAAAAGGGCACTTTAAACGCTGCAAAATTGCAGGAATATTCTTGAATTTTTGCCGGCAGTTCCAGGGCTTACATCAGAAGTCTGTTCTACAGAGAAGCACCCTAATCAGGAACTTGATGTGGCACGCGTACACGAGGCACAAGAATGTATTCTAACGTAGTTCTTTGTGTGTCAGTTTCGTACACGATCACACGCCTGTTTCTGTGACGTGTGATGGGATGTTGAGGCGTAGACCTTCGAACTCAGAGTTACTGTCATCACCAATGCTGAGTTTACTGCCAAGGTTATCACCACCAAAGTCGTTGTCACCGTAACCATCCGGATCATAATTTGGAAGAGCAAGGGGCACTTGAGAGTCAGTGTGTTTTGGACTGTGCGTTTCCATGCGGTGCATTTGGAGTTTGGGTCCCCAATCTTCTGTGGGTTCCAGTAAGACACGAATACGCTATGAATATGACAGTATATTAGATAGCAGAACACAAATTATTCAGAATTTTTAATTAATATCTAATTCATAATTATACAAGATATCACAAAAAACTTTGTGCGCAATATTGTGGCAAAATAGAGCAATACTGCCAATGATGATTTATTATATTTGATCATTTTTATTAAGATAATACCTGTAAAATAGGGCCTTTAGCTTGGCATACTTTCAGCACAATTACAAGAGGTATGGCAGCAACCGATATTAGGGAAAATATCCATCCAACAGCAGTAGCCCAATTAGGATAAATATATTCAGCATACTCAGTAGGCTTTAGGTCCATACAGGAAAATATGAGAATACACTACAAGAAATAAAATAGAATAATTCAAATTAGGTGAGATCAACATTATTATTGATAAACTGCAATAAGAAAGATATAATACATCCACTAAAACAACATTTTTGACAATCGAACATAAGGAGTCCAATAAGTGTATTTTTTTAAAAATCCAAATTTCATTTTTGTTATGATTCTTAAAGCATTAAAATAAGCTGCAATGAGTCATAAGATTTAGCAAAAGTCATTTTAAAGTTTAATCTCAATACTCAAACCCAACAAAATAAAAAACTATGCATTATTAAAAATAATCCATACACTTTTGAAATCTCTCAAAACATATTATAAAGAACATTACAATTGTTCAGATTACAATATTTTAATATTTTCCCCTTTTTCTATTGATCTTGTTTTATTTTTTATTATTATTTTTAAATTTTTCTAAAGAACATTGGCACATATATAACAATACATTACCATACTTAAAACATTACTTTACATTTATATAAACATTTACAATATATTTTGAATTATAGCACTTAGAGCAATACAATTTTATAAGCCCTTCTGATCTTTTAAAAAAAAAAAAAAAAATGAAAGAGCTTAATAGTATCAATTATACAATAAGCCTTTATTTATTTAAATTTTTCACACCATTATCGATAGAAATCAGATAGGTTGTCATCAAGATTTTTTTCCCCAGGTGGCCACCATCGAAAGACATCTCATTCTCTAAAATTTTTAACTGATCACTTAGATAGACTTATTTTAACCTTTATACTATGTATTTTCATACCTTTACAGCACAAACAGATTAAATGCTTAGCAATAGTTATTGTTATAAGCGGGAACTTTAGATTTCATTGCATAAAACTGCCTAATTCTTTGTGATAAAATTAAATTTCAATAAAAAACCATTTAAAATCACTAATGGTAAAAATTTTATTGAAAACATAAGGTTAATAAAATTTCTACTATTCATGATTCTTAACGATTTTATTGAAATTTAAGTTTATTACATCAATTCATTAAAAAATTTTTTATCTATTATTTTTTTCTAACTTTCGACTAAGACTTTCTATGGATGAATAGAAATAGAGAGTTTGACCCTAGAGATTAAATTAACAAATGATATTTCAGTGTAGAAAGAACATAAAATGTTAAAAGTATTGAAACATTTCTGGTATTCTTATTATTATGACTTAATGGTATGTGAGCAAAATTTTTATATAAAGAATAAATTACCCCAATTAGAGAGGGAACAACAAATTTCCACACAATTCTCCAATAGTGGTAAGGATATGGATAGAATCCCATCATTACTTTCATGTCATTGAGAAACCGCTCAGCCCCTAAAAGAAACAGATTTTAATACAAAATATTTAAAAAAACTTAAAACAATAAATAGAATTTTATAAAATGGGATGTAAGATAACTATTTAGTCTTGATGGACTAGTAATAAGTCAAAATTAAAAACAATGTGTGTGTAAAAAAATATATAAATATAACACTGAAACAAAAATATGTATGCTTACTTACCATACACCCAACCAATCACAATGACTTCAACAAATCCAATTATAAGGGCAGAAAAACTAGCACAGTAGTTATCCATCAATTGTAAAACATACATTCCTCCCTACAAAAATGCATCATAAAAAAATAATTAAAATGCAGTCTAATAAATTTTTAAGCAAAGATTAACTGCTACAATCACAAGCTTTTCTAAAATATAGAAACTTTTGGATAACATTTAAAGCTGACTAAAATATTGCGTGTTTTTCAAATACTTATTATTATTGCTCAGACACAATGGTACAGTGGTTTAAGCTATTATTGTGAAGAATCAAGTTCTGAGCTAAAATGGCAGTTTGAAGCCCACTTTAGTTTCAGATAGATGTGTGCCAGCTTTTTCGTGAAGTGAAGGTAGCTGGTAAAATTGCTACCATCATGTTATTAGTCACAAAATTACAGAGTCTTAACTTCTTTGACCCCTTAACCAACAACTGACTATTGTATTTAATTATTATTGTTAAACGCTTATTATTACGTTTAGAAGCAACTTTGTCTTGCCAGCATTTGGCTGTAAGAATTTAACAGAAAAAATGTTTGTAAGATTTTAAAAAAAAAAACAATATGACAACAAAAATTACAGCAATCAATTAAACCAACAAAATATCAAAAGGCAAAAAACTTTCAATTAAGGAAACAATATTATATAAACTTGATTTGCACATGGTTTTTAATACATATACTTACCTGTGCACAGAGGTACACCAATAAAATTACTATAACTTTTATCAACAAAATGCATACATATGATTTCATGATGGCTTTGAGAGACTAAAACCTAATCCTGCTTTGAAATATTAATTTCGAAAAATTATGTTAAAATTTTAGTAATTTAAAGAAATCAGGAACAATGGTAATGATGAACAAATGTAACATTAACAAAATTGTAATATTTAATATGAAAAGTAATTTTTTATAGGAAATATTATTAAGTATATAAACCCTAATGTACAAATGAATAAATTTCCAACATGCTCAATTTTATTTTCAATTTAATAAGTTATTCTTGTGTTCTAAAATAAACATAAAACAAGACATAAAAAATCGAATTTCAATAATAACTATTTACCTTTGTACAAATGACAAGACCACACAGATAGCTTACTAAGCACACACCGGCTACAACGTAAGACTTGGATCTTCTTAGACGTTCAGGAAATGTATCCACAATTGAGGTAGAAACGGTTTCAATCAGGGTGAACTATTTCATGGAGTAAAATAGAGTGTAAATTAAGGCAACTGTTATTTCAAACTGAGTTTTCACAAGACAATTTTGTTATTACCTGAGTACCCAATCCAAGTGTAAGTAACATGAAGAAAAAGAGGAAAGCCCAAAGTGGTGAAACTGGTAACCGTGCAACAGCTTCAGGATATGCAATAAAAGCCAAACCAGCACCTGAAATATTTCAAAGATAAAGACTTAAGAAAAGCCAAATAATTCAAACATTAAACAAATAATGATAGCTAGAATACTTCTTTATAGAATAATGATAGCTAGAATATTGCAACTTTTCATTAATTTTTTACATTAAAAATAAATGATGTAAAATCACAAATTGCTGCTCTTTTATTTTAAAAAGTTTTATAAAACCATAAAAGTTGCAAATAAAATGCAAAATTTCTTTTACAAAGCTTAATATTATGGAAAAATATAAAGAAAAGAAAATTAGAATTGTTACAATTGACTAAGAGTTGACTTAAGAGAACAATGTACAGCCGACAATGATCAAACCATTTACAGCAATTTCCCTTTCACCTCAATTGGAGATTTAAAGTTTAAAGTAAAGAAAAAAATAATTTCAGATAAACCAAAAGTTAACTATGAGACTTCAAAAGCTGATTTTTCTTATTTCAAAATATCAAAATGCAAGCAAATTATTTCAGGTTTAAAGTAAAGAAAAAAAATAATTTCAGATAAATCAAAAGTTAACTATGAGACTTCAAAAGCTGATTTTTCTTATTTCAAAATATCAAAATGCAAGCAAATTATATCAGGATTAATACCCCCCCCCCCCACTGCATAATCCTGAATCATACCAGGATTTCTGCTTGGTTTATCTGAACTAAATTTTTCCTAAACCTAAAATTACTAAAGGAAGTGAAAGAGAATTTGCCATGAAATTTTTTCTTTCCTGATATATATAGTGAAGCCTATCATTCTGGTTCATTAGTTGTACCAGTTGTAAGCAAGAGGCAAATACAAACAAATAAACTATTGTGACACCTTATTGACATAGAAATACAAATTAATTGTATAAATAAAATAAAGCTAAAAATACCTTGCGCTGCAACTTCTTTAACAGGAACACCCATTTCATGAGCCATAAATCCTACAATGCTGAATATCACAAAACCAGCAAAAAAGCTTGTAGCACTGTTTCCAAAAGTAATAAACAAGGCATCCCTACAAAATACATTTAAAAAAAATGTAAGAAATTTTTTTTTTAAACCACAAATACATTTTTAATAGCTCTGCAAAAACCTAAATTTTGAAGGGAAAAAATGTCTCACTTGAAGCAATTGTTATGGAAACGATTATAGCTTGCAAGAGTGATGAGACCACCCCAGCAAGGTGATAAGGAGAAAAAGATTTGCATTGCAGCGTCTCCCCATACCTAAAAGTTAAAATAACCAAAGATAAGGTAATGCATGGAGTTTTTTTAAAAATGCAAAGTTTTCATTATATATATACTGTAGATTTTAGTAAAAAATAAAAGGACATTTGACTGAAACATAATTTAAAAAATAAAAATTTCACTTGTCATTTTTATTAAATTAAGCATAAAATATATATTTTTGCTAAAATGACAAATAATTAGGTAAAGAAATTTCATAAACATGGTTAATTGAAAAACACATTATGGCTGAAGAAAGACAGCAAGAAAATTGCTCACCTTTGCATCTAATAATCTTTCCCATTCGGGTGTAAGATAAAACATTATGCCATCATAAGAGCCTTCTAAGGTAGTTCCACGAATCAACAGAATAATAAGTACTAGATAAGGGAAAAGTGCAGTGAAATACACAACCTGAAATGAAATTATAAATTTGATCAGGCTGCAAATAATTTTAGCAATCAAATGCACATTAAAAACATAAACATAGTGTATAGACAAGCATTAAACTGCAGAAGAAACAAAAATAACTAGGGGAATAAATATTCTCAGTTAGAACAGTGCAGTATAGTGTTTTAAAATTGAATCAAAATAAATCAGCTTATCTTGTACGATAAAATTATTATTCTTTATTTTGAAACAGAAATAAAATGTCAATCCCTAAACAGTACTTGATTTTTGTTTCAATTTTATCATAATTCACTTATTAAAATTAGTAGTTATAATTACTATGATTGATGGTAATCATTATTATATTAATGTTTATTACTATCAAATGTCTTTGGCTTGAAAACATCTAAAAAGACTAGTGTCAGTAGTTATTTTTTCATAAGTTAATAGTCACATATCAGTCCTATTTACTCTATATTTCAGAAAGTACAGAAAAAAGCTTAAGACTTAGAAAGATTCAAACTGACAGATTCAGTTCTCCTAAATAAGGAATTTCAACTGTAAAAAAATAATAAATAAAAATAAGAAAGGGAATTTATTTTTTGTATTTTTCTCTCAGCTGAGTATCATATAGAAACCCATGCACCAAAATGGTCCCTAATTTGTGATGATATTTATATCCTAACATAAATTTCTTTTTAGCAATTGCAAAAGAATTCAACAGGGTGCATAGCCAAGTCGTTCAACAAAAAATTAGCACCTTTTAAGCACTTTTCAAGCACTCAAAAATATTTTAAGCATTTTAAAAAAATATCATAACTAGGCAAGGCTGGAAAGTTTTTAACAATTGACGGTTTTATCTTGTTTTAACCATTATGTCGGGAAAAAAACCTTGTGGCATTGCTTTTGACAATTGTCAAAAATCACGAAATTTTGAATCATGTAAAACGAATAGCGTTTTCATACGCTACGGACTGACAAAACGCCGAAATAGATTGATTGGGTATGAAATAATTGTAAAAATGTTGAATAGAACAATGTGAACTGTGTCTTATTGCATAAATGGTAGCGAAAATCAAAATGGTAAAGGAAAATCTCATTTTTAAAAAAGGAAAATTAAAAATTTTTAAAAACACCCAATGAAAAAAGCACCTTTAAAGGCTTTTAAAAATCGAAAATAAACACCTTTAAGCACTTTTTTAAAAAAGTTACGCACCCTGTTCAATTGTTCATGCCTGCAGAGGACTAAATTGTATTTATTCAGCATTACATTATTTCATACGAGGGAATTCAATAAAAATTAAAGTCAACTAGGGTTCAACTAATTGGGCACTAACTAAAAAATAAGTACCTTATTTTTTGTTTAAGGTTTGCAGCTATTTTAATTGACATTACTTAAAAATACTCATTATGTGTTTAGACATAACAGAATTAGAAAAATAAAAGCTATCTTTTACCTTTCCCATACTTTTTACACCTCTCAGTAGACACACTAAAACGATTGACCAACAGGCAAATAAACATAAAGCCAACTGCCATCTCATTCCTCCCAGATCATGCAAGCCATCCGTGATTCCCAAAACGAAGTTGCTGCAAGTAGAGAAAAACAAAGAGTTAAAATCTGCAAAAGTCAAGCCTGTATAAATGAAATTCAAAGTTAAATAAATTTATTTCTCCTTCGACAGTTCTGATGATCAAAGATTTGATGAACACAATCTATAAAATGAAAACATACAGAATCAATTATGTATTACAGATAGAAAAGTAAATATGCTCGCCTTTAGAAGTATTTCCATTATTTTAATTAATAAGAATTTCTTTTAATTAATGTTTTAATTATAGCTTTTAAAACTTTTACATTTTTAAGAATCAGAATAAAATATTACGTAAATAAAATATTACATTAGACGTCACATATTTATGAGGGGAAAAACAAAAACTTAATCTAAATCTGACAAATTACAATTCAGGAAGATAAGAAGGGGAAAAATCAAAACCAGTTTTATTACCAGAAGAATTTTGAAAGTGTTTCGAAACATTTTTCATATTTTTCTCAACTTGAACAAGCAATAAACAGATTTTCATGCTTAAAGTAAATTGTTAATAACTTCTAAATTTGCTCTTAGCTTAAATATTAATATGTAATCTCTATGCAAACATCTTTCTGACGATGATAGTTAGAATTTATATTTAAGGCAATAATTTATATTTAAGGCAATAATTTATATCCTAAGGCAATAATTTATATCCTGCATATAGAAATAAATTTAAATTAGTTTATAAGGAGACAGTTCACTCAAATATCTCAAAATTTTTAATAGGATAGAGAGGAAGGTATAAAAATATAGGAGGCTACCAGAGTTTTTGTAAAACAAGAGCAATGAATAATAAGCATACCACCACATGAAGACAATTTATGTTAAACAGTTTAATTTAGTTGGTATAATCTATAAGTCATAAAATATTAAATTTAATTTTATTATTTCTTATCGGACTCTTGAAAGTAAAAGGCAAATTATTGTGCACTGTCTATTATCTCAAAATGTAGGTAAAAAAAATATTTATAATTATAATTTAGCTCAATTTCATGTTCATAGAATTAACTACATTATATACTTTATTTTTAATAATATACAAAATTTAAAATTTAACATGTATATATTTATTGTTACTAAAAATTAAACCTTACTCAAACAGTAATAGGAAAAAGAAAACATAACTTTTTACATACTTATGTATTATTATTACAGCCTATCACTATAAAAAGAATACATTAATTGTAAATTTCAAAAGCAAAAGTGCTTAAAAAATATTTTGTTTTCCCTCAAATATTTTCAAATAAATACTTTCTGAAACAAGAAAAAGTGTTATATCACTGACAAAAAAAATATTGTGACTGCGTAAGTTTACACATTTTTGCGCTCTTATGGAATAAATTATTCCTAACTTTTCCTTTTTGTATTTTTTATAACCATCGTTTACAATTGTGTAAAATCTTGTATCAAAACAATTTTCAAAATTTTTGAGAATATTGTAAACTTTGTCCAACTAAGATCTCAGAAACTATTCATCAAATTATATATTCCTTCTATAGGATTATACATAAAATTTTTATTGCATTATAAGATTCTTTGAAAATACAAAAAATCTTGGAGAAAATATTTTATTAGAGGTACTAAATTTAAAACATTTATATTTTAGAACTTCCTGAGCAATGGGTAAAATCAGTTTTGACAGCAAATTTAAAAATCTTTATGCAAAATATTGTTGTTAAAAAACTTTCACCAGAAAATTTTTAGATAATGTGAAATATATTTTATTTTGATTAACAAATTCTTCAAACAGAAATTCAAGAGAAGAAAAACTGATATAAATTATTGTATTTTGATTCAAATTAACACATAAAAATCAATCTATAATGCATCTAAATGATACAAAATAAATTATAATTTTAAAACTATGTCGACCAACATTTTCATTTGAGTTGAAAAATCTTTTGATGCCTGTACTTATTTACAGTGACATACCTTAAAAATATATACACAAAAAAAGATCAAAATATAACTTATAAAAATATTTTATGCTTCATCAATATTCTTAACAAAAAATATCAGCATTTCTTTTTGGGATCCATGTAATACATGTTTAATATAAAAAAAATGATCAGATATTACAAAATCAAATAGTAAAATGATTGTAAGGCACCCCATAATTATACTTACGAACACACGAGGGGTTGGGCCTTTAAAAATAGCAGAGGAAATCATTCTTACTGAAAATATTCATCGCTGGCCATCTTTGAATTGTGTTTAGTGAATTCAGCCCAGTCTTCAGCGGATACATTGACCTGTTGCACACATGTGCCATTTGACAATACAGTTCCGTTATGAGCGGTGCAGTTCTTTGTATCAAACTTTCTACAAGCTGTGATTGAAACATAAAATTAATTAATATATATTGCAGGAATAAATGAAATGATATTTAAATATGGGACGATTCAGCAATTGCTTAAACAACTGCCACTACTGCTCAGATTGTATATTTTTTGTATCCTTGTTAAAAATAAAGTTATACATATATTCAAGCTACGACCACAAATTTATTAAGTGAGGACAAAAACAAGGCTATTAATATCTCATAAATTACTATTAATGAATAAGGATTAAAATCATCAAAAGTTTGAATGATGGGTGAATTTTGAAGATCTAATCTTTTTCTCATCAACTGATAAGAGTTCAATCAAACAGGTTTTGATACCATTTTTTTTTTTTTTTTCCCATCTTGAAAATTAGCTTGCGAATCTCTCAAATATTTTACTTCACTTTTGATTACGAATATTCAAAAAATATATATTAAGGGCAATGGTTCCAGAATACCTACATATTTTATTAAAAGCAGCATATGAATTATATATTAGGCTAGAAATTATTAAGATATATTAATAAGTAGGATGCATTAATTTGTAGAGATGTATCTATGCCAAATGTGAATACATAATATATTTTATTAATATTTTTTTAAAAATTAAGCTATATGGTAGGGAAATTCCTTATCATGTGTAATAACCTAACACTACTTTATAAAAATACATGGTGGAACAAAAGGACGGTAATAAATAAAATATAAAGATTCATTTTATACAAAATTTTGAAGTTTAAAAGTTTATTAAGAGTGTTACAAATTACTTAGATGAAAGTAGTAATAAATACTAAAACCTAATTTTTTACACTAATGATTAATACATTGAAAATAAATTTTTATACTTTCAAAGAAAAAAAAAATCACATTTAATTTCTAAATGTAATACTAACACGATTGTGAATTCTTGTTGAACTTTATACAATGATAGCATACAAATCATTCAAAAATGAAATAAATGCAGAAAATGCAATGAATTTTTTTTTTAACAAATTTCTAATATAACTTAAAAAAATTTCTAAGAAGGAATAGTTTACTACAACTTGGAATCCTAAGCAAACGTTGATTTAAAATACAACTACAACTATTGACTGAAACTACAAAAAATTTGGAACCTAATTTACAGAACTTACAGTATAATTGAATTACATTGTATAGAATGGATAGTAATAGAATGGTATTATTTGGAAATAGACATACAGTACATACAGTTTTTAAGGCACTAAGCAGTCAATGCGAAGTACAGAGGTTTGTTCCCCTGTGGTTACTTGAAGCTCACCCAGCTTCAGATAGTTTGTATGGAAGATAAGTGGTCGAGATGCAATGCTTGACCACAGTACCAAAACATGCCGTTGGTAACATGATCATGGAGCCTTAAACCTTCACGACACCCCCTAGCTTATAACAAGCTGTTTGAATGCTTTATTTATTTTTTTTAATGGATGCATATTATACATTATACTTTTGAAAAACAATTTTTCATAAATAATTATCCAGAAACAATAGAAAATAGTTGTCAAAACTTGTCTCAAAATTATGTTATTGAATTAAAAATTTGGAACTAGAAATAAAAACTGTTGTATGGAACCAATGACTAAATTGTAATATTAGCTAAATGACAATTGTAGAGAATATGCATGAATATGGATAATTGAAATTTGGAAAAAAATAAAAGATTTTCTTTAAGGACATGTTAAGATTGGCATTAATTTATATGAATGGCTAAGATTTAAATAGAAAAATAGGTTTAATTCGTATCTTAATGTTTCTATAAATTTTATTACAGCTTATTTTTTAAAGTTTAGTAAATTCAGAACATGATTTAACATTGTGATCTTCCAGTTAAATAAAAAATAGTTAATGTTTTTTATTGACATTCTTTTAAAATCTTTTTTATTGATAAATTATTAAGTGCCACGAGTGATAATAAATGTGTATGCATATTAACTAAAGTTCGAACCTTCAGTATTCCACCAATTGTCACAAGAACTCCAAGGTAAATGAGTTGTAAAAGAAGAAAGCAAATAGAACAGAGCCCAGGCTAATATCATATTGTAGTATATTCCTACTAAACCAGACATTATGAACATGGCATATCCAAGACCTAGAAAGAAGGAAATATAACATTAAATATTAAACCAACAAAAATGTGTCGACAAAAAAATCTCTAGATTAGCATTTGGTTTTTATTTAGCATTTGGATTATTTGATTGGGTTCAAACATTAACTTATTCGATAGTGGCCGAATAATTTCCTCCATCACAATTTCTGTTTGTTAAATGAGCAATGAGGAGATAAAAGACATTATAATTTATCATTTTAATCATAAAATTTAAGACACATATTGCACAACGTAAATCTAACATTTGCTAATAGTAGTTTTCAACTAAGCAATTTAACTAGTTTTTGGCATCTATTTTCGATCATCAAGTATATTAGAATTGTCAACAAAAAGTTCATGTTTTTTAAAACTAATATCAGAAATACGATATAATTAATGGGTCATAATTTTCTACCTTATAAAAATACCCAAGATACAACTAATAAAGCCTATTTGGTCAGAAATACATAGATTTTACAAATACAACAGAAATATTTTGTTAATTTTTTTTTTATATCTTAAATACATAAATTCTATTTTAGTAATACATTGTGTAAATTAAATGATTTGAAAAGAAGAAAGGGGAAAAAAAGCATACCTTGAAATAATGGACATATTTTCCATATCGTAACAGGTCCTTCACTTGCATACTGCCCAAATGACAGCTCCATTAAGAACAAAGGCAGTCCAACAAAAAGCATCATTATTACGTAAGGTATCAAAAATGCACCTAAAATAAATAGACAAGCATAATCAGTAATTTAAAAAAGCTAATTAATTGACGATTTACGCTTCATTCTTGTTTGTTTATTTTTTTATTTATACTTTACAGCTCAGTTGGCTCAAACACCTAATTTGATAAAAGTTTATAAAAACGTGTTGAACTGGAAATAAAAACTGTGGTGAAATGTGCAACAAAATTAGACGGTGCTATAAGCTGTGATTAACGTTTATACAACAGGGAGAAGAACAGAACCCTGACAAGAAAACAAATATGAAAATAAAATTCAAATTATAGAAATGACGATTATTGTGTATTTCCCGTTTAAAAAAAAATACGAACACATTTTTATTAATTTTTACAAAGACTTAAAACATAACGAAAAAATCAACAATTTGGCTAAAAATATTAAATAAAAATAAATAAAATACAAAAATAAGTCAAGTTTTCAAAATGCCATTTTCTTAAGTTAAGGGAACCTATTAAATGAATGGTGCTTTTATTATTATTACCATTATTTATTATATTGTAGCTGAGGAAAATATGCGCTATTTATAATATGCTTATATGTTTTGATTGTAATAGGCGTAGCCTTTGTTTGCACATCATTTTTGAACTAATCACCGGAAGACAGTTAAGAGAAACATTTAATAATCCATTATCTAAATTTATACATTAATTTTTTTTAAAAAAAACTTACCCCAAAAGACTTCTATTGGTATAAAAAAAACAAAGAAAAAACCCAATTAAAACAGGCATGAAGTGAACAACGTACCTCCACCGTTTCTGTAGCAAAGGTATGGAAATCTCCAGATATTGCCGAGACCAACGGCATAACTGAGACAGGACAACAAAAACTCTACTCCACTAGACCAGTTACCCCTCTCTCGATTTTCATCCACATCAGTGAAAGGAACCCCAAAGTTTCCGTCTGGTAAATCTATGTTGGGAGGTGGCATCGCCACCGACCGATTATCCTAAAAAAACAAAAGATAAATATTTTTAATTGAAAATTCTAATCTTAAAATCACAACATTTCTCATTAGGAAAAAAAATGAGTTAATAGTAAGAGGTAACACAGAAATTATGACAGTACAGTTTGAACTATTTGGGAAAACAAGACACAGAAACGAAAGCTGTTGGGATGTTGCACTATGTGGGCACATCTGTGTAAAAACTTCCCTGCTAAACACAGTTTCTTCATTGACTAACATGGAGAAAACCAGTCATCAGTGCGGGAAAGCAAACAATTATTCCCGAGTTTCAGGTACAAACAACATTTTGCTCAGATGGAAAAGCAAATAATTATTCCCGAGTTTTAGGTACAAATATTTTGTTCAGACAGACCGCCTAATTTTAATTCGTGTGTTTTACTTACCTTCTTCATCATTTTCAAAAAAAAAAAAAATTCTTTTATGAAATCCTATTTTTTTTTAATGATGAAGAGGTCACAAAAAATTTTATTCTTACAATGAAATATAAATTACTATTGATCGCAAATATATACATTGTAAATTGCTATAATTGATTTCAAAAAAGAAAAATTACTTTATTTCGTTTCGAAAAATTTTGGTAACTCATGGAGAAAACCAGTCATCAGTGTGAAAAAACAAACAATTATTCCCGGCACAAATAACATTTTGTTCAGACAGACTGTCAAAGTTGAATTCGTTACTGATATAAAGAATGTAACTTCTTTATATTCTTTTATGAAATATAAATTACTATTGATTGCAAATACGTATTTATATGTATACGTATTATGAATGTTACAATTGGTGGCAAAAACGAAAAATCCCTTTATTTCGTTTTGAAATGTTCGTAAAAATTTGATAACACAAAAACTTTTTCCTTTAGTCCCTGAAGAGGTCCCTATAGCGCGAATTTAGAGAAAAGTGAATTCAGGTAAGTTTCAAGTGCCGAAAAAATGTTCTCAAAACGCAAACAAATTATTGCAGGGTAACTTAACCATTGCGTTATCTCAAGTAATCTTGCCATAATTTTTTTGCATTTTAATATTTATAAAAAAAAATCAACACATGAAACGCCATAATTCACTTTAAGTTTCTTTTTCGATACAAATTTTAAATTACTTTTGAGGGTCAAAAAGAATCTGGCATGAAGGATTTCAGCGGCATAACGTCCTCATAACAGCATAACGTCCTCAATCTTAAAAACGTCCGCTTTTTTTCAATCCTTTTTTTTTAGCGTCTATTAATAATTTTCACTTAAATTTCTGGAAAAAATTGAAAGCGTTTCAGAACTATAAAAACGTTTTATTTACTAATGAAAATACTTTGTTTAAAAGATTACAAAACAGAAACATCTTTAAAAGCGTTCAGCAACGTTTTGAAGAGATTAAAAAAGTTGGGACAGAAATAGGAGGTTGATATGATAACTTAAAGAATAAAAAAAAGAAGAAAGTGTTTTCATTACACTTATTTAAGGATGCCAAAAATGTATATCCTAATCTAATATTTATTTCCTCATCAAATGTAACAAATACTAGTTCCGACAAAATCTAGCAATATATATTTTTACATAAATCACAAAATGTATGCCTTCCGTCAACATACACGTAAGGCGCAGCTAGAAGAAAGCAAAAATATTCCCTTAACACTCCAAAGTTGAGATGAAAAGTGTCATTTTATTTTAAATGGCTATATCTAAAAATATCGTTCACAATAAAAAAAATAATAAACAGGAAAAATAATTTCCGGATATTTTGGGTTAAACCTCATTCATACAGCAAGATTTAAAGTGTCAATGCATTCATATATCGCGAAAGATTACTATCAATAAAAATAAAGAGGTTACATTTCTCGATATAATGAATCAGTATTTGACGTTTCCAAGAATAGTTTTTCTACAACTACCTAACATTACGAAGCTATAAAATAATTGATTGAGTGAATGAGTCAATATTTTATTTATTATATTACGTATATAAACAGAAAACTGAGATTGGCATATTTCGTTGTTTCATTTAACAAAATGAGTTGTTACTAAAAATGGAAAGTATATTTTTTTTTAAAAAATGGCTACTACTCTATTTATGAGTTGAGATTATTAAAACTTTCTTAAAATAAGAAATTATATATTTAATAACACTAGATCCGTGGTTACCAACTGGCGGCCCGCGAAGCTTTTTTTTTTTTGTGGCCAGTGAAGTAAAATATATTAGTTGACATTTTCTGCGGACAATTTTTGTAAAAATATATATAGGTTTAAAATACTTTTTTTTTCTCTTTAAAAAAACCTGATTTCTTTGTTTCTGTGAAATTTAACATACCAACGGTGCAAAAAAAAATTCTCAGGTTTTGCACCAAGAAAATATTTATTCAAGAAAATATTTATTATTATTTGTAACTATACTTTGGTTTGAACAATTTGATAAAAATCTGACAGTAATATTTAATGTTCCTTCAAACATAAAAGAGTCCTTTTGACAAAGTTGCGTCCCGCCATTTGACTGGTGTTTTTAATTGTGGCTCCCGGCCTCATGTAAACCCCTGCACTAGATTGTCCAAGGAATTCATTTTGACTGCTTTTTAATTTCAATTATAAAAACAATGATGACACAATTTCTTAGTATTTTGTGACTTTTTTTTAGAACATATAATTTTTTTTTATTGTTAATATTTACTAATAACAGTTATATAACTGTAAATAATATAAAAAATTAATTTCTTTACACATTAGTTATTCTTTCACAATCCAGTAATTTTGACTGCTTTGGACAATATAGGTATATACTAAGTTTCAGTCTATCCAGTGTTAATTATGCATAGACATGTTATTAATTTATATGAATACATTTCGTGTTTCAAAAGTTTTACTCATGCAGAGTCGTAAAAATATTGTTCTGCCTAAGCGTTGCCTCTGCCCTTTGGCAGAAGTAAATGTATCCTCCTTGTCCTTTTTGTAAAAATGCTTTCACCCTTTTTATTGAGAAAAAAATGCTCTTTTTTATTTTAAGAAGCGAGATAGCAGTAGCAGAAACCAGGAACTTAAGATTACTATAACTAGTGGAAATTATTTTCATGCTAAGTCAATATAAAATACTATTATTTCTCATAAATGTTTGAATATTTTTAACTCTGTTTTGAAGGGTACTATGGTATTAATTCAGTAGTAATTCATTCAAAAATGTAATATTTAATAACCTTTTTCCGTTTCTGATTAAGAATATCATAGCATGCTTCTTGAGTTTGGGATTTTGTACCAGTACTCATTAACTGCGGTGATTGCAATTATAAAACATCACCAATTCAATTAAGTCATATACATAAAATAAAATTCTTTAAAACACCGAAATGTAATTTAATTTCATTTAAATTAAAGTACGCCTATGAAATGAATCATCTTCCTGCTCGATATCAAAGTACATGCGGAGAAAACTTGCCATCTCATCGAAATAAATTAATGCTGTTAATTAAATTGCTAGCAATGAAAAAAGAGAACAAAGAAGATGCAACGAAATACATAGGAAACCATTGTTTACAGAAGCAAACATTTAAAATACTGTTTAGTTTATTAACTCCAAGAAAAAAGGCTTTTTTTTTTTAAGTTTTCGAAGTTTTTTTCCTCCACGAACGTAAGTAGATCACCAATAATATAAAATATAATTAATATCAGACTACGTAATGTTGAAAGTCGTATAACAAATCCAAGGCCATTTATAATACCAGATTGAGAACAATTACTAACAGCGATATTAATATAATTTAATTTGCCACGTAAAAGTGAGTTCTTTTATTAAGTTAGAAAATGGACGTTAGCATGCAGTATAAAACAGATTTTATTTCAACAGGAATAAGCATACGCATATGTAAATTAAAAAAAAAAATAATAATAATTAAAAAAAAAAAAAAAAAAACACGTAAAGATGAATAAATGGTAAATAGCGAAAGAAAATAGAACGCAAAAAATTATAATAAAAAAAAAAAGCCATGAAAATATAACAATTTGTTGATTAAGAAAAAAACAACAACATGCATTTGCAAGATTTCTCTTCAAAATTCAGGGGTCTGTCGGTCCGTTTTTGTAAAATTGTGAAAAAATTACCCGTAATTTGTGAATATAAAATAAACGTTAAGTTACATTCTTTGAACCTGGGTCCGCTTTGTGAAAATAGGGTCCGTTATTGCAAAAAAAAAAAAAAAAAAAAAAAAAAAAAAAAAAAAAAAAAAAAACTTTTTTAAAGAGTTTTAAATTGTAAAAGACATACAAGATTATTACTCAACACTGTAAAATTATAATTAAAAAAATTAAATTTTAATTAAATAAACAGCAAATGCAGCTACTAAAATAGCGATGCAACATACAAATATTTGGTATTTAGCCTATACTGCTGAACGCAGAATATTCATTTCGGACGAATGAAGGAAGAAGCTTCTGCCGAAGACAAAACTTAGTTCGTTTGCATTTGTCTTTCTTCCCCCCCCCCACACCCTGGGAAGTTTATTCGATTAATAAAACAATAATGAAGATAGACAAATTTGTGAAGGGTCCGATTAAAGGATAAATTATTTTGTGAAGGGTCCGTTTTTATGAAAAGATAATTTGTGAAGGGTCCGTTAACGGACCCAAATTTCTTCTAAACTGACTCCTGAAATTGTGTTTTTTACTGTCGGTTTAAGTAATTTAGTGGACATTTTTAAATGTCTTTTTTTTTTTTTTTTTTTTACTATTTTAATGTCTTTTTTACAATTTATCGTTACAATATTACATGAGTACTGCTTAATTTTTGTAAAGTTATTTTTTTTAATACACACATAAAAAAATATATTGCTACAAACAGATAAACAACAAATAAATTCCTTTGATTCGTAGCTCGTGTTGTTGTTTTAATTCATTATAGGATTTCAATAAGTAGGCAATAATTTTTTTTTTTTAAAGGGAAAGAAAATTCAGGGGGAAACAGTCATTAATCAAACTCCCAGTTCTTCCGAACTTGTCCGCTATTACTTTTGGAGCGAAGCAAATAGCAACAGAAAGATAAAAACATGCACAATAATTTTGACCACGATTCGATCCCGACTTCGCAATTAATGATGCTAAATGAACTGACTAGGTATTTCTTTTTGAAAAACAGTAATTTACGGAACTGAACCTGAATTTATTACTGTTTCTAATGATGCTAAGTGACAGTATAATTACAGAGGCGTACAGATTTCCGGATAGGATGTTCGGAAAGCTTTTGCCGAAGAAGCGATTCCGCAAACTGGAATGGCTAATGAAATTATGAGTAGATTCGTTACAAACAGTGTTTCAGTACAAAGAACATTTTCATGGGGTGGTTTAACTCAAGGTTAAGCCCAAAATTGTATAAATGTGAATTAATAAATTTCGATCATATTATTCTATATTTTCAAAGTTCGACAGAACCATTAAAGGAATTTCAATTTGAACGTCTACTGTCTATTATTATGTGATACTGTATTCTAAAACGTGCAGAGCTTCAGTACAGATGGAAATATAATGGGGTTTTGTAAAATCAATAATAAAACGTGCAACCCGCGCAAATTGAATGAAAGCGAAATATATTTTAATATTTTCTTTGTTCAACAAAACCAATTAAGGGTATTCTAATTTTAACGCTAACATCAATCTATTTAAATAAGTTAAATTAGATTTAATTTAAAATAGAAAAAATTTAAATAAGTAATTAATAAAGGTGAAAATTAGTAATTTGTGATAATTGGAGAGTTTTCTGCCCTCATCTAAAATTATTTGTTCGAATTAATATGAAATAAATTGTTCTAAAACTTAAATTATTTGTTACATAGCAGCAAACAAAGACATTTTATTTAAGAGCTTAATGGTAAGCTTAGAAAAGTATTCTCAAGAAAAAATTTTTAAAAAAATCCTTTACCCGCATAAAATTTTATATAGGTATTAAATCCACCAGAAAAGCAAATTTATCAGTTTTCAAAAAATAACGATAAAAGGAAAATCAGGCAATGTCTTGAAAGAGCAAATGTCTTTCGAAAATATGAAACACAAATCAGCAATTTTCTTATTTAGATTATTTAAGGACAATGTTACAGTCTTATCGTTTAGTGGCAAACTAACTGTTTCAGTAACTTCTTTGAATGGCCATTTTAAATTCTAATGATAAGGATCATTTCAAACAACATTTATTTTTTGCGTAACATATTTATCCTTACAACTCAGCTAGTTTATGTAAGTGACAACACAATTTTCATTAATTGGCCTCTAAATATTTCTGGTATTGAATCGATCGTCGGAATTACACGAATTTGAGAAAAGTTGGTGGCGCAGTTACCAAGATTTGAAAAGACAAATGTCTCTAATAATTAGCAGCTGACAGGGTAAACGACATCTTTACAATCTCGTCCTAGACCACATATTTGTATCAGATGACGTAATATTCACTGCGACATGCGATATTATATAGCATTAATAAGGATTAATGATAATTTTTTTCATTACTTGATAGCTTTTGACGATTGCGTGCAATAAACTTGGTACTTTGAGTAATATATATCACACCAATTTATGTTAACATTTCATAAATATATTAGCTGCTCTTCCATTATGTAAAAATCTTACATTCTCATTTTCTTTAAATTCTGGAGGGAAATTAGTTAATTTGTAAAAAAGGAAGATATGGCTACGCCGCACCAAACTTTCTCTACAAACTTAATAAAAAAGGACGCAGTATAAAAAGTATATATATATAAACGGTGTTAGAAAACTAAGTTCAGGGAATATTCCAGACTTATTGAAAAATATAGTTTGGTGAAATACTTATTCGGGAATTTGTAAAAATTGGATCCCGTTTTTGTGATTTTACGAAAAATCCCAAGAGGTCTGTTCAAGCTTTTTGTGAATATATAAAAACATGGTCTTGTTTTAATGACGAAGAATATGAAAAGTTTTATATTACTTGATTAAAAACTACATTCTTTTCAAAAATATACACAAATTGAAAATAACAGTCGACAAGTTTCAATCACTTAAAAGCGCCCATTTTCAAGACTTGCCAGAGACGTGAATGGCTAGACGTTTAATCAAGTAATATCTTACCGCTCCAGTTTTTCCGGATTAATTATTTAACAAAGTTTTGTAAGTATTAAAATTACGAATCAAGTACGTAATCAACTAAGTTTTTTTTTTAAAAAAAACTTATAAAGGGTTCAATTTTACAATGAAAAATATTGTGTAAAAGGTCTGTTTTAACGATAAAACATTTTACGATAAATTATTTTCACAAATTTCTCCTTAAATGGTCCCTGATGCTTGAGGTTAAAAAAAAAAAAAAAAAAAAAAATTAGAAGCAAGAAAAAAAAAATATCACTAGTAGACCTCGGAATCTCGTAATAATCTAAATAGTTTAAAATAAGTTCTAATATTTAAAAGTCAGACCGATCTTGTTAGAAAATTAATGATGCAGTGTGTCAATGAATTATCTATATAAATTATTCGTTATGTCACACACATACAGCAGAAAAAAAAGAAAAGAAAAAAAAAGAAAAAATTTTTTTCAATGTTTTCAAATTATGAACCAGAGACATACTTTTTGTTCAAAATTTGATTATGTCTCTCAGAAAAAGAAAAAACTATCCAATAAAGGATTCAATTTTAAAAGGAAAAATAATTTGTGGAAGGTCTTTTTTAACGATAAAATAGTTTGTGATAAATTATTTTCACAAATTTCTTCTTATATGACCCCTGATGTTAGAAGCAAAAATAAAAATTTAAAGAAGGAAAAAAAAGGAAAAAAGATAAAAATGTCACTAAGGTACCCATCTCGTATCTAACTAAATAATTTAAAACTAATTCAAATAAGCAAATGAGTACCAATATTATTTTCAGACTGATCTTGCTAAAAACTAAAGGTGCGGCTTTTCACTTAATTATCTATATAAGTAATTCGTTATGCCACATAAAAAAATAAAAATAAAAAAATAAAACATTTCTGAATCGCCTTGTGCTGGATGTGCTAAGAATTTACCCCACTTGGCGTAGTAAAGTTTTAGCTTAAATAACGCATGGAAGTGGCAACTTGCCTAACGGGTTGAGACAAGTGACAATAGTAAATAGAGTTAACAGTTGAAATAGTTTATACCAAGGTAGCTTATTTCAAGTATCAAAGAAGGATTCGTTGATAAATTTCTATTCAGATTGGGAAACATTTCTAGATAATATGTAAAAATAAAGTAGGATAAGCAAGTCAAGTAGGAAAATAGCACTGTAACAAAGAACTAAAACGTATTAACTTATACTTTGCGTTTCAGAATCACTTAATTTTTTTTTCTTCTCTATTACATTACGTGAAATTATTGAAGTTAATCGGAGAAGACATTTAATTTTTTTTCAATTTATGTATTTTGTGATTAGATATGAGTTGATATTTATAATAGTTACAGTGCTTATTCTTTTAGGGCAAAAAAAATTGTACCGCAAAATATAAAAAAGCGCTTCTTCGTATAAATAAGCATTTAAAAAAAAATATTGTTAAATATGATCCAGCAATTCAGGATAAGAACATGTATCGTATAATTTAAAACTGAAACTAAACACGCAATTTAACTGAAACGATAAAATATGTTTTAAAAAATAATGCAATAGAAAATTAAATATGTAAAAAAGAAATAATGAATATCACGAGGTATTTATAGTAAATGAAATTTTTTTTTTTGTTGTTCTTTAGCCTTAATGACATAACAAAAAAAGTTATAAGATAAAAATGTAATTATATAGAAGAAACATTTAGAAAAGAAAAAAAAAATACTCGAAAACCTTTACCAATTACATTCACCATAAAAGCCCTTTTCCGATTGTGATAGTATAAAAAATTGATTCCCGAAATTTCTAAAATGTTTTTTTAGTTCGAAAAGATTAAAATCCTGCAAACGAATATATTTCTCAAAATATAGTTTTGAAAAAGATAAATAATATAAATCAATAAAATTTTACTATGTTGTGAACGTTATTCACAACATAGTACTTTAAACTTAAACGATAGCATTGGTTACAAAAATAAACTTGTTTACGTTAGTCTTTGCTTGTTTATTGCTGATCTTAATTCGCTCAAAATTTTTAATGGCAACAAAACATAATCATAAAAAATTAACATAAAATTGAAAAATCGAATGAATCCAAAGGCTTGAAATTCGTACAAACTTATTTTATCGAAATTAATGCAAATTAAACAGGCAAATTAAAAACATTGAAAATTTCAGGTTGAGTTAAATATATAGGCTTTTATTATCACCAATTTAATTTATGATAGATTTACTGTTTAGAGAGATTATTGCTGGAAAAGAATTAACTTACATATATCCAGCATTTTAAGTTAATTTCATTTTAATAAAAGTTGAATATTATAATTATATTTAGGATAATAATTATACGTCGTATACACAGGATAATTTAGACAGGCGTCGCCGTATACAGGATAATTATACGTTATGTGAAAGAAATCTTTTAAGCAGACTTTTTAAAAAAAAATACAAACTCAAATTATTACCTTCTATTTTTAACTGTAAATCTCTTACGACACATTTTAAGTTAAAAAGAATATTAGCATTATCACATTTTAAGAAAAATGCAACACCCAAAAACTTCAAAATTTTTTTTTTTTTTTTTTTTGAGGTATCAGTTACATGCAACGAATATCTATTATGTAATAATGAAAAACATTTTTATAAATAAATGTTTAACAAAATTAAAAAAGCGTATTAAAATAGAATTAATTAATTAATTAAGCTTTAAACTTAGTACATATTATTATCGATATTTGAAAACCTTAACAGTACGGAAAAAAAACCAAACCATTATTAGTTAAAGCAAGAGCGAATCATTAATTTAAAGTAAAATTTTAACATAAAAGAATTTAACGACAATCGTAATAATTGATTCATAAAATTATAAATTTTGCCTAAATTTTGAAACATTGAATAACTTTGTATTTTTTATTTTTAACGATATTTACCTTTTAAAATGGTAATTTGTATACAAGACGTGCATATTTCATGTGTCAAAGATAATGTTTATTAATAAATAAGAAATTCTTAACTATCATGTACTAATAATTTTTGCTCTTATACACGATAAGATATAGACTAAGACTAACTAGTCAAAAAAGGAGAGGAACTTCATGCATAAATGTAACATGTAAAGCAGGTCAAAGTCAAAGTTTGCCAATAGAAAAAGCGACGAAGAGGTGGCCTGCTGCGTTTGAAATGAAATAAAATACCACAATAAAATAAAATTAAAACAGGGTAGAGAGAAAAGGAACTGAAACATAAATATACACAGTCTCACGATGCTGTGCCAACTAAAAAACACGTGGAATGAACTATAAGTAAAGTTGGCAATGGCCAACATTTGCGTTCGACTTTTCACCGTTGTGTCGCCAAGTCATATGATTTTTATTCTGAAGTAGACGTTCTTCAAGAATGGGTTTGTTCATCCCGACTGTTACTGATAGAAGAAGGTAATCTTACTGCCAAGTTCTTTCTATAAATCAACTTTCCAAGGACGTCCAAGTCAGAATTCATCAAATAGCTAAAAGGAATGGAACTAATCTTAAGGTTGGGTGATTTCAGAAATGTCATGCAGCAATGAATAAGTTATAACTAAAATCGACACTTTATTTTAAGTCTATATGATATAATATTGATGCTGTATATGAGTGTGAAAAATTTGAATATGATAATTATTTGTTTATTTGTTACACGGTGCTCTCTATGGTTTCCTAATTTTATTCCAAGGATTCAAAAAATTTTATTTTGAAAGAATCTTGAATTTTATTATTAGATCATAAATCTCAAAACAGTACCTATACCAAAGCATTATCAAGTTACAAGATTTCAACTCTTCTTATGAATTTATAAAATTATAATTAAAGTTATTTTTCCATTAACTATTAATATACCTTTTTTTAACAAACGCTGCAAAAAGCAGAATCATCAATTTAGCGAGTTGAGTTCTATTTTGAGTTATATGTTTTCCTTTCAGCAAAATTAAATTGGCACCACAATGCTGAAAACAACAAAATTGACCATGGTTAAATTATATATTTAGGCTATCTTTAGATAAATGTGATTAATTGGGTATACATAACAGTTATATTTAAAAACTATAAAAGTTGTGAACGTTTTAACGGAAAAAAGCTCAAATTTTCTAAGAAAAAAAAAGTTATAACTACACATGATTAATCAAAAAATCACATTTAATGTTGCTTTTAACATGGTATCTTCTTTTCTAGAAAAGTATTAATTTGTTTTGCTTTTCTGTTAAAATAACAGAAACAAATGTATTCACTTCTAAAAAATATATTTCTGTTATCTATATTCTAGGAAGAAAAGAAAAATTAGGAGATGCTAACCTTGGGTGCCGGATATTGTGATTTCCGATTAATTCCGATTCCGGCGGACTAGACTTCTAGCCTTTTATCCAGTTATCTCTCTTCGCATTAAAGTTAAGGTGAAAAGATACCTTATTTCTAGACTATTTTAAGAATGATCTAGAAAAAAAAAAATGATCCAATAGATTGATGATAGAATACGCGTTGCCAATGCGATAAAAGCTTGTTAGGAAATTAAATGCGTCGTATTTTATTTCGATTAAAAAAATAAATAAACAGAAATTTATGACTTAAGTGACAGAATTACTCCGATTTCATTGACTTTAGAAATTATTAAGATAAGACTAAAATTGCAAGTTCTGCGAAAAAAAATAAATAAATAAACTACGATTTCACGAAAATTATTTCCATTATTGAGTGTAGACTGAGTTGATTCAATTTTTGATATCTACTTGTTTTGAAACAAAAGCAAAAATGTAAACATAAGATCAGAAGCAAAATAAACAAACGAAAGATTTGAAACTTCATCATACGCGTTTTGCCGTTAAAACGTATTTAATGATCGTTAAAATAAAATAGTAAGGAAATTATAAAACATAAGAAATGATTTTTCCAAGGACTGAAGATAAGAGCATTTGTGGTATGAACTACACATACTATTACATTAAGTATTACCATAGTAAGAAAAAACTTTTTTGTTGTTGTTGAAATATTACTGATACGCATGTTAGTAGTACCATGAATTTTATGAAAGGCATTTCACAATTTTTTGCCATAATTATTTATTTCAGTAAAATCTGACTTTAAGCTAAAAACAAATTTAACTATATATATTATTACAAAATAAGCGTTTTCCTTTAAAATATACTAGAAGTAACATCAAGGAATAATAAATTGATGGTAAAAAATTAATTCTAGTAAATTAGTTACACATAAAATTTACAGTTGAACTGCAACCAACAAATTATTCTGAAAAAGAAGCCGTTTTAAAGGTATAATACACTCAAAAGTTGATATAAATATATTCACGTAAAAACATTCCTTAAAATAACGTATCGCATAAAATTTTTTTATATTGAAAGATATAAAAAATTATTTAGTTAAGCATTTAGTTCAAACGGCAAAAAAATATGTTGAATTTATTTTTATGCACGCATTTAAAAATTTACATATGAGCGATTATCATCAAATTTGGTATAAAAAACATGTCCAATTTAAATTCATTCGTCATTAAGTACATTTTCAATTACTTAAAGGCATGGTCAAAGAAATTGAGTTGTAGCAAAAATATAGAAAACTCAAATTAATTTTTGCAATAGTTCGTTGAAAATACTCATTTAAAAAGCGGGCATTTATTAAAAATAAAAAATAAAATAAAAAAAAGGCAGACAAATCTATGAATTAGACGCACATTGAATGCATTATTAATTTACTAAGCCATTTTTTACGTAATGGACTGAAATATAACAAATGATAGAATATAGAGAGTTTTTTTTTTTTTTTAACCATTTCATTCAGTAAGAATTTAAAATTTTGAATAGACAGAGTTAGCTGAAAGCAACATCCTAACCAGGTAAGTTTATTTATGTCTGAATAAATGAAGCTAAATATAGGTCAAGGATAAGTGCGTTTCATTGCCAAGACATGCATTCACATTTCTCTCAAAAGGTTGTTACTAGAGTTACACCAATGCGTAAACATTTAGATTTAATACATTAAACACATTAGAAAACCGTTTAAAAAACAATTTAGAGAAAAAGGTAGTATTCTGTTTCGGGGGGGGGGGTCGTAAAAATGGGTGCCAAACTATTATTGATTTCAGTGAAGCTTAATTAGTGTTGTCACTTAAATCTGGAAGCAACATTTACTGTACCTATTATAGATATATTAAGAGGAAAAACACAATCGCTTGGCTCTCAAGTAAAAGTAATAGCTCTTTAGCTATAGTAGCATAACTATATAAGGTCACATTTATTTTATTATGTTATTTGCAAGTTACCTGAAGACAGGAGTCACTCCAAACTTTTTGTAAGTATGAAGTTGTGAAAATTTACTTTTGTGAAATTAGTTTTGTGAATTCAAAATTAGCCTTAAATTGGGTTCTTTTAATCCGGGACCAGTTTTTGTCAATTTGTAAAATTAAGATCCTGTTTATAATTTTTGTGGAAAAAAAAATATTAGTCATTGAAGAAAAATGAGTTCTTAAGTTGAAAATAAACATAAAATTATATCCAACACTGTCAACTTACAACAGAAAAACACGAAAAATTACCAGCATATCATTCAATATTTTCTAAAATGCATGTAGATACATTTAAATACCAATTGCTGTTGTAAATAGATAAGTTAAAAATTAAAATAAAAAAAAAATACATAAAACTTAAAAATTAATAAACTTACGATAAAAAAGCTTAAGTAAATATGTTTCTTGTAGATTTAAAACCAATATCTGAGAATGCTGTAACTAAGACTTGGAAGTTTTAGATAAGTTTAGGAATAAGTTGAAACTTTAAAAAATGAGAAAAGCTAATTAACACTAGAATTTAAGCACAGAAAGTTTCTTGAGCAATTTAACGCATAATGCCAGTAGGTCTGAAAAAACCTCAATATTTTTTTTTAATGAAAATAATAAGGAGATAGTTTTTAAAATAAAATATTTTGTGAATAGCCTGTCTTCACGATTAAAATATATGTGAAGATCTACTTGTATAATGAAATATTTTGTGAAGGGTTCACTTAAACGAAAAAATAATTCAATGCTTACACAACCATTAACGGACCCAAATTTCTCCTAAATTGATCAATTATTGCCAGACGAATAAGATATAAGACCAAATATTGTAAACAGTACAAATTTACTGACCAAATGAATTACTCTGACAAACTTAGTCAAATTAATGAGTTCTAAAAAATTATCAAATCACTCTAAACAATTTCAATTGCGCTTTCGATCAGGGAAACTAGCAAGTATAAAGTAAAATGAATCCAGTCTTGCATATTTCTTGTTGTTGTTTCGCATGACACTTGGTCAAGCCAAGCTAGCAAGCGATTGGCCTTTTGAGAATTAAGTCAAGAAAGTGCGCCTTTCGTTTAAAAAGAGAGCACCACAAGAGTGAAAGAAAAATAAGGATAGATGGCAGAACCACATCCTCAATTTAGACATGGATCTGAAGGGAAAGGAAATTTTCTCTAGATCCCTGCTCCGATGGTACTGCTCAGTGACCGACCACAGGACTTTCAATTCTTACCAGCACGTACTCGATTAGTCTTAAAAAAGTCTAGAATCGGACCTCGGCCCATTCGAACCGAAGTTACTCTCTCTAACCACTGGGCTACCATGGCCTCTTCTTATTTCTTAATTTCAATTAAAGCACACAAAATAGAAGATTAAAGATAATATTTTGTATGATATATTTAGAAATTTAAAAAAAAATAATTTATTTGGAATTTTTTTTATTTATTTATTTTTTTTTTATTGTATATATTTTGCAGTTTTGGAAGGTTTGTCTGGTAAGAGTATTAATGAGTTTTTACCATAGATGTATGATTGTCGAATAATAAATTGCAATTTATTTATCAAACTGAATAAATTACACTTTTAATACATTCACATACTTTTTACATTATGTTTTTTAATAGTCTTTGAAAACTCTCTATTTAAATATTTAAAAAGATTTTTAAAAGGAGAGTGGATAACCAAGGTAATAGAGAAATAAACCATCAATTAGCTCATCAATAAATATATTCAAATTGCCACATGTAAAGCATTGTTGTGCAAGTTATATTAATATATGCGTAAAAAGTAAGTTAGAGTTTTTTCTGTACTTAGAAGTTGACCCGCAGACACAATAAAGGCATAATTTGCATACAAAATGTTTGTTTGGTGAGATATGAATCACACGCGCCATAAAAGAATAACATTGAAGGTCGGCTATTGACCACAAATCATATTTAAAAATATGCTACATTACTGAATTAGACCGATTTTTCTTCTCTTTTTTCAGTGAACAATCGAACTTAATGCAATATTGAATGCATTTGACTTTTGTAACAATTAAATACGAAAGTAAACAAAAGTTTAAATTTTTCATATATTACTTATAAACAATAGTGATTTAAGAAATATAACTTAGTCATGAAATAACATTTTTAGGCCTTTGGTGGAAATGTTAAAGTTGTCTCGCTTATTAATTTAACTCTATATTTGATTATTTTAACAGTTAGCACTCACCTGCCAATAAGGTGACCCAGTTTCGAATCCCAGCGATGGCTGGATGATACGAATTCCGTACCCGGCTCGCAACATTCACAGTGCTGACGTACATTATCCTCAGTGGTAGACAGAGCCCCTCTTGCCGTCTGGCTAAACGTAGAGGGTTTTCCTCCCCATGTAACGTAAATGCGGGTTAGTTTCATCCAAAGGTTCTCCACGAAGGCAAATTAAATCCAATACATAATCCAGGAGTTCCCTAGTCTTGGACTGGATTCAAAATTGCAAGTCTACGGGGTTGAACATTGGTAGTCATAAATTCAAAATATGGTCGGCTTTTCAATGACGATTATAAAATAATTAACGTTAGATTTCATGAATAACGACTTATTTATAACATAGAAAGAGTGAAAAAACAGAAAGAGAGCGACAGGAACAGCTTAAAATATAATCTTCGGATTGACAAATTAGAAATAGAGCAGTTAAGTAACTTTAGAAATGTATTTAATCAGGCTAAAAATTATTATCTACTACTATGGGAATTGATAGATTGATGGAGTGAATTAAGAGTTTTACGGTGTACTTGCTTTCGAATGGAGATAATCACAGAAATGTTATCAAGCATTTTTATTAACAAAACCTGAGACAAAATTTAAAAGGCTAAAATAAAAGGAAGCAAAAAGGCGATTCGAGGTCGTTATTGCTCTAAGAATGGCACTAAGAGACATTTCAATCGACAAAGTTATGACTAATCGAGTTGAAATGAATCTGAACCCCACAAATTCAGACACAGATCTTACAGTATTCGTATTTCTGAAAACTTGTTACAAATTTAGTAAGATACAGGGTTGGCAGGTTTTTGACATGTGACAGTTTTTGACGGTTTAAACCATGGTTTAAACCGTCACGTCAAAAACCTCACTGTCATAAATGTCATAAACCTATAATCATATTTGAAATTTAATTATTACATAAAATTTATATATTTTTTATAAAGGATAGTGTTTCTAAATATGTTCTAGAAAAAATAAATTTAAAATTTTGAAGAAACACATATATTTTGAATAGTAACCAAAATCTTGTATTTTTGAAAACTCACATCTTTTGTAATATTATGTATTCATTTTCATGTGTTATTGAAAATCTGCAGTGATATTATTAAGAAATTTATTTATAACCAAATTTAGTGTATAGTATAGATTATACTAAAAATTAGACATTTTTAAACATTAGCAGTTTTGTACATCTTTTAAAGAAAATTCTTTTAAACAGGTTGGGCAACATTCACAATCAATTTATTAGGATGTTTCCATAGTTTAAATATTTCATGGACTTTAATGTTCTTCTGTTTTGTTTGACTTTTGTGATTGGTGGTTGTTAGTTTTTCAGAAAAATCAGTAATTCTGAATTTTAAATCTTCAAATTTTTTTTTAATTCATAGTTAACATAAGACAATACAAATTTAAGTGCTTTCTGTTAAATACACAGAGTAGTTAGTGTCGATTTACAGTATATTTAGCCTATTCATTTATTATGCTGAAAATTTAGTTTATCCAAATACTTGTGAATTTCATTTTGCTGAATACTATATAGTTTTGTTGAATATCTAAATATTCAGCTGTTGAATAATTACTCTTCGCTTTCAAGATATACATTATTTGTATTCTTAATACAAGTGCAGAAAAAAAAATTAAGAGATAAAAATTTTTTTAAAATGATAAGTGTAATAATTATTAATAAATATAATAAACAATATGAATTATATTTATCATTATACATAAATATAACTACTTTTAAATTCAAATTAACATACTGGATAATAAAGATATTCGGTATAACATAAAAAAAAAATTTTTTATACACTTGTATCAAGTTTGTATTTATACAACATAACTTGTAAGATCCTTATAAATATTAGTTATATGTTCCTTATGTGTCAAAAATGCATAGTAATAAACTTTTAATGTTATTAAATATTAAAAAAAAAAAATTTTCAAAATATAAATATTTAAACAATTTTTGTGCAAAATTTTTCTGCACATGCATTTGAATATAAATTTCTGAGATTTTAAATGTTATTTTACCTTAATTTTAATTAAAAAATATTTTAAAACCTGCTGATTACCTATAGTATAATTAAATTTCAATATAATGCATGGCAACTGTTGGTAGTTTTGAAGTTTATATATTTTCTTGGCAAACTTCAGTTTTTGACGGGTTTTTGACGGTTTAAACCAGTATTATACCCTTGTCATGTCAAAAACCACTTTTTGACGTCAAAAACCCAACCCTGGTAAGATATGATATATTATGGTAATCCAAAGTCTGCAAGAAAAAAGCATTTTAAAAAAAATTGTATTTTCGAGATATATAAATGTAGCAGTTCTCAATAATTTGCCCAAGCAGAAAAAACATGTTGCACTTTTGGCAAGATGGTGTGTAAAATAAAATATTTCCAATCACCAGTTGGCTTAGGAGGACATGTAGGTTGTAGCTTAACAGAGTGGCCATCATCGCGTATGGCCGTCTTCTCAGTCCTTAACAATGTGAAGTAGCATTTCACCGAAGATAGAACTCCGGTCCGATACGTTCTACTCCAAGTAAATTTTAAGCAAAAATTCCAATTTCCTTTTGGTTTTAAAGCAAACCAATCGAAAGAAAAATGTTCTCTTTAATGTTTCCTCTACTATATGGATTGGGGATACTTTTTAAGGTATACCTCAGTTGAATAAAAAGCAAAGGGTTAAGGCAGCCGTCAAAAAAAATTTATAGCCAGCAGAATTTCCATAAATCAAACTTTATCTAACATTTACATTTCAAAGAAAACAGCGTGCGTGCTTTAATGCAATTTTCACTGTCGGTTTCGTTCACCTATCGCCATGTGGTAGATTCAGGAGACAGCTTTATGCGAATTCCCAGACTTTTACAGCTGAAACAACACTTCGTGTTTGAATTGTGGTTACCTCATTTGGTGACAACCTGCTCCTCTACATTTTCACAACAGAGCAGAGTTTCTTTTTTTCCCCCTACACCTACTCCAGATGAATTATGAGTTTCCAAGTATTTTTCTCTCAAGTAAAAATAGTATTTATTTGGTATGCTTTGGAAATAAATTAGTTCCATAGCAAAGTAAGGAACTTATTCGACCACAGTTTTCAAAAGGTACAAAAACTTCAATACTAGCTGCAGGTTTAGGGTATTAATATAAAAATCAAAACATTTAGATGAAAACGTAGGATTAAATAATTGGATTAAGAGTTATTAAGTACGTATTGCACAAAATTATGATTTGTTACCATCTAATACAGTTGATTGTTAAAGTAAATATCATCAGGCGAGGAACTAAGAAAGAATGTATAGAGAATATGGATAAGGGAAAAAAATCTTAGAAATGCGGAGAAATAAGGCAAAATAAGCTAACAACTGTGTGCCAGGTACAAAAAAAAAATTTCTTAAAAAATTCTACAATAATTTTTCAATAATTCGTTATTTTTGAAATAAAAGATTAAGCATGAAATTTTAAAAAGAGGACCATTCAGCTGGAGCAATTAAAGCTGTTTTTATGGAGCAATCTTGGCCGGTTTTGTCACCTTTGCTTACTTTTGACAATCGCTCCTAAAAGAATTAAAACGTTAAAGAAACATTTTTGTAAGTAATGCATAGAAGCAAACATCCCTAGCAACAATTTTACCTTGGCCCCAATTGGGTTCAAAATTGGCTGATATTGGTCCTATAAGAACATGCACCGAGGGACCATATTGGGATGTCCAGATTTTTTTAATATTGTTCCGAGAATGGCCTATATAGAACCTACATTGGCTAAATAATGGATATAAAATATCGGATGAATCTGAAAATTTTATATAGTCCAATATTAGGAAAATAAAGGCCCTTTGAACCCTCACTGAACCAAGATTCATGAATATTGGTCCAATGAAGGCCCAAGTTATTTTACTGCTAGGAATGTTATCAACATTACATCACTTTGCCTTATTCATGCATGGGTTTTTTTCCTAAGTACTACAATTTGCCTATCTGATAATGAGTTTTCTTTATGACTGCTTGTTAGATATACTTTTAAACTACAATTTTCGTGGTGATATTGAAAGATAAAAGTTTCTACAGATTCAATATAATACAGACGGAATAGGTGGAAATGATGGAAAATCTTTAGTGGTCTATGAAAATGACTAACATTGGGTAATAATGCTGGGACAAAGAACATAGGAATCGGGTAATAATTCTGGGATAAGAAGACAATGGTGATATACCACTTGTTATTCTCAGATAGGACTAAAAAGTACTTTTTTAATTTTTATTTTTCAACTACCGAAAGAAACAATGCGTTATCTTTAAGTATTTGCAAAAATATGATTGGAAACGGATTTAAATACCATATGTCTAACAAGAAATTTTAAACTAGGTAATATCTAATGTTTTTACAGAACTTACATTTTACTTGATGAACGTTTTGTTTATTATATATATAAATGTATTATTATGAAATCAAAGACATTAATTAAATGAAATTGAAACAATCAGTAAAACAAAAAGATGCTGAAATGGTATAATTGTAAATGTAGTATAATTGATGGGATTGTAATAAATTCAATCCTGGCTATACTAAAATTTTGTTTTTACACTCACGATGGCTGTTTAAAAATATCACTTTCGTTATCATTGAGGCATGATGACATTTTTCAGGAGATAAAATTAATTTGTGGTAGCATCACACTTTTGAACCAAAACTGACAAGTGATCGATAAAAAGTTCGCCTTCTTTCGACCTGGCGCGTGTTGCATTACGTTGCTGAATACTAAAGGAATCACGTGTTGCTTGTGACTGTCCAGCACATCGTCTAAATAAATAACAACAAAAAAATAATTTAAAAATAGGCATGGGAAAAAATCTAGCCAATATGGACAGATGTTCCATGATAGTTTCAAACACCTCCAATCCGTTCTGAGATAATATCTAAGGATACGAAATACCCAATTCAAAGATAAGATCTAGAAGTGGAACAAATGGATGGTTAGGTATAACACAAAATCGCTTTTCCTACTTCAAAGTATAATTAAAAATAAAAGATTTTAAGACGTATAATTTCGAGACAGAAATAGTTCCAAGTTGAGCTTTTATAAAAAGTAATAATTTGAAATTTTGAGTTCATAATTAGATTATCCCACCTTGTCTATAGAAAAAAAATTGCTAAAAAAGTAACTTAATTAATTGGAACGGAAAATGTTCTAATATTGCTTCAAAAGAAGATAAAAAGTGAAAAATCATTGGAAACAAAATTGTTGTAATTTGAAATATTCGTTACGATCATCAAAATTAACAAAATGCATTGAATATGATTCTTATATTACAATTATAGTTTTCGTATACTTTGGAGATAATAATTTTGCTGGCGTTGAGACTTATAAGTTTTTGAAATTTTGTGAAATCGAGAAAAATCTAACTGATAATTTCGTAAGCGAGAAAATATTGTTCTGATTTTTTTAAAGAATAGCAAAAACTAGTGTCTGTTTAGACTTTTTGTTAAATAGTGAAAAATCTCATAATTTTGTGAATATTTGAAAATAAAGTACTGTGTGTTTGCCATAAAATATTTTGTTTACGATATAATATTTCTTGAAAGGTGCGTTTCAAGATAAAAAAAAATTGAGAAGGTTCACTTAATGTACTGAAGTTTCTCCTAAAATGATCCCTGCTCGGTAAGTTCGTTGACTCAAGGAATACTTTTAAATCAGAAAAATCATCTTCATAGAAAATATTCAATTAAATTGATAATATTTTCTTAAAAAAAAAAAAAATGCATTTTTCCGGAATGACTTTCTACAATAAGAAAACTAAAATACTAAGTGGTGATACTGATAAGTATTCAAAATCTAAGTTTAAAAATGAAAAAAAAAAAAAATTTATTTATTTTCATCGCAAACTCATTAACTACAAATTCTATAAGAATTAACTAAAATGATTTAATAATACTCTATTTTTCAGAACAGAAAACCAATTTTAATATATTAAAAAAAAGAAAAGAAAAAAAATTCGTTTTTTTAATCTAGGTAAAAAAAAAAGCATAAAAAGTGACCTGGTTTATTTTTTATTTTTAAGAATCAATAACTGTCGCTTAGCACATTACGATTTTAATGTAAATAAACAATACCCAAAGCACACCTAACCTTGACAGTGAAAAAGATTACATTCAAAAGCACAAGATGGCGCTTGATTCGATGCACGCAATCCTTGTAGTGAGGGGTGGGAGGTATGTATCAACAAAACAAGAAAACGTGCTTTAACAAATATAAAACATAGACCGAAAATTTATAGTAATTTATAGACTTATTTCAATACATTTCCTTATAACGGTAGAATAAAAAACATAAAATGTAAGTAATGTAATACCGAGAATGAAAAAAGTACTAATAAAAATTCCTAACAGAGAATCGATCGATGGTATCCAACTGAGACAGTTAATACTAAGATGATTCATCTTTGCAACTGGTTCCTCTTGTAATGTAAGAAGGCAAATAAATTTTTAAATGCTATTACCACTACCAAAATAAATTTTTTTTTTTCATACAATTTAAATAAATGTTTTTATAAAATAATTCGTTAAAACAGTTATCAGATATTTATAGGAAGAGGGTATTAGTTTCTTACCCATCCTTGTCTGATTTGGAAACATGAATTAATTGAGAAACTAGATGTAATTTTTTTTTTTAAAGATGCTCAATAACAGTTCCTAAAATCTTTTGTTTCCTTAATTATAACTTTAAAAAATATTATATTTAATGTTATCAAGTATTACATTTTTAAAGGTAGATATTTTATGCACATAAATTAGAAAGTATTTTATTAGAGACGGAGAAAAATCATTTTTAATATAAAGTGTATATAACTGATAGTTTTAAAGGAAATAAAATCAAGAATTGATCAGGAAGTAGTAAAATGACCAGGTAGTCAAGCAATTATTAGGATGGAAAAAAAATTAAAATAATTTAAATTTTTCTTAAAAAAATAATAATAAATAAAATAAATTAAAAGAAGAAAAAGAAAAAAAAAAAAAAAAGAGAGAGAGAGAGAAAGAAAAGAAACGTAAAGGAAATATTTTAAGGAATGACTTTTATTCCTATTTCTTAGAATTGAACACAGTAAATCTCATTAAAAGAAAACACATTATTAAATCAAAAAAGTTAATTACATAGATTAAAAATACTAGCAAAAAAATTTAAAATTTTATAAACTCTTTCTTATAGATTACAATATTATACAACATAAAATTAGCATATGTTGTTTATCATACAAAAAAATACTTTTACAGAATTTTCGAAATTTTTTTTTAAAAATTATAACTAGCCGAAATAGCAAACTACTATTTGCTTTGTGGTAATGGTTTAATAAAAAATTCTAAATATTTTGAATGGATGGTAGAAACTAAATACTAAACTCTATTATATGGAAAATAATGAATTCAAACTAATAATAAATTCAGATATTAGAATTTAATAAAATAAATCAAATTATAATTTTAAATTTCACTTACTTTGGAAAATTTAAAAATTTTAGGGTTATGATTATTTCGATCCATATCGATTCCCATTCATGCGCTTTGGAGAATAAATTCCAGCGAGCGTAAACGGTCAATCAACAGTTTCTACTAATCACAAAAAAAAGTCAATGTTTTTATTGAGTTGTTATACAATTTTCCTATGTTTATGTTTATATTTATAATAAAACACGATTACGTAGGTCTAACACTGTCAAAGGTTTCCAGAAGTCTAAAGAACAAACGGTTACGGCGCGCAGAACGCAAGACTATGTTATTTATACAAGAGCGCGTGAAAATGGCAGACGTCTGTTTTCTCGACCAATCAAACGGAGACTCAGTTCGGCGCCATTTCACTGATTTGTCCGTTTTACGAGACAGGAATGGCGGCTTGTAGAGGTAGTATTTTTGGCACGTTTTTCATTCTTGCCTTCTCTATTTTACCCCTGCGGAATATTTTAGCCGGAGAAGCGTATTGAGTTTCCTAAGCTATTACATTCATCCTCATCTTGGCGCTCCTGCAAGAACACTTATTGCAGGAAAGCCATAATAATTGATATTGGCGGTAAGAAGGAGAAGATAAGGTGTCGAAAAGCAGATAGTGAAAGTATAAGAATTATTAGATAAAATTGAATTTAGGTTTGATAGAAATGAAAGGGGCTGGATAGTTTTAAATAGCTAACTTTTGATAGTTTTTAATAGCTAATTGCAGATTTAAAACATAATAATTTATTAAAAGCTCTAACTGACGATATGGAGTCGGGAAAAATGTTGAAAAGCAATGAGTGGATAAAAACGATGCGATTAAATTTAAATCTTATTTGATAGAAATTAAGAGGTTTTGTAACTAGTAAATAGCTAAATTTTAGGTAAAATTTTATGTATCATTTTATTATCGTTATCACCTTTTTTGGTAATGCTTATTACAGAACTTTTGCGAAAAATAATACGTTTTATTTTATATACTGTCGCAATTATAACAAATTAAATATTTCTCACTTTTAGGCTTGCGAATAAGATTTTCACATATATGTATTAAATATTTTTAAAACTGGAAGCAAATTTTTTTAAAAAAAGGCAATGAAATGAATCTTATGTGAATTATAAAAATGAATTTTTTAAATTTTGAGTTATAAAATGGATTATTATTAAGTATAGATTTATGAGAGTTTCTTCAAGGCCTCCATTCTGTTACGGGCATCCAAATAGCATTCCAATGTATGGATCGAAAACTTTATTTCAGACACATCTTTTATTGTTTTTTTAACTATTTTAATTCCTTTCCTAAGTTTTTCTTCATTGATTTCTTAATTGGCAAGAACTTATGCACAATGTTTATTAAAATAAATTGCAACATTTTATGTTGATGCACTGACTTTCACCCCAGCAAAAATAAAAAGAAGACCACCAACATACTTAGTGGCTTATTGTCAGTCATTCGACTTCTGAATACATTTTGTATGCACAAAAATATTTTCTAACTGCAAATATGCATGCAAATTTCATGTATAAACAAATAATGAGTAGTAAAAAATATATACCATTTATCATAAACTTATTTCACAACATTTATCACAATTTTATCAATGTTAAGAGTGCGAACATTTCAAACTCTACTTATTCAATTTAAAAAGGGAAACATTATCACTCGACATTTTTTCTATACTCAACCAAATTTTGTTCATAAGCACACACATATTTCTCATGAAATATTATATTGTTTAACAAAACTAAAGGTATAATATAGATGAAACTTAGTGAACATTTTTTTCTTTTTTAATTAGTAAAAACTGAGACATCACATATTAATACCTAATATTGCAGGGTTGAAAATTTATATATTTCGAGATGGGAAAGGGGAAAAAACAGGTAACAGAGCTTATTTTATCCTTCAGGGAAAACCAGCTATAAATGAAAGGGTTTAACCTATAAAGTTTTTCTTTTTTCTGTTCCAGCTTATTGTAAATTTTTTTTAGATGACTTAAAATTGGGCCTCAAAGGGAGAATTAAAATTAATTAATAGATGTAATTCATGTAATACATTTAAATATCAAACGGTTATATACTAAAAAAATAATTTTTTTTTTATTTATTTTTTTTTTTTTAAATTTAATTTCAGAATATTTTTTTACTTAACCTTGAGGTTTCGTTACATGTTCCGCTCAGTTTACCAATCCCTGTGGTTTCTTTTCATTTATCATTGTCTTTTTTTTGTTTCCAAAGACGATAAAAATAGATATTTCAGTTAGAAGAATTAATCATTATACTTTTATGTAAGCAGATTTTATTAACGTGTTTAACGCGGCAAAAATTAAAAGGATATCTGGGTTTGAAAAAAAAAATTGTACTTGAAAAAATTAAAATTGAGAATATACACAGAATGTGCGATACAATAAACAGTAATAAACGAGAAGTAATTTTACTTGTTAACAAACGATAATTTTATATCATAACAGTTAACATTGGGAAGAGTTTTTATCTCTTCTGTCTTAGTATTTTTAAAAAATTTTGATGCAAATATTAGGATTTATATCTGGCAACATCTAATCTCCCTTATTTTTTATTTATTTTTTGTTTCGTTTGACATCAAGTCAAGCGCAAGATTATAAAATGAAAGTTGCAAAAGAGATACATTTTTTCTAAAATGGGTAAATAATTGTTATTTAAAGGGTAAAATACAAAAAAAAAAAAGACTTAAAACTGTCATAACTTTAAAACAATTTGAAAAAAAAGAACTCACTAATTTTATAATTAAGAATGGTTGATCCGTACAAACATATCAAATTTCAATTCTGTAGTTGATTTTCGGCGGACAGAAGATCGACCAACATGATTTTATTTACTACAAGTTTAACAGCTAATAATTCTCAAACTGAATAGAATCGTAAACTTTTTTTTTTTATTCCATCGAATTCCTTGTACATTTTTCTATACGCCGACGTAACTTTAAACTTCTAACTCTCATAATTTTTGAGAGGAAAAATAAAATTCAACGTAAAGCAAAAAAAAAAAAAAAAAAAAAAAAAAAAAAAAAAAAAAATTGCGAAAAAGAGTATTTAAAATTGCACAACTTTTTGAACAAATAGGAATTTTAAAAAAAAATGTATCAAGTTCATAAACAAATAATGCCACATTTTTGGGTGTCAAATTTCAACTTAGTTGTTGCATTCCTGCGGCTTGTAGAGCGGCTCGTATTGTCTTTTTTCATACAAGTGTTATGTTTAATAATTCTCGAACTAATTATAGAATTTTAAATTTTTTATTCCATCGCAATCTTTGTACATTTTTCTATATATAGAAGTAAATTTAAGTTTCTAAGTAGCATAGTTTTGGTTTAGCAAACCAAAATGTAACGTAAAGTTGAACGCCCAAAACAGCACCGGCAGCCTTGAAAATTTTTTTAATTTGAAGATTATAAAATACCTAATAACTTAACCTAAACAGCATTATCTATTTTATTTATAAAACATTTATACGTTTGTACAAAAATTAAAGCATTAATTTTATATAAGTTGTATATAAATTAAATTGTATATATCATATATAAATTTAATAAAATGTTTATAAACACAAGGTTCCACATACAACAATGAAATACTAAATTAAGTTTATTTTAAATTAAGTGGTATTTTTAATTTGTAAAAGCATTTACTTATTTCTTGATAATTTCTATAAAACGAATTTCTAAGTTTCACACTCACAGAAACAGAATATTCGAATATTTCTAATATTTACAAATTTAGGATATTTTTTAAATGAGAAGACTATCAGTGATATAATTATTATGGTCTTTTTATTCCTGACCATTTCAAATTGTCTTTGGATAATGGCAAATAAATAGCAAAAAAATTTATTTATACAAATGTTTACAGTTTTTAAAAAATGTTTTGTTTATTCACAAAAAAATGCTCATGAAAAGTACTCTCTTTTATAAAAAAAACTTTATCATTAATTATAGAAGGTTTTATGGAAAAATTATATATTATTTAAACCTTTGGGAAAAACAATGTATTAATAAGAATGAAAAAAATTAGGAGGTTTCGACTTAAATTCGACAGCTTTCAAACACGTGATCTCATAACCAATTAGCATAATAAACAAGCATAAATAATAAATAACTGAGCATTTCAGTAGTTAAAAAATTTGACTTAAATTAAATGGCATTATGTAATTCCTGTTCAAAAACTATTTTCAAATATACCGTGTCATAATTAATAATGATGAGGACATAAATCATGAAAGTTTTCACTCAAATGGAATTTTCAACAAATGTATCATCAATTAAACTGAAACAGTGCGTTGAAACAACATTAAAAAAAAGCCAAAACAATTTCAGATTTACAGGAAATCGTCAATCAATACAAGTAAGAACACTACGACGTAGCAAAAAGTAATCTAAATAAGAAAAAAAAAATAATGATTAATTCCAGGAAAAGATGGGACGGAAAGGGCAAAAGGGAAAGCATCTTTAGAAAAAGAGTCCAGTGAAAGCTGCTTTCCAGCAATCCTCATCCAATCACAGTGTAGTTTAAAGTAAGTAAGAGTTCGGCGTTCCTTCCGCGCCGCGGTTTGCGTCACACGAGTTCTAAATACATCTCTTCCTCCCACGTTTCTGGAAACCTACTTTTGTGGAAAGTTTTTGTTTTTAAAACGTGTTTCCGTCATCCACCATTGCTTGCAAATCCAAACAATTCAAATGTTTCGGAATGTATTGTTGTTTATGATTTATCTCGAAAAAATTCTTCAAATCGGTTTTTCTAGAGAATGACATTAACATAACTAAGCAGTGAGTGTTTCCAATACAATAACGTAAGGAAACAATTACTTTATTTATTGTTTTAAACACATAAAATATAATGTTTAATGAGGAAATAATTAATCTTCCAATATTTCTTTTTTTTTTTACATTGTTAGATTAATTAATCGTCCACTCCTCTTTTTTCGTGGGCGTGGATAGATATATTTATTATTTATTTTTTGCGGCATAAAACGTAGTTTATGAAAGTTCAAAATTTAATAAGAATTGTTCTAACTAATAGATATATTATTTAATTTATTAGATTTAACATAGTTTAAGTATGAAAGAACCGGAATCAACTATAGATTGCAGCATAACCAAGAATTTCATATAATTTTTTTTATTTTTTAAAGGTGAGCATGATTTAGTCCCATAGGCGTCGCATCAGATTACTTAAAATATTTGTCAAAAAAACTATTTTGTAAACAGATATTTATGCATGCAATCCCTACTGAAGAACTATCTCAAAACTGTAACTTGCGCGTAGCAGAACAGTGTTCTTAAATAAAATTTTTATTCCAAATTTTGAAATTGTTTCGAATGTAATTTTTCCAAACTTATTTTTTTGCCCTTTATTTGCATTCTACAAAAAAAAAAAATAAAATAAAAAAAAAATAAAAAACTAATGTACCGGGATTTTAGTGTCTTACGTAATCATTACCCTTCTTCCCCTTTTATAAGCATAAATAAACCAATTACAAACCTAAGATGCTTACGTAATATTCAGAGTTTTTTCAGATTTACGTCAAATGTTTCCTCTATTTATTAAGTAAACTGCTACAAAATTTACAATTCGAAAAGACTAATTATTAAAATACGAGAAAAATAAAATGTACTACACATTAACTATTTGAACTTGAAAAAAAGTGTTTTTTTGATTGATTTCATAATACTAGAATTGACTTCATAAAAACATTGTCAGAAAAAAGTGAAAGCCGCATTTAAGAAAACCTATTAAGATTTTATAAATGTCTTTGAAATTTGTTCAAAGGAATTTCCCTTTAATCATACTAAAAAGTATTTACTTTTTATTTATTGATTTCAAATGCAATAGCAGGGGTAAATAAAAGTTCAGTTTTCTAAAAAAAAAAGGAAATTGTTCAAAATATATAAAGAATTTTTAAATAATTGCATAGTTATTTAATTCTCACAAAAATAAAAATTGTGATTTTTCGTACCATGTCCCTGAGATATTCAAAACTCAGTGCTTTACCTTCACATAAAAAGTTATGTAAGATTAATGATGATTTAAAGAAACGTTCTCGAGACAATCGTATACATTTTTATAAAATTTTCTTATTTTTCATTTATTTATTTATTTTACTTAAGATTTTTTTTTGTGCTGCTAAGAGTGCCATCTCACGAGTTTTATTAAGTTATATGATTTAATAAGTTATAAGATAATCAATGTAAAGCAAATAATATAAGACAGATAATATAAGACTCATTTAATAAGTTCTATGAAAAATATCTTATCTAAATTTTTTAAATTATATTTATCAAAATTTTTAAGGCATATCTCATATTCTTTCATTTAGTTTCTTCTGGTTTTCTTAAATTTTGATTATTTTGTCTGGTACTATTATAGAATCAAGATAATCAATGTAATGCAAATAATATAAGACAGATAATCTAAGACTCATTTAATAAGTTCTATGAAAAATATCTTATCTAAATTTTTAAAATTATATTCATCAACATTTTTTAAGGCAAATCTCATATTCTTTCATTTAGTTTCTTCTGGTTTTCTTAAATTTTGATTATTTTGTCTGGTACTATTAAAGAATCAATTAAAACATCTTTGTCAAATTCAAATAGCTAATGTTTTTGCGAATTTCCTGTTTCGAATTTTAAATACAGTATAATATTTCCAATGTTAAATCTTTCATCCACATTCAACTTAACATATTACTTAAAATTGAATTGACGTATATAAAAAAAAAATAACGTTTGAAAAGTTTAAGTGCATAAAAATGTACTGCGGTTATTTTGTAAATTTTAAGATACATTATTAAATGCTATAATAATATTTTAAAATGTAACAAATGAAAACATGGTAGAAATTACGAGTTAAATTGACGCCGTACCTTCGTATTTAAAGATCTTACTCGTTTTCATTATTCATCAATCTCCGTCCTGATACAGGAAAATAATAACACATTGCTTTTAAAATGCATCTCTTCAAATCATAAATGGAACACTTTGCAGACAGAACGAATTGAGCCCGAGCATAGAGCCTAACAGAGAGATCCCTCTGATCAATCGGTTAAGTGTTAACTGCCTTATTATTATTCGTGGTCCCAAGTGTCACTTCGTAATTAATGACAACCCTTTTCTTTTCACATTCCTCAGGTAGGTCGAGGTGTACATAAAGGTCTAGTCAATTTTTTGTTTGTTTTTCTGACTAAAGTAGAATTTTAGAATGGTCTTTCAAAATTCATCTTATGGGGGACTTAACTTCATTGTTACAGTTGTTAATTATGTCAGTCGTAGTCACTTATATAATTACAAAGATAAGTAACCATATGCAATTCTTTAAATAAAAACCATTCCATAGGCATAAACTAATTTGCTTCAATGCTGTTTTAGTATAGTTTCTAATATAAAAATCTTGTTTTTCCAAATTATCTTCGTCCTTAATTTCACTTTTCACTTTTCTCATGTAACTAGTACCCTTATACATAATTTGAAGCGCTATTTAACGTTCTTCAAAACCTAATTAAGAAAGAATAAAAGAATTTCAAAACATCAAGGTTTCCTTTCTAGACACGGGATCATCAACTGATTTGATTTTAGAATGTTGGACTGTTTGAAGATTTGGTCAAGAAACTATAATGTAATGGTCAAGTTTACAAGTTAGTAAATATAACTTCGACAGTGCTCTTTAGACAAGTGAAAAATTCGAAAAATTTTTAATTTTCATTTGGTAAATGAATTTAAAGTATCATTTAAAAATGTTAAAGTGAAAAAAAATAAAATCTACGCTTTCATTGGCGTATTGGCGGAATACACAGTGATATTAGCAACCATGCATATGTTTCCGTCAGGCCTCAAGGATAAAATACGTAAAAAGAAAGTAAATAAAAACAGAAAAAAAGAAGAAATTCCGAAATCTAGTTTTATATTAAGTATACAACCTGATTTCTCCTCTCATTCATTAAATGCCTTCCTTTCTAACATACCCAGAAGCATAGCTGATCAGTTACTAATTGCAATATGGTGCCGCCATATAGGCGTCGTGTCTCACTTTTTTTTTTAATGTTTACAAACATTGGAATGGATGTTTCATTTTTTATTTTTTTTATTTTATGAATCAAAATGATCTTACAAGACTCGCGTGACGGGAAATAGTATTCGGTTATAAAGGAGATTTTCCCGCTCATTTTTTTAATATACCTTTTACGTTCATTTTTTATACCTCATACTTCGACTACCGTTCTTTAATCATAGGGTTGATATTTAATAAAAAACGGCGCCGTATTTTAGGGTGTGGGAATGTCTGCTGTCGTCAAAATATTTCAAAAGAACGGATTTTTTTTATTTGGGCTGTTGGACCTATGCAGTGGTTCCCATTTTTTTTCTAGCTGTGGAACCCTAAATGAGTAACCTTTCAGCGGAACCCCAACTTCCTAGGATAAGTAAATAAAAACAATTGCGAACGTATTTGCTAATAAAAGACTATTTTTAAAAAACGCTTCATAAGAAAAAATGGAGGTTTTTTTTAATCGTTTTATCATTAACAATTAATCTTAAGTTAGTTCTTATGTTTGATAGTTAAATTCAAAGTGACTGAACTACATCTAGTCTAGTTATAAATTTGCTTTTCGTGTAATGTATGCTTGTATATTTTATTGTTTGTAGATTTTACTGACCTTGCGCACCACATACATATTGGGCAGACAACAAAACCCGAAAATAACGAAATCTACTTACCTTAAAGTGGTAAATTGGTTTGACAATTTAATTACCGGGAATGCAATCTAAATTGATTTAAAAAGTGCGGAAACGATGGATATTCGCATAATAAGGGTCACAATCTTCCTACTTACGACTGCCAGAAGATAAGCATCATGTAATATTCATTGATAAAAAGAATTCCATTTAGATGGTCCAGACTATTAACGACGCGTTTACTGCCATAATGTGCAAAGTGATAAAGAGCTAGTCTTGAAGAGATGAATTGGTGGTTGTTCTGTTACGGTATGGGCCGGAATCAGCCGTGCAAGCATTTGTGGACAGTTTGTACGCTAAAATTTTTTTAACAGCTGCTAAACAGCTTCGTCGACGTATTGATGGTCCACTCTTCATGTTTCTGCAAGCAATGCTCCTATGCACACTTCAAAATAACATCTTAAGGGGTTTCTGGATAATGGTGAAGTACACGTTCTAGATTGAACACAATGCAGTTTCAACTTGAAATTGATAGAAACACATTCGTAAGAACAGTGAATGTAGAAGACAGTGCAACTGTATTATACAGTATAACTTGGCGAAACTATACCATATAAAATATAACATGTTTATTTAGAAAAAAAAAACAACAACTTCTTATTGATTGTAACTTACAGTTTTACGGGTGGACCTATCGTTTCGATACGCACTGTAATTTCTAAATTTTCTTTCAAAATTTTTTTTCAACAATGTGCTTGCATCAACAACGCCTGAGGCTTCAACGACTTCAGTCAATATTTGTAATTGCTTGCTCATTGTTTCGCATTGGCTTGTTTTTATAAACATAATATGCCTTGCCATTGGAAATATAAAAAAAAAAAAACTTGCATCAAAGAGCTTAAATTTGTAATTTGTTGTGTAAGTACAGGAAGTGCTTGATTATAAAAATAATGTTGCGTATGCAACTTAGTTGTTTTATCTATCAATTTCAGGGAATCAGAGAACGTTTTAATTAAAATCGTATATTTTTCATAAACTGCCATTTATAAAATTTTGGAACACTGCAATACTAAAACCACTTTCTCATGCAAAATTATGCTAATTTATAAGAAATTGATTATTTTAAAACATAAAACGTTTACTAATAAAACATACATTTTAAAATTTCTTTTCAAACTTCAAAATTTTGCCTATTTTTTTTCATTCCAGTATTTCGATTTTTTAAATGCGTTTTTTAGATTACTTTTTATTTGGTTATCTAAGTTTCACTGTTCTGATAATGTTTTGAAGAATTCAAAAGCCTATAAAATCGAATTATGATGATTACAAAATACTGATTAAAGTAAATATTTTCTTTTCTTACCTCAGTCAAAAAAGTTTCGAAAATGTTCGAAAAATGGGGTCAAATAGGTAAGCGTCATTGACGAACAAGAAGACAGATGATCTTATATGACCTCATTATTCATTTAGCTCAAATTTCAATCTCAACACACTTTCGACATGATTATAAACGACAAAAACAAAGCAATTTTGAAAGCTTTCACAAACTGATTTGCAGTTAAAAGATATCGATTAAAAAAATCTTTATCAAATCAAAAATCTTTATTGATATTAAAATACGTTTAATTTAAAAATAATGATTATTTGCTTTAGTGGTTTAAAATACATTTAAATTTATACTTTTTAATAAGTGGGTTGAAAAGGAATAACGTGGAAAAAATTTAAGACTAAATATTTTGATTTATTACCAACGTTTTAAAATTTTTACTCATAAATATAAATCCAAATGTGTGTATGAAAATTGATTAGGCTGTCTACTATGCTGCTCCATCATTCTAGAATAGTGCAAGGAACATTTTCTTGACTTTTTTTTATAGTAAAAGTATGACCATCTTGTTAACCCCACTTGACTCCAATGAATTTTTCATTTGACAAGTTTTAGAGACAAGAACTTGTGCCAAATCTCATAACACTTTGGCATAGCTGGAAAAATTTTAGTACTAGAAATGGGACAGTATATAAGTAGATGAGTTGCAGCACACGCAGAAAATTCCGTGACATTTTACAGTCGAAGCTGGTCACTTTGAGAATTTTTGAAAATACTTCAAGTTTCCAATAAACAAAACTTTCAAATAAACAATGTTTTTATGTTCGATGAGTTATTTTTAATATGATATAGAACCTTTTATATTGAAAACTATGATTGACTATCATAATTCCTTGCTGAGTTTACACATATAAGTCTTATTGATAATCGCATATTATAACTATAGAATATTGATATTAATATGTAACTGATAAGAATAATAAAATATGCACCAAGCCCTTTTTGTAAAAATGTAAAAATTAAGCTTCACCAAATTGAAAACTTAAAACAAAATGCAATTAAAAGCTTTTAAATTGAAGTTTTTTTCCCAGGGAAATAAAATCAAAACGCACTTTCTTATTTATAAAACTATAAATGAATATTCTACAACAAAAAAGTTTCAGTTTATTCGGTAATTAGTTAATTGAATACATAGTTTAATGATGTAAAAGTTAGAAACGTTTATAGTCAATCAAATTAAAGCAATATTGTCTGCTCACAGCAACGAAATCAAATGGCATTACAAAAAAGTTATAACGAAAAAAATTACATACCTGCCAACTTTTACGCATTTGGCATAAAATTTTATTTTCATATTTAAAGTGGTAGTAAATATATACTATTTTTTCTTTTATAAACTTAATTTTTAAATAGTTTTGATCACCACTATTCTTAAAAAAATTAAGCATATATATTAATATGCGTAACTATCATTGCTATCAGCTTAAGCATCTCCAAATACAACGTATTTTTTTGCTTAAAATTGCAATTTTAATTCCATTTTAATACCACTGGGAAAAATCATAATGGAAGGAATTAAAAGTTGGCAGTTATGAAATTATAAACAATGAAAATTTACATGCTAACTCAAAGGTATTTATTGTTCTCGTTTGAAAAATAATGACAAAAGTATTAAAATAAATAAAATAGAAGGAAAAGTAACGCATTCAGAAACTGCATTCAAATATAAAAAGTAACTATTGAATTAAATAAATATTTTTTACTTTTGCACTAAGTATAAGCTGTTTAATAGAAAACAGTATTTCAAAAGAAACTTTACAGTTCTGTGAATATGTTTAGAATAAAGTAGAAAATAAAAATAAAATAAATATCAACAAAAAATATTTCCCAGGTTTGAGTTATTTTAATCTACTCACAAAAATAGATGTTGAGAGAATCATACTATTAGAAAGATATGACGATAATAGTTTTAATTTTTCACAATTGATAAATGCATTTAATCATTAAATAACGAAGAAATTTGTTTTCGTTTTAAAAAAAAAAATGACGAAAACCTTAGGAGATAAAAAGCTTTAGTGTATAACTCAAGTAACAAATCCTCTTATATAGCCTTGTGCTTAATCTTTAAGTAGCTAAATCATTCTATCACTTTTTAAAAACACGGGTATGTATTTACTCGTAATTTGCAAGGGATTGTTAAATACACTTTTCATCATATAAAAGAAGAATTTTTTAACCATTTTTACTAAGAAGAAAAAGTTACTATAAGTAGTTACAGCTAAAATAAAAAAATATATATTTGTTTTTATAAAATATTATATATTTTTAAAAAAAGTCATTAAGCTACATTTCGTCACTCTTTTAAATTAAGTTTTCGTTTTAAGCTTTTTCTCTACTGCCAAATAACAATATTTATTACTAGGAGGCTAAGTTCTCTGTCTCGATAAAATAGCTCCTCATATTCGAGGATGTTTATCTTTGATGATGATCATGATAATATCATTGTTTTATATTCGATATTTACGGTAAGAAATGGAATTAATTATAGCTCGTAAAATTTTTATTAAATATCGTTAATATTTTACGATATATTACGTAGCTATAGTCTTAAAAAAGCGAAATTACATAGTTAAAAAGGAAAAAGCCATGAAAGCCTACTGTTACTGTTTCCCTTAGAAATAGCAAGGTTGTTAAGATCTGGAAAAATTTTTATGGAGTAAGTAAAATAGTAAAACAATTTAATGTTGTCAATTTTTCGTACCTACTAAACGAATTTTCGATTTTAGTACATATATGGGGGTAATGGGAATATTAATGCATTGCTTAAGTAGAAGCAACATTTAAATAATTTCAGTACCTCGGAGAAAAGTTAGATACAATTTTACGGTTTTTTCCTGGCCGTAGCAATCCTGAATAGTGTTTATAAACACTGAAATTAACCTCCAAATTTTAGAAGCATAAAAACTCAACAAATGTTATTGTGTTATAAATAACTAGATAAATATAGAAATACAAAGGTTTTTGTTGTTGTCCAAGAATTTCAAATGAGCAATAACGTTTTATTTTATTTTTTTTTTACTTCTTTTTTTTTTTTAACATTTTAATATTACGGACATGTTTTCTTTATTGATTTTGCATGCTTTCACAATGTCGATAAACTGTTCCATTTACACGGAAAAAACGTTTCATTTAGAACAAAAAAAACTTTACGTCTTCTTTCTCCAAACCCTGGGACCCCAACTATAAAAATTCTTCCTTTTTTTTTTAAACAACATATTTATTTTATCAAAAATTATAGTAATTAAAAATATAATTAGGCTATAAAATAACCACCAATCATTTGACGCAGAATTTTTATTAAACATATTTTTCGTACTTTTTATATTATTTTGTAAAATTATAGGTAAAACTAAGCAAAAAAATATTATATTTAGGATATTAATAATTTATGGTTGTGAAGCACCAGTGTATTTTTCTGCGTTAAAGGTAAAATCTTCCAAACAATATTTTTTCCAATTTCCACTCATTTTCAGTTATTTAAGTTGCAGTTATCTAAGAGAAACAATTATTCCTCAATCAATCATTCATATTCAAATATTTATCAATTTATTATTGATAAATATTTGAATATGAATGAGAAAAAAAATCTCAAAGTACTTTTTGGAGATTTTATGTTAGTACAAACATTATTCCGATAATTTAACAAATCATTTTAATAACTATTACTGTTTTTTATAACAAAAATATAACCAAAATATATTATTACTTTTAATTAGAGTATCAAGAAAAAAAAATACATATAAAAAGGGCACCGGTAACCCACCTGCCTTGAAAGGTAAATATTTCTAACTTTCTGAAAACTATAATCAGAGATCTATACAGAATGTTTTTCATGGTATATGATACATGTATATGCATTCATGCAAAATAACAAAATATTTCTCATTTTATTTTCAGGGAAAGGGCATTCTTTTAGGCTCTCGATGATATAAATAAAGACGTTAATGTTTGATAGAAATCTTCACACTCTGTGGGCGACATTAAATGGCAGAATAACATACGAGATTCAATTAACTGAACAATTTATGATTTCCGATCGCCCTAATAATAGCGGACACCGCTCAGCCTTGAAAAATGCGCTGTCTGCCGTCATTTTATGATCTTTGACTGTAAATGACGCGTGGCATGAACTCACAGAATGCGTCAATGTATTTTTCTCACTTGACGAACTCACGCATTATAATTTTATTTACATTTTAAATTACACTCAAACTGTTTTGTGTATAAACACTTCACGCAAAAAAAGTTCGCTAATGCTCATTACTATAACTAGCACCTGCAACTAATCTCCATTTTAAAAGAAAAAAAAATATGTATATTATATTAAATGATAAATATTTTGTTTAGAAATAAATTAATCTGCAATTCTGAAGAAGAAAAAAATGTTTTGCCATTAAGCTGAGCATTTAGTTCAAGAAGGATTTTAATTAAGTCATCATCAATCTAAATTTTCTTCTAAATGGAACGAAATTAGAGAAATGTAAAAAATTTTTAGAAAGAATAAACAACTCAATACTAAAAATTTAAAACTCAGAATTTCTTTTCTTGAATATGGATTTCAAAAAATCACAAAGCGATTTAATGCAGAGAAATACGAGCAAAATATTCTTGAATTTTATGCGTATTGGTATCCAGATTTCTCTGCGAAGTCGACGGTCGTATGCAGCAACAAATCACATGCGTGGAGAATACAATAGCTAAAATGAAAAGCGTTTATGAACAATAATGTTTTGTTAGAACCCACGTTTAAAATAAAACCGGAGTATTCTCCTGCTTTGTGAAGCAAATCTTCTGATAAAATGGGGTGTTTTTTCGACTTTTTTTAGCTCTAGAATAAAGGGGATATTATTACCAAACTTCAATTAATTTTTCCTAAACAATCTATTTTATAACAGTTGAACAGCTGACCCAATTTTGAGTTTACGACTACCAATGTTCAACTCCGTAACCTTGTGATTTTGAACCCAATACAGAAGACAAGGAAACTCCTGGGTCAAGAATCGGAAGAAATTTACCTTCGTTGAGGAATTTTTGAGGGAACTAACCCGCATTTGCCTTACATGAAGAGGAAAACCACGAGAGCCTCCCATGGTTAGTTGAACCTCCCACGGTCTAACCCATGATCCGTCTACAAATGAGAATATTTTACGTCAGCAATGTGGTCGGTGTGAGCCAATTTGTAGTCTCTTACCTAATTTATTTCGTAAACATAAAAACTAAAAAAAAAACTAAAAAAAAAAAATTTTTTTTTTTTAAAATCTAGTAATGGTCTAAATGAATTACAAAGTAATAAAAGAAAGCAGCCCGAGTTCTTCAGAACCGAGGCACCCAAAACAGACAATCAACAATGATAATACTGTTTCTAATTTAAATATAACAAAATGAGCATTTAAAATATTATAAATAAAAAATTTCTTTTACTTTTATCCCCTTTAAAAAGCAGCAATTTAAAAAATTCGAGAATAAAAAAATCTCTCATTTTCTCGCGTTGTTTTTCCTATTGTTAATTTCTTACCTCATTATTTCGGAACATAAAAATGATAAGAAAGAAAATCCAGTAATGGTCTAAAAATGCGTGTCAGAAAGAAGTACAAAGTAACTAAAGAACGCAGTGAGAGAGAGAGAGAGCGGAGTGCTCTAGAACTGAGTGGCCCAAAATAGACAGTTAAAAACGATGATAATGCTGTCTCTTTTCCTCTCATATACGTGGCTTCAAGGTCTTTTGCAATGAGGTGTATAAGAAAGTAATGTTATGGTTTCCGCCCTTTAAGGTTGACTCTTACCTGTTATTTACGGGAGGGTCGACACTCAGGGTGAAGGTGAGAATCATTAAGAGGCATCTTTTATTCAGATGTTTCACTAATCTGCATTTATATGTCCGCCGTGCTTTTTCTCTTTCTTAATAAATAAAAAATAATACTTGTATAATTTTTAGAGATAGGGATAAGAATCTTTTTTATTCTTTCATATTCGAATTGGATTTTTTTAATATTTTTATTTGAAAGTATCACTCACGAGCAATGGGAAACCTTTAAATTGGCCTAAAAGAAATGTAAACATAGTTTGTATTTATTAAATAAACAGCCCTAAGAACTCGTCATTGTCACGAAAAATCATTGAAACAAATTGAAAAATTGGCATCAGAAAACTGAATCAGAAAAATTGACAAAAATGTAAGGAATACTATGCTTCCAAAAATACAGAGTGTGTCACAATTTCTTTCCAAGTTTAGAAGGCTTAAGAAAGACGAATTATTACTAATACATCAACAAATTCCATTTTATTTGATAAAGAGACATCAAAAGTTTCTTTCTCTCACAAATTGTATTTTTTAAATTTTATTAACTAAACAGCCCTAAGAACTCGTCATTGTCACGAAAAATCATTGAAAAAATTGCAAAATCGGCATCAGAAAACTGAATCAGAAAAATTGGCAAAAATGTAAGGAATACTATGCTTCCAAAAATACAGAGTGTGTCACAATTTCTTTCCAAGTTTAGAAGGCTTAAGAAAGACGAATTATTACTAATACATCAACAAATTCCATTTTATTTGATAAAGAGACATCAAAAGTTTCTTTCTCTCACAAATTGTATTTTTTAAATTTTATTAACTAAACAGCCCTAAGAACTCGTCATTGTCACGAAAAATCATTGAAAAAATTGCAAAATCGGCATCAGAAAACTGAATCAGAAAAATTGGCAAAAACGTAAGGAATACTATGCTTCCAAAAATACAGGGTGTGTCACAATTTCTTTCCAAGTTTAGAAGGCTTAAGAAAGACAAATTATTACTAATACATCAACAAATTCTATTTTATTTGATAAAGAAACATCAAAAGTTTTGTTCCCCATAAATGTCCAATGTCCTGTGTTTGATTGCAATTTTCTGGTCGAGATGAGTGACCAAGATGCCTTATTCGGTTTGATTTGATGACTTTCACTGTATCTGGATCAAGCTACTAAATTTAATTTAATCTAGAAAAACATTACTTTAATAAGAAAAGTTAAAATTCTAACTTAAATTTCTGATTAGCAAGTAGGTTTATTGTGTTCAACTTAATGCTCAATGATGCAAAATATATATTCTGTGTAAATTGTAAGTAAAATTTGCTTAGAATTATTTTATCAAGGGAAAAATAAATTTAAAAGTATAGAAATATTTCAAAGAAAATTGCGGTTAATTAAATTTTAATTCGAAGTTTCGAAAATGAACGAATGAAACATGGAATATAAAGTAAGCAATTGTACTAAAATATTACAAAGAAAGTCCTAAAATCTCAAAAAACACTCAATAAAAGAAAAAAAAAAGTCCAAAAAATGTAAAAGTCATAAAAATCTGCCTTATTAAAAATATATGCATTATGTCACTGAGGTGACGTAATGCTCACGTGCCTGAGAGGTTATAAAGCTTTACTTTTCTCAATACAACATAAAAAGATAATGTTCAAAAACAGTTTCTCATAGTTGTCGGAGCATTCTTATTGGACAGAAAGCCACATGGTATGGCTACTAAATAAACAAAGAAGATCCAAATATTTTTATCATGAACATAAAGATGAATAAAAATTATGCAGGTAAATATACCAGTAAATTATTATTTTTTACTCTTTTTTTTCCATGGTATTTTCTTTGTAATATTTATTCATTATCCCTTCTTAATATTATTCTCTGTTATCGAGAGGCTCTGCTATCGAATGATGAGGCAAAGTTCTAATAATGAGGTGACGTAAAACTAAGCAAAAACAAACTCAACACAATATTTCTAAGCAGAGTAAGAAAAAAAGCAAAATTTTTTTTTTCTCCTTGTGTCTACGACATCTAAAAATAAATAATGTCAGACATTTAAATTAAAATTTGAACTCAAACGCACTTATTCAAATTTAGTTCAATGTTAAATTTAAATTCGGAACGATCACTCAAGGCTTTACAAGATGCTAAATAAGTTCTGGAGAAGAAAAATCATAGGATGCTGGGGAAAGAGCACACATTCCTTTTCCGGAGGATTTCTTATCTTTGGCATCACGTGATTCCATTTCTGGCTCGGAGCCAAGTAGCTGTTTTTTTAGAATTATTTGGGTTTCCCCCCTGATGTCTTAGAAGAGGGTAGGAGTCCGACATAAGAAAAGCGAGTGCATTAGGGAAACTTGCTGCATCATTTTGTTGAATGAAGATGATACAATCTATTTATTAATGGTTTTAGCGATTATTCTTTTTAAAAAAAATTTTTTTTTTGCTTCAAATGTGTCTAGTTTTTTTTTCTTTCTTAAATACTTACTATGAGTACATAAAAAGATTTATGATTAATGATTAATTAGATATTCTATTTTAATATTTAAATTATTAATATTTAGTTTATATTTAAATTATTGCAAGTTTTTTAATAAAAAAACAGTCACTTCGATCAGCTTGCTTTAAACGAAGATTAACAATTATTAGTAAGCAATTAAGTGATAATATAAATAAAAATAAACACTATCTAAAGACGTAGCACATCTTAATGCCAATCTATCAGAAACATTTTGATTCGTTAGAAATTAAGGAGTTAGATATTTTAGTGCTTTAAATTATAATTTAAAAATTGTATCTTTAAATTGGCTTAACTATTTATCCTAAACTTTTATTATTAAGTTTTTCACAGAATGTTCTCGAGCAAGATTTTTTTCTTAATTTTTCCCACCTACTATAATAAATTATAAAAAGTATAAACATTTTCATGAAAATATAAGTATTTATTTATTTCATTTAAAGTTTACCATAGCCTTTTAAACATGTCTTACTATGAGATACCGAAAAGTTAATCTTAAGTCTTTGCAAATGCATCATTATAATTTTACTAGTTTTTTCGTTAAAATAAATATTTTCGTTATATTCAGTTTATTGGAATCTAAATTTTCACCAACATTAAATCAGAAGCAAACAAATAAATTAAAATTCTAAATAAATTTATAAAATTACATTAAGAGATTATTTTAAGATTCATCTCCACATTTACTTGACTCTATGGCTATAAAAATTATGTATAGCTTTTAAAAAAGTTTAAATTTTTCCAAAAAGTCTTAAGTCCATTCTTGTTAAATTATATGGCTATAAATTGCTAGAAAAGTATAATGCTGTTTAACAACAACGCACGTTATAACTTAGAAACTATCAATCTTATCGGAACTTTTAAATAAAAAAATGCCGTTTCGAGAAAACTGAAAATTAAAAATTAAAGTGTATGAAATCTTCATAGAAAGGAATATTTTAGATATGAATTTAATATTCTGAAATATATTCCTTTTTTTCTAAATTTTTATGCAGCATGCAAAGTTAAAATAATTTGATTAAAAAACATTTCAGTTTAGCAAATGATCTTATTGGCTAATTGACGAAATCCTCTTTCTTTTCTTACAATTACCCTTTGAATAAATATTATGAAACATTTTACTACGACGCTATATCCAAAAGCGAAGTGGAATGTAAACAAACTATCGCATTGCTTTCATATGCGGGAGCAACACTTGAGAGGGCATCCTCTCAGTATCATTGCTCTTACGCCTCTCTGACATTCCTCCCCATTATAAAAATAGACTCATTCTAATGGGTCGTTGCCATAGAAACCTGTCATCCTCCATGCCTCCTCTTCTCCAACGACGTCTAGGCACAAAATGGGAAACCCCATAGAACACGGTTCATCGAACGAAATATTTCTCTAAATTCCCTTCCTTGCATTTTTATGTTCTTTATCATACAAATATGTAGCTAAGCTAATCTTTTTTTTCTTTTTGCTTCCTAAAAATAGTAATGGATCAAAATATTTTGTTGTTAGATGTTTTTTTTTTTTTTTTCCTTCCCAATGGTTGGATTGAGTAGTGGATTCGTTTTTATCAAAAATTTGTTTTAGGCAAACTGCGCATGTGTGTTAAAATACAATAATATCACTCATGTTTAACACATTATGTACACTGAGTGTTGCATAACGGCCGAACTTGATCTATATTTTTTTAATCCTTGTCAAAAATAAAAGGGATCACAAGTATTTTTGCGAAGAAAAAAAAAACATGGAAACGAAATGTCAAGAATCAATATTGAGAAAAACAAATAGAAACGGAAACACCAAAACCTATTTAATTGCCAAAGTTAAGAAGCCTCTTCCGACCTAACTCAAGGGTCGAAGGGATTGAGACAGAAAGAGAAAACTCAAAATATGTTTTTAGTCCCTTTTATCTAATTTTCACAAATAAACTTATGATGGATATTCACTCTGCAGTATCTTTTGTTACCTGTAAAATATAATGTCGCCACCCAATCACAATTTGAGTGATTGATTGATTTGAGATTGAGTGCGGCATTTTGGATTCCCTATTTTTTCGACAAAATTATGCCAATACAATTCTGAAATCAACAGCTTTTGAAAGATAGTTAAATAGTATGCAATTGCCTCTTTTAAGATTTTTGATAAGTATCTTTGTTTTTATACAGTTAACGTTAAAAGAAATTTTCACCAGTTTAAACTGTAATGAAATTAGATTTTTAAAAAAAATCTAAAAACAGCGTGCAGTTTTCTATTTCTTATTTAAAACCCCAATTTGCATAATTTTATTGCTTCAAAGTTTTTAGGAAGAAGTTTTAAAAATTAGCAAGCGATATTTCTCCTAATCTAACTAAGCGATCCCTTTATTTTCTACATTTTTAAAGTGTGTTGTGCTGTCTAACAAAAATATGTCATAAAAAAATAGTTAAGTACGAAGTAATATCAAGAAAACACAAATAAAAAATTTAACCTAAAATTCAAGACGACGAGGGCAGAGACCTCTTTAAGAGTTAAAATACTTAATGTTGACTTGTAACCACTAATGTCTGTGTTTTATTTTTAATTTAATTATTTTACGAACATATATTTAGAGTAATTATTACGGAACTTCCTGCATATAATGCGAAAAAGTTGTTTGAAAACGCTCACACATAATATCACCATTTGCGAATCTAAACCTTTAAGAGATCTAAGTGTTGTTTTAAAATGGAACTTTAACATGGTTCTTTAAGCAATAGAAGAATACTGATCAAAAGATAAAATTCTATAAATATCAAGCTTATTAAAAAATCACCGCTGAAAAGGTTTATGAAACCCCCACCACCGGAATATTTAATTAAACATTGAATCCATTAAAAAAACAAAGAAAGAAGAGAAAACAGTATGGACTAAGTTTTTTATCCATATCTTTTTTAAAAATAAAATGTTTAAAAAATTATTATTTTCTTTTTTTTTTTTCTTAAGATTGAAAAAAGCATTGTTTGAATCACTATTATCACTATTTAAGATATAGTGATAAGGGGAAAATCACGTATCACATTTATTGTGAAACACTATAAAGCATAAGCAAATAAAAATATTTTTAACCAGCTAGTTTAAAAAAAAAAAAATTCAACTCACCGAAGACGGAGCTAATCTGTACCCAGACATAGATGCTTCGTTTCTTACCATGCAGATTGCCGTTTGAGGCTGCAATGAAAATTATCATAAATAATTCTGCAAAATGAAAATGAAAAATAAATACAAATGAAAAAATAAATACAAACTGATATTGGCACGGAATTCTGTACAGAATATTTTTATAAATATGGTGTTCCGTAATCACCATCCTCGATGCATACTTTAAGAATCCTTGTCAAAAATTAAGTATAAATGTGCACATAGGTGATAAATTAAATCAATAAGCTAGTACAAAACGAAAAATATCCTCAAAATCTAACGAATTATTAACGAGGGAGTCCAAATTAAAAATTTTAAAAACTATTTGATTACCGTTGTAAACTAAAAGGAAATTACTAGAAATATGCTAATATTTTATAAGGCAATAAAAATGGTTGTAGTGTATTTAACAATTCAGACTTACTGAATGGTAATATGACTCAATTTTGGTAGTAAAGTATAACTAAGAAGCCTGTATTTTTAACTTTATTTTAGACAAGGATTATAAGAATATGAGTCAAGAGCTGTGGTTACAGAACACTCTGCATATATCAACATATCTTGACACATAAATTAGGAATGAGATGCAAAATTACATACCACGATGACATTTTATATAACTTTTCGGTACGTTATTTAAATGAGACATATTTAAACTTAAATCTCAATTTTAAAGATAATCATAATTCTTTTAATACTGCAGAAGTTCATAATTAATTTCATGTTCATCTACAACAATGATTATTTAATGAATTTCAATTGTGGTAATAAATTCACAGATTGAAACTCGATATTTGAATTCAATTTGAATGTCAATAAATTCATCCATCCAAACGGGAAAACATAGATTTTTGAATTTCATTAAAGTTTGAATTCGTTTAATAAAAAATAAACTAAAAGATCTAGTACAGGAAACGACGGAGAAAACACAAATAAAAATTGGAGTGTTAAAATGCTCCGATCTGATTTTAGAAAAAAGATAACCAGAAAATTTTAATCAAAACAAAACATTATAAAATGACAAATCAAACTGAACAGCGTGCTGCAACTTTATAACAAGAAACAAAATATTTCTAAAAATGAACATCATAAACTAACAAAACAAATCGAAAAGCGTGTACAACTTACGAAAAATCCCGACAGTAACCTCACGTAATGATCAAAGTTAACAAAATAATTTTTAACTGTAATCCTGTGCCATCTTTACAAGTTGAGATGTTTCTAGGTCTGAACAGAAATGATGCCACCGTGGCCCAGGTGTATCGTCTTTTCGCCTAACGCTCAAAAAAGTGTTAGTAGAGGGTTCGATTCTTTTCGTTACCCAGGATGTAATTTTGTGCTATCTGTTCTTCTATTTAAGAAGGGGTTGTTGCTAATAAAAAAATAAGCCCAGCTGTTGTTGTTGTAGTTCATTAACGTCACGCTAGAGCTGCCCAATGGGCAATTGGAAACGGTCTGGGAAACATCCCTGAGGATGATCCGAAGACAAGCCATCACAATTTTGATCCTCTGCAGAGGGTCCTCCCCCCGCTTCAGTACCTCAACGACCTGCACACGTAGTCGAGCATTTTATGGTAGAACAGTTTACGAGGACCAATACCGCACACCCTCGGTCCCTACGCAGAGTGATCCAAGTGGTCACCCACCCGCACACAGTGATACTTGACTTCGGTGATCTGCTGGGAACCGTGTCTTGACGATCAGTTCACTGCGGGACAAAAATAAACCAAACAAGAACGGGAAATTCTAGGCAAGTTGGAAAGAGGGTCTTGCATTCGTCAGTGATGCCGAATTTCCTGCGTCGTTTCATAAGAAATCGTGGGTTCGATTCCCTAGCTTATATAAAATCGTTAACTTCAACTGAGTTGTGCACTCGCAAAATTCAGTAAATGGGCAGCTGTTTCTGAGACGTTGATCATTGATACAATAGATAGGTACTTCATCGATGTCGCTCTCGTAATTCTATCTCTTAGATAGAATTACGAGATCTATCTCTTAGATAGAATTAATTAATTAGATAGATTCTATCTCTTAGACTGTGGTACTTATTTCTTAGAATCTAAGTTAGTACAGCAACGTTTATTTCTCGTCTGAAATAGTGTTTTTGATATAGTTTTGTACATATTGTATTCGGGTTGTTCGGCAACTGATTTCGTTTTGTTTTTCTTAACAAAGAACTAAATTGTATTTGTTGTACAACCTTTACATATAAGCCACATTTAATTAGTATACGACGTATACTATACGTCGAAAGCTAATATAGAAATGTTTGCTTGTGAAAAATTTAGTTTGATTTTGCGCAATAATTCCAGTTGAGTTCCCTAACAAGTGCGAAAAGTTGAAAACAACATAATCGACATATTTTACTTTTTCATCATCGAAAAGTGAAAATGCTAGCAAAAGATTATTTATGGGGAAGTTATTGACGAAAAGCAGTTGCCGAAAATTAATTAAAAGAAAAAGGATATAGTGTTCCACCAAGCAATTTCCCTAATTTGCCAAAAGCTTTCACAGCTCAATAGATGTACTACCACATCCACCAAAATTTCCAAAACTGACAATTAATAAAACAATTTTAATAAGTTATAATATTTAACAAATTTCGCAGTTCCATCAACCGAAATAAAGCGATACAACAGTTATTAAGGTAAATAATAATTTTTGCTTACATCATTTTACAAGATGCATATCAGCATGGTTTTGATAAAAAAATAACATTTTATTTCATTTATTTAATTTATTATTAGAAACGAAAAAATAATGTTCTGACACTAAGGAAAGTCTCTTTAACAACTTGTGTTTCGACACACAGGAAAGTTCTTTGAAGAGCCGAAACTATAGTCAAGTCCACTTTTGGGCCATTAATTGTATTTGATTAGGGTTTCTTAGCTTTATTCATATGTTGCACAAAGTTTAACCTATTTTGAATAGGATTTAAATAAATTTTTTGCCCAATATTTTCTTTCAGATTCGCAAAAGATTGCAAACGTAACGGGAAAGAAAGTAACGAAAAAGATAGCGTGTCTCTTAGTCATCTAAATATTATAAACTGTTATTTATGAGATGTGTACCCTCATTTTTAATTATGTTTTATTGCAATCTCAGTAATGATGTTCTACTTTATGAACCATTTTTAAAGTTTTGCGAACCAATTTTAAAGTTGTTTTTTTATTTAAATTTATTTTAAAATAAGTAATAAATGATTGGTGATTTTAGAGCTCCCAGTAGTCCACCAAAGATCTTTAAGTGGCAGTTCACCTATCATCTAAACATGTGGAAATTTACCTGAACTAGCAATCACTAAATACTGTTAGGCTATCCCGAGAACTCTCTGAAACCGGAATCTCGTGCTGGTGCTTAATATAGTCACGCAGATAAGTGACTTCGATAGTTTCAGACCACTTCGAATAGGAGCTGGATTTATCCGCTGGGTAACAATTTAGACTACGATAGTCATTTCTATACCTTAATTCTCCCCTGTTAGAAATAGTTATACTATTGTTTCCCACGCAGCCGACAAACTCAGAGTATCAGTTGGGAGTTCTCAGGATGGTAAGAGAGTAGTTTTCACTGCGTAGTTGTCAGATTTCAAAATATGTATTTAGATTATCAAATTATCGTTGTATCATAATGGCTTTCATTCAAAAGACACATTTTATGATCTAAGATTTGCTACATTTTTTTTTTACCTGGGGCCTTGATTTTTATAAGTATTGAGTAAAAGAAGTTTTCGTGGTCCCAAGGTAATATGCATAGATTGTTCTGATAATGACTACTCTCAATTTATATTCTCAGAATATTTTAACAAATTAAATGAAATAAAATTTGCGCATTCGAAGTCATAGACTTGTATTTAAGCGGAAAAAAGACATTTTTAAACTCTAATTACTATTGAGGTCAGTAAGAGCAAATGATGGATAAAAGTCAACTCAAGCAAGTGATGAGCTTTAAAGAGTTTCCTAAAGAAATAGCGAATGTATTTAGGCATCACTAAAATCAGTTTTTTGCACGCCCTGATCTCAATAATGATTGGTCATGTTTGGTAATGCTTTTTTTTTGAAAAACTTAAAATAACAACTCATGAGCCTCCTAGCAACGGTGCATTGTTTATTTGAAATAATTGTTCACAAGTATTTAAAATATATATGGCAGGCCGGGATAGCCTGGTTGGTAAGGCACTGGGCCCATGTCCAGGAGGTCATGGGTTCGATCCCGACCGGCCGAAGACTCCCAGTGTAGTAAATGGTGACTAGTGCACATGAAATCTGTCGGGTCATGAAGTCCTCCATGTTCCCTTAACAAATCATGCCTCTGCGGGTACAGATTCAGGAGTTTCCTTGTCTTCTGGATTGGGAAGGCTACGTTGAGCATTAGTAGTCGTAAACCCAGAATTGGGTCGGTTGTTCACCGATGGTCATAAAACAAAATATATATGGTGGAGCCTTTGGTGAGAGAGAGAGTAATAAAAACAAGTGTGAGAGAGAGAGTAATAAAAACAAGTGTGAGAGAGAGAGTAATAAAAACAAGTGAGAGAGAGAGAGTAATAAAAACAAGTGAGAGAGAGAGAGAGTAATAAAAACAAGTGAGAGAGAGAGAGTAATAAAAACAAGTGTGAGAGAGAGAGTAATAAAAACAAGTGAGAGAGAGAGAGAGAGAGAGAGAGAGAGAGTAATAAAAACGTTACTGAGTATCACACATTTCTGCCTGTTAACATTCGTATAATATTGCTTAATTAAAAAAAAGTGAATGTTTAGAAATGCTATAATGTTAGAATGCTAAAATATTCGAAATAGTATGCATCAGAGTGGGACAGAGACTCACGATTGTTATTTATAGCTGACAAAGGGCAAGGATTATGTGCAATGACTATGTAAGACACTAAATTTATTTATTTTCTAACATCCCCATAAATTGCAAAAGTAATTCAACTTAAAGGGGGGGGGATAGGGAAATTGAAATTTCGATTGGAAATTTCACCTGCTAAGAAATTTATTATTTCAAATTTATTATTTAAGAAATTTATTATTTCCCCTGTTAAGAAATTTATTATTTTTAAATAATAATATTCCTCCTTAATGAAATAAAAATAAATTATTCAAATGTTTTTAGATTTTCAATTAAAGAATTTAATATGACTTTTCGGGTTTTATTGATAAATTTATGGTCAGCTGTAAGCTGCCTACTTGTTTATTCTGTTAAGTCTAGAAATAAGACAGGTTTCAAATAAAAAATATTATTTTGCAAACATCTTGTTGATGTTTTGATAGATTCTAAAGCTGAGTTGTAAAAAACAACCGATATGACACTAAACATTATCCACCAATAAGCTCTTCATTCATTTTCAACAGCTCCTCAATTATTTTTTTTTCTTTCAATTATGTCAATAAAGTGACATAAAATAACTAATGTGTTACTTTTTTACTATTAGTTCATTTTCCACGATTGTTTAGATTTGTAAAAATTAATATTTAATTAATATGTCTTTTTTTTTTTTAAATCTAATTAATTTTTTATTTTATTTCATAAATTGTGAGGAAAAAAAAATTGGAGCTGTGTGAGTCACAAATAAAGGAATAGTAAAAAGATTTACAACTTTACTAGTAATTTTTCATCCCATATACTCTTCACATAAACACAAGTTCATTCATGGACTTCAGGTTATGATCTTAAGAATGGCCCCCTCTCCCCAACATCCTCCCTCTTCTCTTAACACAGAGGGGCGGAGCTACGGTAAAAGGTCACTCTTTGAGAATTTTCCATTCATCACTTTCCCGCCATTTCAGGGTTACAAAAGCGCAATTTTTCAGTTTTTTAATTCATTATTTATTTTTTTCCCTCATTCCAATTTTAGGTCGTAGATCTTCCGAATCCCCCCCTATCTTAGGTTCTGTCTGGGTAGGATTAAAGTCTACCATGATACCCCGCAGATACCCTCAGGCACAATAGCAGCTTGTGTGTCATTGTGAGATGTTAGAACTTCAGAACATTCCGACGGTAAAAACATTTTCTTTTAAGACCGTGAGCTAACAGTTAAGAAAGCAAAATAAAAGCCCTTACTGTTTAAGATTTTATTTCCAAAAGAATCCAATCTTTAAGAAATTCATCGTCGAGAGTAAGTTTTAAAGTTCTTTATTGTAGATTCGATATCACGGAATTCCAAGTGTTAACGTTATCCATTAGCTCTAGTCTGCATTGATTTATCATACTTTATTTTTTCTGAGAACTTTACGTATGGTTTGAAATAATTCAAATATACCTTTAAACAAGTTTTAAGCAATATTATAGATTAAAAAATGTGCCGGAAAATTCTGAGCTTTATTATCTTAACATTATCAGTTAGCAAGCTCAATTTAATTTTTTTTTTCCTTCTCCAAGTACATAGAAATATTTACAACTTTCCGAAACTGATCCATTTTTTCAACTATCGAGAAATTTTTTTTTTTTTCGGAGTTAGAAAACAATCTAAAGCTAGGAAAAATATTGAAGTATAATTACCCAGTTAAATATATTAAATTATATAAAAAAAATTCCTTAATTATATTAACTATTTCTGAGATGCAAATGTGATATTTATATTTTTACTAGTAAGAAGATTTGAGCAATTTTCATTTTGATTGCGAACGAAATTTTATCACATACTTCTACTTACGTCAACATCAACAAGCAATTTCGAATTTAAATACATTAAAGTTTAGATTGAAGAAAGTTTAGACAAAAATAATACGAGTCTCAGAATTGAGAGCAGATACAACATTTAAAAGGAATATTTTTGTATGATTTTCTTATCAACCTCGAAATAACCTCAGTATGTTAAGTAAACAACTTCAAAACAACCTCAAAAATACCTTAAATTTTTGCAAGGGTTTGCTCTTTACACACACACAAAAAATAATTATTATTAGAAAAATAATTAGAAGATTCATCTTTATTTGTAGAGTACTCTCTTAAATCAGGCCCTGAAGATTACAAAAGCTATCGGACCTTCCATTTCAGGCTTTCAAATAAAAAGCTTCTTTTCTACACTTCTATGAAATAAATTCATTTTTGAGAAATTTTGGGATATTTTGGCACATCAATCTGTAAGTATATTTTCTCGATACCTTTTAACTTATACACACTTTTCAAAATAATATTTAAGTAAATCTCTATTAAGAAATTTTTTTTAAAAAAAATCATTTTTTTTCCCTTTGTTGGATTGAATTTATAGAACTTTTATATTATGAATATATAAACTTTTATATTATGAATATATAATTGTTTTTGTTTAGAGCGAATTTGTAATAGAAAATTCAAACGTAAATTATTGAAACCCAAAGGCTCAAGGAAACCCAATTGTAAATAAACTTCTGTACCACTTTGATGAAAGCAGACAATCGCAGTCAGTTTATAATAAAAAAATTCAAATGTTAGTTGCTGGAACTTAATGGATCGAGGAAAATCTTATAAGAAAACGAACTTCTGCGCTACTTCGATTGAAACTAACACGAAACTTATGTCCTTCAATTGTAAGAGGTTTAATCCAGGTATTTTCCCAGTTCTTTATTTACAACACACAAATTTTAATTTTGTAGCATTGTCGGTAATATTTATGCTGCAAATTGACCAATGAAGTGAAAAGAAATTAAGCTGACCCGACGTGAGACTTGATTAATGAAAAAAATAAATCAGTTCACCCAAGGGACAGCGTAAGCTCTCCATCTTGAGATGGCATGTCGACGCCCTTGGCCTGATGCAAATCAAATGAGATGGATCACGTTTTTTAATCCTGCAAATCAATGTCTGTATTTAAAAAGCTCCTGGAGGCATGACTCAAGAATAAAATGAAACTATCTCAAGTTCACTGATGTATTTAGATCAGATTGTAAGTTAATCATCAACATGTCATTGATAGGTAAGTATTCATATATCCCTACAGGCTTCCATGTCTAGAGTTTAGTTAGTTTAGGCCCCATTGTCTTCGAGGGTCTATTGTGCATAAAGAAATAAATATCATTCATACATAAACTAAATTTATTAACTAAAACAAGAACACAACCATCTGATCTGACGGCCGAGAATGAAAAACCAAATTACAAATACAGTTGTCAACCGAACGTTGCCAACGGTGTTAAATAAACTAAAAGCTTTAAATAAAGTTAGGTGAGGCTAGATCTATAGCTCACCATAGTTATAAGACACTTAAACCAATAAATTTATGAAGAATAAAAAATTCAGATTCAAAAGTTTTTTTGGAATACTTGTAATAATTAATCGTGAATGTACGATTCTATAAAATTTTGTTTGTAATAATATTGGTAAATAAAATAGATTTTAAGAAATCTAATGATTTTTAAAATCTATTGCAAGTTCGTGTAAAAAAGGAATTATTTCCAAATTTATTTCTAAAGAAAAAATGAAGTACATATGTTGAAGTTATTAAAGCTCTTGTATTAACGATTCTCTTCCTGCCATATTGTGAAAATTTAAATTATAAAAGAAAAATCATTTGAAATTATCATTGGGTAGCTAGCGAAGAATAAATAGCTTATTTATATATCTTTTACTTTATTAGGAATTCTTTTATTGTTCTATTCCGAATTCTAAGAATCTTTCCCTTACGAATTTTAATATTTTAAAATTTTTTGATTCCAATCGGAGTTTCACGTACAAACGAATCACGTAAGACGAATTTCACGTACAAACTCTGTGATCATTATAAATTGTATAAAACAAGCTAATTTTTTTTATATAGTTTACATATTGGACTAATAAAAAATAAATATTTTAATGCTACAGTTCACTACCATTTAAATTGATTTCTTTAAAAATTTAAAATATTTAACTTTTCCATAGACATTCAAGTCTACACAAAACATGTTAAAATCTTAAAATTTAAACAGATACGACTTATAGAGTCATTTATTGAACAAATTAAATCATGAATTCTAGTTTTTTGAACTTTCATAATTAAAAAAATAATACTTGGTAGTTTTAATCTTCATTGTCAAAATAAGTTTGACAAATATTACAAAACTAAATTTTTTAGCTATGTATATTTTTGGAAATCTGAATAAAGTATTTAAAAAATATTTACCTGAAAAAAAATCACGAAGTACAGCAGCAATCGCGACAAAATCCAAAATTGATTTTAAGTTAAGCCATTTGACTAAAAATTATTTTATATTTATAAGAAGTTTTAGTAAAAACATGCAGTGGGTGAATTTCCAAATTTGGACACAGTTCAAATTGTGTGTTTACGAAAATGGACACAGCATAAAATGCGTATTTACGAAAATGGACGCTGTTCAAAATACATTGTTGCGAAAATATACACAGCTCAAATCGCGTCTTTACGAGAGTTCGAAATGCGTGTTTACGAAAATGGACGATGCAAAAAGTGAGTCTTTTCAATTTTCAACCAAAATGTAAAAACTGAACGAAGAATTGCATGCTTACTTATTTAAACACCAAGCATAATCATTACGGGAGCCAGACTTTGGGATCGTGGTGATTCGACATATTAAAAATGTACTAACTTTATAGGCGATGTCTGCGTATTCAGAACTCCTGAAGTCTAAACGATAAAATGAGTTTTTAAGCTCTAAATTCCTCCAATGTAAATTTAATACCTCTATTATACATTAATAGTGAGCAGCAACTTTGTATTATAGCAGTGTATTATAGCAACCTTGAAAACTATTCTAAAAAAAATTAATAAAATGTACCAAGTGATTTATGCAAGTCAACGATATTACATTACTAATTGATTTGAATTCATTGATTTATTCTTTTAAAAAAGAGCAATAATCATTAAAAAGTTGTAAAAAAGGAATCAAATGAGATCTCCATTTTCTTAAATAGCTATGTTGACTTTCGTAAACAATAATTTCGGACTGAGTCCGTTTCCGCAAACACGTATTTGAGCAGTGTATTTTTTTTTTTCCGTAAACAAGCGTTTCAAGCTGTGTTCATTTTCGTAAACACTCGCTTGAAGCTGTCTATTTTCGGAACACGAATTTGAGCTGTGTTTATCCGCGTAAATAGGCATTTCGAGCTGCCTCCAGTTTCGTAAACACGAATTTGAGCAGTGCTTTTTTTTTTTCTTCACAAATACGCATTTTGAGATGTGTTCATTTTCGTAAACACGTATTTCGAGCTGTGTCCATATTTTTAAACACGCATTTCGAGCTATGTCCATATTTTTAAACACGCATTTCGAGTTGTGTCCATGTTCATAAACAAGAGTTTGAGCAGTGTTTTTTTTTCCTGTAAAAACTCATTTTGAGCTGATCCCATTTTCGTAAACACGAATTTGAGCTGTGTTTCTTTTCGTACACATGAATTACGAGCTGTGTCCATTTTCGTACACACGAATTACGAGCTGTGTCCATTTTCGTAGACACGAATTACGAGCTGTGTCCAGATTTAGAAACTCACCAACAATACGTTTAATTGAAATTCATTTTTAAAATTTTAACAAATTATTATTAAAATATCTAACTTTCATACGTTTGAATATCATTTAATACATTTTTAAATTAATACAACAAGCGTCTTTTGGAAATTTAATGTTAATGCGATTAAAGTGCTCGATTAGAAAAGATAATTTTTAGAAAATTTACAACAAAAAAAAAATATTTTTATGTTCTAGATTTGAAATAAATTTAAATTCTCTTTCTTATTTTTTTTTCCACACACGCAAACATTTGCGTATATCTACATTTCCCACTACAAAATTAGATAAGTTTATAAACCATGGGGGAAAATCCCAGATTTTCAAATATTTTTAAAAAATTGACCTCACAAATTATTGAACTTCAGATTTAATAAGTCATATCAATATCATTTGTGCCACATTTATGTCACAATTAAAATAAACTTCAAACTTGTCATTGACGCGACCATCTTAACTAGAGCAAAATAGCTCCTGACCTTCTAATAATTAATGCCATTCCGTATTCAATAAAAACAGATGCAATTAAAAATAATTTGAAGTTCTACAAACCCAGCTTTTAAATTTAATGAACTGCAAAAATTAAAAATATTAAATAATTAGGTTTGCGTAACAGGTGAGTGCTATATTTTGCTTTATGTTCCCGAAATAGTGTTTAATTATTATAACCCAGCATTAGTTTTTCATGATAACATTAAAGAAACCTATTTTTCTTGTCAGCCCAAGCAGGATTTATCGCTGTAGTTTCAATAAAATCTAATTTAGAAATTTCTGTTCAAAGAAAAAGCAAATTCAAAGAATCTAATAAAACATTTTCACATAAATACAGGTCAATATAAGTAATGTTTCATTTATAGGATAAAAAATTTTCTTTCAGTATTTGCTTAAAGTTTGAGTATTAAATTTAAATGTAAAAACTGTACTTATTCTATTTTTTGGTTTTAAATCTATTTGGGAACTTTGAAAGAAAGGAAAAAAAAAAAAAAAAAGAGTTTTGAAATTTGAAATTGAATGGGATTCTCTAAAACACACTTAAGCATGACGCATAATTTATTTCTTTTAAACAGTTTTTAAATAACTGAAGACGTTTTTCTTTCATTTCCTGATTATCAAATAGTGTTATAACTTAAAAAGTCTTTATAAATAAAATGCTTGATGCAATTCAATTGTTGTAAATATGTAATAAATTGTTGTTAAAAGGAAGCTCTCCCACAATAGCCAAAGTAATCAAAGATGTTAAAGCTCACAAATTTCTAAATCAATGGCATGAGGGTGACTGATTAGTCAGCATTGCACATTAACCGTCTTTACTCTACAGCGAACTTGCCCTTAAAAGAAGAGGGGCTTTTAGATCCAGTAAGTTCTGAAAGAGCTGAATTAACAATAGAAGGGTTAAATCTACGCTTAGCACCAAGCAAGGGAATCAGCATTCATACGAGTACTGATTCCACTGCTAAGGACAACTCCTCGCTACCTAGACACGGTTTCCGGTAGATCACCATCATTGACAGCGGTCAGTGAGTGAGGTTGGTGACCACTTTGAAGAGCCTGCGAATTAAGGATGTGCAGTATCGGTTCTCGTTAAACTGTTCTACCGCTAAAAGCTAGACTTCGTGCAGGTCGTCGGAGTACCAAACAGGGGAAGCTATCCTTTCTGTAGAGCAGTGTTTTACAAAGTGTGGTACGCGTACCCCCAGGGGCACGGGAACAGTTTAGAAGGGGTAAGCGTTCTTATGCGAAATATCTTGCTACAAAGGAAAATTTCAAAAAATTTTATTTAAAAAAAAAGCTAGTCATGAAAATTTACGATCACGTATTTTTCTCTTGGCTATTTTTTGCAGAGTTAACAGTTAATACTTAGTGGTGTCAACCATAGAGTTGAATTACTGGTGTTTTATCAACTCTATGATGTCAACAGTCAGTTGTGATTTTTAATTTTATTCTCCATTCTAAACATATTTTTAAACATATACATATTTTTAAACATATTTTTAAAAAAAAAATACATTAATTTTTTTATTAGGGGTACACAGCGTTACGAAAATTTTAGAAAAGGTACACAAAAGTCATAAGTTAGGGAAACACTGCTGTAGAGGATCAAAGTTGTGATGGCATGTCTTCGGAATACCCTTAGGAATGTTTCCCAGACAGTCATCAATAGTCCATTTGGCAGCTCTAGTGCGACGTAAATAAAGTACTATACTACCAATTCTTGGGAGGATTTGAAGACTTAAGAACTTCATAGTTTAAATCACTCTGTTTAACACAACTGTATAAGTATCTTTTTTCTCTTTTTCATTTCACATGATGCAAAGCTGTTTGTTATACAACAAAAAAAAAAAAAAAAAAAAAAAAAAAAAAAAAATTGTTAAAAGACAGGATTATTCCGCAACAGCATTTTAAAATACTTGATCACGGTATAAAGACATAGGTCTTAATAAGTAAGCGAAGAACAGAGATTTTTTTATTCTTCTCTCTGCGTCTAAATTTGTACACCTTTTATGCCGTGAAACTTAAACGATCCAACAGACTTAAAACACGACATGAAACGAGATTTAATGCAGAGATGAAACAAAGACCTGGAATAATAATGTTTTGAGCTATGGATTAGTTATTAGCTTAATTTTTAAAAAATTTAGGGAAAAAAAACAGCATTTTTTTTTTTTTTTTTTTTAACAACTAAAACAAAAATCCGATAATGATAAGAGCTGGAACAAAGTTTAAGACCTTTTTTTTTAATTAATTGATAATTATGTTCTGCCTTCAGACAATTAAAATTACCTTACTTAAAATATTAATTAGTTTGTTGTTATTAATACTGCTTTCAGATAAAATTAAAAAGAGGAAGAAAAATTTTTAAATGTTAGTAATTTTCGTTAAAATAATGCCATTATCAATTTTTTTTCCTCTTCTTAAATACACTACTATAACGTTCTAATAGAACAGAAAGGTTCATTCTTTTAAAATTTTCATTCTACAAAGTAACGTATAGTGGTGACCACAAATGAATTTAAAGATGAAGGTTTGTCTTTTTTCGTTTCCACTATTAAATATTTTTTTTTTAAAACCCGTGGGATCTCTGGGAATGTGGATTAAATGACTTAAATGTTTAAAATGCGAATGTTTTAATGGTAATGAAGAAATATAATTAATACATTAAATTCTTATTATAATAATGTAAACTATCTAGAAAAAATAATTATGAAATAGGTCTGGTACCTAGCCTTAGCTCATCTATTTAGAAAAGAAGTAAATACGTTTTTTCTTCACTTTTAAACACTGTCAGATTTTTTTTTTCTTCAATTAAATAAAATCATTTTACAAGAGTACGTGTTAAGAAATGTTAATTTCATAGATTATATCAAAGTATGTAAAATCCAGTTCTGCCAGTTCAGTGATATTTCGGAAAAATGTAAACCTTAGTACGCTAAAAAAATAATAGTATTTAAAAAATAAAAAAATAAAAAAAGCATCGGTCAGTGTCCTACGAAACCAGCACACGAGGCTAAACTAAGTTTGAAAATTTTTATTCCAAGACTGTCCTTGACCCCTTCAAGGACACAACGAAAAAGCTAGTTCCAGGTGGACACGTGCTGAGATAGATGCGAGTTGCATTTTAATAGTTATATGCAAATGACATGAGGGCAGCAAAACGTTCGTGATACCAGGTGCTTAAGCTTAAATGAATTAAGAAGAAAAAGTTATCTTTTTTTAAAAACAGATATTACACTGAATTGGAAGTTTATAATTATTATAACAAAATGAGATACTAATTTAAAAAAAAAAAAAAAAAAAAAAAAACTTAAATGAATCGATAAAATGACTTAATAAATAAATATGGAAGTTTCTTTTAAGAAAATGGATATTAAATAAGAAAAACTTAAAACTCCATTAATCGATATCAATAACACCAGGATATAATTAACGGTCACGGTCAGTAAAAGTATACTCGGGCTCATCACGTTTTGAAATTTTCCATTTTTAACTAGGAAATAAACACTTTAGATGCAAAAAAGAAAAGGGAAAAGAAAAAAAATTTAAGAAAAAAAAAAAAAAAAAAAAAAAAAAAGAGGGTATTTTTTTGTAAACCGGGTACCAGTGTATCGCTAAGTTTTTAAACTTTAAAAATCAGTTTCTTAAAAGAAATATATTTTTAGTAATTGCAAAGGAAATTTACTATTTCATGCCTGCAGTTTAAAAAAAAAAAATGAACGAAATAAATTTAAAGTTTTTTTCTACTAGCATGAATTAAGTGTAATAAATAAAAGTCTTCCATTGAAAAATAAATGTTAGACTGATGCAAATAACTTAATAAGCAGGTAACTTGAAGATTTTCATCTCATCTTTTACCCAGCCAGCAGAGGCCGGCAAGTAATATGAGGTGGAGTCCTAATACTTAATAGATTTTCATTGAAGTCCAGAAAAGAAATCTCATTCCTTACTTATTTTTTATTTTAATTTTACTCACTGTTTTCTATAGAATTTAGCAAATGTGAGTAATTTATAAAAAAAAAATTTTTTTTTTTTACGGCTCAGTTTTCTATCCTTCCTTGTTCCGGACTTGAACCGCTATCCTCCAGTTGCCGATCATTGCAATAAACCTATCTGGTATATCCTACCAAATCAAAATTTCAAAAACATTCCAAACAATACTGCAGTGCTATGATTACCAAACAAATAATTTCCTACACAATTAGCATTCAGAAAAAAAAGTTCAAAGCGGTAGTTTTTATATTCAAACTTGAACGATTTATGGACTAAATAAAAAAGAAAAAATCTTAATATTAAAGCAACCGAGGAAATGTAATGCTTGCGTGCCATCAAGGACACAGTCTACGAAAAAAAAAAAATGCCAAAGTGGCGCCAAGCAGGTAGGCCAACCTTTTTATTTAAATGGACCTTTCCTCAAGGTAAAATGATTTAAATTGTAGGGAAATTTCAATTTAAAAATATACAATTTAATCTTTTACAAAGTTGACCCATATTATTTCCCACCAGAAAGCATCCATCAGCCACTATGTATACAAAAAGTAAATAAATTGTATGATGTTTCGCATCAGGTTGCATCAATAATAAAAAATTAAATCGAAGAAAAGATAACGTGGTATGGTAAACTAACCAGTGAAGGAACATTTAAGCTTCGCTTGCCTTTTAAAAAATCATATTAATTTCAAAATTCTTAATTTTAGTTAAATGACAGTGTAAACATATTTGTTACTAATTGCAAATTATGTAAAAAAATTTTAGAGAACTTACATAATATTGTTTTAAAGTTTTGGAGGTTCAAATAACAAGTAGTAAGAAGACCAAGTGAAGGAACAGCTCTTACCAGTGAATGAACACCCAGTAAAGGAACACTTAATTTTGGTTGTTTTTTAGTGCTTTTTATGAATTTATAAGCCATACACATATTTAAAAACAAGCCTATTCTTGAAATTGTAACATATAAATACTTGGAAAATGTTACATATTTTTTTTGTAATAATGAATTGAAAATTAAGTGTCAGCATATTAACACATACTGTTCATTCACTGGGAAATTTATGTACAGTAAAGGAACATGCCTGTTACCTCGCTGGTTAGAAATTGTTTTTCGTATTTTTAACATACTTTTGATGCGGAACATCACTAAAGGTACAAGAAAGTTAAAGTTTATCTTTTATTTTCATTAACTTAGCAAAAATACCCAGTAAAGGAACACTTGTTCCTTCACTGGTTTTTAAAGTTTAGTTTCATCGTTTGGTGATCCAGTTTTTTAAAGTTTCATCGTTTGGTGATCCAGTGAATAAACACCCCCTTATCTCAGTACTTTATTATGCTATGATGCTTTAAAAAAAATAAAACGTAACTTCAATAACTATATTTTGAATTCTCTTTTTCACAGTGAGAAAAATAAAATTATTACGTGCAATTAATTCCACTTCAAACATATAAATACAAACATTCACCTTATAATTTTTTCAAAGAAACAAGGTGTTGCAGAGATAATAACAAATTCAAAATTTTTTCCAGAGAAGTCTATTTGACCAGGTAATCCAAAACATTGCTAGATGACTTTCTATTGTTTGGCAGTAAGCTATTGTTACCAATCAATCTAAAGAAAAACTTTCAAATTCTTATTTTTAATCAATATATATGAAATGTTCCTTCACTGGTTGGTTTACCCTATCACTTTCTTTAATATATATATATATATATATATATATATATATATATATATTAATATATATATATATATTAATATATATATATATATATTAATATATATATATATATATTAATATATATATATATATATTAATATATATATATATATATTAATATATATATATATATTAATATATATATATATATATTAATATATATATATATATATATTAATATATATATATATATATTAATATATATATATATATATTAATATATATATATATATATTAATATATATATATATATATTAATATATATATATATATATTAATATATATATATATATATTAATATATATATATATATATTAATATATATATATATATATTAATATATATATATATATATTAATATATATATATATATATATATATATATATATATATATATATATATATATATATATATATATATATATATATATATATATATATATATATATATATATATAAAATTAAAACTCATAAAATGATTTTTTTTGAAAAATGAATTAATTAGAGGTCCTCTTAAAATTCTGGTTGCTGGGTCCGAGCTCCAACTGCTCTCTTTAATAAATCAGTGTGATGTTCGTCAGTTAAAAAAAAACTAATTTTTATAGCCTTGTTTCTTCGGAATGTTAAAGAAAGTGAAATAAAAATCTGCAGTAGACGCAGAATTACTTTTTTCAAATTCCAGGGATTTTCTTAAAATGAATGTTTTCTGCATTTGTATTAAACCTTTTCTTAGGTAATAATTTCTCAGCGTGAAAAACTTCAGCTTATTGTACCATTTGATCAAACTTCTGATTTATCATTAAAAAAAAAATAATAAATAAAAAAAAAAACAGAACCAAAACAAATTATTTCCATCAAGTTCATGCAGAAGTAAAAATAAAAGAAAAAACGAAATTATATAACCGGTCTCATGCCTTATAAATGCATATAGGTTAGGCTTAGAGAATAATATTACGTAACAGACGCTGCAAATTACACCGTCTGGTATAACTTGATTATTTTTATAATTTTTCTTTTATATTTCTCAAAAAAAGAAGGTCACTGGAACAGTTTAGAATTTATAAAATATGAGCTCAGGAACCCTTATCTAACTAAATCAAAGTTTGAAGCACCTTTTAGAAGATTAAAAAGAAAGGATAGCTTTAATGAATTATAAATTGGCAGGAAGAAATAAAATTAAAAGAAATTTGTTTTAAAAATATGAAAGAATTATCAGAAAGGGGCTACCATATTATAATTTTATATACATTTAATATATATTTTATTATTATCCTTATTACTTAATGAAAGGGAAGGGTATTTTTATTTAATAACCGACGTTGAACAGCCAACACAATTCTCAGTTCACGACTAACACAGTTTATCGCTATGGCCTTGTAATTTTGAACCCAATCCAGAAGACAAGGCAACTTCTGAATTAAGCACTAGCCCTCAGGAGTACAAACTAGCCCTCGTGGAGTACTTTGTGATGAAACCGCATTAGCGTTACATAGAGAACTAAACCACGAAAACCTCCCATGGTTAGTCCGATGGCAAGGGAATTTAACTCATAATCTGTCTGCATTTGAGGATATTTTACGTCAACTCTGAGGTCGGACAGGAAGCAGAATTCGCATCAACCTTCCACAGCTGGAATTCGAACCTGCGTCACCTCATAGGGAGGCGAGCGTTTTATCTCCCGATCCCCTTAATTTAAATTTAAAAGAGAGCAATAGAAAAGGATAATTAAATATTATTTATAATACTTTTATATGAAAGAATTAAACACACTACACTATCAGTTTTCTCATCTCTTTTTATCAAATTCACACCTTCAATCTAATTTAACTATACATATGCAATCCCTCTGATTCCCTCTTTTTTACTGTGCTTCAAAAACCCGCCCCCTTAAAAGTTAATTAAACCAATCATCTTTGGTCAAGAAAAAAGGACCCAATCAAAAGCCAGAATATTTTAATTAATCATGCATGGGCCGGGATAGCCTGGTGGGTAGGGCGCTGGGCCCATGCCCAAGAGGTCGTGGGTTCGATCCTCACCGGCCGAAGACTCCCAGTGTACTAAATAGTGACTGATGCACGTTAAATCTGTCGAGTCGCAAAGTCCTCCATGTTCCCAAAACAAATCAAAACCTCTGGGGGTACTGATCCAGGAGTTTCCTTGTCTTCTGGATTGGTTCAAAATTGCAATGCTACGGAGTTAAACATTAGTAGTCGTAAACCCATGAAATTGGGTCGGCTGTTTAACGACGGTTATAAAATAAAAATTAATCTTGCATTAAAAAGGGTGATCAACCGACGCTATTAAACACATCTGGTCCGAAAGTTATCCAAAAACCCTTAATTGGTACTTTCCCAGCAGTCGGGGAAAATGAGGTATAATCAGGTGATCACCAAAATTAGAGTAGGACTGAAAAAATATTTAATCTTATCTCTCAATTGAAGTAAATAACAAAACAAATAAACAGTAGAGTTAAAAAAAATTAAATGAAATAATTAAGTTACGAGACATTCAAAGTAGATATCATAACATAAGGAAAAAAAGTTTACAAACATACAAAATATAGTACGAAATGTTTAGAGAATTTTATTATTTGAATTAATTAGAGAAGTGAATAGCATATATAAATAACAGGGTTCTGAATCATCTTTAAGTATAATAACAAATGTATATTTTATAAATAAATATTTTCATAATAAAAGGGTGTGACTTTGATGATAAAAAGAAAAAAAAATTAAGTTTGTTCATCAATCTTTATCATTAGAGAAAGAAGTGTAATGAATGTAGGTTAGGTGGATTACAAAAGTTAAGATAGATTTGAAAATTCTAGTTATCTTTGTATCGCAATAAGTCCCCCTCATTTAGAAATCTCTGAAAGTCCCCTTAAATGTTTTAGACATGTAAAGAAAAATTTCGCTGATTATTATCAAATTAAATTTCTTGCAGTTAAAAACGAGATAATAATTTTGCAGGCATTTAGCACATAGAAATTTTTAAAAAAATATTTTCTCATTAGTGAAATTTAGAGAATTTTTGTCACTGTGCAATTTAATTTAGTCTCTCTCAAAAATTGGGCCTTTGCGATGCCCATGAAACTAAGCATGAAAAAGAGTCCGTAATACCGCAATGCCCGTATTTCAGTAGAGCAATAGATTTTCTGAGTCCTTTTAAATCTTTTTTTAATGAGGAATAAAAGGTCAGTAAGGACTTCGTGAGTTTTTCATCATAATTATGAAACAGAAATGAAAATTTTCAGAACTTTTTAAATTAATTTTTTTTCCTTTTGTCTTTAAGTTCCCTAGAAATCCGGTACGCTGAGCAAATGCCCCGCTTTCCCCATTTCACTAGGAGTCTGCCGTATTTACCTAAAAAATTTAACTCCTAGTAGCATTTTGTGTTCTGTTGGAAGTTTTGGAAAGCGTTGAACCATACTATTGAATACGTTTTCTATAAACTTTCAATGATCCCATTTTAAAGGATAAGTTAAATTTACTTTAACTTGATTAGGGTATAAAAAAGTTCAATTAGAACGGAAAATTACACCTTATTAAGGTTGTGGCAATTTTAGCAAGTTTGTATGGTATAATAGTTCAAGGTTACAGATACTGTGAAACAATCAATTCAATTTTTCTGAGAATGTACAAAGGAAATGTCCCAACCAACATACGAAAATAGAATACTAAAAGAAAAAATATATATTGACAAATTTATTTAAACATGTAATTGTCACAAATTTAAATAATACTAATTTCGGAACTACGTTGGCATGTGATAATATCAAAATTTGGCGATCTAATGCCGTGGAAATTCTAAAATGTCTTGTTAATTGAATTAGTAATTCTAAAATGTCTTGTTTCAAAATATAGCACCTTAGATTGAAACAATCGATTTTATTATATAAATGAAGTCTTATTGGAATATTTTTCTATATTTTAACTTATATTGCTAAACGAAATAATAAAAAAAATAGTGTAAAAAATAATCAATTCAGTATACCAGAAATTATCAATAACGATCAGTTGTAAGTAATAATTATAATAATGAGAATTATTTTTTTAATATTTTGTAAGGAAATTATATTTTCATTATACTTTAGCAGAAATTTACAGAAGTTGAGCACAGACCGGAAATCGATGTAAGTTAGGTTAAGTTAACATTCGGAACACGAAAAAGTTAGCAAGAGCGCACGACAGCGAAGGCCAGCAGCACAGAAATATCACATTTTTGTCTTCTCACGATTTTAACCTATTCTTAAATGCGAATGCATCCAGTGATAAAGAACGAACTCTTTTTTTAACCTTCTTAAGATGTGTCTAGCTTTTTATTTTTAATTCATATACACACTTCCTTTTTCTAGAGGCCATCATCATTTTCAAATAAAATCAGTAGTAGATAAGTACAAGTCTAATCAGTATTCCTTTTTAGAAGTGCATTTTACTAGAGTCATCGCGTGGAACGTATAATTCGATCCTTCCCCTTCAAAGTTGTACCTTCAGAATGAATATCATCTCCCTAAGGTGCATTTAATGTTTTAGAATTTTATGAAATAAAAAATATATAACGTGAATGTTTCAAACTTACTAATATAACTATTAACTGATTCTATTAAGTTTTAGAAAATTTTACACAAATTATATAATTCATTTTACAGGGTATCCTAAGTCATTATATTCAATACAATCAGCAATAGAACATTACAAGTAATATTAGTGTATTTCACGAGGTGTCCGAAGGTTTGGGACGGTCAAATACTTGAAGGATCAAAAGTCTGAAAACTTTAAGGGTGGAATATTTTTTAAAATTGCGTTCAATGATACTAAATTCTATCTCCAACCAAACCAGATTCCTTAGATATGAAGTTGGGGCTCGAGATTGGTATCATTAATAGGTGTTAGAAATATTTCGTTTGTATATTTTGAAATTTTTAAGCCTATGCACATGAACATTCCGAAACATTTGACAGTTGCATATAAGGCAACTCTCCGCATATAAGGCAAAATTAGGAAATTTTCTTATCGGCCAATGGCCAATATTAACTATTTCAATGGTGGCCTCTTTTTTTAAAAATTGAAAAGTCCAAGCGATTAAAAATTTAAATTATTATTATAATGTACAAAGTAATAGACAATATTGCAAAAAAAAAAATTCTAATATAATATGAAACACATCCCAACCAAATAGTAACTACTATTAAGTTTAAAAGTGTAGCAAAAAAATATTTCTGTGGTAACGGAAACGTCAAAATGTCTGCTTACTAACAAAAAACAGGAACTGTTTTTATCGTTTCATCGTAACTTAAAACATCGCAAAAAATAACAATTTCTGAAATCTAACTGATATTAGTTTGATTCCAGAAAGCTTGCAATTAGTTTACAGTAAAGCATGTTTTAAACATGGCTGCGAAGAGGGGGAGAATGAATGAGTACAAAAACTATATATTTGGGAGAAAAGTTTCTTCTCGTTACCTATACTTATTATAAGCTCAATACTTAGAACATTAGTTTGTATGAAAAGCATCACACAAAATATTACTTACAAAACTCAGACAACTGTCAAAGCAAATCTTGTTTCATTTAACATACATTTTAAGTATTGTTTTATAAATTCGAATGTTATATATATATATATTAACAAATATCAAAGAAATAATGACAGTCTCAAAATTGAAAATTTAATAATTAATTCCAAGTAATTACTCCAATGCAAAAGGCATTATCTTTAAATTCATTTAAAATTTGGTCTTCTACATCGAATAGTGTCAGACCACCATAATTGAATGGCATCGTTAGGGTCAAAATCATGTAATTTACACTTAAATATTTTAATTTTCAATCTATATTCCAAAGTTTCCTTAGACATAGACAGAGATTTCTCATCTAAATTGTTGCTAAAATTATTCCATACTTGTTACACTTCAGCTTTGCTGCGGGGGAGAGGGTTGTAAGCATAATTTCAACAATTAGTTTAATGGTTTAGCATTTGTTGGAAATGATCAGTACTAAGTTTGGTAAACAAGTCCTTCAAATTTATTTTATGTCTAAAATGGTCAGACAAAAGAACGAAAAATCCCGCAATATAGTTATTAAAAGTACTCTTCAAACACAAATCTAATATGGGATAATAGCAATGTATGTATATTGGTAAATAAGTATTGTATTGGTAAATAAGTATATGTATATTGGTAAATAAGTATAAGTCAACATTAACGGATGTTTCATCGACAGTATACAGTCCAACATGCAAGCTGTTCTTGCAAATCTTGAATGTTTTCAGTGCTTAAGCATTTATTTATAATATCTGCAATTTCTTGTGCATTAGCTGTTTCAATATTCAAACCAAAGGCTTGTAAAAAAATTTTTTAACCAGTAAGTACGATAATAAAAGTTTTTTTTAAAAATGCAGAGACCTACGAATGTCCTAAGATAAATGGGGAGGGGTTCAAACGTCCCGAACATGTTCACAGCATTCTCAAGGATTAATACAAGGATTCGAAAGCACTTCTTTTAGAAATCTAGAAGCCCTGCGTCCGGTTGTGACCACTAGTTTCGCCCTATATTTTCGGGTACCATTTATCATTAAAATGCAGACCCTGTTAAATATACCCTGTATAATTAAAATGTGTCTCATCACCAAGACATTTTGTGACATTCTTTAAAGACTCATAAATTATTTTTTCGAATTGTTATTTTTTCAATATTAGAAACAGGTAAAAAAAAAGGAAAAGCCCCGGGTCACCATTTAAAGTCATCCTTCAAAAAGCCAAAAGGGAACAAGTAATAAAACTTTAACTAATTAGTACATCAACATTATTATAGAATGTTTACCATAGTGGATAAAATGCTACTTAGATTTACTTCCGATTAGGGCCTTACAAATTGTGCAGATGCGGAAGACGTGCATAATCCACATAATCATCGAATATCCGCATAATTTATATTTTTTGACTAATTAACTTTATTCACCAGATAAAGATTTATATTACGGTCTTTACTTTTTTTCATGTAATTTCACCTTCTTCGATTCAAAAGAATCGTTTTACTCCGACTATTCTTTCGAACAATATGTAAAAGAATATTCTAACTTTGACTTAATCATATTTTATAATTGCAGAGAGATTTCTAGAACTTACTAGAAAAGCTGAAAAAATGACTGTGAAAGAAGTGAATTCTGTTACGGTCAAAGTTTCACAAGACAAAGATAAAGTTTAAAAAACTGTTCAGTTTTTGAACCTACTTCACTTTAACAGTCATTATAATATTGAACATGTGTAAGTCGTTAGTTTATTGGAAAATCCAGCTCTTTGCAAACTACCGACGTCACTTGCTAGGCCTATTGCTGTGAGTCTATAAGGTGCATTGCAACGTCAGTAGTTTGCAAAGAACCGGATTTTCCAATTAACCCACGACATTTGTTAGGTAACTAAAAAAATTTAAAATTTATAATTAAAACAAAGAAAATATAAAGTATTTTCAATTTAAGTTTATTTTTGTCATAATTTTTTTAGATCATTCGCAGACTGTAAATGTAATTTTTTAAAAGAAAATGTCGCATCCTTGGCAAACAATTAAAAACAAATACTCCATAATTAATATATAAGACCCAACTCATGATTAAAATTAAACTACATAATATTTTTTTAGAATATTGCACAAGGTGTTGCGGTGAATATTTCTCTACATTATTGCAAGATGAAAGTAATGTTTTGATGTTAATTTCCAATACTCTGCATTTTAATATCAACCTTTTAATGTTCTTAAAATTTGATGAAGACAAAATTAAAATAATCAAATCATACAACATTCAATTTTACTTCTCGCAAAACAATATATATTACAGATGGAGGTATCGCAGAGGCACAGATGCAACGATAAAAGACATTTATACAATAGTGGCGATGTTTTGGCATTGAATGGGACACAATCGTGTCACTAAACATAGCAATATCAAAATCATCTCTGACAGATGCCATTTAGATAAGTACAGCTGCAATACCATCTCTCAGTAGACACCTGTACCAATGAAAGATGCTAACATTTTATTAGTTATATACTTCTACACAATAATGTCAGCAACTTTAAGATTGAGCAAGATTCCAACTTATGATACGAAATGCAAACAAAAACAAAAAAAACTAGAGAAGCCCGTTTCAGTTTTTAATTTATAATTTTATATTATTTGATATAATTTTTATTATAATTGCATTATGTAAAATAAGAAGATTTTTAACTTAAGTGGTTTTATTTTATAAAATTAAAGATAAATATGAAAGTTAGAGCAAGTTGTCGGTATTTTTATTTCTGAAAACTACATTTTTATTACGGATAGCATCTCTCCTGGTAAACATGAAAATTATAAAAAGTTTCAGAAATGTTTAAGGGGTTATATGAACTTTTTATATGTCTTTTAAAACTGCATTTTTATGAAGGCTTTCGTGGTAAATATATAAGGTATAGTAGAATTCCGCATTCATATTTTCTATGAGAAATATATTTTAAAAATAGTACAAGTTTGTACAACTTAAAAACGTTGAATGTAGAATATTTTTTTTTTTAAACTATCTCATTTTCTTTCAGTAAACATCAAAAAGGAAAATTTAAATTAAAAAAGGAATTTGAAAACCCGTTATTCTTTTGAGCAAACAATTATTTTTCCCTTTAAAATAATTTTTGATGAAAATCATGCATTTTTAGACACTATTTTAAGTACAATTATTCCCTAGAAATACTTATTCCAAGTCGTTCAGAACTTGAACATTTATTTAACATACCTTTCTTAGTTATAAGAATAAAAAACTTTTCTAATAATGTAACGTTAAGAGAGAAAAAGTTTTAGATTGAAACTTATACTCATAATTTTATTCAAATTTTATTTTTATTTCCGAACTGTAAAAGTATAATTTGAAAGATCTGTAAGAAAAATTTCATTAATATGTATAAAAATTAAGAAAAATATTGTAAATACCACTCGCAATTTTATTAAGTTTGTTTCAAAAAGAGATGCTAACAAAAAGACTTGAATCGATAGTTTTTAGAATGGCTTTATAAGAGTTCCATATTAAATAAAAATTTGGATAAACATTTAAGTTTTTTGAAGGTGGAAAAAAACTTGATTTTTGTGTATTAAAACTTATTTATTCACTCAATTAATGTTTTGTATTATTATTTATTTCTCTTGTTATACTTTTTTCTAATGACAATTGAATAATGAAATGATTAAACTAAATAAGCGAAATTTGGCTATGAAAATAATTCTATTAAAAATTTAAATCTGAAAATATTTAACTCTATAAAGCTTAGTTTTTAACTTGAAACTAGAAAATTTATATTTATTTTACATAATAATATAAATTAATTTTTTAATAAATTTTTAAAAATGTCTCTTTTCGAATATTTTTTTTCCAATGGCAGGCACTGAACCTCTTTTGGAATATATTTTCATACATTTACATTAAAACTAACTCATAGAACAAACTATATTAATATTAAAGCTAACTTTCAAAGTTTTTAACAATTAGAATTTTTTTAATTTTATTTCAAAACATTAAATGTTTAGAAAAAAATTATTTCTAGCATAAAAAAATAATTTGGAGTTGCTTATATTACAAGATTAAATTTGTTTATTTTATGACAAGCAGCTAAACTCAGACGAAAAATAAAACGCTCAAAGTGCTTGAAACTTTTTCACTAAATAAAATTATTGTGGCTGAAATGATATTCATATGTTAATGGTTAATTATTAATTTTGACGCAGAAATTCAGGATGAGTGTATTCTCCATTTTGGTATTCAAAACAGAGTTGATCTGTTATTCTGATACAACTGACGTCATGTGTGACCTTACTCATCTTTTGTTTTGTAAAGAGCGTGATTTAACATTTTTATACACGTGTTTCAACTTTATAGGTGATGAGAACAATATTAGAACCTCTTCACCCTAAATATCAAAATATAACATATTTAAAGTGAGTCGGCCTTTGCTATTTTATGCAATATTTTTATAATGTTATTCAACAAATGATATCAGCAATTTTCAGAATATTTTAAAAGGGTTGAACACATTTGCCAATTTAGAAAAAGAATACGGTGCAGCAAGTTAAGATACGTAACATTAATTTTAAATTCTAAAATCTTAATTTGTTGTCTAAAAAATAAATAACAATGATTACACAAACTGTTCTTTTTTGCTGGTTTAAATTATTTCATTTTATTCATTTTGGAATATGTTTCATGTTTACTTTTCGTCCATCTTACTCAAAATATCGATCCTGTATTACTTTTTTTTAAAACTATTTTATCAACTTTTAAAAACTTCTCTTTATAAATAACTCAATACATTTTCAACTATGTTTGGATCTTGTGATTTAGCTGAAAAATCTACATAATCAAAAACCCTTCTTAGATGCATAGGAAAACAATAGAAGAGCGTAAAGCAACACTAGCTACTTAATTTTTTTTTTTTTTTTTATAAAAGTCAATACATATTATTTAGATAATAACAAAATTTTTAAAAAGTTTTTTTTCGTTAATTTATTTTTAAATTTATAAAACTTTCATTCAAATTCTGTAAGATGTTCTTAGAAGAAAGAAATTTTTTAAATAATTTTTTTTTTTAAATAAACGATATTTTTTAAAGTAACATTTAGTTTGCTTGTTTTAGTATTGCTTTAAAAGTAAATTTTATTCTTTTATTTTTGGTCAAAAAAAACGCGGCGTCGATGAGTATTTTTCGCCCAGGGATGTGTAAATCTCAAAATTCTGATCGCTGATCTAATCGAGTATCAAACACAAAATATGTAATATAATTAAGAGTAAGAAACGTAATTTTAGATTTTTCAAGTGCGTCATTAAATAACAAATCGAAAGCATCTGAAAAATATAAAAACACGTGCCACAATCTATTAGTTATTGCTACGTCCCCTGCCAATTAAAATGCTTTCCATATCAAGGCGGTATCTGTTTTGTTTCATGGTTGAAAACCGCTGAATTACAGAAATATTTATGAATGAACGTAAGCATGCAGTCATTTAAGCATTGTTTGAATGAAATACCTGTATCAGGGAGAATCAGATTTCAACCTTGAATTTGAATTCAGATAGCTCAATCAAAATTCATGTATCAGGTTTCCAAGCAATAAATTCCAATGAATCCAGAGTTATAATAGATTTATTTAAATCTGTAAAGCAGCTCGAAAAAATTATTAAAGGTTTAAATTATCGTTCATAGAAACTTCCAGAGTTAGAAGTAGGAATTGACACTCCTTTTAAAAACACAAGGAAAGTTTTAAACGTCTAAACATGATCGTGGTTCCTCTATAAACGCAACATATGTACCAAGAAAAAAATATTTATTTACTATATTAAGTATATCACGAGACTCCGACTCCCACCTCCTCCACTCACCAGCCCTCGTAATTGCTTTTCATTCATCATTTTTTATATAAAAAATATAGAATACAAAATATACAAAAATATAGAATATTTTGTTTTCAAAATATACACTTGTTGTAGCTTTATGAAAGAGCATTTTGTTAACATTTTAATTGTAAAGAAACACATAATTACGTAGGTTTGAAAAAATATCTAGAGAACGTATAAAAATATCTTGTAAATATGTCTTCAGAAATAGACTTTCTTAATATGCGTGTTTGGTTCTCATTTTCTTGGCCTCCAGTATGGCACAAAATCAAGGTGGTTTTATTGAAAAAAGATTCACGGGATTTGAAGACAATGATCGCAATTAACTTAAAAATATTTTTGAGCGCTGCGGTGGCTCAGAGAATAGAGTGTTCGATTCTTAATTAGGTGCCCTAGTTTGTACGTCAGCTGTGGCTTTTTGATGAGAATCATGCTCTCGGTTCGCACCGACCACAGTTCTGACGTACAATATTCTTCGTGATAGTTGGATCGTAGGTTAGAATCCCTTTGTCGTCGGGCAAACCGTGGAAGGTTTTCGTGGTTTTGCTCTCTATGTAACGCAAATGTGGGCTAGTTACATAAAAAAAACTCCAAGAAGGCTAGTTTGCCCTAATGCTTGATCCAGGAGTCCACTTGTCTTCTGGGTTGGGTTCAAAATTACAAGAATACAAAATGTCAAGGATGCATGAAGCTGATTTTTAAGTTCGTTTTCACCTAAGGAATTTCTTTAATTGTAAATTAATATTGTAAATCTATAATCAATATATCGGTAATAGTTTATAATCGGGCACTCCACTTAGTTTGGAGATTTGGAAGGAAACAAATGTAAATGCGTATATAAACTTACCAATAACCTATAACATAACTTTAACAAAAATTGCGGTAACCCGAATGTGAATTAATTGAAAACAAAGACACCAAAAAATATCATGGTAACCAGAAACGGGTTTCAGAAAAACTTATCTCCAAACTAACGGGCCCTCGATTCTGCACCCGATTCAACAAGTTTATCTTAAAATGTAACATAACAAAGTAATAAATACCACAAAATTGCGTGATAATAAAGAAACAACTCTTATAGTTTTATTCGAGAACAATCAAAATCAAAAACAAAATAATGGCGGAATGGAATAAGAAAAATAAATATTACAAAAACAGAGTAATCCGGTTTTTTTGGGGGGTTTTTTTGCACTGTACATAACGTACACTTTGAATTAGTGGTACAAAAAGAATTTCTAAGAAAACAATACTTTTATGAATTTTGTTAATGTTATGCTGATAACAACCAAAAAAATATGGAAATCAATGAGGGAAAACTGGATCCTACCATGTGATTTTCCGCCGGCCTCTTTATACAATTATACTTTTATGTTATATGGAAATATATTGTACTTTAAGAAAATTTCGTTCGTCTGATTATTTTTCAACATCCTAGTCAATTAAAATAGTAAATCGCAAAATGATAAAAAAAATATTAAATAAGATTATAATGAAAGAAATAAACTGTAAAAAAATCAAATCAATCAAATCACAATCGAATACCTACGTTTATTTTAGAAGAACGTAGTTCCGTTAAAATTAAAAATCATTAATTCAATATTAAAAAAAGTGTGTTATTCCTTCATCACAGAAATAAATCATTAATAATTTTATTTTTATGTTGCACAATTGACTAACGGTGCAACATGCCCCGTTAAATCAATGTACTGTAGTTATGTAGCTTAAACTGTAATCTAAAGCAAAATGTTCGTATATTCCAAAAAATTGATCCAAACCCATAAAGTTTGTTCGATTGCAGTACTGTAGTTAGGGACTGATATATAGAATGTCATTTTCAGGCATCTGCCCAGAAGCTCTTTTTAGATTATTCAAAATTCTTACATTTTATCCCGTAAAAGGATATGACAGATTTTGTGATATCCCTATGTTTTTGAATTTATAGAAATAATTTTACAAACAGTTTATAGATCGCTGCATACACGATATCTCTGTATCATGCAAACATAGATGACATTCAGTGCACAGAAGTAATTACACTTTCCACCATTAATCGAAGATAGGTAATTCGACGAAGTGTTAAAATAATGTGTAGATACCAAGCCTATAATCAAAGCAGCTTTTCTTAAAATAAAGTGTAAAAGGGAATCTTTCCTGTGGCCATTGAACTTGACCCATCCGTCTATTGATGCAGACGAACCTAAAATAGAATAAGCTACTCTTATGTGGCAACAGTTTAGTGGGCGGAGGGGAACCCACATGTCACAACCTACGTATCTCGCCCATTCATTCAAAAGAAAACTTACAACTGTCTGACTGAAAGAAATTATATGAATGAGTTGAGAAGGGTCAAGCTTTAACTTTTCACGTAGGTCTAAAGATCACATTTGTTTACTTTTTTTTCTTCATCTTTGAACAATCAGTCATCTTATTTATTTAAACAAAAGGTAGAATTTCGCATTGGAGTTATCAAACTTCAGGATTTTTGTTAATGCTTTAGGATATTGAACGCAAGCAAATAGCTACTTTGAATATGTGAATTTCCAATGCCTTTCTCCAAATATTAGTAATACAATCTTCAATCATATTATAATAAATTTTATTAATTACATTTTGAATAACTGACTTACGTATAGGGCGATGTCTTGTAATCGAAATTTCGAACCTTTTCCAACAAACCCAGAGAACTCCAAACTCTACTGCCTGATGACAATGAAAGTTTAAATCATTTCTTTACTGCTACAAGCAGAATTTATTGACATTTTAGGTCCAAATAAAACTTATCATAATTAAATTTCAACCACTTAAAGACTGATTTAAAGTGAGTAATAACTCAAATTTTGTGTTTAATGATAATACAAGTTTCAACTGTTTTCTGACTGCTACAGGAAGCAATTTCCATCAATCAACATAATTTGAACATTAAATTTTATTTCCTACTAATTACTAATTGCATTTTCCTACTATCTACAGTTATCACAACTGAATTGGAGAGCTGTACTGGATATGAATACAAGTTTTAATCGTTGCCTAGCCATGATAAGCAAAATTTGTCAAGTTAACTCAATACACAATTAATCTTCAATCAAAATTTTGACCACTTTCCGACTCTCTATGATTCACATATTTATTTTGAAACTCTGTGTCTCACAAGTGAATAAGTTTAAATGGTTTCTGACCACTCCAAATGAAACTTATCGCTACATTATCGCCAAAAAAAGTTTATAGTTATTGAAAATTCCGTTGATTACCTGATTAGGTTGAATAATTAAATTTTAATTGGAACTCTGCGCTTGATAATTATGCAAGATACACTTGTTACGAAATGGCGTGATCAAGATTTATTACCAATTGAAGTTTCAAGCATTTTCCGACATAAGCAACCAGACACACAATAACATTCGATGCCAAATACGATCCACGAAGGGTCAATGTGAGACCAATTTCTATTCCAGAAGAATTTTAAAAAATACGAAGCTTGCTCAAGTTTATAAATATCATTTGAACTAACATAAATAATTTGAATTAAAAGGAGACATAGTACTAAAACTTAAAAATACAGAGTCAAAAATTTGAACATTAATATAGTAAAATATTGAGCCTTTTTAATTGTTTTTTAGAACTTTTTTTAAGTCAAAACACCTGTAAAGCATGTGTAGTTCAATTTTAAATTAAAGATGTAATTAGTTTATCTACAATTAAAATGAAAATAATATCTATAGCAAATAAAAAAATTAAAAAAAAAAAATTAGAAATTAAAATAAACAATTCGCAGTGGTTGAGTAGTAAGCTTGAATTAATTAAACAGAAAATCATCATTCGATTCATAAAATCAAAACGTTTGGCATGGCAAAAGGCAGAACCATACAGAAAAAGTGAAAAGAAAAAGGCTGCGAGAAAAAGCTTTAATTGAAATCAATAAACTTAAAACTGAGAGGAAGATAGGGTTGGATGATGTAACAAAAGATCCAATCATAATGAAAATTTCAGCTAAGAGCAAAATATTTCAAATAACGTTGTTCAGAAAACCAAGGCATACTGTGGGCTGTAGTAACACAAGAGAAAGAAGATAATAAAAATAATAAAACTATTTTCTCGTGAAAACTAGTTATCGTTTAATAGAAAGAGACAAATGAGCAAAACTGAAATATGTTTTACTTTGAAAATATAATAAATATATCTAGTAAATATAGCTGTACAAATCAAGTAGGTTGTAATAATTTTAAAGACAAATTATTTTCTTAACTAAAATACGAGTGAATGACAATTAAGTTATTGTTAATTGAAATAACAACTGAATTCATTGCCGCTCTCAGGAAAAGTTATTTTCTTTTTCAACCTTACGGCAGGACCTACCCTAGAATCTTTTTAATCAGGAGCAGAATTATATTTAATATTTTGCAACAAGATATATCTGGTAGTTACAAATCTTCTGCCGGTACTGTCAAAAATAAACGGTTCCCACTTACAAAATTACTGCTATTTTTAAAGAAATAATTTTGAATATCAAATTTTGTATAAACGCTAACAAACCAGTATATCAAATTGTCATCGAGATTTAATCATAAATTATTTTTTACGGACGTGGATAAATTTCTCTTCTAGAATTGTTCTTCGAATTGTTTCAGAGCTTTCTGATCTATAACATTTCAAAGTTTTATGTTGTATTTAATTTTTTTGTTGCGTAGTTTTGCATTCAACCCTTAGACACAGAGTTTTTAATAAACATATGTTTATCACTTTTTTAATTATTTTGTAAAATTTAAGTAAAACGAAGTGAAAAATATTATATTTAATATTTTAATAACTTATGGTTATGAAATACAGCAAAAAACCCGTGTTTTTTTCTGCGTTAAAGGTAATCTCTTCCAAACACGGGTCACTTCCAAACATCAATTTTTCAAAATTGCATTATTTTTATTTATTTAGATCTTAAAGAAACAGTTATTCATGATTGAAATTTCTTTAATTTACAAAATCAATTACTGATAAATTTTTAAATCTAAATGAAAAAATCTCTTTTCCAAACTACCTTTTTTGGATTTCATATTTTAGTACAAATATAATTTCTATAACCTAACTGATTTTTTTAGTAACTATTAGACTTTTTTTTAATAATTAATAAATACCAAAAGGACATTTAACTTGTAATTAGAGCGTCAGAAAAAAATCTATAAAAGGGACGGTGTCTATCTGCGTCAACATTCATACAGTATATTAGAAACTAATGTAAAATATATAAAAAGGAAAAGTTTTAGCAATTGGGAATAATGTTCAGCTCTAAAATACCATTATTTAAAAAGTTACTTCAGTTTTAGAAACCAGTTTCTAAAAATAATTTCTAATACACGAAAAATCCGTTACGTTAATTGTTTCGACCATTTTTATTCGTTTATATTTTCTATGCGTTTCGCTTGCAATACGTTTCATACTAGCAATTTTTAGCGAAAAAAAATTTTTTTTTCTTCGCGTATAGCAGGTGATTCAAGATAAAGCATGACCCTTCACGTATCTTAAATGTAAAAAAAAAAAAAAAAATCAATCGCACCTGCTCACATTTTTATTTCCCCCACTTTTGTTATAACTGTTCGAAATCAAGTTCACGTTGAGCTTTCTAATAGAAGTTTGAATCAATGTTTCAACTACAATATTAAATGAAGAGCTCTGTAACAGTTTTAAAAAATTAAAAATTTGGATTTATCAACACATAATGGTCAACTGTAGAGAAAAAAAATTTTCAACTAATTAAACTAAAACTATTTTTAATTCCTAAATAGGTTTCTACAGTTGTAATATTTTTTTAAGCTAATATTTTTAAGTTCACTTTAATGCTCGTGAAATGTAAGAGTGGTCGTATGTAGTAATTTAAGTAGCGTTGAAAAATGAGCTATACGTGAAGATTTAGATTCATTTTACAGTCGAACTCGTTTATAACGAGCACAAAGGGACCGTAACATGTACTCGTTAAATCCGAGTGCTCGTAATAAACGGGTCCTCAAGGCAGGCGTGCAACCGGAAGAGGGGGGGGGGGCTTGAGAAGGTCAAATGATTGAGTTTACTTAAAATTTAATTACTTACTTACTTTAATTACATTAATTAATTTAATTAAATACTTTTCTTAATTTGGCGCGATATCGATACGTCACCGCTTACTCTCACGTGACTTTTCTTATGTTTAGATTAGAGCGATAAGGGCAAGTTTCAGTTCGCGTTTTCTTTTTATTTTTTTTTTTATTTTTTTATTTTTTATTTCGCGCGCATTTCTTATCATTTTGAAAAAAAGATGAGACAGAAAGACTAGAAAGATGAGAAAAAAGATTGCAAGACAGAAAAATATTGCTCGCTAAAACCGGGTCTTGCTCGTTAAAAGCGACTTCTGTTCCATAGACTTAACATTGATCCAACCAAATATTCTAGTTTCCCTCTGTAAATCCGAGTTCTCGTTAAATCCGAGCTCGTTATAAACGAGTTCGACTGTATTAGGTTGTCTTAAGATATAATTTAAGTAGTGTTGAATAGTTAGTTATACGTTAACTATTAATTTAGAACAATTTTGTACTTTTATTGACACAAAAACTGAGTTACGAAGTAACTATTTAGATTTATCTTTGATTCTTTTTAAAATAGCTGAAGAAATTTTATCATAAACGGTGTTACGGTGCCATATACTGCCATACCAAATATTGCTGATGATGCTTGCTTTTTTTTTTGAGCAATAGCATTTAGCCATTGCATAAACATTATTCGGCTTGGTAATTTTTGAAGTTCATAATATGTTGTTCAAGATAATTTTGATAGGTGACCAAGCTAGTCGCCAAAAGTGGCTAGTATCATTATAATCCTTTAAAATATTTAATCAGTTTAATAAGGAAACAAATACTTAGCGATGTGGTGATCCTAATTTGATATGTATTTTACAAAGAAAAATAGAATTATGTTCCAACTCATGCCTCCCCAGTTAAATAGGTAGACAAAAATTTATTCATTTCAGACGTTTGGGGGCAAGGACTCGTCTAGTATTCCCATTTGAGCCGGTGTGTTCGCATCTGGAGATACAACAAGTTTGATTTCAAAACATATGCCAAATATAATACTACATACTCTTCGTACTAAAATATTTTTTAATCCGTTTGAGACTGTAATCACATGTGGTCTTTACCACCCTTTATGGCCCACAGTATTAAATATGAAAAGAATCTGACTCTAGCAGCCCAAGATGACACAGATATGATCTCAGTAAGGTACTTTCATATATTTTATTTGTACGTATACGTATTGTTTAATACGTACAAATTTGAATTTTCAAGGCTGGGGACATTCACTTTTTCCTCTAACCGCCGGTTCTTAATTTTCCTCACAGCCGGTATTTTTTTAAATTTTAAACTTTGTTTTGTTTTATCTTCTGTTCTGCTCAACGGAAGGATATATTAGAGAAACAACAGTTTATTGCGTGTGATATACTGATTATTAACAACTCAGTTTTTAATAGTAATCACCCTTTAATAATGTAATTAGATTAACCAGGATAATAACAAGGCAGAAATATGTGTGCCATTTCTAGGAATTTTCTTCACTGGTGTTTTTTTAAAGCTTAATGTAACTACATTTCCTGCACTGATGTTTTTCCTAACATACCCTTATCGGATACATTGTTATAATTGGAAGCATCGATTATGAATAATAACTAAATATTCCGGTTATAGTGAAATTTGTGTTTCCTAAAAAAATTTATATATATCACGGGGTCTGTTTAGAAGAAGCTTGGGTTCATTAACAGACCCTTCACAAAATATCTTTTAATGAAAACGGACCCTTCACAAAATAATTTATCTTTTAATTGGACCCCCTTCACAAATTTGTTTATCTTCATTATTGTTTTGTTAATCGAATTAACCCTTCACGGGGGGGGGGGGAGAAAACAGTTCAAAGTTTAAATTCCAAATCTAGTATTCTAAGAAAATATTTCTACTTTTACTAACATCGTGTGTGCATTCTTATTAATATTAAATTATATTTTTTTTGTAAATAAATAATTGATCAATTTATATTTATTCATAAAATTAATGAATAGAATATTACGCAATAAAAATTAATTTCTGGCAATTCTTCAAATAAAATATTATAAATTTAAGAATTGTTTATGTTTACTTAAAGCGTAACACATTAAAAGTGATACATTACTAAGTTGTGTTATTTAAAATATGTCAATTGAAATTATCAAAAATGTAAGTGATTTTGTTTCCATTATCCGTCCGAAACGAATATTCTGTGTTGAGCAGTATAGGCTAAATACCAAATATTTGTATGTTGCATCTCTAATTTAGTAACAGCAATTGTTGAGCAGAATCTCGCATCTATTTATAATTTAAAAACTTCTTGAAAAGGTTTTCAGCAATTTTGACAATAACTGGACACTTTTTGCACAAATTCACAAAAGCAGGACCCTGGTTTAAAGAATGTGACTTAACGCTTATTTTATATTCACAAATTATGAATAGTTTTTTCGCAATTTTACAAAAACAGGACCTTTCACAAAATGTCTGGCATATTATCCTGTCCTTTATATATATATATATATAGGATGATGCGTGCTTCTAAACCAATCGTGATGACTTTGAAGACCAGCCATCTAAAACAGAACATACCATCAACTCTTTTTACATTTACCGTCGAAAAAGGGGACGCCTCCGACGGTATCGAAAAATATATTAAGTTCATTTTTGGAATTTCATTTTCTGCTTTTTATATAATCTATAACCATTTTTGCCCATGGGACGAAAAGAAAAACGCAACCCAATTTGTTTTATCTTGAAATTACATTTTAGAAAAATGTGGAAACAGTGCTTTTATCTTTCAACATTGACATTTTTTTAAAACTTTTTTTTTTAACTCGACATTTTTCATATTATATATTGAAATTGATAGGTGAAAATTTGATGTTTTACTGAAATTACTTCTTGTTTTCATTATAATGCTACCTTCTATTTTTAGTCTCTAAAAGATCTATAATAACATCGCTTTTTTTAGATATCTATATTTTCCCCCACTTAACTAATGGGTCGCAATCCATTATTTTAAATAATCAATATACTTTTACGGGTTTCCTTTAAAAAGGTTTCCATTAATGTTACAATCGATCATTTTTCACTCAATTTTTCAAACTTAAAATTCCACACAAAAAATGTGCAATTTATAATTTGAGTGATTACTTATAAATATTTAAAATTAATAACTAATAATAAACATAAATATAAATATTAAAAAATAAACAAAGCAGGAAAATATGAACCGAATTATACTTTTTCTCCGAGACGGGCATAGCAAAAATAGAGAAAAGGAAATATTTCTTATCTTGAAAATGTACATTTGTTTCAAAATATTTTAATTGCAAATCTAAAAAATTCTTAATAATAATGTAATTTTTGACGGGAATTTTTTTTAAATTTACCGAGTTACTTTAATTTTATATATGCAAGAAAAAAACAGTAATTACATATAGTTTTCTACATTTCCTTCAGATTGCTTGGATTTCAAACATAAAAATTAATACAATTCCTGATAAATTAATGATTTTCAATAACCGTATGCAATTATACACGAGTTGCTTTAATTTACTCTGCTTTTTGAAAACAAACATAATTAAACCTCGGCTACAGATCTAAAAAAATTAATAGGATTTAACGTTTGTAACCGTAACGTTTTCAACATGAATTCCTACTAATGTTTCGTTATCCGTATTTTTTGAATGACTGCATAGTTACTTTCATTTAAATAGCGTCAGAAAATGCATTTTTTTTTCATATAGTTTCCTAGTTCTTTCAAAGCAATTGAACCACATACGAAAAAGATAGGATTTTATAGTATTCAGTAATTTTGCAATATCCGTATTTTTTGAATTGCTCCATAATTTTTTTCATTTTAACGGTGTCAGGAAAGCAATTTTTGTATATAGTTTCCTGCATTTCTTTCAAAACATTTAGCCGACAGAGATTTAAACAAAATAGGATTTCATATTATTTTGCAATGTTTTAGACAGTCGCATTTTTTTAATTGCTCCCTAGCTACTTTAATCTCAAATGTACCAGAAAATACAATTTTTTACATATCGTTTCCTGTAATTTCTTTTCCATGACGTCAATGCTTACGGATCTTTATTTTTTTGCCTCCTTAAAACATTCTAGAAAAAGAAAAAACTCTAAGAATGTGACCAGTAATGCATGGTATGTCAGATTTTATCCTTTCCCACCTTTAGTGGCTACACGCACGCTTGATCACATTTGAAATATAGAAGGTAAAAAAAAAAAAAAAATTATGAAGGCATCAAATACGTCGTGTCAACAATCAAACCATGTATGGCTACTTCTCAGTAAAATCCATTGGAATGTGAAGCAAATTTAAGAGTCCCTACCTATAGTAGATTATGTATTTGACTAATAACGAATCGCTTTTTGAATACTAATCTCGCCTTGGCACCAGTTTGGCGTTATAATCTTATACTCCTTTTACGGATTATATAATGTCGAACGTCGGGGGTGTTTTTATAGTTATAAAACCTTCTTGAAATAAAATGGAAAAAAGAGTATATAACATTAGTAAGGAGAGATGCTTTTAAGCAAAATATATAAACATAAACGATTTTTAAGAGAGGTCAAGTTTGTGCACTTACATCTCTGACAATCCAATAAATTAAAAAAGTTTATATTGCTTTTAAATGTTATTAATTATTTACGCTATGCTTATGCTTGTAAATGTCATATTGAATAGAATTCGTTTCATAAATTTAGTGCATAATTCGAAGTTTTAAATATAATGCGTTAATAATATATATATATTTTTTTACTATCTAGAAAACATAGCTAAAAGAAATATTTAAAAGTAAATTAAAAAATTGCAAGACATTAGACTAGATTGATTTGTTTTGTGCACATATCATATTTAACTTAAAGAATTCAAATAAAGCGAGGTATTTAATTTTTTTTTTATGATAAATTTAAATATTGTTGAAAAAGCAAAGTTTTCGTTACGAATTGTTAGTTTAGTAGTTGCAATTATTTATTTATTTTATGAAAATTTCTGATATGCACTTGTTAACTTATTTTTCAACAAAAAAAAATTATAGCAAATTTAGTATTACCTTAATAAATATTTTTCGGGGTGTACTCTTCCTTTTGTTTATAATGAAAATCCAAGTGATACAATATGTCAGTTACATTCTAAATTTATTAAGCTTTCGAATTATATAATTTTTTGTGTGACATATTTTTAATTAGTAACAGGCTTAGCAATATTGCTGTGAAAGACTGAAATCTGTGTCTTGGTAACTTTCACTGATGACACTTTCACTAATACGATAGTTACACTTTTGTCCGGTATTCCCTACACCGATTTTTTTTAATGTCAAAAGCCACTGCCTTTCATTCTAAACACTGATGTTTTTCTTAATCAGATATTAAAATATCAACGAATAAATTAATATCGAAATGGATATAAGAAATATTTTGGATATTTATAAAAGCAACTATGTGACTGTTGACATTCACTGGTGAAATTCGACATTCTTCAGATATCACAGTAAATCATAGTATTCAGGTATCACAGTTCAGACACCAAGTACTGAAAATCCAATTATGATTGACCTATCAGTACTTGAATGCCAATCATAAATGGTATTAAGTCACAACTAACATTTAGCAATTTGCATACTTTTAAAAATAACAACTGAATAAATGCTTAATTTTTTATTTAGATAAAAGAAAAAGCAATAATTAATTAAGTATATATTATTTTTTACTTACCATGAGTTTCTAATAAAGAAATTTTCAAATTCTCATAGTGAAAAAAATTGCTTAAAATTTTTTATTTTTATTTATTTTTTTTTTTTTTTGTTACAATTTTTAATCGAAATTCTTACTTTCGGTAAAGTTTAAAATTATCGTTCGAATATCATTTTTTTTTCTTTTTCAATGGAGTGGCATTACTCATTTTGTTGTGGCCCTCCTCATTCTCTGTCTATTTGTTTCTAAAAAAAAGAGTAACTTTAATTTAATTTTTTTAAAAAATCTATTTAGATATTTGAATTTAACGAGCACAAAAGAGCAAATTATAAGTAGGGCACGGCGTCTGCCACTCCCTCCCTCATCCTTACAATTTCTTCACAATCATTTTTGTTTGTTAATAATAAACACATAGTTACATCAAAATTAAAAATTGTCCTTAAAATATCCTATTTTTCTTTTCTAATATTAATACATATTTGGTTTCGGAGAATTAGTTTCTGATTCAATTGAAATAACATTCAAACCTAACAATTTTGCTCAGTTATTATGTCAACTTTAATCAGAAACTTGTCTTTTTTTAGATCTTATGTCTTTTTTAGTTGCTATAAAAGCTCGTTAAATATTCTTTACCGATAAGATTATTTAACAATAGTTTCTTTAATTTTACTCTAGAATTTTTAGTATTTGTCATTATTTTAATTTCACAAGTAGACTTAACCCAGCTTTACATAAAATTTTTAATAAAATAAAACTTTTTAAAAAATTAAATATAATTTTTTTACCATTTAATAATAATAAAATGGCATAAATAATAGTAAATTTAACATCGTAGAATGTTTTATAAAGTATTAGTAGCAGCCGATTATTTTATAATAAGAAAATACTTTTAATTTTGAGCCTTTTATTTTCAAAATTATTTAAATCAGGATTCGTATATACCATCCTTAGAATATTTTAAAAGTGCTGTTAATATTCTGATAATGAAGTAACAAACTTCCTATTATTAGCTTTCACTAAAAAATAAAAGTTCTATGCTCTCGATTTCGCAACTAGATCTATTTATTTGGAAATATTAAGCATAGAGGTAGTTAATTTTTTAACTACTGATTAAACTTAAATGACTATATGAAACCTGAAAATCAAAAACATAATATCGTAAAACGTAATAATGTTAAAAAGATATTAGGGATATAATTTTAAGTAAATGATTTACGAGTATATGGTTATAATGTTTATTACTTTTATGCTGATGACAAAGATATCTAGATCTTATTTGTGTATTAAAAATCAAGTGATTTTTCTGTCTAAAGAAAATGCAAGAGCAGTAAGACAACAGAGAGTTATAACTTATTTTAGAAATGCATGAAAGTGAGTATAGAAAATTTATGATTGATTAAGTAAATTTATCTTAATTGGTTGCATTAAATAGCTATTTTCAGAAACTCATGTCTGTAATATCAAGCAGTTCTAAAACAAAATTAGATATACATTGAATATACACTAAAACCTGTTTTTGTGCGGTCCTTTTTTGTGCGATTTTGTTTTTGTGCGATTGGTTTTGAGCGATTTTATTTTTATGTGATTTTTTAGTGCGATTTATTTTTATGCGGTATATGAATCTTAGCTGCGTTAGCACCAGTTTAATGTTTCCTATCAATGTACATATACATGTTGTGGACGAACTCTGAGTACGTGGTCTCCTTGACAACGATGTATCTGGACTCCGTGATGCTCTGTTTATTTATTTTAAACAATCTCCTGACAAGGCAGAGTCAGTTACGTACATACGAGGGTCACTCTGAAATTTTTGATGAACAACTAGGTTTTTAAAGTTACACTTACAAAATTTTAGGTGTGTTCAAAGTCGTCTCCTCCAACATCAATGCACTTTTGTAGTCGAATTTTGCACAGATTAAATGCCTCAAGCCATTCATTTCTTGGAATAGATGAAAAAAATGCATTTATAGCCACATCAATCTCTTCTTTTGAATGAAAACGAGTTCCACGTAATTTCTTTTTTAGATTAAAGAATTTGTTAGATTAATTGACCAGTCGACCGTCGTTGATCATTGACTTTATGGTACCAAAAAACAAATCAATTGAAATCATATCTTCAAGCGACGAAAGCGATTTTCAACCAATTCATCACAAGAAGATGCGCGTTTTGGATTACGACGAGTAGCAGCAAACTATTTAATGTATAATTTTAAAACTTCTCCATGTATATGCACAATGAAGAATGAAATATTTTTACAATTTCTTTAGGTTTAGTTTAATTATTTAATTTAATTGAAAGCATTCTCTCATCTATTTCATAAATCATTGATGTATTTTCTTAGTCCGACTTTTTTTTATGCGGTCCCTAACCACAGCATAAAAAAATTTTTAGGTAGTATATCGTACAAAGTTGTTTATTATATGTAAGAATTTATAAAATTTTCGAATATTTTTTTGTACGATTTCTTTTATGCAGTCCCTATCCACCGCACAAAAACAGGTTTTACTGTATTTCCAATTAACTTTGTAAAAAATTTCTGAGTGAATCAGAATAAAAATATTGAGCTGTAAAAAGCGCCAAACAGTCATTACCACTTAGAAGACCTGGTCTTGATTTATCGCTGTTTTATAACTTATTTAGGGAGTAATTACTTATTTAGGCAAACAGAAGGGTTGAATGATTAATAAACAGCCATTGAGAAAACAGTTAAAGCAATCAGCGACAGGAAATATTTTAATAAAACTGATTGAGTCATGAATTTTAACAAATATGCACTCAACCTTGATTTTCTACAAGGATAAATAAAAATTTTAAGGTTTCTAATGGTGGCACCCCCGACTATCTTTGGTAATGGAGACAATTCACCGTATCCAGTTTTTTTCTGATCATGACAATAAGTATTACTATTAAAAAAACATGTTGTCTAACGTTTTCAATAAAATGAAGCTTAAAATCTTAAAAACACTTTTGAAATGAAGTAATTGATAAATTTAAAGTAAACAAGTAAATTGATTTCTTTCATTACTATGTTTTTTATCTGTGTCTAATTTAACTTGAGTGAATTTGAAAACAACAAACATGAAATCCACCAGGGTCAAATAAAAAAAACTGACCGGTGCGTTACTGATGAAACTTGGTTTTCAGCAAGTATCGTCTTGTACCCAACTATTCTTTGAGTCAGTTTGGCATTCATTGAAATTGAAAAATAACAAGTAATAATAAAACAAAAGTTTTAAATACGACGTTTTCCATGTTGATTTTAAAAAAAATTATTTTTGTTAAACCTAAAACGACAAACCTATCACTTACACAACGATTTAAGCCTGCCGAAATTTAAGTAATTATCTTCATTTTAGTCTACTTAAAAAAACTTGGTTTAAAAATTTAAATATTATTATAATAATTAGTCTTATTTTTAAGTTTATTAGTTTACTTACGCGAAAAGTGAGCGAAATTTCGACTAGCCGAAGATTTGGCTTGCACCATTTTGGAATTTCAACTTATGTTTACATCAGGCACATAGCTATAAGAAAATTCTAAGCACTTTCTAGTCAGAAGTAGAAGTTGATTGATGATATGGTGATTATATATAGATAAATTTTACTGGAGTGACCGGGAAACAATCGAAACTTGCGTTGAACATATAGTTGCATTGTCATACAGAAGAGAGATTAAGAATGCTTTAGCTAGCAGGAAAGTAGTATTATAGTCTACAAAGTGATTGACAATTGATTCCATCAAATAATGTCTTGATGGTTTGATTGCAGTTTTTTTAGATAGCGAAAAATAAATTACATTATGTTAATTTATGCATACATTAAAGTTGTAATTTTTCCAGCAAGAGTCTTAGTTTCACTTTAACGAATGCCTCGTAGGTAATGTGAATATTCTCTAGATAATTTGCTGAATACCTAGATAATTTAAGAAATGAAACAATTTTTGACAATTAAAAGAATTACCTTAGGTAATATGCAGAATGGCTGATTTTTACACTAAAACGGTAAAATAATCAAGTTTAAGAAGGATCATATTGCATGATAATATGGTTGTCGTGCTATGGTGTACCATATTTAGATTGCTGCAAATGTTCACTTATAGCTAAAAAAAAAAGCTTCATTTTTTTTAAAAGTGTTATAGCTAAAAAGATAAATGAAAGTTTAGTCGTTATTTTAAAATATAATTGCAGGGATTGGTTTGGGTAATTGCTAGAAACAATGGCAAAATAATCTAGAAAGGTAATTGGAGAGAACAGTTGCTGAAAAAGAACTAAAATAGAGCCCTTTTTTTTATTTCCAGTAAGAAGATGACCGCGGAATAAAAAAAAAACTGACACGCCACCGCATTTCTCTTGTAAAGCAGCAGATGTCGTACAACTCCTGTAACTTGTAAGATATCAATTGCGTGCCTTTGTCTTATCTATCGGACATTGTCTATTCTTATAGATTTTTCCAGAATAAATTCTTCCTTTCTTTTGAAGATTTTGTCGCTTACCACATATCTTAACATGTGTACGGCGGAAATAACTTTTTTATTGGCGCCTTTTCGCTTTTATATTCTTCGATTTTAAAGATAAATCAGCTAGTTAAACAAAAATTACTTATTCTGAAATGTGATCAAAACATTTTAATGTGCATGAGTAGTAGATGCTCAAAATTAACGCATTGAAAATGAAGTAGAACTTACACAAAATGATTATAAAATAACTTAGCTAAAACTTTAACTCTCTTGACGGGCAATCTGTGAAACACAGAAAAATAGTGATAAAATGGATTCTCCTGCTCTCACAGTTACTTTTATACCAACAGAATTTGAATGGCAGTAAAGTATGTATTGACATTTGAAGTTTTCAAATGGCAATACCTATGTTTCATCGAAACGCGATCTTTACAATAAAAGTCTCAAAATGTATATGAAACACTATTTTAAACATGAAAATTTGCGGCGTTAAACAAAGATAAAAAAAAATTACGCTTTGGTAGCAAAGGGAAAGAAAACATAGTTTGTACACTACATCGTACTATCTTCATCTCTGCCTAGTGTTGCCACTTTTCAACTCATTATCCCTGTATATCACTTTTTAATATTAATTTCATGTTAATGTTCCGCTAACGCCCGAAATGCACATTCCCTAACTAATTAACTAGGGCAGGCCGTTAAAGTGTGGAATCAAATATTTCCCGTGTTTTGTCTAGGTTATAAGCACATTAACAGCTTTGGTACCTTTAAAATGTGAAAGTTTGTATTTGTATTTCGCAATTTCCTACATAGTTTTGCAAGAACACATTTTTTTTTATTTTTCTTCAACAGTGCCAAAGTCATATAAAACAGATGTTTGCGTCGAGCAATTTTCTTTAGATAGAATTTCTGTTTGGCATTCTTTCATATTATTTTGACGGATTTATTATTAGAAATTAATTTAAAAAATATTAATATTTCAAAATTAAACCAAATTTATATAGTTAACTAAGAAATTTTCTATCAGTTTTAACAAAAAACCTTTAAAATTTTTTCTTTAAAAGTTCTGTGTCACCTGAATCTTCACACAGAAATTAAAGGTAACAATAACTTTTGATCTTCTGATCGGATATTCAGGTTCTAGGTTCCAGTTTTAATGGTTCGAGAGGGCGATCTCAAATATGCCAAGAAGTTAATGCAGCCAATATTTCAAGTTACGAAATGAGACACAAAAACGAAATTTCTCTGAGTAAACATACCTTTTTTTTTTGTTGACAGATTCAGATTTCCGATTCTCCAAAGTATATAGCCACAATCTGGGAAATACGGACCCAATAGTTCAGTCATCAGAGCGGTCCAAAGTTTGGACCTCTTAATGTTAATTTCATTTTTTCCTGATTTCGCCATATCTCGTTTTAACGAACGAGAACGTTTTAAGCGAATCGAAACAAATTAACATTCATTTAAAAGCTTTTAAATTGTAAGATATACAATTTTTCACATCATTTTAAAGAATAATTTTGCATGGTAAAATACAAAATGTGAGTGAAATCAATCGAATAATTCCAAAGAAATCAAATTTTTAAAAAGTTGTATTTTTAACTGGGTTAAAAATACAAATTTTTTTAAAACAACTTTTTATTCAGGGTGGACTATTTTGCGTATTGTACATATTATGTAAATATTTAACAGATTACCTATGTTATTTGGGGGCATGAAACAATTTGCGGCACTAAAACGGATCCCCTTAGTCAATCCGCAATCTGCAAAATAGCTAGATTATCTGTAGCTGACTCCTACACTTAAGCAGTAAACTATAGTATATTGAGTTATGCCACTACCGATATGGATCCAGTGGCTTTATTATTACTATATTTTGTTTGTTTTGAAATATTTTAAGTAAATAAAGATATCACAAACATTTTGAATTGCTTAAAATCTAATAATGAATGACAAAAATTACATTTTACCCTCATGTGAGTGACTTGCATGTTGACCATCACATGCTTCAGAACTAATATAATCTTTACATAAAAGAAGCAGCTGCATAAATGCCACTCTTCGCACTGATGAAAGTAATGATATGCAATATTTGTTTCAGAATGTCTGTAACCTTCATCATGAGGACTCATACTTAAGTTAATGTTTGCCCCTACATCTTAAAGCGTAGGATACACGCATGTATGAGCTTATAAAATATTGCAAAATATTCATTTCAGATGAGAACAAAATTAATGAATAGAAATGAACAAAATTCTTTGACCAAGAGTGCAGTTACAATTCCGAACAATTCTGGTACAATTTCCGAAACCATTTTAAGTAATCTAATTGCACAACAAAATGTGATGATGATGAGGGGCTGCATCGGTTTGCAATTACCATACAGAATTTTAAACGTGTTTTTTTCGAAATTAAGTTTCAAACAAGTTAACATGCAATTTATAAATATAGCTAACAGTTTATTTTTTAAAAAAATTTTTCAAAACTCATATAAACTATCGTGGTTTAGCCTATTTAATTGCATATTTTTAAAAAAAATATTTAGTTAAACAAAATCTCGGTAAGTGGAAAAGGGATCACAAATTAGCATTTAAGTAGGAAGGGAAAAACTTTCAAAACAAGACGAAATATTAACGATAAAAAGTAATTAAGATTAAATACATCAAAACCTGTTTGCTTGTTTGAAGAAATTAAAAAACAAAAGGTGACTGTTTGAAAACACCTAGGGTTTCTTTGAATAATATAACTGGTCTTGATGTTTTTTATAAACGCCTTTCACAATAGTGATTCGTAACATTTTGTTTTTATCTTACTTTCATATTAATTTGTAAACCGTTAAGTGTTTGCTTTTTTTACCTCATTTTTGACAATAACTCAAAAATTGTACATTCAGGGTGGTGGTTATAGGGCATTCTGAAAATCTATATCCCTTATATTTCTTTAACAAATCTACTAAGAATAATATCTACAATATATCCTACTCATAAATTAAAACACGTATTCTACAACAGGATATTGCAAGAGAAAAAGTCTTACTGGCATTAGCATCAGTCCTAATGTAATTCCACCATAAATGTTACCTAACTTCAATTTTTATGAAATATTTAATTTTCAGTTTAATTATGTGTGGAAATTTTTGCTAGCAAACTGTTCAACAAGATTTTATGTATAGCTTTGTGAAACTTGTTTTCTTGCTACTGTATAATTAATTTTACTTTATTTCAATTTTTTTTTAAATTAGGAAATATTTTAGAATTATTATTTAAAAAATTTTTTTTGTTTATTCGGTAAATAAAATATATATTTATATGGAAAATTTCTTTTAATACGAATTTCAAAGTAAGTCTGAAAAAATTTAAATGTGACAAAAACTTTAAATTTCGTTAAAGTCACCTGTTTGGAACTAAACATACTGATAGTCGACAACTTCGTATTTAAACAACAATCTACATGTTGATGCTCTGGACAACTGCCAAACAGACACTCGTAAATCGAATTTCTGTCATATTCTCTTCATTATTTTTAGTTTACGAAGGAAATATTTCAAAAATGTCACTAGTTTTGCATAATAATTTAAAGAAAATAATGTGCCTGTTCACTGAATACATGGAATATTTATTTGAAACTGAAGTATTTTTAGAAATAAAACTCCTCTGATAAATATAAAAAATCTTCTCTGAAAACTAACATCTGGTTAATTCGAAAAGCTAAACTCGACAACCCAAAAAATAAATTTTTATAACCAATGATTAATAGAAAATCTAAGTCTACCATCTCAAAGCATTAATAATCGGTAAAATAAATATTAATTCCAAAATTATACTGTATGAGATATTTTCTTTATTAATTCGTTTTGCTGAGAGTGGAATATTGCAGTTGAAATTTCGACCTATTTCAGACAAGATAAAGCACTTCAGAGCTCTGTACTTCATGTTATTGCAATTTTCATTCATTTCGTACACTGATAAGCAGAACTTTTTTTTATAAATATCTTTGAACAACCGACCCAATTTTGAGTTTACAACTGCCAATGTTCGATTCCGCAGCCTTGTAATTTTGAGCCCAATCCAGAAGACAAGGAAACTCCTGGATCAAGTATTGGGAGAAATTTGCATTCGCGGAGGACTTTTTATGAAACCAACCACGCGTTTTGCGTTACATGGAGAGAGAAACCACTAAAACCTCCTAAGGCTAGCCTGACTGCAAGGGGACCATGATCCATCCACCACTGAAGATATTTTACGTCAGCACTGTGGTCGGTGCGTGCCAGGTGCGGAATTCGTATCGAACAGCCATGGCTGGGATTTGAACCCGGTTCAGAAGAAGCTGTTTTATTATCGCCAAAGAAAATAACATGACTCCTACAAACACGCATAATTTATTTGTGTTACTATCGCCAAAAGGAATTTATCGCCTATCAAAACTTCAACCACTATCCAACTGATTAGAATACTTTAAACTGGAGCTCTGTACCCAAGTAAAACAAGCTAATAGCAAGATTAATTATCATTTGATCGTAAATTTCGTTCACTTTCCGACCAACTAGGGTGCTCAAATCTAAACTGAAGCTTTGCGACTAAGGACTTTGGTTACGAATGTTTCCTAAATAATGCAATCAAAATTTGGAATCCTTTGAATTTTAGACCACTTTTTGATATAAACAAAGCTTACAGACAGAGAAAAATTATAAAATAAAATGAAAATTTGAAAATTGAGTTTTTCAAGTGGACAAAAGAGAGAACATATCTAAAACGGAAAGCCTAGGGTGCATAACTTTTGTAATAAACTTTTATCTCCACTGAAAATTCCCGCTGCGTATTTTAAAAGTGATGCGTTCATCGTTTTTGTGTTCAGTATGATAAATATAGAACAGTTTCCTTTTTTTTCAGTCCATTTTAAAAACGTAGTTTTTAAAAAGTTTATTCAGTTTTCATTTAAATCCAAACTTCGTGTTTGATTCAGATATCAGAATGCAGACGAAAAAGCTTTCTCAGTTACCCATTTGGGAGGGAAAAAATTGGTTTAGAAGCAGTAATTCTGCTAATTCTTTTATACTTAACCCAGCCTTATCTTTTATTTTCCCCGCGTTATTTCATGATTTGAACGTTTTTCTTCATGTTATTATCGTGCTTTTGTTTATTTCCTTAATAAAATTTTATGCGTCGCCATCATAGTTACAAGTAACATATTTTAGCTATTCTATTTTTTTTTAAAGATACTGCGCGTCAAAGCAGTCAATTTTAAGAGATTTAAATACGCCGAAAACAAAAAATTTAGCACGTAATGTCTATCTCACTCAAGAGCACTTTCAAAAGTGATTCATGGTCTTAAAATGCTCGAAATACAGAGAAAATGAAAGAGATATTTTTAGAAAACTATTCTCAACGCAGTTTTCACATCGTATGACCTAACATTTACGGAGAAACTATGCTTTAATGTCATGTTAAAAAATGATGTCTTAAATAGCGACTGCTTACTTAAAAACAACGTCACTCATCGATGATTGAATCTCTACAAGCGCTTCTCAAGCAATTCTGAAAAATGCATATGATTTATACAGTACTGTCAGAAACTACAAATAGCTTGTATCTGTTAAAAACTGTACATTATTTCGACCAACAGAGAAAAACTTAAAAAATTTAATTATCCAATATTTCAAATTGCTACAGTGAACCTTTAATCGCTAGTAAACATCTGAAGTCATTTTAGAAAAAATTTCGCCCTGTTAACAGATATTTCATACAGTTAAAACGTTAAATATTTATTGACACCTACACTACTATTTATTGAATTACCTACACAAAATGTTTTATTGCTGAAATAATCCCGTTAAATATTTTATCCCAAAAACATTTTATACTTAAAACGGACCCTTCACAATGTTTTTTTATTTTAAAATGAACCCTATACAAAATTCTTTTTTTGAAAAACTGAGTATTTGCTGTTTTTAAATCATATTTTCCAAATTACACCACATTAAAATATGTGGGCTTTGTGCAGTTCTTTTTCTCTCAAATTTTTCTCAACTTTCAAACTTAAAATTTGAAAACCTGTTTCCCTTATATTCCTTGAATTTGAAGCTTCTTATAAAAATATGTACCCAGATGATGATTGCCAATAAGATTTTCTTTTTCCAATATGACAGTTTTAGGAAGTACTTAACTTTTATACTTGTTTCACATTTTTGATAAAGTTTTCTTTGCAAGATACTATAAACAAAACTTCACATTGCTAGAAAAATATTCATTGCATTTAAAAAGAGCATGGTAGCGCTAAAGTTTAGGAAAAGTAGGTTGTTATATTGTTTCTTATCCGGAAAAAAATAGCGACAAAATTAAAAAGTTTATAGTTACGTAAAAGCATTAGACGTTTAGCATTGGGCACATTATAAAAATTAAGAATTGCCATGGAGCCCCTGCCCGGAAATGTCGTCGTACGGCGCTAGGAGCCCTTTCGTGTTCTGAAATGTTTCTATGCATGTCTTTGAACAGATACTTTTATTTATCTAAATGCTATCTTCATCTTAATTTTATGCTTTATAATAACTACCGAAAATTTCATTCTAATTCAGTATTAGATTTTTAATAATAGTTTAATGTTTTGATGACTAATTTGTCAAGCTCATCAAATAATTAAATTACTATAAAATAGCTATTTCTGTGTCTATTTGGGTACAATTTTTTACAATAATTGTTATAAAACATAAAATTAAGATGAGATTAAGATAATTTATATAAATAAAAGTAATTGTTCTAAGGCACATGTAGAAACAGTTAATTACTGACAAGCGCCCCTAGTGGCGTACAGCGATATCTCTGGAAATAGGTTTCGATACAATTCTTTATCCTTACTCTCTTCAAGTTTGTCTCAACTCACCCTGCATGCTTCATTCCTTCCAGGAATTATATGTTTCGCAAGTATTTTTTTTCTTTTTTGGATTAGTTTTACATTTGTAGTTCAACACCATTAAAAATAATTGAGTCCACAGGAAAAGGGAACTAAATATGCCTTAATTTGAGATTTCCCTCACGATTTGTTCGAATCAAAATTTTTAATTAATAGTTCGATCTGTAATGTAAACCCCACCTGTTCTTTGTACGAATATATTGAACGAATTATATTATTTAATTTATAAACCATTTAAACTACTTTTCAAAAATAAGAGACAAAATGGAGTGGGAATTTTCTGAATTCCCTTCTCTTCCATTAGCTCACAAGTATTTTTCTAAAATATTTTTAGTTCAATTTCTAAATAAAGAAAACAGTAATTTTTTTTTACCTCAGCATATTTTGTTTATATTGCTGATAAAATAACCAAACTATCAATGACAACAGCAATGATTACTTTTCTGCATAATGTTTAAAAGCTATAATCACTAGTTAAAATAGTTTTAACGCAATCGTGCGTGATTTTCAGAATTTTTCTTCAAACTATAATCACGTGCCATAGTTCCATAAAATTTGACTACAATATAAAATTTATTACAAATATTTTTTCCCTCTATATAAATACTGTTTATAAAATGTAAGCCAATAGTAGGAATGCGACAAAATCAGTAATAATCCTCAGCTCAATAAACCATAAAGTCAGAAGTCTTGAATATCAAAATCAATGAATGATGTAGACTACTAGTGAAAGGCTTATTCTAGTATATTTATCCAGGATTTACAAGATTATGGGAACTTATTACTCCAGTTAAAAATAAAACTCGATTTCAGGCTATTTTTATCACATTTCAGATGAGAGTGCTTCATTCCAGGATCACCATACCATCTCAAAAGGTACAAACTTTAAACCAGGATTTTCACGACATTTCAGAAGAGAAAGCTTTACCTCAGGAGCATCACCCTGGATCAGAGGAGAGCGCTCGTCTTAGGATCTAAGAATATTTATCCAATTTCAGCGTAAACAACCCTTTTCCAGCACGAATCTTTAATTTTGCAGAGCAGGGTCTGCACACCATTTCAGAAGAGCCAGATTTGTACCCAAAATTTTCATCTCATTTTAAAAGTGAGAACTCTACTTTTGACATTTTAGGATCCCATTTAAGCATGGAGACCCTTACTCCATGTCCCTTGACAATAGCCCAGTGTGCAGTTTTCGAGCGCCTTACATAAAGAAATATTACACCTTATTCCAGTCTCATCAGCCCGGTTTAAAAGAGAGCTTTACTCCATGATCTTTACATCATTTTAAAAGAGAACCCAAAGTATTTATCTTATTTCAAAGGAGACAGCTTAACCTTAGGATATTTACCCTATTTCAAAAGGAGACAGTTTTTCTCTACGACTTTCACCTCATTTTAGAAGAGAGCGCTCTACTTTCGCGATCATGGGATGCTCATCCTATTTGAGCATTAAAGAGTTAACCTGAGAGACAATTGATCACACCGCAGACTAATGAAAACTGATATACCATCCAACAAATAATTAAAAAAACACTTGTCTGTGTTTAAAACTAAAAACCATTATACAAAAATGTATCGACTTATGAAATCCTGATAAACATTTCAATGCTAATGAAAGAATCCCGAAATACATATAAGAATCTACTGATGCTTCCTTTTATTTTCAAAAATATATTATAAAAAATTGAAAGTTTATGATTGGAATTCTAGATACTGCGAAACACTACAATGAAAAAAAATGAATTAAACTAAGCTTGTCAAAACAAAATACAATTTGTGAGAGAATTATTTCTCTTTTTTATTTAATTACTAATTTGTTTTGGTAGGTAATGCCTTAATTCTTCATGAATAATCAAATACAGCCAACTAAGAGCTCGTGCACAACAACATATAAGATATATTAAGTCTAAATTATAATTCGTGATCAATTCAAAATTTTAAATTTGAGACTAACTTAATTAAATATTTTATCCGTTTTCAAATTACACGTTTAAGACCGAAGAAAATAGAAGAAATTAAAATAGAGGATAATATTTCGGAAGTTTTTATTGCAAAAATGTTAAAACGACTACAATAGTGAAAGCTTAAATAAAACATTCGGAACATATATGTTGGAACATATTACTGCTAACGGAAAAAATATATTATTAATAAGTTCCAACCAGCAATAATTGAAATTCATTAGAGCTTTACTGAATTGAAATACTTTGAGATCATTTTAAGGCTGCGAAGTTTTTCAAGCATGAAATAAATTTGAGATAAATAAACATAACATAATTATTTTTTCTAGCTTTTGTTGATAAATAAAATATGCAGTGAATAAAATTTTTTTTATTTATTTACCAATAAATTTGGCGTGGAAACCAACAAATCTTAAGAAAGATCCCGAGAGTTGTTAAAATAAGTCATTTATTTCATGCAAAGTTACGATAAAACTTAATAAACAGGCTTACAATATTCTAGTTTTTGATAATCAATTTACTACACTCATTGTCTTTTGCTTACACATCTTAAATTTAGTGATGTGGAAAGGGAATAAGAAATTTGCCTTTACAAAAACTGAGACAATCATTTGAATTTTTATTTTAACAGATTAAAAATAAAGTAAAATATATATTAAAGTCGAAATTTTGTTTTGAAATTTTAAATTTGAATAGCTGAAATCTTTGTTTAAGAGAGTTATCTATAATAAATAAAATATTTTCAGTCAGAAATTTTAAGTTTCAAATACTGAAATTGTTCAAAAGCGTTATCTATGACAAAATATTTTCCAATTAGAAACTAAAATGTCATTTCATTTTAAACTTTTAAGTTTAAAACACTGAAATCAGGAGCGTTATCTATGATAAATAAATTATTTCCGTTTAAAATATATGCTAAAAATCACAATTCAATTAGAAATTTTAATTTTCGAATACTGAAATCCTTGTTCGAGAGCACAATTTATGACAAATAAAATATTTTTACACGAATCTTCACATATTTAGAATACATTAACTGCTCAACGAATGGTTTAAACATACCTTACATAAGAATAACAATACTTAGAGAGAACTATTATCCTTTTGCACAAACAAAACTATTCAAACCTTAAGTAAAATGGAATTTTCTTCACATTAGAAAGCAGCTACGAAGAGAACTCTGGCTTAAACGTTCACTTATTATCACATCTCTAAAAGTTGTAATAATATTTAACATTCTCCTGGATCTAGTTGTCGGCTTAATTTCAACCGTAATGCAAGATCAAAAGCATATTATCGCAGACGCATGACCCACATTGTATTAAAAAAAAAAAAGGCATGATAGCGGAAATAAAAGAAAGGAAGCGCTTCAATACATCCTATTTTCTTGTTTTAAGTTTAGGAATAAAAAAAAAAAGAAGAAAGGAATGGTTACTTACCTACTTTTACGTTGAAAGAGAAAATTCCAGCTTTGTTGCCACAAACAGGCAGACGGCGAGGCAAAAAATAGAAAGAAAGTGCTCAGATGTAGAAGATGCACTGATATTAAAAATGATGGAAATAAATATTCGAGTTTAAGGTAACCAGACGGCTCTTTTAAAACAGAGGACCTCAAACAACGGATCTGTTGGCGTTTTAACCAGTCGCGACCACGTGCTAAGAAGAAAAACAAGGAGGAGTGACGTTTGGAGTGACGTAACGGCAGTGTTCCACTGTTGTTTGTGCAGTACGCTAGTGTTAGGGAGGAAAAGAACTTTTCAAGGGATGGATGGACGGATGAGAGGAAGATTCTATCCGAAGATACAGGCACCCATATTTATACGATGTTTTTTTTTTTTTGTTTTTTTTTTTCTGTTTTTTTTGAGGAAGTTGAAGAGATGATTGAGCAAAAATATTTCTCCGAATACGAATTAAGTGAAATGTTCTTGAAACGTATTTTTGTTTAATACATTATTCTATTATGTTTTATTACAGGCAGTAAAGTTTCGTTTATAATATAATTGATATTTATGTTCTATTTAACACTGAAAATAGACGAAATCCGCTTTTATGCTTAAAGTTACCAATAAAAACGAGAATTATCAATAATTATGTTATATTTGATATTGCAAACAGTCGAAATCCGTCAATTGAATTACCAGTAAAACTTTTTAATGTTAACAAGCATTTGAGTGTTGAATTCCTAGAAAGATTCGAATTTTATTTCAGTTGTTTACTGTAGTTTTATGCTAGAATGCATTCTTACGATATGTACAAGAGTAAGTAACCATAATAAATAGAAAATTGATTTCTATTTGTAGAACAAAACGAATAAGCGAAAAAAATGAGAAAAAAAGTGATTGAATGATTCGATGAGAAAGAGAATCAATGAACAATTAGCTAGTCAATATATCAGTTAATATATTTTTGATTAATTAAATGAGCGAATTAAGAAATGAGTGTTTCAAACTCAAGCAGCCCTTTCAAAATCATCTAGAAAACGAATTAGCTGGTCAAAGAAAAAACGAAATTTTGAATCAATGTATAGAATCAATGAATAAAATCGATGGACCAACGAAAAACAGTTAGCTAATCAATAAATGTAAGTATTAACTCGAGACAACGTTGCTTTTGAACTAGCTACTATGTTACTAATAGCTACTACTACTAGAACTAGCTACTACTATTAATTAGTGAATTAATCAATACGTGATTTAGCAAATTGAACAATCACTGATTCGTTAGTTTTCTGTTTTAGTGCTGCACTTATTCACTGATTTATTAATTCGCTCATTTGTTCTCTAACTGATTAAAAGATTCTTTAATTTAAGGATTAATACTGCTAAGCTCGTTGACATGTTGACTCGTGAAGTTGATTCATTAATTTTATCCTTCACTGATATGGTTTCAAAACTTCTCGTGAAATTGGATTACTTACTATTTTAACATCACGTATAGGGTGTATTATGTTAGACTCGTGAAAACTTTTAACAAATTCGATTAATGCTAAAAAAAGTCTTATAGTGAGTTCATGTGACAGCAGGGCATAAGTTTTCCCTTTTCAGAGTTACTGTTTTTTTGTTCAAGAAATTTTCAACAAATGGAGCTTTGATTGGTAAACTAAAGAAAAACAACTGAATGTTCAGTTTTCGAAACCTTTCAATGAATGAAAAACACGTAAAGTAAACTTTTTATGCAACAAAACACCAAGGAAGAAACGATAAAAAGTTCTTATAGGGCAATCTATGAGAAAATATTTTGAACTAAAGCAAGGAACTCTGGAGCAAGGGAGAAAAATTATGCCTCATCACAGCAAGAATGTTTCTTTGTTTTTTTGCTGTTTTTTCTAAAATACATTTTTGAAAATCGTCAGCCTAATTTATAACACCCTGTAAGACTAAACTAAACGCTGCAGTAAATGGTCAGTCGTCGAAACAAAATCTTTTCTAACCACCGCAATAAATTGAAGGTACACCTTAACACTTCGCTTTTACCCTCCTATACTAATTTAACGTGAAAACATCTTCTGACTAAGTACGGTAATATATATATATATATATATATATATATATATATATATATATATATATATATATATATATATATATATATATATATATATATATATATATATATATATATATATATATATATATATATATATATATATATATATATATATATAATGGCGAGCACTTGGAACTATTGTCCATTGGCCACAGAAAGTGCCAGAGCTGCTAACTCTCTTTTCGTTACCCAGTGGGCACCTGTGGCGAGGCCACGGCGGCGGAGCAGCGTCGCCCACGTCACACTACCACAATCCGTTTATAGGGCGGGTCACATTCAGACACAAAGGAGAAAGGACATAGAACACAGATAGAGAGAAATAAACATACATTCCTCGCCCGGGATTCGAACCCAGAACCTTTCTGATGCAAGGACAGTTCCCTGCCCCCTACACAAGCCGGTCGGCAATACGGTAGTATACATAAACATATTTTATTTTCCTAAAATATTTTATTTTTCATAGAAATTTTTTTTTCAACTTATTTAAATACTTAACGTAACATATTTACATAAATATTCTTATAAATTATAACGCATAAAGAAAATACATTGTAAAATAATATTTAAATTAAACATTTAATTTTAAAATCTATTTCATTTAAATATATTTTTATAATATAGTTTACATTCCGTTAAGACAACACAAATATGAAAATCAACTACGAAAGTGCAAAATTCGAGTAATTTTCATTTACACAATGCACAGTTTAGTAACTTCAAAAAAATATATCTAATTGCGAAATCTCAAGTTTCGAAAATTTAGTTTTAAAGTGAAACTTAAATGAAAAAAAAAATTTTTTTTTAAATTTTAAAACACCAACTTTTTTCCAGTTTACGAAAAAGCAAGAAATAATATATAGTGTGTAATCGTAACTTAAAAGAATAAAAAAAAATTAAGCGTAACTTATAAATTTTCCATTTATTATGTACAGTGCGCAAAAAAAACGGACCACCCAGAATAACTTTTGATCCTAATGATCAGATCTTCACGTTCTAGGACTCGATCTTAATGGCTCGAGGGGGTGACCTCAAATATCCTAATTAATAAGTGCAGACGATATTTTAAGTTACGAAACCAGACACAATAACGTACTTTCTCTGAATAAACATACCTTTTTTTTTCTTTTTTTTTTGACGGAATCGATTTTTTGATCCTTAAAAATATAGGGGATAGCCGCAATCTGGGAAATATAGTCCCAATAGTTTGGTCAGGAGAGCGGTTCAAAGTTTTGACCCCTTAATGTCAATTTTACTTTTCACGAGTTTCACTATATCTCGAATACTTTTTAAGCGATTTGAAAATTTTTCGCCCACAATTATAAAAAAATATGGTCAAAAAATTTTGAATTTAAAGGTATACAATTTTTTACATCATTTTAAAGAATATAATTTTACATGGCAAAATACAAAATTTGTGCAAAATTGGTTGAATTGTTCCTGAGAAATTGAATTTTAAAAAAGTCAGATATTTGAACCAATTTTATATTAAATACACAAGAGGGCGACCTTTGTGCTAAAATACAAAACTACGGCAAACAACGTTAAAGAGCACAAAAATATATAATAATGCAGACAGCTGTTTCGGATGCTCAAAGGGCAACCTTCATCAGTGTAACAGGAATGATGAAGCATTGTTGCACTGATGAAGGTTGCCCTTTGAGCATCCGAAACAGCTGTCTGCATTATTATATATTTTTGTGCTCTTTAACGTTGTTTGCCGTAGTTTTGTCCAATTTTATATTACTTATATTTTATATATTATATATTTTATAAATTTAACCAATTTTAGATAAAAATACGACTATTATTTAAACTTCTAAATGATAATCTCTAAATTAATTTTGCAAATTCGCAGCCCCGAAACAAATATTATATATAGAGATAAATACTACAATACTCAAATGTGGACGTAAACTTTGTATTTGAATTTGAATAATGACACAAGAAACTCCAGATTTATTTATATGAAGATGTGACGAAACTTTTAACTTCTTAATTATAAGTCAGTTCCTGAGTAGAATACGGAACGATGATAAACATTCTATCTATCGTAGTCAAAATTGACGTTTTCAAAATCAAAAACAATTTATGAATAGTGTAAATGCGTGTGAGCTTCATGTAAACATTTTTTGTCATTGTTTTGATTTAAATACCCTTTTAAAGTATGTATGAATGCTCTATTAGATGTTAACTTAAAATAAAGTATTCAGTCACACAATTTGTTGAGTTTTCTAACACCGAGGTATTACAGTAAATGTATATGTTACCGTAAATGACCGAAATCAAGAGAATGTCGATCTTTACAGGAAAATGTCAAAAATCACATAGTCGCTTTAGTGAATGTCCGAAATATTTGTTGTATCTGATTTAATATTAATTTATTCCTTGATATTATAATATTTATTCGATATTTTAATATCTGCTGAGAATAGATTAGGAGAAACATCAATGTTCGGAGTACCAGGAGTACTGGGCAGTGGCAGTGAACCTTAAAAAAACATCAGTGTAGGGTATACCGGACAAATGTATACCAGACAGTGGCACTTAACTAGATCTAGTATATATTTTGGGCATTTACCAAAGCGATTATGTGATTGTCAACATTCACCGGTAGAAGTCAACAACCAATCGGTCATTCACAGTAAATATATTGCATTTTTTACAGTGTATAATCGACCTTTGTTTCGGAGAGATAAACTTCAAAAAAATCCACTGGAAAGGGATACACATAGAAAAAAAAGCCAATTTAAGAAGCTAATTTGTAGCAGGGCTAGGGCTGTGGTAGCTTAGAGGGTAGAGCGCTCGCCTCATAATGAGGTGAAACGGGTTCGAATCCCAGCGATGGCTGATCAATACGAATTACGCTCCCGGCTCGTATTAACCACAGTGATGACTTAAAATATCCTCAACAGTAGACGGATTCATGGATTAGAGTCTCCTAGCCGCCAGGCTAACCATGGGAGGTTTTCGTATTGTCCCTCTCCATTTAATGTAATTGCGGGTTAGTTCCATCAAAAAGTCCTCCACATAAGGCAAATTTCTCTCAATAGTTGATCCAGGAGTTCCCTTGTCTTCTGGACTGGGTTCAAAATTACAAAGCAACGGAGTTGGACATTGGTAGTTGTAAACTGAAAAAGGGGTCGGTTGCTCAACGATGGCTATAAAAAAAAACTTCTGCTTATCAGAATTACGAAATGAAATAAAATTGCAATAACATGAAGCACATAGCTCTAGGTAAAATTAAGTGCTTTATCTTGTCTGACATGGGTCGAAATTTCAACTGCAATATTCCACTCTCAGCAAAACGAATTAATAAAGAAAATATCTCATACAGTATGATTTTGGAAGTAATATTTATTTTACTGGTTATTAATTCTTTGCGATGGTTGACTTAACGGTTTGCAAATTAATATGAAAGTAAGTTAAAAACAAAATGTTACGAATCACTATTGAGAAAGGCGGTTATAAAAACATCAAGACTAGTTTTATTGTCCAGTGAAACCTTCGGTATTCAAAACTACAAGAATATGGCGTTGAACATTATTAGTCGTAAACCTAAATTTGGTCAGCTGTTCAACAACAGTTATAAAATAAAATTATGATTATGAGAGCCGCGGTGGCTCAGGAGATAAAGCAATTGCCTCCGAAGGAGGCAACCCAGGTTCGAATGTCAACGGTGACTCTGGTTGATACTCACTCCGCTCCCGGCTCTCACTGACCACAATTTTGACGTAAAATATCTTTAGTAGTAGACGGCTCATGAGTTAGTTAGAATTCCTTCTCCATTGGGTTAACCATGGAAGGTCTTCATGGTTTTCCTTTTGGTATCAATATATGCAGCTTAGCTTCATCAAAAAGTCCTAAACGATGGCTAGATTGACCCAATGCTTGATCCAAAAATTTCGTTGTCTTCTGGGTTGGGTTTTAAATTACAAGGCTACGGAGTTGAAAATTGATAGGCTTAAACTCAGAATTGGGTCGATTGTTCAATACCGGTTATAAAATAAAATAAAATTATGATTATAATAAATCTAGACTCTTATAATGTGAAAGCGAAACAAAAATTAAAAGTTTATCAAATTGGAAAACATGGAGGTCGTTACTGTCTAATTTAAAACGTTCTCAGACTACCCGCTTCACAGCTAAAGCGCATGAAGACGATTCTCATGAGATTAACATTAGGACCATTGTTGGGATTAAATGCAGATGATTTTGCTTCCCATTGTTTAAAAATGGTAATGGATTGATGATAATGACTTCAGTGATTTTTCTCTCATTTATAACTCGAATCGAACTAAAATAATTACGTTGCGAGTTAATTTCACATTTTTTATTAAATTATTTGAAGGAAAGAAGAAAGAGTTAGGTTAGCATAACTTAGTACAATTTTTTTTTTTATAGATCACACTTTTTGTTGAAATATAAATGAAGCTGAATATTTAATTATCTCGATATAAATTTATGCGCTTTTTATGTTTGAAATGTAAATTTTTTGCTCCTTTTTTTTAAGAAAATCATTTTTTAATTTTTTGTAATTAGGACTTCCATAGTATCTTATTATTATAGTATCTTATTCTATATTCTTACTATTTTCGCATATTTGATTTGATAATGGAAATTTTTAAAATTATGTTTTCCACTTAAATTATCATGGTATCACTCATTTAGAAGAAAAAAAAATGTAGAGGTAGTATCATTGTATCAAATACATAGTTCAAAGGGACATTGAGGTGAATATTGACATTTATGACAACAATGCGGAAAAAAAAATGAACTATCCTAAATAATTTTTAGATTTAATGATCGGATATTGATGTACTAGGACTGAAACTTAAAGGTTAATGGAGGTATTTAGTTAATGCAAACGACATTAAAAGTTACAAAATCAGACACAAAAACGCATTTTCTCTGAATAAACATACCTTTTTTTCGACGTATTACATATTCTGGCCACTAAAATATAGCTGGTAGCCTCAATCTGGAAAATATGGTCTTCATAGTTCAATCAAGAGAGCGGTCCAAAGTTTGGACTCCTTAATATTAATTTTACTATTGCGTATTTCGCCATATCTCAAGAACTTCGTAAGTGAATTGAAAAACTTTTGCACGTGAACGAATGCAAGTACATATACATATCAAAAGAATAATTATTGAAAGAGGTAATGGTAACCTTCGATTCACGCAATTTTTTTCGTTACATATTTGTCTCTGACAATAAAAAGGGAGTACATTAATTCTGTTTCCTCAACGAAAATGAATATTTAAATACATAAAAAGCAGTATGTATTTAAATATTTATATTCACAATATACAGATTGTATACAGATATACAGATACAGATTCACAGTGTGCAGATTATAAATATTCGTAGTACAGAGTAATTGAGTATACAGATTCCATAACAATAATTTGGATCAGGCATCAAGCATGATAAATTTGTGTATTTATTCCATCAAATATTTTAAGAACATTGTTGAGTAAAATCAAATAATTATGTTGAATGAGTAAAATAAAATTGATGATCATGAGCCCCGAATCGAAATTTTAATTTACTTCCTAAAAACACAAAATTATTGATCTTCATTTATTATTTCATCACGCAAATCGTAGCTAATCATTAAATTTTGTACTTATAGAGATTAAAGATTCATCAGCTACATTTCACTGATTTTATTTGATAACACCGATGTTAAATTACAGACCCATTGTTTCCTTTGTGATTCTCCATGTTCAACTCCGTAGTCTTGTAATTTTGAACCCAACTAAGATGATAAAAGACTTTCTGGGTTCATTGGGGCAAACTAACCTTCGCGGAAGGCTTTTCGAAGGAACTATTAATTAACCAAATATAATTCCATACAAAAATATTATCTGATAACTATTTATTATTTTTTTAAAAAAATTTTAATAACAATCTGAAAAATTTTGAATTGTAAGGTATGCAAATTTTTATAACATTTTAAAGAATCCGATTTTAAATGGCAAAACACAACATTTAAACAAAATCGGTTCAATTGGTCTGAGAAATCGAATTTTAAATACTTGACTTTTTCAAAATTTGATTTAACAGGAACTATTCAACCGATTTCGTTCAAATTTTGTATTTAGCTGTAAAAATTACATTCTTTAAAATTATACAAAAAATTTTAAATCTTATAATTCAAAATTTTTTCAACGATTATTAAAAAATAATAAAAAAATTTATAGTAAAAATGATTTTTTTGTGTGGAATTATCTTTAAATAAACGATTTTTATAAGTGTGAGCAAAATTCGCTTAAAAGGTAAAAAGTTCTCGAATTATAATGAAATACGCTTCTGACCACCCTCCTGACAAAATATTGGGACCATATTTCCCAGATTGCGGTTAATATTTCTCATATTGTATAATATAAAATGTTGTAAAGTGCTAAATTTTTCAATGTAAAATTTAATTCCATAATATATCCACATAAAATGTAATTGTTTTAGCTTTATTCATGTTGTTGGTGTGTGTCTTTCAGTTTTGCACATGATTTCATAGTGTTGTTCAATACTAATCAGGGGTCTGTTTAGAAGAAATTTGGGTCCGTTAACGGACCCTTCACAAAATATCTTTTCATAAAAACGAACTCTTCACAAAATATTTTAACTTAAAAACGGACCCTTCACAAAATATTTTAACTTAAAAACGGACCCTTCACAAAATAATTTATCCTTTAATCGGACCCTTCACAAATTTGTTTATCTTCATTATTGTTTTTTTAATCGAATAAACCCTTCCCAGGGGATGGGGGGGGGGGAGAAAGACAAATGCAAACGAACTAAGTTTTGTCTTCGGCAGAAGCTTCTTCCTTTATTCGTCCGAAATGAATATTCTGCGTTAAGCAGAATAGGCTAAATACCAAATATTTGTATGTTGCATTGCTAATTTAGTAGCTGCAATTGTTGTTTATTTTTTAAAATTTAAATTATAATTTTACAGTGTTGAGTATAATCTTGTATGTCTTTTACAATTTAAAAACTACTTAAAAAAGTTTTTTTTTTTGCAATAACGAACCCTATTTTTTCACAAATTCAAAAAAGCGGACCCTGGTTCAAAGAATGTAACTTAATGTTTATTTTATATTCACAAATTACGGGTAATTTTTTCACAATTTAACAAAAACGGATCTTTCACAAAATGTCTGGACAGACCCCTGCTAATATATTGGTAGTTTACTTTTTTTACCCCGTGTGAAGATTCAGCTAGTACACTATAAAAATATTCTACTTTGCGCATAAAATGTTAAAATTTGAAATTGTAGGTAATAATTAAAAATAATTTTAAAAAAATAGTTTAGTTTAATAAATTGAATATTTTTTAAAAACAATATTCTATTGAATGAGTTTATTTTCATCTAAGTATGAATCCCATTTCCACCCTTTATTTAAAGTTCGTGTCTCGGTAGGTTAAATTTACAAAGTTATATGTGTTTGATGTCCAAACATACACACACATTTCAGGTATCCAAATTCAGGTCATTCGCACGAATGCTTGATGGAGAAAAAAGAATTTAAAAAAATTGTTAGCATGCAAAATTTATCGAAAATCAGTTAATCAATAAATGTTGGATAACACCGAAACAAACAGCTAAAAATAAAAAAAAACTTTCATATGTTGTCTATTTTATTAAAAATACCATATAAGTTCTACAAAACAACAGAAAGAAATATGTTCTATATTAAATGCCGAAGGATTAAAATAAAAATTAAAAAGACTGGTAAAAATCTCCTCACATTACCAATTAAAACTTTCAAGTACTTGATTTCAAAGCGATTAGGACTTAGTACTTTTTTTAAAAAATTTTATTCGTATTCATTATTTACTAGATTATTCACTTGCTCAAAAGTTTAATCTATAATTACATTAGTTAAAAACAAATTTATGCCAACATTTGTATTCATTTACTGATGAAAGCATATTCTTGTTGTCATGCACGTATAATATATGTTTACAAAAATAAATGCAATAATTATCTCATTCTTGTATGAGCGTGACATGATATATATACGAAAATTGATGAAAATATGGAAAGTTCAAACTAGTTTGTCTGGACAACCTAATACGCCATTAACAACTCCTTATTGGCAGGTAATAAATCTTCCTCAATCAGGGCGCGCCATCTCTTAAAGTTAATAGCTGTTGCCAATACAAAGGAACAAAATAACTGTCGAAAAAAATCACTGCCCAGTCTCAACCATTAATGATATCAGAAGTCAGTAAATCTCAGATTACATCATGTGTTTGCTAGTATGTATCTTAGTTTTAACAGTTAACCTGCTGTTTCAAAAATAATAAAAATAAACATAGTAATACAAAGAAAAGGTACACAACAAAAAGTAAACATTCTGAACCCATTATCCTTGACTACTGAAGCGAATTCTTTCGATGAAGATTATAATATTCTATGAAGTAAAATAATAGGTTCGAAGAATATAAATCTTCGTTTAATGATATATTTCAATATTTTTATTAATGTAGTTTGTGTAAGAGATAAAACAAATACGTAATAGTCTTAGTCTGTATTTCGATTTACATAAGGTTTACATGTCATAAATAGAAATATTTCCATAAAATAGAAAATGTCTGAAATAATTGAATAACTAAATATTAAAATTTTGAACAATTGTTTAAGTAATTATTTTTTGTTTGTAATTATTGTCAAACTGTTGATTGTATAGGACAGCGATTCCTAATTTTTTTTCGTCTGGGGAATCTAAAATGATAGACCTTCTTTTGGCAGAACCCCGAGACTCAACGAATAAATTTCATTAGCAATTGTGAACACATTAATTAACAAAAGAATATTAATCATTTTAAAAATATATAATGATCTAAATTTTATTAATTATTTTAAAAACATTTAGAGAATAAATTAAATTTTTTCATCATATTATTTTATAAATATAGTCTTAAAATTTGATTTTACATCAGACAGTTGTACTCACAGGTCTGGAGTGGTGTCTAGTCTAGTTGATATTTTGATTCTAGTTCACGCATAAACTGAAAATAAATGAGCTGAAATGTGGCTACCAATAAAATAAATACAAAAATTGACAAAAATAAATGAAAGAAGAATGGCTATGATACTGTTGAATTTCGTTGTTCTTATTCGATGCGAAATACTACAAAAAGTTTTCATCAAAGTAGATATTATTTTCATAATTCATTCATTTTATTGTAATTAAAAAAACATTGTTTTAAAATGTTTTTTTTCCCGAGCATTTCAATGAAATAATTTCATAAAAATAACGGAAATGTCAAATAACAACTGGATTATTAAGTGAATATAAATTTAATTGCAGTTTAGAAATCATTACGGGTTGAAAAATTTTATTCGTCTCGGAACCCCTGTCACTCTTTTGCGGATGCCTAGGGTTTCGCGGAACACAATTTGGGAACCACTGGTATTAGTAGTCTCAAAATTATCTTTCCAACTTTATCCTACTAAAACACATGAAATAAAGAAGATAGCAATGTTCTGTTCATTATACTGTAACTCACAGCATCAAATAAAGTTTTTGTGATACAATTTTGAAATATTAACCCTTTAAAAGTAAGAAATGACGATCCAATTCTACCTGGAAAGTGCTCCTGCACATTGAACCGGAGGGACTAATCACAAATTTAACTATAATTTGTGACTTCCTTCACATAACTGTGACAGAGAAAGACGAAAGATCGTGACGCAGAATCGCAAAATATAAGAAACTAGGAAAAGAAAAAAAAATTTCTTTTATACTTCAAAAAAGAATCACCTACTTGTTTCCAGGAAATTTTTAGGAACAGGATTCATCTAACTCAGCGGTTCCTAATTTTTTTTTTTTTTTTCATTTCAGAACCCTAAAGGATCGACCTTCTTTTGGCGGAACTCCGACTTGAGATTATCGAGTAATGGCAATACAGTTTAACATGAATCACGGATCTGAAAATTAGTTGTTTCTAGAAATCCAGAACTCCAGAAATTCACAGCTTCTTTAAGTACGTAACAAACTATCTCTGCCATGCATAATTTAATAAATCTTTTTGCAATCGTGTGTGGCTTACCAGTTTGACCAATCCCGTTACTTAATAAGAATGATATTCCTGTTGCGTTTACACAATAGGTTTTTGCATATCGCATCTAAGTCCAACGTCTCGGAATCCATGTGCCCCTTCCATGGAAACCTAGGTTTCCACGGATCACCAATAGGGAACCAATAATCCATCTTATTTATGTTAGGTGTCATCGCATGTCAAAGTTGGAAAGATAATTCTGAGTCTCTTTTTTCATGAATATTAATAAAATTTTATATATAAGAGGTAAAAATAGCTCATAAAAAAAACTATTTGAAGTGTGGCGTTGCTCGAGCCTAGAAATGGAGGAATAAAATGAAAAACTAGGTAATGAATTAAATGGTTTTGAATCTATTCATCAGATTATAGGCATGAAGCAAGTAATTATGTCGCGAAGTGTGAAGAAAAATTGAAAAAGGTCAATATTTTACAGCTGTTGATGCAATGAAACAATGTTGATGCGTTAAATTACTTGGAAAATCAACCATCATTTCATTCTGTTATTTTTTCACAATTTATCTTTGAGACAAAAATAAAAATAATTAGAAAGGAAAAAGGGGAGGATTTTTAACTACTAGAAAGTTATTTTCTTTAAATCTCTCTAACAAACCTCTTATTATTTGCCACTTAATTTCTCTGTTTCCCTTTTAAAAAAAAGTTATTGCATGCAGTCTGAATTTTTCAGATGATTAACTCGTTAAATTTAACATAAACCTATACACAGTAATTGACACATAAACAAAGTTTGATGCTTGACATAAGCATGTTAAGCAGAATACATTTTAAAATCTACTCTTGAAATACAAATTGTTTCACTTTATCTCATAAAAATTACTTTACTACATCATTTTGTGCACGAATAATGACGTATTGAATGAATACATTCCGTTATTTTGTAAGAAATGCAACAACAATGGAACAATATGTAATTTAGTTGATTGTAAATTTATAGAGTGACTGTGAGATGAAGGCTATTGAAATATTTGCTATGATACAAACTGCTTATGGCAAATAAAATGGTTAAGACATTTCGCGAGGACATAAAAAAAATCATTTAAGAACATCTTATCTCCATGTGAAGAAACTTCGAAACAAAGGCGAATGTTTTGAGTTAAATATGAGTCAAATTATTTCTACGATTTTAACAGATGACATAATATGTTTAATAAGGTGTTATACAAGCATGTAATAAATTTTTAAAAAAATACCTCTTGAAATAACAGTTTTAAAATGAGAAAGATGAAACAGAAGGAAACAATAATATAGAGAAACATCTACATTTTAAAAAAAAATAATAATAAATTTACATATATGAAAGTTTTTTGGAAGAAGTTTGCACTTATCTCCTATCAATTTTAAAAATTAAATATAAAGAACGATGGGACATAAAGAAACAATAATAATGAGAAAGTTCTACTTAGCTAAACTTGTTAGCAAATTGAAAAATTTAAATATATTCGAGTTAAATATGAGTCAATTTATTTGTCTGATTTTAGATGACATAATATGTTTAATAAGGTGTTATGCAAGCATGTAATAAATAAAACAATATCTCTTGAAATAACGGTTTTAAAATGAGAAAGATAAAACAGAAGGAAACAATAATAAAGAAAAACATCTACATTTAAAAAAAAAGTTACGAATATGAAAGTTTTCCGGAAGAAGTTTGCACTTATCTCCTATCAATTTTAAAAATTAAATATAAAGAAAGATGGGACACAAAGAAACAATAATAATGAGAAAGTTCTACTTAGCTAAACTTGTTAGTAAATTTAAAAATATGAAATTTTTCCGAAAGAAACTTTTATTTATATTATATATATCTACAACTGAAGAAAGATGGGAAAGAAACAATAATACGAAGAAAGTTATACGTATCTGCACTTACTAATAAATTGAAAAATATGAACATTATCTGGAAGAAAGTTTTAATTATCTTCTACATCAATTTTAAAAATTAAAGTTAAATGAAGATGGGAGAGAGAGAAACTATAATAGAGTGAAAGATCTGCGTAGCTACACTAGTTTAAAACTATAGGAAAGTTTTCGGAAAGAAGTTTTCATTCATCTCCTATCAATTTTAAAACTAAAAAATAAAGAAAGATTGTACAGAAGGAAACAATAATAATGAGAAATATCTTTGTACTTGTTTATTAATTAAAAAATATATAATTTTTCTGGGAGTAGTTTTCATTTTATCTTTTATCATTTTTAAAACTTAAAAATAAAGAAAGATTGGATAGAATGAAACAATAATAATGAAAAATATCTAGGTTGATGCACTTGTTTATTAATGGTAAAATATCAAATTTTTCTGGGAGTAGTTTTCATTTATCTTCTATCAATTTTAAAACTTAAAAATAAAGAAAGATTGGACAGAATGAAACAATAATAATGAGAAATATCTTGATTGATGCACTTGTTTATTAATTGTAAAATATAAAATTTTTCTGGGAGTAGTTTTCATTTATCTTCTATCAATTTTAAAACTTAAAAATAAAGAAAGATTGGACAGAATGAAACAATAATAATGAGAAATATCTTGATTGATGCACTTGTTTATTAATTGTAAAATATAAAATTTTTCTGGGAGTAGTTTTCATTTATCTTCTATCAATTTTAAAACTTAAAAATATAGTAAGATTGGATAGAGTGAAGCGATAATGATGAGACAGATTTACGTTGGTGCACTTGTTTATAAATTGAAATATAAAAAAACTTTCTAAATCAGTTTTATAAATGAAAAATAAAGAAAGATGGGATAGAAACAAACAATAATAATGAGATAAAGTATTGCACTTTTTTATAAATTTAGAAATAACAAAATTTTCTGGAAGATGTTTTTATTTATCTGTTATCAATTTTAAAATAAAAAAAAGATTGAATAGAATGAAACAATAATAATGGGTAACTTCTGCATTCGTTCATAAATTTAAAAAATTAAAATTTTCGGAAGAAGTCTTCATTTATCATCAACTTTTAAAATTAGATTTAAGAAAGATAGTATAGGAAGAAATAATAGTAATTACAATAGAAGCAAATAAAAACTATAACAATTGGAAACATTTGCATGTGCAATTGAAAAATTTGAAAATTTTTTGGACAAAATTTGCACTTATCTTCTGCCATAGTTTTATAATTTAAATAAATTGTAAAATTAGAAATGAAGAAGGATAAACGTCAGCATTGCGGAAGAAAGTGCTTGTTTAAGATAAGTGAAATAATAAATATTTTATTAAACGCGTAGATTAAATTAAGGCGAGTTAAAAATTAATTAGTGAGTGAAAAAATTTTTTTTATTAAGAAATGACGAATTGTTATTAACGAAAGTGGATTTAAGTTCATCATTACGAGTTTAATTACTAGGAGGTAAATAAAATTATGTAAAAATCGAATAATAGAAACGCTTTTCAATTTTCCTCAGGCAATCAAACCGGCTTCTATGTTTTTAAACCTAACTCTTCCATAATCATTCATCAGAGTTTGATAAAATTTTTGCTTCTTTCCTTCTTTTAACGGTTAACCGATAATTCCTAAAGTGTATGTTTTGACTACTTCATTTTTGACAAGAATTCTAAAAATATTTAGCATGGATGGTGATTATGGAACTCCATTATGAACAATTAACATTAATAACACGTCCCCAAACTCTTCATTAGTTTTAATAGTGACGAAATAGAGATGACAGAGGTGAAATAGAAGTCTCAGCGATGACTAGTCGATACGAATTCTGCTCCTGGCCGCACCGCCCATAGTGTAGACGTAAAAATATCCTACAGTGGTAAACGGATCACAGCTTAGAATACCGGTGTCATCGGGCTAACCATAGGAGATTTTTGTTGTTTACCTTTTTCTGCAACTTAGATGGAGGTTCAAAAGCATTAAGACACACCCCCACAAAGGCTGGTGTGTCTTAATGCTTGATCCAGGAGTTCCTTTTAAAAGAAAAAAAAAAAAGAAAAAAAAAACAACAAAAAATTTTATAACCGGCGTTAAACAGCCGACCCAATTCTGAGTTTACGACTATTGTTAAATGTCATGTATCAAAATGTGTTATGTCGCCATGATAGTTCGCCAAGTTAGCGAACGATCATGGCGACATAACACATTTTGATACATGACATTTAACATTTTCCCCCGCATTGAATAATTATATTATTCAATTGATCATCAAGTATAAAAAAATTAGAATTTCAATCAATTTGATAGTTTTAAGAACAAAACATTGTTACTTATACTTGAATACTGTGAACTCGCATTGAATAATAATAACAATGTTTTGATCTTAAAACTATCAAATTGATTGAAATTCTAATTTTTTTATACTTGATGATCAATTGAATAATATAATTATTCAATGCGGGGGAAAATGTTAAATGTCATGTATCAAAATGTGTTATGTCGCCATGATCGTTCGCCAACTTGGCGAACTCATCTTAATGTTTGTGTTTTTAATTACTTCTTTCGTTCGTTGTTCGTAGAGGATGCGCTATGGTGAGCATCCTCCTCTAATAAATAAATTTTGGATATTAAAAATATATCGTTATTTCATTTGGTAAGGACATTCTATGGTGTATTGTCCTGTATTAAAAAACCAATTGTTAAATTTACAGTCCTCTCATATCGTCATTAACAACTATCAATGTATCCGCAGCCTTGTAGATATGAACGCAATCCAGAAAACAAGGGAACTCCTGGATTACATTGGGAATACCCTGGATTACAGAGAACATTGAGATAAACTAACCTTTGTGGAAAAATTTTTGATGGAACTAATCCGCATTAGCGTTACATGAAGAGGAAAACATGGAAACATTTAATAGGTAGATAAAGGGATTCTAACCCATGATCCGTCTATGACTGAGGTCAGCCGGGAGCAGAATTCGAATCGACCAGCCAGCGCTGGGATCGGACCTGGATCGCCTCATTCGAAGGTGAGCGCTGTATCGCCTGAGCCACCACGACTCTTTGGGAGTTCCTTTGTCTTCTGGGTTGGATTCAAAATTACAAGGCATCGGAGTTTAATATTGAGAGTCATAAACCGGAAAATGGGGCAGTAACTCAACGTCGGTTATAAAATAAAATCAGCGAAATATAGCTGATGAATCTTTAAGCTCAATAAGTACAGTATTAATGATGAACTAAAGTGTGGGCGATGGAATAGTAAATAAAGATCAATATTACGTGTTTTTTAGAAAATAAATTTCATTCTTTTAATTTTGATTCGAAGCTTATAATTATCCATTTAATTTACCCACTCAAGATAATTGTTTGGTTCTGCTCAACAATATTTTTAAAATATTTGTTGGAATAAATGCATAAATTCATCATGTTTAATTCCTGATCTAAATTATTGTTGTTATGGAATCCGTATACTGCTTCCTATGTATTTAAATATTCATATTAGCAAAGCAGACAAAACTAATATATTCCCTTTTTTAAGCCAAAGACAATTATATAACGAAAAACACTACCAGAATCGAAGGTCGCCATACTTCTCTATAATAATTTTTTTTTATTTCGATATGTACTAATATTCGTAAAAATAACTATCGTTTAAAAAATCATAAAACATTAAAGTATTTATTATTGATAAATAATTACGATATAAAAAAAGAGGAGATATAGAAATGGTCACGTATCCTAAAAGTTGTTTTACAGCTTACATTCTAAATCACCAATAAAAACTTAAATAAAACCACTCATTTACGTAATATTAAATGCTGATTTTCGATAGAATAATGGCGCCAAAGTTGACAGAAATGTGAGAAAATTTAAATCTCTCAAAGCGTAAGTAATTATCAAAGTTTAGATTCAGTTTGTTTTGATTTTAGTCTAGCCTGATCGGCGCCGATGGAAATTGGCAGCTCCACTAGTGTCATCCTTTCTTTTAAATTTTGAAGTCACGCTTTAACTGGTGATTGTTTTTTTTTCATCGAATGCCCCTTGCTTTATTTTAAAACATTCCAAAGGTAATGAATTGTTATATGTGAACGGCCCTGGGGCAGTTACCAAAAAGGTGACAGCAATAAGACAGATCTTAACTTTAAGCTCTGCAGCAATTAAGTTTAAATTTATGTCGCAGTAAAATTTTAAAATTTTATTTACAGTTCTCTCTAGTGGCAAGAATTAACACAAACTAGCCGCCTTTGCCGATCAACTTGGTCACCTTTCAAAATTATCTTGTACAACACACGAACTTAAATGGTAACCAAGCCGAATGTAAGGCATTAACTGTATTTAAATATCCTAATTCTAACACCTTAATTAGTTTTAAACAATATATTAATAATTTTTTACCTTCTAGCTGTTGTCCGCGCAAAGTACTTTGATTTCAATTTCAACTATTTTCAAGAGATTTCCACGATATTGTCGAAGTTCTTCATGCATTGAATTTTAGTATTAATTTAAAATCTGCGAGACGGCCATTAATTAAAAAAAACGCCGCAAGTATGAGTTCGAGACATTTCAGCATTATTAGACAGCAGAAGTATTGAAATAATTTCCACCTCTTTCGTGAGATCAGATAGTAAACTCATCCCCAATGCTTCATTACGTGCTGTAACACTTGCTCACGCACATCTCGAGCCATAACTTGAGTATCGTATAATATACAAATTACTCGAAAAAAGCAAGCACCGTCACCTATGACAGTATAAGGCATCAAAGCACCGTTTATGTTTAAAATTTCTGCAACCATTTCAGAAAGAATAAAAAATAAATCTAAATAACTACTTCGTAACTATGTTTTTTACAGCTATAAAAATACAAAATTATTCTAAAAACAAATGCTTAACGTATAACTATTTATTTAGCACCACTTTAATTATTATTTAAGACAACGTGACAAAAAGACTAAATAAATGCTTAACGTATGACTAATTTTTTAACACCATCGAAATTATTACTTAAAACAACCTAACAAAATGAATAAAAATTATGTTGCCAAAAGATCAAAAAATACCAAGAAAGATCGAGAATTTATGATGCCACATAAGAGAAATATATGTATACAGGGTGTCTACAAAATACCGTAACAAATATTGAATAATTTTATTGTACATATATGAAATAGAAAATGATAAATACACATCTATGATGATCACTATAAATGGAAGAATCATGTTAAGAGGTAATTTGTCCCATTCACGCAACCAGGAAGCTCTGAGAATGTCCAAACTTCTGTGTTGCTTAGCATTAGCCATAGACTTTAGAATCCCCCAAACACAATAGTCTAAAGGATTTAGATCCGATGAAGAAGGGGACCACCCTTCTGGCTTAATAAATTTCAAAAAATTGACATGGAGCTAACCATGTGCTGTTTTGGCTCAGAGTTACTGTGAAGAGCTGAAATATCCAATCGATTTTGGGATACAATCTGTCAGCATGTGGCAATAAATGTGTAGCCAATACTTCCTTTTTGTAATATTCAGCATCGAGGAACTTCACAGAAAATGTTCCGTTTTTTGTCACTGCAATCCAAACCATTACAGAATTCTTGTTCTGAAACCGTTGCACAGCTCGTACAGTTTCAGGTATATCATCAAAGTTTGTACAACTATGTTGTATATACAACTTTATTTTTAGCATTATATCTTTGTTCTAGGCAAAATATTTTCTCGTCAGAAAAGGAACAAAGATTATTCTGTGCAGGTTCAGCAATTTCCAACAATTTTGTCACCTTTTTAATTTTTGTGCAGTTGTCAAACATTGAACTTTTCTTTTACGATAAGGGCGAAACCCCAGGTCTTCATTTATTATAAATTACATAGTTCTCAGACTTGTGGATTTCTACGTATCTTTTTCACGAATTCTTTTAATGCACTCTTTTGTACGAACTGAGCGTGGACCAGCGGACCTGGATCGATCTTTACAGGCTTTAGTATCCAATAATCAATTTATAGTTCTATATATAAATGTTCTATTAAACCCAAGGAATTTTAATTGCTTCAAGATTTTACCCGCAGAAAATACGTGATCGAAAAGCTGCTTAATCATCAAATTTTTTTATTCCATTTTTAAATTTATTCTAAATGTTTTGCTTTAAGCAAATATCGTCTGAACTTATCTAAAGAGCCACACACAGGTATAAAAAGAGGCATATTGTTTTACTAAACGATTAAAATTAATTCCTATTTTTTTAGTGTCACAGTATTTAGTAGCTACCCTGTAGATTATTACAAAAGTTTTCTATACCTTGAAAAATATTTTTGTAACTTTTAAGTGCCAATTTTCAGCATTCGTGACGCCAATTGAGCCAATATTACAAACAAACAAAAAAAATCTTTTTTGTAGTGTCACACGGTGAAAAAAGTCTGGTAAAATTACCATATTGTATGGCATTGATATTTCTGGTGGGGAAAAAACCTTAATTCCGGTAAATAAAACAAATATACAGTTTTTTATAACTGTTGTTGAACAACCGACCTAATTTTGGGTTTACAACTACTAATTTTCAACCCCGTAGCCTTGTAATTTTGAACCCAGTCCAGAAGACAAAGGAATTCCTAGATCAAGTATTGGGAGAAATTTTGCCTTTGTGAAGGACTTTTTGATAGAACTAACCCGCATTTGCGTTACATGGACCACAAGACCACGAGAACCTCCCACGGTTAGCCTGGCGGCAAGGGGACTCTAACCCATGATCCGTCTTCAAGGGGACTCTAATCCATGATCCACTACCCATGTATTCTTAATCAGAATTCAACTTATCTTGCAGATGTAATATAAAATCTAACCACATAAAAATCTAGTTCTACGTTACATTTATTTAAATCGGTGTCTGATCTTATTCACCGTTTTACAATTATTATTTTTTGGTGCAAATTACTTCATATCATTATGGATTACAGATTATGGATTATCACTATGGATTTCATCATTACTTCATATGCTATTACTTCATACGTTAAATGATTTAGAGCATAACTTTCAGCTTCATGCACAAAATGATGAATGCAAAAATTGTTATTTAAAATATATCCGTCTGTTGGTAAGAAAAAATATTAAATTGCATTTGTGAATTCACCAATTTGTTATAACAATACACTTTTAATTTTAAACGCAATTTTAAAAAATTATTACATACAAAAAGGATTTGTGTTCACTAATAGCTCTTAATAGCATCATAAGGCAAATATTTGGGCGTGGGAAGAGGGACTGAAAGTGATCTTTTTAGTACATATATTTTTAATTGAATAATTTCAACTGTTTTGAAGAATGAACTGAGTATGAATAAGGTAAAACGGGCTGTGATGTGTGTGTGACTGAAATCGAATTCGTGGCCATAGATGGTGACTTTGAAAAACAAGAAACGCACCCTCTGCCTTAAAAGTTTGCTTTGAATCCCCTAACGGGATTGCTGACATTGGCACGTGGCATTAGTAACAGCAACAATGTAAACATATATTTGGGTCATATTTTAAAATATAATTTTTATTTAGTTTCTTTATTAACGAATTACATGAGAAACAGGCCTTATAAAAAAAAGTAAGTCTAAAGGCAAATCAAGCTTCAAATTCGCTTCATAGGAATCGGCGAATGAATAAAAACAGTAAAATGAACTAATGAAAGAATGAGAATAAGAATAAATCAGAGCAACGCTGTGAAGAAACGAATAAAAAGCAATGTTTGGGCAACATATAAAATATAGGATTTCAATAACTTAAGAAATCCCCATAATAAAAATAATTCCCCCATAATTTTTAGAAATACAAAACAATTTAATTCTTTCAAAAAAGTGACAAAAATGTAATTTTCATTAAAATTTAAATTTTTAAAAATAGAATTTTATCAATACAAAAAAGCTGTTTTAGAAAAATGATAATTCCGTAAGTTTCATACTTCAACGAGTAAAAATTAAAATTGTGAAAATGTTCTTATTTGATAGTTCATTTGTGAGGAAAAACTTTAAGAGGGAAAAAATATAGGTATTCAGTTTTTTAGAAACGTATTCATGAAAAATATCATTATATATAATTGAATTGCTTCTTTCTAATACATGAAAAAATGCAAATTCGTATTTAAAGTTTCATTACTTTTAAAAAATTTATCTAATAATGCTTAACATAATAACTTACGTAAAAAATTTAACAAGCTACTTTTTTAGTTTGCATAAGAATTTGAAGTTTAAACAGTGATTTAATGATTCTTTAAATCGAGTTTTCACAACTTTATATTAATATAATTTTTGTCTTATTTAATTTACTTTAAAATAAGCTCTAAATCTTTTCTTTGAATTAAATCTGTGAAAAAGTCATTACTATTATTTAAGCGAATGATTAAATACACGATTTTTAAATCCTTGATTATTTTTAACAAAACATTTTTTACTTTGTTTTAAAACATTTCGAAAGGAAGAATTGTTCTAAGTGAACGACCCGGTATCAAAATTTCTGGAGGGTGTTTGAACATTTTTGAAAGACGACCCTGATTTCATGAGGAAAAATTTTTAAGTTTCATGACAACAGGACACGCATTTTGAATTATATTTTCGTATTTGCTCAACTTTTGGTGTCAAAACAAGCTTTAATGAAAGCTAATACGAATTTAGGACAGCTTTCCTCAATTATATGAATTCAGAATTAGAATTTAGTTTTCAGAAAAACAATTTTAAAATATATATAAAAATATTATCCTCCTAATGCACTAAGTCTAACATGTTGGACAATATATGCTTTAAAAATTTTTTTAAATATTTCTTTCTGTTTAACAAAACGATTGTCTATGTAAAAATATAATTGGTTTTATTCTCGTTGGTCAAAATTATTAATTACAATGAAAAATTGTAAGAAATGTTGGAAATTTGATTCAAGTAACCTTTGGGAAAGTTTTATGGGAAATAAATATCTTGTGGGGAGTAATGTGGGGAGTGAGTCGTTATCGACTATGTCAACCTTCTGAAAAGGTATCATGAAAAGATAACATGTCTTATATACTAGGGAATTCTAGTTGTAATTATGTAGTGGTAGATACGCTACAGTACTCCCACACCAGAATTATATCTGTGATCGAATTCGATACATGGATACCACTAGTTGGTTCATTGCTGTTTTTGTGAGAAGCCGGTAGAGCTGTATTAAGATCACCGGATTTTGAGTGGTGGTCGTGAGAGCTGTATTAAGTTCACGCTCGTTATCGCTGCTATGTTGCCTTTAGCAGTCGAGTGTATGTCGGCCGACGTTGAGTTTAATCGAGACTGAGTAGCAACAGTGCGAGGAGTTGGTTAATGTCGCAGTCACAAGTAGCAAGTCAACTTTTCAATGTAGACCATCCATCGGAGTAGGCGTTACTGTCTAGGTAGACGTGTTCATTTCGAAGTGGGAGTTTCTGCCAAGGTAGGCGTGTTCAAATCACGTCCGTGCCACCAATGTGGGGAGTGAGTTGTTATCGACTATGTCAACCTTCTTCTATGAAAGGGTACCCCGAAATAGAGTCGAGTTAACATGTCTTATATACTAGAGAATTGTAGTTGTAATTATGTAGTGGTAGATACGCTACAATCTTATTATTTAAGTCTACACTGCAAAGAATTCCAAATCAAATTACTGTAAATAGTACCACCTGGCAGGATACGTGTGCTTTTTACCTTAAAATACATTCTTACCGTAAAACATTACGGAAAAAATTCTGATATACCACAATGTTTGGAGTAATATTTACTTTAAAATCACTGAATCATCGTAAATGGTTAAATAATGGTGTTAAAATTACGGTATAAAATTGTACTGTAAAAATAGACTTTACGATAAAAGGAATGTCATGGATGCTGCATTCAGAGTGACAGTACATTTCACCGTAATTTGGTCAAAAACTTTTTACTGTTTCAGATTTTGCTTCATGACTAAAATGTGAAAAAATGTACCATCAAGGAATCAAAATAATATATATCAATATCTAAGTATTAAAATGTATAATTTTTATGCAATAAAAAACGTAATTTAAAAATAGTAATTAAGTTTAGGTGATTGAATTTTTAAAAAAATTATCGCATTGATGAGTTCATATTCTTTTAAGTTTCGTATTTCTAAATAAAATTCCCGGTTTTCTGCCATTATTTACAGGTTACTCTTGATATGATAACTCACTGAGTTATCATATCAAGAGAGACCTGTAAATAATCACTCATATGAGTATCATATCATACCTGTATCATATCACTCATATGAGTTTTTACGGATGTTTTCAGAAATACTTATAATTTTTCATCAGTTTATAAGTAAGTAAAAGTATAAAATAGGAGTTCTCAAAAAAGAATAGTATAAAGTTTTAAAATTTTTACACAAACACCATCAATGTCTTTATATAAAAGCATATTTCTAGTCTTTACTAAAGGCTTACAAATTGATTAAATTCTGTAAAACTGTTTTTTGTTAGTTGCAATAAATTCTTCGTTAAGTTTAACTTCTGTGTTTTTTTTCCTTTTAAATATGTATTTAAGCGAACTTTATTTTTGACGCTACACTTGAAGTAGAGGATTAATGGTACCCCGAAATTATCTGTCGCCAGTCCTCAACGTTTGCCAAAAATATGACTCAAGTGTATGTTCTTTTAGTCCCGTGTGGCAATTTTAGACTTACGCCGGTTTAAGCTGAACTATGTAAACACAGAAACCAAATATTTCCACCATTGAATCACGCCTTATGAATATTTATTTTATTTTTCTAAATATACAACACGAAAGTTTATTTTTGAGTAAAATTATAATAAATTTTGCTAAAATTTTGTTTCTTTTTTTTAAGAAATTCTTCTTAAAAATATTTTAAATTTTTTTAAATAGAATTAATAAATTATTATTTTTAATCAAATCATTTAAGTAATTTTTAATCAAAATTGTAAAACATTATTATTCTTTACAATATAGATTTGCATAAATGACGTGCGAAGTGAGTTTGGAAACGGTGGAGTTGGGTGATTTTAGTGAGTTTGGAAAGTTAAGTTTACTTTCAATAAAACGAAGAAAGCATTAAATACAATATTAAAAATACTATATTCGTGCCAATAAGATATTGTGCTATTGAAATACATTTTTCGAATTTAAACTATGATGAAAAATGAATTTGAACATATAAGTTACGCTGAAAAATATATAGTTTTTATTTAAAAATTTGAGTAAAATGCCTTCCTCAAAAAAAAAAAAAAAAAAAAAAAAAAAAAAAAAATTTTAATTAAAGCCAGATTTAAAATGAGCCAGATTTAAAATGAGCTCATGGTACGATATAATTTTATTAAATATATTCATATAAATTTTGCTTATTTCAGATTAAAAAAAATTATTTAAAAGTATTAAACTAAGTAGTGGAAGTATGATTAAAAAAAATTTCCAAAGCATTTTTGTAGTTTACAATACTGATAGAAATTATGATTACACTATCAGCTTTTTATAAATGAATTCTAGATCAGTCCGTAACTATTGTCTTACAGTTAGTGAGAATTACTTACGAAAATTTAAATCTTTGTTTTAAAACATAGCTGTTTTAATTAATCGATGTTTTGTGAGATTGATTTTAGAACAGTATGATTGTTTATATTATTTTATCAATTTTAAAAATGACTAAAAATGCTTGTTTATCAAACGGTCTTTTATGCTTTAAATTAAACTTTTTAAATATTCAGAGTAATTAAAGTTTACATTTTAATTTTTTTAGAAAGAAATTTAAAAAAAATTATTCAAACAGTTATTTTTGTTACATTATTTGTTATTATTAATTCAGTGTAAAAAATGCTTCTTTCTTAAATATATAATCCATAAAACTCACAAATATCGTCTTTATTAATAAAAGTGAAGACACGAATTAACTTCATATGCTATTAAAATTAATAAGACCTATTTAAATTGTTTTCCTGAGAGCAAAAAAAAATTATGACACCCTGAATAGCTTTTGTTCTAATGATCGAACTCTAATGAATTAAAAAGCAATCTTAATGGTTCAGAGGGTTGGCTTCAAATAGGCTAATTAATTAGTTCTAACTATGAGTTGAGTTTCAAAATATGACACAAAAGTGTACTTCTTCTATATAAACGTAACTTTTTTGTTGGGGGATTTAGATTTTTCACCATCGTATGGGGTTGGGGTAGCCGCAATCTGGAAACTATGGTGGGTATAATTTAGTATAGATAGCGGCCTTAAATTCCCAAAATGTCAACATCACTTTTTTGTATATGTCGCTATATCTCGAAAAACTCAAGAAATCAAAAGATTTTTGGGCTCAAATCGTAAAGATAATCCCTTGCAATAAAAATACTTTTTAATAGTTATTTATATATTGTTATTTCATTTTATAAAAGTCGAAAAGTGTTTAAGTAGTAAGGTATACAAAATTTTAAGTCATTTTAAACTATGTAATTGTAAATAATGAAATTAAAAATTTTAACGAAATCAATATAATAATTTTTGAGAAATGAAAATTTAAAAATACAGGTTTTTTTAAATTTTATTATTCAGAAACTACTCTTCCGACTTTGCGGAATTTTTTTTATTTTGTCATTTCGATGTACCATAGTTTGGAATAACATAAATATTTGCATACCTTACATCAAGCATTTTCGACTATTATTAAATAAAATAAAAATGAAAAAAAAATAATTACTAAACATCATTTTTATAGAATTACTTTTAGATAAACTAGTCTTAAAAATAAATGCAAATTTTTTCGATTCCCTTAAAAATTTTCCAAATTGTAGCGAAATGATTGCTCTTAAAAAACATATTTGCCGTAATAAGATGAATAGTAATAATTTTATAAATTATTTGAATAATATGTTATGAGACATTTTTAAAACCTCAGACTAACTTTCCAGAATAAAGGACATGTTTAAGGTTCTCCATCAAATCTCGGTCAGTTTTTTCCTGTTTGTTCTTCCATCAAATATTTAAACAACGCCGTTTGCAGTGGGAAAAGATGTTTTGTAAACATCTTCGTCATGTTTAAAAAATTTTACTAAAACATTTCTTGCAACCATTAAACCCCTACAGTTACTTCAATTGCAATCTTAAAAAATAAGCGAATACTAAATAGTAATATTTTCTTCCTTTCTGTGTAGAGTAAATAAAATAATTGGTAAACAACAATTGATCTTTGAGAGGTAAAAAAAAAATCTCAGTAGTTGAGAATATAGCGGAAAATTCGGTAATACTTAAAAGAATAATGTAACTGGAAAATCATAAGTCGAAGTGAGTGATGCATTATACATTCTTTTCATATGTTACAAAATAATTACGAAGAAACTTTTTAAAAGAAATTATTTTTCTTTTAATGAGCATTGAAGAAAACTCTAAGGAATCTTGTAAAAAAAAAAGTGCGTTACAAAGGATGTAATCCACAAATTGCTTAAAAAAATAAAAGTAGTGGTTAATTTATTCCATATCAAGTTATTTCTGTGAAGACCATAATTATTACTTTTTAGACCCTCTACGAATGACATTAAATTAAAAAAAAACTAATGAATAAAATCTTTCTGTAGTTATTAAGTTATAACATTTGTGTGGAAAAAAAACCTTTCGGATGTCCTAGTTCGTGAAAAATATATTTTAGTTTCATTTTTTTCCTCAGATTATCAGATTCGTTTATATAAATGAAACTACCAATTATAAATAATTAGCAAGCTACAATATTGTCTTATATAGAAAAATGTGTGTCAAAATATTATTATAATCGTTTAACGTTTGATAGGATTATATCTCTATGCATCAAATTAAAAATATGTTTGTATGTGCCATAATAGCTTGAGGACATTTGATGTTTATAAAATGATTAACTTCTTGTTTCAACGATTTTTGACTTCGAGATACTTATATTTGAATAAACTTGAACATTTTCAAAAACGTCACAGACGGCTAGTATTGAATATACATATATATATATATATATATATATATATATATATATATATATATATATATATATATATATATATATATATATATATATATATATATATATATATTGTATATATATATAATAAAAAAGATCGATGTACTATACTAACTCGAGATGAAAACAATTGGCGTTCATAGATTGGTTCGCTTTTTTGCTTTTTTTAATATGTTTGAAATTCTGTTATTTTTAAAAAGACGAACCAGAATATTTAAGTACTATCATTCAAATCTATTAAAGGAAAACTTACCACGGTAAGAAATTGGTTTTTCGTCATTCTCAAACTATTCTGGAGAAGTACCTAAAGCAATGTCTTCGACCTATAAATTCTCTATCCAAGTAATAAACTCCCACAACTAAATCAAAAAGCACAAATCCCGTCACAATTTAAAAATAAAAAATCACAATATTTGGATCATTGATAAATGGAGAGTCAGAAACGCATTCAGCAAATAAATAAGATGCGGTGTTGTGTCTACTAGAGGTAAAAGAAGAAGCTTGAAAAAAAATCCTGACTTCCTCGTCGGAGAGCGGAGCTGAGTTGGCAGTAAAACTTTAAGGTTTTCCAGTACGTGTTTTGTTTGGATACATTTAACTGCGCCAACTGTCATCAGAAAGTTAGGAAGAAAACTGCCGTAAATGCTTCTGTTTTGAGTAAAGAGAGAAAGAAAACACGTAGAAAATTAGAGAAAATGAGGTCTCTGTCAGCAATGAAGCTTCGGGGCATTAAATGTTTTAGCGTGGAATGAATCAGAAATTTTGTATTTGCTTTTCTTTTCTACCCTATTTAATATATTCAGCTTTCAATACCACTGTTTTGGTAGCCCGGGGGTTTATTTCGAAAGTAACAGAATAACAAATAGTACTTGATGTTATCAAGCAAAAACACGAGAAATTGAATCCTTAATTTCTTAAATCAATTGAGTGTGGAGCTGCACTAGTGGAAAAAAATTAGTTCTTTTGCGGATTAAAAACAAAACATAGTGTGAAATTCAGATACCTACCATACATTACTCTTATTTTATGTGTCTATGTTTTTTATTAGAAATGTAAAATTTACGAACAAGAGGTTTACTTAAGGTACGGTTTCTCTTTTTTTTAATGTAGTAACGTGAAAGTGTAGAAAGTTTTTAATAAAATAAATAAGGTAAAGCTTCTTGAGACAGCCATGGCTGACAATCGGTTGTAGTGTTGGTAGAAGAAGAAAGAAAGTTTTCACTTTTAAAAAATAATGATATGAAACAGGCTGCTGAACTAGACATAAATCAATTTCTTTTGCATTAATGATTACGCCCTTAGCTCTTTATGAGGCCAGGGGAAGCATGACTCCCATAACATTTTATAAATGTGGGGGGGGGGGAGAGATTCGCATACGGTCAAAAAGAGAGGCCAACACTGGGTAGATATTTCCTCTTTTTTGTTATTTTAAGTTCATTTGTATTTATTGTTGTAGCTCCTTTACGTCGAACTAGAGCTGCCCTATTGGCGACGGTCTGGGAAGCATCCCTGAGGATGATCCGAAGACATGCCATCACAATTTTCATCCTTTTCGGAGAGGGTGGCTTCCTTGCTTCGGTAGCCTGACGACCTGCGCGAAGTCGAACACTTTACGGTAGAAAGGTTTAACGAGGACCTATACCACACACCCTCGGACCCTCATCCGAAAGACTGTAGTTATTGTAGTGTCATCTTTCGGGGATATAAATTAAGGTAAGAAAAACAAAACCACAAATGCATAGAACTGAATAATCGGTTCTCATAAGAATATTTAAAGGGAATGTTAAATCAAGTTATGATGGATGCATTTAAAACAGTACAATGCGAAGTAGTGAGATTTTAAGTTGCAGAACGTGTGCGTAATAGGGACGTTTATCGATGACTATTTGCCGATAATGCCGAACATAAAACTGTTTAGAACAAAAGAATATGAATAAATTGCGCGAAATCTTTAAAAAAGAACACACACCAGACTAGAAACTGTCAAGTTTCTCACATTTCATGATTTCTCACATTATTTAATTTCATGGATTTGCTGTTTTTAATAAAGTTTTTAGAGGTAATCGAAGAATCATTACCCCTGACATTTGTGTAATATCTTGTCCGACATGAGTAAAGGAACGATGCTATTATCTTCAGCCATTGAAAAGTATTCTACTTCATGATGGAGTCTTTATGCATTCAGGATACATTCTTCTTAGCCTGACTTTACATTCACTGTAAATGCTCTCGTGTGAGGCAGTCTGTGGTGCAGTCTTCTTACCTTCCTTTACAACCCAGAATGATACTGCTGCTATCACTGTTGTAACTCTGAACATGAGTTCAATATTCAATCGTTATTAAGGTCCAGCGCTTATAATTTTATTAACATCATAAGCTTTTATCCAATAGAATATGTTGTTTTTTTATTGCATTTATAGATGCAATTTCTGAGCAATTTTTTTTCTAAATTTCCAATATATTGCTAAAAATAATAATTTTGAAAATTTGAAACAATAAAATAGTTATTTGTAATAAAATTTTAGAACAAAAATAAGTTATTTAAAAGAAAAATAATTTATCTATGTTAAAAAAAGAAACAGTTTTGATTAATGAAACATTACGTTCCATCACAACGTTACATTGTATCAAAAATATGAAATATTTAGGAATCCAAAAATATTTCCAATGAACTATAAATAAAATAAATACCTCGAAAGTATTGCGTGACGTGATATTTATGTCAATCTATAACATAGTATACTTTCATTCATATTGATCTAGTGACATAAATTTTTATCATAATATGTTGTCAAAACGAAACATAATAAACGACATCGATCCGTTATAACGCAAACATTAATGTCTTTTTAAAAAGTAACTGTCGGCTTTTTACTCAGAAATGTGTAACTAAGTCACTGTCTAAAGAATGTTTAAATTCTACAGCATAGTTCAATTTAAAATTCAGTTTATGTAAGATTTCTATTTTCAATCAATAAACTAAGAGAACATTTTTAATATAATCTAAATATTATTATGGCATAAGATAAAAAGACTTTTAGATTGAAACAACTGATCTAGAAAAGGAATTTTGGAAAACTCTTAATCAGCTTGTATGTAGTACTTTACTTTATTTACGTCGTTGTAGAGCTACACAATGGGCTATTGGTGAAGGTCTAGGAAACATCCCTGAGGATAATCCGAAGACATGCCCTCGCAATTTTGATCCTCTGCAGAGGGGATGGCTCGCCTGCTTTGGAAGCCCGAGGACCTGCGCGCGAAGTCGAGCACTATACGGTAGAACTGTTTAACGAGAACCTATACCGCACACCCTCGGACCCTACGCAGACTGATTCAAGTGGTCACCCACCGAGACACTGACCACAGCCAGAAATGCTTGACTTCGGTGGTCTACAGGAAACGATCAGTCCACTGCGGGACCCTCTTCAGCTTGTATTTGATGTACTACTTTGTATAAGATTCATTTCTATTTCCTAAATTATTTAAATATTGAACATTTGGATTCTAAATTACCTTAAACCTAAGTCATCTAAAATGATCTAAAAAATTGTTCAGTATTATCATAAGCGACGTCGACACTGTTTTGGGTGTTCAAATTTATGTTGCATTTAGTTTTGCAGCGCAATAACTTGTAAAACTTAGAAACTTGAAATTACGAAGGTGTGTACAAAATTTACATGGAATACTATAAAATAAAATAAACAAATTAACATTCAATTATAAGTTTGAGAATTATTAACTGCTAAACTTGTAGTAAAAAACTATATGCAAGGACATAAATGAAATTTGACGAGCCGAAAGAACTTATTTTATTTATAAAAACTCGAGTATTTATTTTTTCTTCGAAATTTTAATTTGTTCGAAAGTTAAGTGTTTTTTACCGCAAATTTTTACTAACTTTTTTTATTTCAAATAATGATTATTTATCTATTGCTGTAGAAAATATTATTTATACCTCTCTACATCTTTCTTTGTAAGCTTGCATTTGAGTTGATACAAAGTAACGAAAAAAATGACAAAGAAAAGAAAGAGATGAGATGTTGCCAGATATTTTTAATCTTAAAGCTAACATCAAAATTTTAAAAATATTAAAAACTAAATTCAATAGAGATAGAAACTGCTTCCATTTTGAACTGTTATAATAAGGTTATCGTATTATATCGTTTAAGCGTAAAATTACTTCGCTATATTTCTTACTTTGCCACACATTCCGTATTCCACAGTTGCTTTGTTTTTTTTCCGTAGTATAGTTGATTATTTTTTTTAAATCCAATATGCACTCTATAACAAAAAAATCGACGCACCAAGAAGCAATCATCCGATTGCTTTGAAATTTCGTATGCATGAATGTTTTGAACAGATCAGGCTGGAATGATGCCGACTGGGGACGTATAGTCTTTAGCGACGAATCCCGCTTCCAACTGTGTCCTGACGATCATCGAAGACGTGTTTGGAGACGCACAAGGCAGAGGGGGGATCCTGTCTTCACTATTGCACGCCACACCGGCCCTCAACAAGGTATTATGATCTGGGGTGCCATTTTCTTTGACAGCCGGACCCCTCTGGTCGTCATTAGAGGTACACTTACTGCACAGCGGTACGTCGACGACATCCTAAGACCTGTTTTGCTACCGTTCCTTTTGCAGCGCCCTGGGCTGGTTTTTCAGCAGGACAATGCCAGACCACATACGGCGCGTGTTGCTATGAACTGTCTGCAAGCTTGTCAAACTCTTCCTTGGCCTGCCAGATCACCAGATGTCTCTCCTATCGAGCATGTCTGGGATATGATGGGAAGGCGATTGCATCTGGCACGGAATGTTGATGACCTCGTTCGACAATTAGATCGAATTTGGCAGGAAATACCGCAAGAGACCATCCGGGAGCTTTATCGGTCTATGCCACGCCGTGTGACAGCTTGTATTCAGGCTAGAGGCGGGTCAACACCTTATTGAACTTGTTACTGTAACTCTGCAATAAATTATTCAATTGTTCTGAAATTTTAATCATTTACTATTCTGTACATTGTCTTCCTATTCACCAATTTTAGTTCTAATCGGACAGCTCCTTCTTAGTGCGCCAATTTTATTTTTTTTTATATATCAGGGCTCGAAAAAACTCGGAAATTTTAACCGTCCCCGAGGACGGCTTGTCCAACAATGTACTGCGTCCTCCTTTTAAACTAACCCGTCACTTCTAAATAAATAAAAATAAAATTTTCTCCTATTTATTACAAACATTTATCATATAAGTTGCACAATGAATTAGTAGTTATTAGGATTGCAAATACTAGGATAACATTATACAGTTATAAAAGAAATACTAGGTTACTAATAGTAACCTAGTATTTATTTTATGAAATAATTTATTTCTTATAAGAAATAATTTAAATGACAAAGGTCAAGTTGTCTGGAATGTCAATTTATCCGAGGGTACAGCGTTTTTTAAATGAATCAAATATAACGTTTGCCAGTTCTACAATCAATCTAATGATTTACAGAGGTTTGTGCTCAGAAATCTGAAAGGGGTTTTCCATTTAGGTAGATGTTCATAATTGCGTTTAACGCTTCTTGTTAAGACTAGTACGTAATGTGTTTTTTTGTAAGTTCATTACTGAAAAGCTCCTTTCAACCACTGCAGTACTCCCAGACAGAGAAAACATCAATTCCACCAAGCGCAATATGTTGCTATATTTCTAGATTAGAGGGTCATTGTAGAAGTGAGGCGATAGACTCATGTAAGATAACAAAAATTTAAAATGTATCACGAACCTTAACGGGAAAATGGCCGTCCTCGCGGACGTCGGATTCGAGAAATTTGTTGTCGGCGGGGAATTTTTGACCGCCGAGCACGAGTGGACCGGCGGTTTTTCGAGCCCTGTTATAGAGTGTATATGTAAAAACTGTCTTCATTTGTTAATGCTTTTTTTCCATTTTCTAAACTTTTTCTTCGCTTCTTATGCCTTCTACAAAAGAAATGAAGGTCCTTTTCTGCATCGGGAAGCTGTTAGAAAATATTGCCCAACTATTACTAAACGCCAGTGGTGCTGAATTATTTATGGCGATGTGTGTTACAGTAATTGTATACCTACAAGCGGCGTCATCATTGGTAAATCGCGACATTGTCGATTCAGAATCAGATATACACGCTTACAGGTATCCAATTAAATCTGATTAAAATCATATGGTTAAGCATAATCACTTCCCTTCTTCACAAATTGCAAGTACCCAACCGTAGTAGTAGGAATCTGATAATCTAATATAGGTAGTGTGATAATAAGTTTTTTTATTCACCCCTTTAAAACGTTAAAAAGAATATAAAGCTACACTAAAATACAGCAGCTTCCAATGTTCAGTAAAGCGATCTCAGAATTAGAAACGATCCGAAAGGATTGAGAAAACAGTACCGGTTTGCAAAAGTAGTGAGCTGGGATCAGAGCTCCCTAATAATTGCATGCTTCATTAACAAAATTAGATTATTATGAGTTAGAAGGAATCGTGTGGGTTAGTGAACCGAGCTAGCAGAAGTGGAGTATATTCGTTATCTAAATAAATACTAGAATTTGACACTAACACTAGTTTAAGCCTCTCCAATAAACACTATACATTAACCCATTTGTGCTTATTGTATTTTTAAAGAAAATCTGTTTTTACAAAAATTAAGCACAAATGTTTCTTTAATAGAATTCATTTAATTTTGCAGGAACAAGATAATTTGGTCAACAATGATATATCAATAATTTAATTTAAATATATCTACATTTGGATCTGAATTCAAAGCATTAGGATTTTTAAAAACTAAAGTAAAGAAACATTTACTTTTAGTAGAAACTAACATGTACTACCACTTTTTTCAAATTGTTGTTTTTCATAAAACGATCACTTTTATAGTAAACTCTTATTAGTAAATGGATTGTTCAAGCTAGTCAGTAAAGCATTCCCGCAACAGCCAGTTGTGGGCCTGTAGGATCATGGAGGTTAAGGCTTCACAATTCTGAGATCAACTGTATGATGGAGCCAATATTGTCAGCATTGCTCACAATGCCGCCATTATTACGCAAACACGCTGGTACAGAATTTAAAATCTGTTGTAGAAGTCAGAAACTTTACTGTTTTATAAATATTTTTTTTACGAAATATACAAACTAAACCAAGTTTTTAGAGGAAGATGACAAATCAAAAAGAAGGCAACGAAGCAATAGCACGCAGAGGTGTGTGGACGTCTGGGACAAACTCCTTGTTAAGATGCCCTTGTAAAAAACGAGTATAATCACTGGAAGAGGCCAATACAAACATTTTTAAATGAAAAAAAGAAGCACTCATTGAGAAAATGGATATTTTAATGTAAATCTCAATCCAGACTTTTAATTCATTTTTTATGTTAATTCAAGCGGAAATTAATCTATGGTTAAAAATTATTTTTCAAACGCGATATTCCGCCTCTCCAGAACTTTAATGTCCGAAAACTTCAAAATTCAATTTATTTTTAAATTGAATTATTTTCATCATAAAATATTTTCCTTAATCTAAATATTTACCAGATACAAAGTTTAATTTCACGTAAAAAAAGAACAGTATTTTTTTTTTTTTTTGCTAATATATTAAGATATAACGAATAAATTCATAGTTTTGGAATTGCAAGCATCCTACTTACTACATTTTTTAAAAATTTTAGTTAATTTCAGCTAAAAAAGGTAAAGGTACCTCTTCTCCATAATTATTGGAAATTGAAGGGGAAAAACGTCTGGAAATGATGCCATGTATTGCTGAACATTTACTATATAATTTACAATGAATCATAAAATAATTCGTTGTTCTCTCTGCTTCGATTACCATTTGTAAATATTTTTAAAACTATTTTTGTTTACATCGTCGCTGCTTAAACTTTTTTGCTATGATAAAATTTTAATACTTTTAGAAATGTAATTTTACCTTAGGCGTCGATAGGATGCTCTTTTTGGCTAGATGCCGAGGATTGTAGCCAACTTGCAACCCTTCCCCTTCTGCATCTCACAGAAAAAAATATAAATGCTTATATATTCTTAATAATAACTTTGGAACTCTTTTTCTTGGTTTAATGATTTAAATTTCCGTTATTCATTGCAGACACGTTCTCAGTGTGTTGCATTATGATGCAATCTTTATTTTACCTCCATGCTGGTTACAGTATTCATTAAAGCAACAATGCTGTTTTTTTTTCTCTCTCTCTAAATAATCGTAAATATAGTAGTTAGGAGATACATTTTTAAGCCTGCACTTTGTGTGTGTGACGCAGTTACAGTACATGAGTTATGAAAAGAGAATGGAACAGAATAGCATCGTAGAAAAGAAATAGAAAATTCTCATGTTATCAAAGAGAAAAATAATGTAGCACGTGATGTTATCGAATGCACTTTTGAAATCAAGTTTTTGTTTAATTCAAATTTTAGATGATTCAAATACTTCTACGATCCGTTTGAGTTCGACTGAATAAGTATTTTTAATGAAGAATAGCTTGAAATATCTTCAGTAAGGTTATATAATTCGCCAGTCAAATTAGAGTGCTCACTTAACCGGAATTGGTCGAAAATATTAAAAAAGCTAAAATGTACAAAATTTAGCTACTGATGTTTAAAAATGGCTTAATATTTTTAATATTGACCTTTTTATTCTTGTGTTTCATTATTGATCATTTGAGCTATAGTGTACAAAAGAAACAAAAACGCAAGTACAGACTGAGCAAAAAAAGTTAACACCTTAATAACTTTTAATGTCATTGTCAGTTTTTCACGTACTAGTGCAAGGGACTTACGAGGGGCAAATTAATGATATTTTAAGTTACGAAATGAGACACAATAACATACTTTCTTTGAATTAGCATAATTTTTTTCGATGAATTTGGATGGCAGCTGCTATCTGGAACATATGGCTCCAACAGTTTAAATGTAAAAGCTGTCGAAAATTAAGACTGATTTGATTTAATTTCAGTTTTGGCTTATTTTTCCTCCTGAAAGACGTTATCTTTAACTTTTTATATCACTCAAAAACTGTAAAATCTATTTGATTCAAATTTTGGATTTTTTTCATTGAGAATTACGTTGATTAAACTAATGTAAAATATTGTATACTTTGTTATTACTTTTTGTAAATAAGTATATTGAATAATAAAATATTAGAAATAATTTTATAAAAAAATACATTTTTATTGGATTGTGCTTGGATAAACAAGTTTTATAATTAGGTATAAAACTTTTCGATTCTCTTAAAGCGTTCAAAAGTTATGGCAAAACACACTAAAAAGGAAATTAACATTAAGAGTTCCAAAGCCTTTCCTGCCTAAACTAGTGGGACCACATTTTATTGCGGCTACACTCTCCCATAATTTGAGTATCATGAACCTCAATCCACCGAAAAAAAAAATATTTTTATTTAGAGAAAGTACGTTTTTTTATCTAATTTTGTGCTATAAAATATCGTTTGCACTTAATGCGATACCTATAAGTGACGTAGTGTGAGTATCTCGATCCTGAGTGGTTCTTGAAACGTAGCATTTGTTTACGCTAGCAACTTTCAGTGACTCATTCTATATTCTTTCACGATGATTCTTTCACAAAGATTTTAATTCTTTCACTATATATTTCTTAATTAGCTCGGAGACAGACACGTAACCGTGTAGAACATAAATTGATTATGCATCGAAGTTGCCAGGTACACAAAACAAAAAATATATCACAATTACAATAAAATACTTAAACAAATATTAAATCTTAGTTAAGTTAAAGACGTAAACGAGAAAGGATTATATTTTAACAAATTCGATGTATTATATGGAATTGTGTTTAATTAACTTCACGTTAATTAACATTCTAACTTACATGGAGAATCTTAGATCGCCTTTAACACGCCATCTTGTTTATTTTATAAACTACCAGCTGGTCCTGAGGCTGAAGCCATAGATAGCATGCCTGTGTATCAATGATCGTCTTCTTCTCGAATTGCAAGAACCCAATTAGTATATCTCAGACCATTATGATTGAGTTTTAGTAATCGAAGATAACATCATAAAAAATTATTCAGGTGTTGTTTTTTTTTCTTTTCGTGCTGTTCAACATTTAATACATCAAAACCAATTGATTGCAGAAAGATTTACAATTAGCCGGTAACTCCAGTTTTTTCGATGTAAAATGTGGTGGTTTATTTATTTTTTCCATCACAGTCAGATTCTGCATTTTACAAACATTTGATCAAAAACAAAAGATACACGCAGACAAAAGAGATTGGTAGATAAACTATTTAATTGTTTGTATGCCAACATCATATTATAGTCATTACAGCTATTTAATTCATGACTATAAACAGTTTTCGTTCAAATTAGACAGAAACATTTTTTTTAAATCCTTTATGAATATTCGAAGATTATCTTCTGTGGGATTCAATAAAATCATTTTAAAAGTTGAAAAGAAATTGTGCGCTAATTCCGGACTATGTTCGTATAATTACAGTGTACGCTTTTCAACATAACACTTGCCATTTTTTAAAAATGTATTCGTGTGTTAAATGAGGGCATAAAATAAACGAGTTCAACATATTCTTAAATTGTTGTTATTGTTGATTTAAACGTTTAACTTGTTGGTTCAGGATGGTAAAAGTAGACAAGAAGAGGGGGAAGGGGGGTAAATAATAGCACATTAAAGTAAATTTATTTCACATTATAAAAGTGCTAAAAAGTTTTAAATTATATTTTTACCATTGTAATAATTAAAAATTTTGTGAATTAAATGGTCTTTTATGTAAGCACTCTTGAAAAAGTATGAATAAACTGTCTTGGGAAAGTATGAATAAACCACATTGAATTGTGAGAAATACCATTTTGATGAATAAAGAAAAGAATGCATTCTTGGAAATAAGTAAAACAAAATTCTTATAACTACTAAACTACTTTTTTTCATAAATTCCGATATTAATGTATAACATTCCCGCAACAACTCATCGTGGGTTTGGGAATGGTGGAGATTAAGGCTCCACAACTTTGTTACTTTCATTACGAAAACAGTAATGCATTCAGCATGGCACAACAACCGCCTTTACTTCTTTGTCCTCATCAATATGAATTTCGTTATTAAATAGCAAAAGAAAATCCAGCATGAAGATATTAGATTTACTAGGAGGCTTCGCCCCCTGCTCGCTGGCGCTCACCAACCACCGGAGCTGCTTTCGCAGTTCATTTCGAATTGCTTCGCAATCCAATGCTCGCTTTGCTCGCTCATTGGATACGTTCTTAACGTCTAGCTTTAGTATAATTTTTTGAATACTGAAGTTCCGAAAACTAAAATTCTAAACTTGTACATTGCAATATTAATTTGAAATTGCAATTGTTAATTTGGGCATTTGGCGATACAACACTTATAGAATTGAAGGATTTGTTGCGTCAAGCGCTCAGGTATCATAATTTTGATCTAGTTGCGCTTCTATGTCCTTTTGATTTATGTTGCTAAGTTAACTTTCAAAAAATTCTATGGCTGGCAACAGCATTTTTATTTTTCAAGTTATTTTTATTTTTGCCGCAGCTGAATTGAACAACCTGATAATGCTCACTCTGGTTATTGTTTCCGTTTTTAAAAGCGCTATATGTTGAGCCACCTCAGCTAGATTTGGCATGTGACATTTTTAGATGCAATCATTGGTCGATTTTCTGACGTTTCCATTCGGGGAGTTGTAATGAGGCTTTTTTTTTGGTGCCGTGTAAGAGAAATATATATATAGATTTTTATTTTTGCCGCAGCTGAATTGAACAACCTGATAATGCTAACTCTAGTTATTGTTTCCATTTTTAAAAGCGCTATATGTTGAGCCACCTCAGCTAGATTTGGCATGTGACATTTTTAGATGCAATCATTGGTCGATTTTCTGACGTTTCCATTCGGGAAGTTGTAATGAGGCTTTTTTTTTTTTGGTGCGGTGTAAGAGAAATATATATATAGATTATAATTAGAAACTACAGAATTTTTCTGTCAATGCATGGAAATTCAGTTAAATTTATATTTATTGATTTTCAGGAATAATTATATTCAATAATTAGTTTTGATTTTATTATTATTAAATAACTATATTTTTTCCATATTTATCATTATATTATTCCTGATTTCTGTCAGGAATATATTTTATAAAATGTTTGGGATAATTTCAATTAAATTTTATTACAATTTATAAAAATTGTCCTTTTAATAACGCATTTTTCACAGCTTTTCCTAGTACGTGCGCGAATTAAAATCATTATGGGAATTAGCGATATCACAACTTGGTTTTATTTGGTTATAAGCAGAAATTCTTGCTGAAAGTTCCATCCTTTTAACGATATTAGATGAGAAAAATTTTTTTTATTGCTTTCGAGTAAGGGATAATCATATTAATGTGTCATAAAAATAGGAGATTTGAAATGAAATATTAACTACTTACTAATCCTTGCAAGTTTTTAAAACAAAAAACTTCAAGTTTGGGAAAAAATGATTTTTTTTAAAGTATTTAATACGTGTTTTTAAACCGCAGAACCATCCTCGAAGAATTATTTCTTACTAAAAAAAAATTAAAAGAAATTTAAATACATCTATCATAATCGTTTTCTAGAACGGAATTCCAAGCTCTCCTTGTTCACCTTGCCTTCCAAGCTGCGTCATTAGAATGCATAATTGCGGATCAGAGTCCTTGATAAATCAAAAGAAGATTAATAGAAGGTGGAGCAAATCACTCTTCTTTATTAGTTTGTGCGCCTATTTAGAGTCCAGAAGGTCTTCTTTAATGCTCGATATGATGTTCCATCACCCAAAGGCTATGGCGGATGAATGCAGGAAGCGGAAATCAGCGTCATCCAATATTTATATATTTTCTTCCACGAAAACCTTTATTTTACAAGAGCGTCTTTTGTAAAATTACGTTTTCCTAACAGTGACACTGATAAGGAAAGACAATTTAATGTCATTTAAGAAGTTGGGTGATCTCTCACTTGCAGGCAACTGTAAACGTTCTATTTAGAGATAAATCGTTGCTATTTAATGTAACGGTTATATTTTTGAAACAACTTCGAAAATATTTTACTAACACTAATCAAAAAGAAAGGTAATTTCATTTGATTTCTGTCTTGAAATGGAAATTATATTTTACTTGCAGATAACAGTACACGTTCTTTTTAGAGATGGTCGTTTGTTGTCCTGCATTTTTTTTTTTTTTTTTAAATATTTCCCTAGCATTAATAATAAAATAAATAAAACTAATTTAAAGTATCGATAGCTCTCAATTGTTTGAATTGTCTTTCAAGTTGAATTAAGATGTTGAGAAAAAAAAATTTAAAAAGAGATCACTGTATTCATCCTGCTTAGAAGATGAGCGTTATTTAAGGAAACAGTTACATTTTTGGAACTGTTTTCAAATTATTTTACTAACCCTGAAATGAGAGATAATTTAATTTGCTCTTACGTGTTGAGCCATATGTGGTATCTTACTTGCTAACAAGTGCAAACGTTCTTTTTAGAGATATATACTCGCTATTTAACGTAGCAAATAAAGTTTCAGAACTATTTAAGATATTTTACTAACACTGATAAAAAACAGACAATTTATTTTGATTTAGTGTTCTGATACAAAGGTAATATCTTACTTGCCTTTTGAGACGAACAGTGATTAATATAGCAGGTATATTTTTAGAACAGTTTCGAGGATATTTTACTAGCATTGATAAAGAAAGACTATTTAAAGAATTTATTGCTCTCAATCGTTTCAATTGTCTTCCACATTGATTTAAGTTGTTGAGATAAAACTGATCTCTTACTTATAGACAACTGTACCAATTCTGTATAATAAACGAACGTCATTTAAAGTAACAGTTATATTTTTGGAATTTTTTCAAAGATATTTTTCTAATACTAGTAAAGAAAACAATTTTGTTTAAGATGTTGGTTAAATAGTGATTGGATTAATAGTTTTCACTTGTAGTTATATTTTAGGAACTGTTTAAATGATATTTTAATAACATAACACTGATAAAGAAAGGCAATTTAATTTGAAATATCAGAAATTAAGACAGAAGCGAGATGTTTTACTTACAAACAATTATACACGTTTTTTTTTTTTTTTTTTTTTTTTTTACAGATGGCAGTTATTAACGTAACTGCTTCACTTTTGGAACTGTTTGGAACATATTAATTACTAAAAATGAAGAGGAAAGATAATTTAATTTGATGTAAGAAGTTGGTACATTCATGATAGTTTTAAGTAAGCAACAGTAAAGTATTTCATCGATTCATGTAACTGTTATATTTTTGAATCTGTTGTGGAGAAATTAATGTATTAAAAATGAAAAGAAAAGAAAATTTAATTTGTTATAAGAAATTAGGAGATTGGTGATGATTTTATTTTCTTTCTTTTAAATGAATTTTTAACAGCTACCTTTTTTTCCGCTTAATTTGAGCGTAATAGCCGGAACATATTCCTTATAATGCCATAATGCAGATGCAACATCTGTGCCAAACTTGTGTCTTATTATATTTGATGCGCCGTCACAAAGCTACTATTTAAGTAAGACTGACTGTATCGGAACTATATTTTTGTTACATAATGCCCGCACGTTTGATGTAGAGCCTGTCTATATTTGATTGAGTTATCCTTGCAGAAATGAATCCATATCAAGCATAAGTCATAACACTGATAAGTTTAGCCTTGTCCTTTTAATTAGACCGCTGCAATTAAGAGAAAATTATGATGAAAACGTCGTGTATGAAAAATGTCTCTTTTTTTTTATCTGATATTTTGTGTTGGGCAACACATCTACGTATGCAGCAAATTCATTTTGTATTAACAAGTAAAAATGGCTAAAAGTGATTAATATATTCTTCATCGGATGAACCTAAAAAGGGTTTAATTCTCAATTTGCAGTTTTCATGCCCTATATTTAGTGGTTTCTCGGTTTACTAGATATCATTTGCTTGTTTCTGTTCTCCCCCCCCCTTTAGAAAAGCAAACATTTTAAAATAACTGCTATTTGTTCAAATATATTCTAGGAAGATAAAAACGAGTTGCACAAAATTTAAGAATAGTATACAATGCAACATTTTGAGAAAAATATAAGTCTAAATGTAAGATCCGGTCCATAAAATGTGACCCAGGATCAGACCGGCTATAAATCTTAAACTGCATACGCCCTTTAAGTCCCAGCTTATACGCTGAACACTGTATTAAGTGTGGTCCTAGGAACTCATATATTTTTTTTTAATGAAAAGGATATTGAAAAAATTTTGTGCAGTTTTAGAATATATTTAAAGTTGTTATTCTATTCTTACCATGGTAAATTTTTATAGAACTTTATACAATGAATCTGAATGAAGACCTAAGTCTCTATTTAAATTACTTCAGGTAACAAAATCGCATCCTAGTGCAAGTGTAATGTCGGTGTTAACAGCTTGAGGCCGCTCCTGATAAATTTATAAATGAAAAAGATCCATCAAAAAAATGGAAGAAAAAATAAAATAAAAACATATCAGGGCAAAATGTCATTTGAACTTTGAATTTACGAATTATAGAACAAAAATATACAAGCCAAGATCGCCAAGATAAAGAAGCCAAAATCGTGTTGTGGCTTCGTTAAACCTTTTGAGATGTTAAAAATCAAATCAGATATAATTTCCCGGTAGTAATGCGTCATTATAACAGTTTTAGATAGTAATTTGATTTTTAAATCAATTTAATTTGCAGGTTTAATGTGTGATATTTTTCATCATATTTTCAGTAAGTAAAAAGTTTTCCTTCAATCTAATATTAGTCATAAAAGGTATCAAAATTTTGCTTTACACTACATTTTATTGTTATGATTTAATAAAAACGGCACATTTAATCAAAAGAAAAAGCCACAAATACAAATTATAACAAAACCCTTTTCATTTTATTTTTTTATTCTTATTCCTTGAGAAGTCTCACGTACTTTGAAACGTAGCATTTTCTTCGTCAAAAATACACAAATATAGCAAAAAAATTTAAAACATTTTTATAAGGACCCTATATAAAGTTTGTGTACATTTTCTTAATCAGTACTTAATTCTAAAATTGTTTACAATTACATAGGTGCAAAAATATTTTTGAGACGTTAACAAAACTAAGAAGTTAACTAAAAGACTTGACAAGTCAAAAAAAACTTTTTTAACTAAATGGTACTTCTTAATACGATGTAAGTTGTACAAATTAAATATTTTAAACAGTTTTTCGCTTTGGTAGCATCGAAAAAATATATACAAAATTGTTGATTGGGATTGGAATTCTTAAAAGAGTTATCCTCTCAATATGGGTAACTAAAGTAAGCAGTAAGGATTCAATTTTAGGCTTATGTTGCTTAATAATGAGGTAATAAAAAGGCTGAAACAAATGTACACATATGCCCAAAATAAAACTGCGAGAAGTATTTCTTTTACATTTTTAGTGTTTCACTGGTATTTAATTTACAATGGGTTTAAGATGTTTGATTTAATAATTAAATTTTAGTTAGCAAGTTTCAGCAGAAAAGTATTGCGTCTTTAACTGATTACTTTCGGCTATGTAATAACAACGATACCTGTAACATTCACATCCATAGATTTTTTTTAAAAATTTCTGATTGTTTTAGAAGAAACAACAATGAGTTGGAAAATATAGAAAAAAAATCAAAATAGAAATATAATCAATGCAATAATTCAACCATAAAAGCACTGCTCAAGATTACATTTTAAATTTGGGTGATTTAAGTTATTAAATATACAAATTTATGGTTTAAAGCTAAGGTTTATAAACTCACCTTAAAAAAACACACACTGGCTTAAAATACATGATTAAAAAAAACTTCACTAAAACATAGAACTAAACAGTAGTCGTTCTGTTCAGTAGTAGAAATTCAAGAAAAGTTGGCAAAAAAAACCATAAAATAAAATTGCTTAAAAGTATTAAACATTAATGTTTCGTAGTCAAGAAATGTATAGAAAATAACACAACATTATTCATCAACACAATATTCAAATTATTATGAGTGTATCATCCATACAAAGTAAGCGCATGTCCAGAAAATCAGGTCCATTCGAATTAAGCATAACTAATAACAAATATGGTGTTTGCAGTTTTGTGCAATTCGAAAATATATTTAGTTATTGCTTGAATAATTTTCTAAAAATAAGGTTAGCCTTGTTTAATATTTTAGTATATGAAGATCAATCTAAATTTAAAATCGCTCAAGAAAAATTGTTAGATACACAACATAGAGGATTTGTTCAAGCGATTATTAACCAATAGTGATCAGCATATTACTCAACAGATTAATAGACTGGCTTGACTGACAAACTTCTCAACAGACTGTTGCCCAAATGGCTTTCGTAACTTTAGTATAATGTTATTTTATCGCTGTTTTCGCATAAACATGTTAGAAAACCACTATCAACTTCATTTCAAAATTGAAATATTCAATTCATGAAATCAAAAAAATCTTAAATGATTCTTAAAAGTTACCAAAAAGTGAAGCTCGTCAGAGCATATTGAAAATGGACCTTGTTTTGAAGACATTTTCACTGATAAAATAACTCGATTCCATAGAGGAATGTCTATTAGTTATAGAAAATAATTAAATTCATTGGAATATATAATGTATTTTTTGTATATTTTGTATTAAAAATCTATTTAATGAAATAAAATATTTCAATAAATAAGATAATAATAATTTGTTTAAAATTGAAACTAATGCATAAGAATTCATATTTTATTTTTTTATTTATTGTATTCTCCAAATGCATTGTAAATTTTAGATAATATATGTATCGCAGTTATATTTACATATCATCCTTAAATATACTGAACAATAAAAATATAACTTTTTATATTTATGATTAATTAGACATATTAAATTTTTGGCATTTATACTCGCTATTTTGGAATCCTCTATTTTGAATATCGAAATTCTAACGTTAGATTCTAAATCAGCGATTTCAAAAAGCTATGTATTGATAAATTTTAGAAAATATAATTGAAGTATCAGTTTTAGACAGCTTTTCCAAGTTCCGACCACTGTATGATAGCTTGAAAGATCACAAACTCAAAACAGTGTTACTAAAATCAGTGTCCGAAATATACCCAACAAAATAGTTTTAGTTACTCAAATAACTTACATAACTTCAGTGTACATTTAATTTTATCCATGTTTACGCATGAACAAGTCAGAAAATCACTATCAATTTCATTTCAAAATTCAAACATCCGCTTGATGCACAAACAGTTCAGAAACTCAAGTATTTAAGACAGCATATTTATTAACTGTTATTTTCATTTCGCTATAGTTCAAAAATTTTGAATGGAAATTGAAAGTTTCAAACTATTTTTAAATATACAAAATATAAACTTACTTTTGCTTTTTAACGAAAAAAATACTTCAAACAGCCAGAGTTCTGTATAATCAAACAAAAATTCCATTTTTTAATCACTTCTAAGTCTAATCATGCATTTTTCAGCACATTATCTTAAATAACAGTAGATATTGAAGAATTCTTTAAACCCATCAAAAAATGAAAATCATCTGAGCAAACTGAAAATAGACCTCGTTTAAAGAAATTTTCACTGACGCAGCATTTCTAAAAGAATGTTTATTTACCAAGTTATAAAGTAAACATTTAAATCTCACCAATATATAACTTTTGAGAGAAATGTATCGTTATGCAAAGAACTAAAATGGTTATTTCAAAACTATTTCGTAATGCATTTTTAACTTTGGAAAAAGTTTCTAAAAAAAATCAAAACTTCTAAATCGTCTGATTTATGACTTTTTCTGAGAAAAAGCAAACGATACTGAGCACTTATTACTTATTGTTTTGATTTTTCTGATGACTATTTTCCTTACTAGCGATTCCCAGCAGTTTCCCCTCTACGTTTTATCTACAAGTTTTAAAACTTTTTACGAGTAACTTAGCTAATATTACCTCAAAAGGATAAAGAAATATTTTTTTCTCAACAAAAATATCAGACACTACAGAGTGCTTATAAATATAAATAAAAAAATATATAAAAAAATATTGATTTCAAAATAAATACTTTGATTCTACAATTTCTTCTTACTCATTTTTTAAGACTGAAAATGTTAGTTTTTTTTTTTTCTTTTTTTTTTTTTTTTCTAATTTATTATTAATATGCAATGAGCGAAAGAATGTAATTTTTCAAGTAAAATGAATATGGTGTCTCAAAACTTGTGCACGTGATTAAGAACATTTTTCTAGCGATTTCGATACGATAATGCAATTGATAGTTCATCGAAAATCATTTATGCAGTTGAAACAATTCTCCGCATTTATTTTTTTATTATTTCAAAAGGATCAATAGTGCATGGCAAGCACATAAGTATTTATTGTATTCAACCAATTCCTTGTACTCAACACGGAGTGATAAATTTAAGAGCAACAAGATTGAAGAAATTTAAAAAATTTAAATTAAATCGTAATTAATTTCAGCTACTAAAATGAATCTACTTTATTTTCATTAATAATCGTCATCCTTTAAGACAAAATATAACATTAAAATCAAACAAATAACCAGACGATTTCAAAGAACTTATGCATAGAATCAAAAATAATTAAGAATACGATAAACACTTAATCTAATTAGTAGTTCAACTTATCGTTACAACGAGCGCTGTATACGTTAGGTAGAAAAGTGTCATTTTTCCGCGCTATGAAAAAAAATGCGTCGTTCTTCTACTTATTCCAGCATATAGTGGAAACTTTTTAAATACTTTTCTGGGGATTCACGAGTACAGCCTATAAGTTATATATGTATCACTCAAGCATAATTTACTCATTTAAAAAAAAAAAAAAAGTGCGAAAATCATTATAATAGAATCATCGCACAAAATGCACAATTATCAAATTCTAAAGAAGATAGCAAAGCTAAGAAAATTCGATATTTGTCATGCTTGACAATTTTGAAGGACATATCTAACTTAATCATCCCCTTACATTTCGCGTGTAAATTTAAAGTGAAATTTGTATTCTTTTTTTCTCTGATTTAGTCTTCGTGTGTATCTCAAATGACTTTTTAAATATTACTTTAATTTTGTTGTTTTTAATGTACCTCAAGTACACGATGAAATTATCAGCTTCTGAAAGATTAGCATTTTTGAAGAACTTACTTTAATTTCTTTTTCCATCAACAATGAAATAATATAATTTTACTTAAAATTTACTTAAAACTTACTTTAGATCGCAATAAAACATACAAACTCAGTCAAACATAACACTCAAACCTAAATAAGAATAATTATAATATAGTTTATATAAATTAAATTTCGAAAGTTTTATTGGCACGAATTCTTTTCTAATATAGAATAATTATAATATAGTTAATATAAATTAAATTTCGGAAATTTTATTGGCACCAATTCTTTTCTTTTTCGCACTTTGTATCTGGCATTTTTGTAACACTGTATTTTTCGCAAAACTTTTGCTGCATATACAAGCAACAAAATTTATAGATATTTTTTTTTAAAATTGGGTGTTAAAATTATAAGGCTAGTTTTTTGCACCTCCTATATTATGTATATCTTAATTATAAAATTATATTTAAAGGAAATTGTTCGAAAAATTTGGTTAATTTAAAGAATTTTATATAAAAAAGATTAAAAATTATAAAATTTCTGAAATTTGAATTTTTTATGAGTTGCAACATTATATTGAATTTATGTGTATCTATTAATAGTTAGCAATAACGTAAATGTTTGTATAACTAACTGAATTGAATAATTGTAAATAAATGTTTCCAATTATGAAACATTTATTGTATCTTTAAAATCTTCATCAAGACTCATAGTAATGTTAAAATTACTGAGTCGGAATTTAAATTTTAATTGACTTATTAATTTTTAATTAACTTAGTTAAAAAAAATTAAAATATTAGTTCAATTTTTTTAAGATAAGTACTTGTTTTAATTTTAGCGATTAGATTATGTTTAATTTAAACACAGTACTTAGCTAACCCACCTGAGAGGTTAAGCTATGTTTACCGAGGCCGTGTATGGCATATTTGGAACTGTAAAAATATATTTATAAATGAAAAAATAAAAATGTATTATTTCATAAAAATGTGTTTATAAATTCATCATTAAATTTTAAGAGATTTTTAAGGGTTTATAATCAAGTTGTTTAACTAGCCGCAACATAGTCATATCTAGTATAAGTATTGTAGGGAGAGGGAGGGAATAAAAGTTATAACTTCTCTTACTCTTTCCTTGTGTTATGTATTAAGTAATATAGTCAACTATTGATAACAATTAGGTTGCAAATTGGCCAGTAGTTCAATAATTATTATATTCATGAGTGTATTTTATTCATTTTCGTTACTAAGCACTTTAATTAAATAATTAAAGTGCCTAGCAATGAAAATACATTCATGAATATAATAATTATTAAACCATTTGCCATATTACAACTTAATTCTTTTCAACAGTTGACTGTATTACTTAATAACGCTTGCATAAAATACGCATAAAAGTTCTATAGTTCTAGAACCCTACTAAGCTCAGATGTTTTTACTGCACATAATTTAATGTAATAAAAATAATACTATCGTCAAAAGTTTTCCCTGAAAGAATTAACGTTAGAAATTTTACAAGGCATTTCATAGTCTGTTTTAACTAACACATAAATTAAATAGCCTAATAAAATTTAACTTCATTCTTGTTTAGTAACAATGTGGAATAAATTTTACAAGGAGACAGTTGACGGAAGTCGAAAAACGTATAATGGCGCGAACCTTAATCCACGTGAAATCCTTCTGTTTACGTCTGTATTTATTTACCTCGGACTTCGTGGAGGGGGGTAGGAATCGATATCTGCCGTCTGGCTGCTTCCCCAATAACTGAAATGAACTTTCCCCATATCCAGAGTGCAAGAGCACTCGATTATATATATGCCGTTACCTGGGCAACGACCGTAGATATTTCAAGCTGTAGAGAACGGTTGTTATGGTTACTCTTTTTGAATGATGTCTACTACCGTAGTAATGATAGCAAGCCCTGTTTGTAGTAAAGCGTGGTTCAGTACACGCCCCAACTCCAATCGATATTTTTATGCTCACTGACTGCCATGCCTTGCATAATTGTGCTGGGCGGGAAATTCTCGCCTTTTCCCTCCCGCCCCCCCGCCCCCAACATTTTTTTCTCTTTTTACATTTAAATAAGGTGAAATTGATATTCATTGTGCCTAAATAAACGCTTATGTATAATGTGTTAATCCATATTATTGAATACGTGAATCCATATTTTTGAATAAGTCACGTGATTATGGAATTATGAATTTGCGTTAGAAAACGGGATTTCTGCCATTTTAATTTTTTTTAAATTTCTTTGAAAGTAAATAAGAATTATTGCATTAAAACAGCAATAAAAAAATGCATTTCTATGACATAAGTACTCTATTTAAATAAAAAAAAGTTTTTAAAGTATACAAATATTATAAATTTCAATTGCCATGAACTACTTTTATTTACATCAATCAATATCAAAACAGCTCTTAATAATTTCGAATTTAAAATTACAAACATATTTGATGAACGCGATGCCCATTCATTTAATTTGCAAATACGATCCATCCACCCAAGACTAGAAACATAGAAAGAGCATCTTATCTTCGGCATCTTAATCCTGCATCCGATCATTCTAGTTCTTCAGAAAGAGGACTTTCTTTGAAAAATCTTTATATGTGTCGTAGCGACATCTATTGTGAGATATATAAAGTAATTTCTAACCCAAAGAATTCTCTTAGAAATGTTCTCAATAAATTTTAATATTTAGAAACAGTATAGTTTCAGTTCCAAAACAAGTTTTACACACACCCGCTGCGTTTTACTCCCTTGATATTAATTGTAATTTAAATTACATTGTAATGTGTCAGTTATCAAGGGTTCCCTCCCATCCTAACTAGTAATTAGATTTCAAATTATCAATAAATTATTATTATTTTTTAAAAAAAGTTTCGCTTTATTTTTTACAGTAGAATTTTAGATTAATAAATTATATTAAAAAAGGAAAAAATTGGAACAAATAAATAAAAATAGAAAAATTTAGAAAAGCATTCACAAATCATAGAAATTGCATTTCAGAGTTAAAAAAAATTGATAAGAATTAAAATAATTGTAAGAATTAAAAAAGTCAAGACCAGAAGTTGGTATGTGGGATTCACACCCCCTTCTTAAGAAAGTGGAAAACATTGATAATATAAAAACTTCATTAAAAAAATATGAAGATAATAGTTAAAATCAGCATATTTCGAGCTGCCAGCTCAAAAATAGGCGAAGATTCTCACGTCTCCCTCCCTGCACGTGAATGAGATAAATTGTTTACAATAAAATAAAGTAAAGACATAAGTTTCAAGTAAAGACATAAATAAATAAAGACATAAATTTAAATAAAACTAATTTTTCCAAATGTTTTATGAGAAATTTAAATAAAATAAACTACATCTGAATTTCTATCTAAAAATATTTTAAGAGCAAATACTTAAAAATTGCTCTCCCTGATGTCAACAATGCAAGGGAGGAGGGAGTGAAAATAATGCATATATTTAAGTCAAAATATTTTTGGGACTTAAATATACGCATTATAATCGTTGCATCTCACTTTTGATCAAAATGACTTAAAAATTAAAAGTTACAATATTATTAAAAATTACACAATTACTTATTTACTAATTTAATTTAAGTACATTATTTTATAATGTTGAAAGATTAGTTTAAAGTATATGCTGAAACTCGAGTAAGGAATTAGGAAAAATTGTTTAGAAAAATAAGTTACTAAAAAAATTGTTAAGAAAAATTAAAATTTCAAGCCAAGTAAAGCTAATATTTCTTTATAGATACTCGACACTTGTTAAAACTTGCATAAAGCAAAAATACATCATTTTAGTTTAACGACTGTTTTAAAAAATCCTTATAATGTTATTAACTATTTTTTAAAAAAATTTAAATGCTTTAAATTGCATTGCTTTGCAAAAAAAAAAAAAAAAAAAAAAAAAAAAAAAAAATTTAAAATTAAAAAATTTAAAAAAAAAAATTTAAAATTAAATTAAAAAAAAAAAAAATACGACGTTTTCTTTTAAATTATCAGCATTAATGTAAACATTTATTTTTTATAATATAATTTTATAACTTATGGCTATGATTGTTGGTTATAGGATAAAATCTCTTATTAGATTTAATCTAGTATAAACTAACATAATATTTGAAAAGATTAAATACTTTCTTTATAGAATATGGAAAGAGAATTAATGCTATATGTTAACGTTATAAATAATAGTTTCCTTACTTTCTATCAAAAGGTTACGTTCTATATTATTTATTTTTATTTATTTATTTATCGTTGGAAAAGAACTAATTGTTGTCGGTAAAATAAAGTTCGCAAAATTGTAAAACGTTCAGTGACGTGCAGAAAATGGAAAAAGGCGTTACGGCCCTTATCATCAGAATAAAAATTCAAACCCCGACTAAGGACAATAAAACTATGCCATTTTTATTTTTAACCGAATACTTGGCTCCAGCTAACTGTATTATTAACAATAAAATATAAAGAGACGTGATGGCTCAGGGGATAGAGCGTTCGCCTTCCAATGAGGTGAACCGGGGTTCGATCCCGACGATGGCTGGTCGATACGAATTCTGCGTCCGGCTTGCACCGACCACAGTGCAGACGTGAAATATCCTCAGTGGTAGACGGATCATGTTTTAGAGTCTCCTTGCCGTCAGGCTAACCGTGGGAGGCTCTCGTGGTGTTCCTCTCCATGTAACGCAAATGCAGGTTAGTTCATTCCTCCACGAAGGCAAATTTCTCCCAATACTTGATCCTGGAGTTCCCTTGTCTTCCGGATTGGGTTCAAAATTACAAGGCTACGGAGTTGAACATTAGTAGTCGTAAACCCAAAATATTGGGTCGGCTGTTCAACGACGGTTATAAAATAAAATAAGATAGAATATAAAGGACAAGGGTGGGGAGAGCGATTAATGTCCATTTTTCATGAAAATGACGATCGGATTGCCCTCTTGAGTATTTTGAAGATTACTAAGTTTTGACAAATCAATAACGGAGAAAATTGGCTCTCCCCTATAGTTATTACACAGTGAAGATAAGCCCTTCTGGGGAAAAAGAATTCTTGTCCACGCAAGAACAAAGAGAAGACGACGGAAGTGAGGAAATATTGATTTTCTGGGGGGGGGGGGGGGATTTTGGAAAAAACGGTTCTAAATATAATCCAATTTTTAAATTTTATTTCTTCTCAATATCAAAAATTGTAAGTTTTGTTTAAAAGTTTTTAAGGAATGTAGGTAAATGTTTATAGCATTCATGTGCATTTTAATATTTAGGATTTCAATCGAATGCTGACTCCTGGAAATCAGATCAGAATCAGCTTTCATGGACATAAACTATTTTCCTCCTTAATCATCATACGACTTTTGATCAAATGTAACAATGAAGTTATGGAAGCCGTGGGGGCACAGTGGATTGAGCATTCGCCTTCCAATGAGGTGAACCGGGTTCGAATCCCATTCGTTACGATTTCCGCATCCGGCTTGCACTGACCACAGTGTTGACGTGAAATATCCTCAGTGGTAGACGGATCGTGGGTTAGAGTCTCCTTGCCGTCAATTTAACCATGAGAGGTTTTCGTGGTTTTCTTTTCTATGTAATGCAAATGCGGATTAGTTCCATCAAAAAGCTCTCCACGAAGGCAAATTTCACCCAATACTTTGTCCAGAAGATCCGTTGTCGTATGGATTAGGTTCAAAATTACAAGGCTACGAAGTTGATTATTGGTAATCGTTAACTCAAAATGGGATTGGTTGTTCAACGACGGTTATAAAATAAATTAAAATGAAGTTTCAGACTGTTTAAATTTAAATTTTCTTTGCATTTAAATAAAATCATTTATTTTTTTAAAAAATTCACTTACATTAATAAAAAGAAACATAAAATTTGGATTTAGTTGTTTTATTAGCATTTTTCTACTGTAATGAGTACACACTTTTTTTTCTTTTCTTTTTTTTTTGCAAGAATTTAATCGATAAGTTTGCCCTGGAATACCCTTACACACTATCGAATACGTAATTCAAATAGCAAGTTAAAATACTCAAAATTCTGACAAAATGCAGCCTGCAGTTTAAAACTGCGATCTCTGATTATGTTTACGCAATATTAAAAAAAGTACGTATGTTCTTTTGATTAAACCAAAATTTACAAATCATAGAAGAAATTACAACACGTTTCATAATAAAAAAATGAAGGGTTGTTTTGAAACAAATTAATGCAATGCAACATAATGTAAACAATATTTATCTGGAGTGAAATTAATGATGTCCAAGCACGTTGACAAATGAAAGACATGAGCGACATCTTTGCCTTTCCCGTCTAATCGAAACATTCCTCGTGCATTGATAAAATTCAGAGAGATAAGATAGTGAGGAATTTTCCAGAACAAAAAAATATTTAAAATAAAAATAATTCTAAAATTGCATGGTTATTTTACTCCCAAAAGAAATATCGTAATGATTATCCTTTATTACTCCTTTACATGGGTAAACATTTCCTTAGCACAGCATGGGCAGCATTTTACTTTCAAATTTTATTATTTATTTATTTATTTTTATTATTTACAAGTAGTGCTTGTTACATGCCTACTCCGAAGTAAAAACTGGGTGTAACAGCTGAATTAATTTAATATTTAGGGTATGTCACAATCTTCTCAGACCATGATTACTATTTTTTTCTCGTAAAGTTCAATTAGTAAACCTTTGGTGATGTGGCAGACTCCAAGTCTAAAATCAAATTCTTACCAGACTTTTGCCACATGTCACGATCAATGGTAACAAATGCACTCGTGATCCTTCGTCGTAATTCTATTAAATCACGTGATATGGGGGCACGAGAACATAATCTTTGTTGTAACCCCATTAAAAAATCGCAGCGAGTAAAGTCTGGAGAACGCGGTGTCCATAAAAGAAGTCGTCGTCCACTCCGCGTCCAATCCAACGACGACGAAGCTCGTAATTTAGGAAATACGAACGTCTGTCTGTAGTTGTAGTTGTAGTTCATTTACGTCGCACTAGAGCTGCACAATGGGCTATTGGCGACGGTCTGGGAAACATCCCTGAGGATGATCCGAAGACATGCCATCACAATTTTTAACCTTGCAGAGGGGATGGCACCCCCGCTTCGGTAGCCCAACGACCTGCACGCGAAGTCGTGAACATCTGTCTGATAATGAGATGAGGGTTTATGCCCCATTTGTTGAAAAATAAACTCCGCATAATCTTTCTGTAATAGTGGCATTAACCACAAGTGTAGCTTATCAAGGAAGGAACACAACCACGTTCACTCATGCCAAATGGCAAGAATTTCAATTTAGACTTGAAGTATGCAAAAAAGGTTCACATAATGAACATTTGTGAGGAAAAAAAACTTGTGCTTTTTTTTTATCAGGTAAAGCAAAATTTGTTGATGTAAGGGTGATATTTTGTTTATTCTAATCCTTCCAAACCCAGAGATAAATTGTGACACACCCTATATATAAATAGCTGCACTGTTAATAGGCATATTCATAATTGTTAATTTTTAATATTTTTTTGTGTTGTTAAAAAATTTCTATGTTTTTATATATTTTGCATACATTTTTTGTTAAAATTTATATGTTGTTAAAAATCCAAATTCCTGTAAAATATTTTTGGTTTGGTAAATCTAATTAAATTATGGAAATTGTTTGAGAAAATTTCTAATGCTCACATGTAAAAGCATTTTTGAAAATTTGAAGGGGGAAAAAATGTTTGTGCATATTTTTTTGATACATTTATGAATATTTTTCTAAGTTGCAATGTTTATTGCATCCACTGAAAAAATTTCTGCTGCCCCACTTGATTTGTTGAATGTGGAAAAGTCGTTTTTAATTGGGGAAAGTAAACAAAAATATTAGTTAAACGTTCTTCTGGTAAAGGTCCCAAATAGATGACATAAAGACGTAAAACTTCATATCGATTTATAAATCAGTAAAGTCTGTATTGTCTAGTAAAATTAGACATTTTCTTCGAAAAAATGAATACCTAAATTTATTCCTAGAAAACTTTGTTCTGAAATTATAAATTAGGCTTGAAATCTCCCTCATTCTCCTCTACTCGTTTCTCCCTTTTCATTGAGAAATAGAGAGGGTAATTTGAGAAGATTTTAATTCCTTCTAGACAGGCAAGTCAGATAATGTTTCAGGTGTATTTTTTCATGTTGAAAACTTCAGATGACTGGACTATTAATGTTTAAAAATTATAAGCGTTTTATGTACAAAAAGTGCATTTTTGTCGTTGTATCAATTTACGCATCTGACGCATTGGTATTTAAACAAGTGAGTATTGTTTTCTTTGTATTTTTTTCATGCTGATTAATTGTTAGGAAGTTATAATGTTTTTGAGTGCAAAAAGTACAATTTTGTACTTGCACATATTTACGCATTGTACATTGCTATACAAAAAAAGTGTAGTGTTGTTCTCTGTAGTGTATTTACCCGTTCAAGACTATATGTGTACGAACTATCGCATCACGCATGCGCAAACAAATTGGAATCCTCATCGGGAAATTTCAGTTTAGATTTCTCATCTGCTAGTGTTGCGTTAAGATGTAACTTCCGTATTCTAAATTTTAAATGTTATAAATTATAAATAAATTGCGCTTTTTAAATATAAGAGTGTTTATTCCTAAAACCCCACGCTATGGAACAACACATTTTCTATGTTTTTCTTTCCCCCCTCAATTAACTAAAAACGAGTCAAAACGGCTAATATTTTTAAAGTTGCAAAAGGTTGCATAAAAAGTAGTAATTTTAAAACTTTAAAATTATTTTTGCTATTGACTCGAATTTTTAAAGCATTTTTGAAAATGAACCTTACATCTCCATAGTGAAGTACTTCGCTAAAAAATACTTATTATTAATGAAAATACTTCTAATATATTAACTATTTATTTTGACTCGATAATAGTCTCATTCGCTTAAACGTGAAAATGCCATGGTAAAAAAATGCCTAAACTTGTTTAGTTAACTACGTTACAGACATAAATGGATACATGGACAAAATTGTACTTTTTATACATGAAACCCTTATAACTCCTATTCTATTTGTCCAATCAACTCAATGTTGATCTTGTGGTGTAACTACCACTACAATAATACGATTCCAATTCTCTAGCATATAAGACGCGTTAATTTGATTCTATCTTGGGGCACCTTTTAATAGATGAAGGTTGATATCGTCGGTATTCTAATCCCCATTGGTGGCCTGCGGATTTGATCTGAATACGCCTATCTTGACAGTAACGCTCACTTCGATTTGAACACGCCTACTTCAATGAATGGTACACACTGAAGGGTTGACTTGCTATTTGTGCCTGTGACATTGTTCTCCTCGCACTGTTGTTACTCAGTCTCAATCACACACCACAGGAGCTTCACTTGACTACTAATAACAACACAGGAGTGACCACGTACATAACTGTAAACTTAATAAAGCTTTCACGACCAGCACTCAAAGTCCGGTGAACTTAATACAGCTCTCCGGCTCCATCGCAAAACGGCAATGAATCAACTAGTGATACCAATTCATCAAATTCTATCCCGGATAAAATTCTGGCGGGGGAGTTAATGTAGTGTAACTACCACTACAATAATACAATTCCAATTCACTAGCATATAAGACGTGTTAGCGCAATTCTGTCTTCGTGTACCTTTAGTTAGATAAAAGTTAACATTTCTACTGCAGTCTCATTCAATTCAGCGTGAAGTAATACATCGGAAAAATGCGTCACTTGACTGTCTAGAAAAAGTTCAATTTTCCCTCTCATATTTCCCCTTTCCCTCAAAAAAGGGAGGAAAGAGTGCAGATGAGAGTTTTCCAAATAGCATTTAACATGAACATGCATCATTTGAAAAACAATTTTAACCTATTTTGACTTAAAACACAATGCTCCAATTTAATGTAAATACACTAGCTTATGGAAAAGTAGCAGAAATTTCGATTGACGACAAATTCTATTTGGCAGCAAATTCTGTTGGCAGAAAACGATTGAAACTACCCGGAAATGCTTGAAGCATTATAATCCTGCAAAACACAAAGTTCCAGTTAAAATTTGAGCATACTATAGCTAGTCGGAAAGAGGTGAAAATTTTGATGATGATTAATATGGCAATAAATTCTATTTGTAAAAGTTGGAAGACAGTTGGAATTTAGATTTTTTTCATGCACTCCAGTAGCCCCAGTGAAGAACTCTGTGTGGTGCTTTTATCATTTTCTTTCTAAATTGCTCCTTTTTCCCCTTTTTCTTTCCTCTTCCTTACATATTAAGTATATAAATTAGAAAAATATATTAATTATCATAAATATTCAAACATTTTTCCCATTCAAATATTGACAAAATTTCATTTTCAAAATCTTCAAATAATTTCAATTTATTTTTTATGAAACACTGGGCATAACTTATAAATTGATAATTGAACTTTACAAACAAATATGTGTCTCAATCAGTGTTTTTCAAGCTTTTTTTTCCGAGTAAAAGCCAAAAATCCCTTTTTGTTAGTACTGGAAGGTGATACACACACTAACCTACGTCAAAGAATTATTGCAGAAGTCTAAGGCTGCATTTTCCCCCCACTGAATAATAACAGAGAAAATGTAGATTTGATATAAACGTCTAAACCACATTAATGCATGAATTTTTTTTTTAAAGCAAAAAAGTCCCAGGTGAATGACAACCGGATAGGTGGAAATCTTTATCAGCGAAAAACTTACGAATCAGGTTCCCGTTCACATTGTGAATTGCCCTTTGCAATTAAATAAGTAAACAACCAACAGACATTAAAGTCTTTTTGAAACATTCCAAACAAACATAGAAAAAAAGGTGCATTGCAAGATTTGAATTTGTATTTATTCGCACTTACACGTTTTCTATAGAAAAAAAATCTACATAGTTTTCACTACCTTTTGATTCAGACTAGCACTACTTCAACAGCTAATAAATTGCAATAGGGTTTTTCATTGGCCAACTCAGTTGCGATGCCACTAGATCGCATACTTTTAGCCTGAAATTTAGTATCATAGTATGTTTAAAAATTTGATGGCAATGGTATGATAAAGCAACAAAAACAAATCCTGCGGTTCCTTATTGCGTATTGAAAATGTCAAAAAATCTATTGTTTCGTCGATATATCAGTTTTGATTTATATCGTTGAGTTAAAATCCATTTGTCGTGATAGGTGCAGGTTGTTAAAATCTGCTCTTCTATAAGTAAGCAATGCTTGCTAAATCATAACAATTTTTTAAATATTTTTCTCAACTGTCAAAACGTTCTGTAAAAATCGAACGTTCTCTAAATAAAATTTTTTAAATAATAATTAGTTTTTTTAATTTCGTTATCAACTTTTAATATTTCTCCACAAATATTTTAAAGTCGTCGTTCTCATTATATTTTTAGAATGTTTACTTTTATTTCGCTACAGATTCATAGCTTGCTCGTATGCGTTAAATTCTTTGAACACTTTGTTCTTTAATTTTTATGATTATTGTTTTATTACATCTTTTTCAGTCCCAAGATGTACATGTAATGTATACTTTGATATTAAACTTACGTGGTTGCTATTAAAGGTATTCTCTAACTCGTCTCTCTTTGTATGGTTGAAGTTTTAATGATATTAAATTAGCATCATTATAAAAATAATAAAGCACTTCTTCTGTTTCCATATAAAAATTTCTTGTATAAAATTCTTTATTATTACTTAAAGTTATTTCTATTCCTATAAAAAGGCTTATTAATTTTGTATATTTACAATTTCATCTCAAAAATTATATTTATTTTTAGCCATTAATTTCTGATTATCATTTAATTACTTCCTTTATTTCAGTCCCTAGATGTTGTACAAGTGATGTATACTTTGATATTCAACTTACTTAGTTACTAATAAAATTGGTATTCTCTAATATGTTTTTCTTTGATATAGTTGAAGTTTTATTGATTTTACATTAATATCAGTATCATTGTGAAATATTAATGCACTTTTTATTTTCCATATAAAAGTTTTTCATGAAAAATTGTATTTTCATTTCTTTAAATTATTTCTATTATTACAATAAGCTTATTAATGTTGTATTTTATTAGTATATTTAGCATTCCATCTCAAAGATTATATTTATTTTTAAACCACCAAATTATTTTTAAAATGATGAGCAGCAATTACTTTTATAATAATTTAGTATTGAATTAGTCCACTTTTGTTACAGAATTGAAGTCGTTTTCAGTAGTTGATATGGAGTCCCCAGAGAAGATAGCCACTCAGCCTCCACCTTCATCTCTTGAGGAAGCTCAAAATAAAAGAGTTCAAAGAGAAAAACTTATTTCTTCTTTAAAAAGTGCATTATTTATCCTGAGTTCAGCAATTGTAATTTTTGTTGCTTTTAGTAATACATTAACTTGGTAAGTCTCAAACAATTATTTTTACCTCCAATAATCCTGCTTGCCAAATAATAGTTGTCTCTTTATGTTATCTTAATTTTCATTCATTCAATTGAAACTTAAAAGCCTATTTATTCTTTCCGGGTACTAAGTTTTAATATGTGATAACTTAATACACAGTGTAACTTCCATTGCCGTTGGTGGAAAAAACCATGGTAAAAACAGTCCTGGCAAAAACAGGTTTTTGCCAAGCAAAGTGGCAAAAACCCAGATTTTCCAAGATGAGAGGACAAAAACACATTTTTGATGAAAAATTATTTCTAAAATTGAAATATATACTATAAAGTATATATAATTAACAAAATTATTCTAAAATGAAAAGATCAAAAACTTCTAATCAAAAGTTATTACCCTTATATTAATTATTAATATTTTATAATTTTCTCATCTAATGTATCAAAATTATTATTCCTTATGATTGATTTAAATTTGTTTCTAGTATTTTGTAATAATATTTAATCAGCAATTTAGATAATTTAGTTCTTGCCAGTTTTCACCTTATTAAGGCATACATATTGTGTTATAAAAATAACATCTCATATTTTAGTCATTATACTTTTATTTATCAAATATGCATATAATTGTTTATTACATACCTACTCAAAAAGTTAATACAAAATTATAATGCAATGTTAGTTCCTATCATTTTAACTTCAATGATAACTTTGCACTTAGTTGTACTAAGTTAGCAATGCAAAATAAAGGCCACATTATTTAAAGGATATATGTCTGTATATGCTGAGTGAAGTTTTTCAGAATTATCTCTACAAATAAAATATTCTTATATTTTATTTTTTTAAATCAAAAAATTATAATAATATTATTATTATTTATTTATTTATATCTAAATTTTTTTCCTTTAAGGCATTTGCAACATTTCTGGGGTGCATCAGGAGATTTTTGGCAAAGCCAATGGAATAAGATATGGAGATTGTTTGGTTCAGATCAATACACTATAGGAGTATGGGGTAAGTTTAAAATTGTTTTGGTTTGAAGTAAAATTGTTATCAGTTTATCAAATTTGGGTAAAGATAGCATTATCTAAGAAATATCAATATTAATTTCTAACCAATTTATCTAGTATTTCACAAGTGTTTTTCTAATAACTGATTGCTCAGCTAAATTGTGTAATTTATTTTAATTTAATCTTGTTTTTTTTCGTTTTCTTTTTTTTCACTGTGTTATGCTTGTTCACCAGAGATTAAATAACTTAATAAAAGTTACTTAATGTATATCCTCTTCAAAAATTTCAAACCTCATAAATTTACCAAATATTTAAAAAGAAGCAAATGAGAGACAGCGCTGTAATGCAAGAATATTGAATTAAATTGGTATAGGAAATTAAATCATTTAAAATCTATATTATAGTCAGTTTTGTGTTCATAAAGTCTTAGGTTTCTAAATTACAATTGCAATAATATTAAAATAATGTACTCATTCTCAATCAATCTAAAAAATAATCTGCTGTAAGCTATAGTTTGCATCAACTGCAAAATTTGTGTTTTGTTTTCTACAATGCGGCTAATAGATAGTTTGTATCTGAATATAGTCACTTTCTCTTTCTTGATCATCCCTTAAATTTATACTTAAATTACTTATTACCTTTGCCAATAAAAATGAAGATTTTAGATGTTTATTAACCTCTTTGTTTTTATTTGACTATTTTCTTTTATAAAATGCATCCATTCCTCCATCTATTTATGTTGTTTTTTATTGTTTGTTTTGATTTAAATTAAAATGCAAAAATTTTTGATTCACTCATTCTTTAATGCAGTGTTGTTAAACAGTGGGGCAAGCTGTTTATATTTTAGAAAGAAAATTTTAATTTTGCTGTTTATTATTTGGTTTACTCTTAGTTGCAAGTTAATTTTAAAAAAAAGAATGTCATACTTTTTTATATCTATAGAAAGTTTTGTTACATAATATTCTCTCCAATTTCAACATAAATGAATACATTTAAAACTTATATGACTGTATTAACAGTCATATAAGTTTTAAATGTAATTATTTCCCTACATGTGCATCTCTTCATTTGCAAAAAGAATAGATTATTTTCCCACTTCAAACTGAAATTTGCTGGTGTAAGCATATCTGTTAGAATAGATTTATGTTAATACCTTTTATAAGAATTCCAATAAAGCTAAAAGAATACAAACGCAATAGCTATATTTAATTCCTTATGTGTGGTTCTTTACTGTACTTAGTAGGTATATGTTTTAAATTTGAGATCAAATTCTGCTCATTAAAATATAAAATTTTGCTGTCGATTCCTTAAAAATTTTTTTAATTAAATGCCTTAATACTTAATTATTTAATGGTGATATTTCAGCTTTTCAAGCTGGTAACATACCTAAAAGATTTTTCTAAACTTTGTTTTTGACTTTTTATTACTTATGTTTGCTTGTTTACTGGTTCAATTAAAGCTTGTAGTTTTATTGACGTAATATCAAAAGTAATTAAATTTTTCTCAGATATTTAATTTTCTTTAACTGACATCAATCTTTTTTTAGATTATTTTCTTCATTCAAATAGTATGGTTGCATTTGACTGTTAAAAATATGCATGAAGTGTTGAATATTAAACATTTTGACAGTTATCAAATTTAGTAGTAGAAAATTTTGATAATCGGTTATCTGTGTATCATATATTGCGGCATCAAATTGGTCACAAAAGCTGCAAAACTTAGCTAATTAGTTTGAATTTGTAACTAACTTTAATGAGTTCATCTTTTAAAAAGTGAATTTATTTTTAAGAGAACTTAATTTAAACAGGAGGCTCAACTAGACAGTTTGGCACCCAGTTAATAAATATAGTTTTATTCTTTTTCATTTGCAAATGAATTTTATTGCTATATATTTTATTCTTGCAGGTACTTTCTTGGTCACATTTGTAGTGTATTGGGTTATTGGTTTATGTTATACATTTACTGATTTAACAGGAAAACCTGCATTTGCTCTTCGTTACAAAATTCAAGATGTAGCTTCGTATCCTGTAAGTAATAATGCACTTTACTTTTAGTTTTAACTTTGTTCATTTCTTTTAGCCCTGCATATGCACAATGCAAAATTATTAAATATCTCTTAACTTAAAAAAGTAAAGTTTATAACATTTCATTTTATTAAAAAGCACCATTTAATTTAATTATTACTTGCGATAATTAATATTAGATTAGAAACTTTTAACAAATTACAATTTGGTGTTGAGTGTCTAAGTAAACATAAATTACATTTTAACATAAATATTTCCCAAAATTTATTCTAAATAATTGAATGCCAGTAAAATTTCCCCATCAATTTAAATTTTGTTTTTTATTTGTGGTATACACTAATTACATTTCTTTTTCAAACGTTTTGAGGAATTAGTGAATAGTAATACATTGTATTTTGTAAGAAACATGTTCTGGTAGGTTTGAGTTGGTACTCGATTGAATAATAATTGGTATTAAAATTTATTTTAACATTTAAGTTTTATAATGTGAAATTTCAATATTTTCTTTACCATGTTTTTTGAAATTAAATGGTCTTTTTCTACTTGTTGTAATCTATCCCTGTTGCTGTTGAGCTTTTAAAAATAAGATTGTTCTAAAACAATTCTATTATGAATTACAAAGGTATTTTTTAGATCATTGTTATAAAATTTTGCTTTTATATTAAAAATATATTTATACAGTCGAACAGTGAACCGTCTGCGGACTCAGTAATGTGTCCACTATAACCGATGGTTCACTATATCCAAATTTTTTGATGAATATTTTTTGCATAAGACAGTTGAATGATTGAAAATTGGGTTTGCAATTTTAGATAAGTTATTTAAAAAATTATTAACTAATTAACAGATAATAAAGCAAAAATTAATGAAAGAAGTACTTACGTCGCTAAATATTAGTTTTAATTTCACTTTTTATAATAAAAAAAATTTTAATTTTTGATTGAACACAATTTGATTTTAAATAGAGTCATCAATTTTCTTACCATTTTAACAAAGCTTCTTCTGCGTTTTCTCTTTCAGCTCCACACAGTTTTTTCGATGAAACCATATTTTTTGTCGTATGCAGCAAGAATTGCACTTCGATTTTTCCAAATGTTTGAAACTGTAGATTTAGACAAGGAAAATTCCTTACACAGTGCCGATTGATTGGTTCCATCTTCAATATGCTTTACAATTCTAACTTTGTCCTCAATCGAAAACGCTTTTCTCTTTAAAGAATTTGCCATTTTCCTTGCTTTTGAAATAAAAATCTTGTCTCAAATAGATAATGTAAGAATATGAAGAGAGCAGCTGTAGAATGAGTTAAATTGTTCCCCTTCTTGATTGTCAAGGAGTGATTTGTAAAGAATAGGGTTTGAACAGATAAGAAAATTCCAAAAATTCAGCAGGTGGCCAAGTTAACTAGTTGTAGAGCAAGCTTGGGGAAAAGAGACAAAGAGAGGCTTTTCAGGGAGGGGGGAGTATAAGATAAATGTTCTGTTTGACATTTATTACAGTATAGTTAAAAGTGATAAGCATAAAGGAGTGAAATATGACACATTTTATAGGAATGCATTCATTTTCAGTCCAAACACCTGCAAGTATTAAGTCCGAACCCTGCAAGTTTAGTTGAAGGACTGAAAAAGATATTTAAAGAAATGAAATTTGAGTCCACTATAACCGAGTTTCCAAGTTCTAAGCTGCTCACTATAAGCGTTAAAAATAACATTATTTAAATAGGAGTACGGACGGGACCGCTAAAAAAGTTCACTACATCCGAGTGTTCACTATAGCGGAGTTCGACTGTATATAGGTTTTGCAATTTTTTTCCCTTATTTGACAAAGCTTAACAAATACAAATTAAAAAAGAAAAATGTAAAATAGTGTTAAGACACACACAAAAGTTTTCCTAAAATGCATTTTTGTTATGTATTCTGTAGAATTAGGTAAGTTTTCTTTATTGTATCTGCACTTAATTAAAATAATTAACTTTGACTAATTACTTTAAATTAGACAATTTTGAATAAATATTTAATTTTAATAACTTAATAGAATTAAAGCTAATTCTTATTAGTTTTAAATGACTTAAACTAAATAATTTATTCAAAATTTATGATGCAACTAGTTGATTTTACTATTCTTTTAAATTCCAGATTTTTGTGTCTATTGCAATTTTGAAGAAACGTTCCTCGTTATTCATTTCACATTCTATGCTAGTTTTAAACTATTTATATACATAGTGCTATTGATATCTTTTTAAATTTGGAGGTTATTCTCAAATGTTATACTGCATTTCTAATTTCAATTGAAAAAATATATATATATTTCTTTTTTTTTTTATCACAACTGATATTTATCTGTTTTATTTAGAATATAAATACATTTTTCGATATTTTTAATTGAAAATTGTTGTTTCTGATATGTATTGAATTGAATGTAATCTCTGCTAGATTTCAAGACTTTAATAATTTTTTTTCCTTGTGTAATAAGTTTTTATTTTTTTTATTTTTCTTTTATTTAAAAAACAATTAAAACAGAATTTTATTTTTTATATTTTTTCTGATAAAATTGTACTAATTGGATACATTTAAAAAAATATGTTTATTTAAGTTATCAATTTTTAGGTATCTTTACCTCAAGTCTTAAGTGTTGTTAAACAAGTTTTGATTAATCAGTTTGTGATTGGTTTACCATTTGGAATATTAGCTTATTACTTAATGGTCTGGAGAGGATATAACTCTGGAAAGACTCTTCCAACATTCCAATGGGTAATATTTGAGCTTATATTTTGTGTGATCATGGAAGAAGTAGGCTTCTATTATTCTCACAGGTTAGTATTACTTAAATGTGTTACAATACAATACATAAAAATGACTTATGTATTTTGTGTAAATTATAATGTAAGTCTTCTGGCACAGCAGTGTGACTGAAAAAAAAAAAAAAAAAAAATTTGACACCTCGATGGTTAACCAGAAATCGGAAACAGAAGGCACTGTTAGTTTTACTGTACTTTTGAAACATTAAAAAAATAAAAACTCAAACAAATTTGTACTGGTGATGAGACTTATTCCTGTGTTTTAAATTAGCTCTAAATCAAGTCCTTGAAATTGTTCAAATGTTTTTATAACTTTGAGGCAACCATTGATGTTTTTAGGAATAGATCCTCAACAGTAATAGTGAGGCAGTCTAGGATGTGCTCCGGAGATGCTGGGGTGTTGTAGAAAAATTTTCCTTCCATTTTCAAATCTCATGTTGTTGATGAGTGACCAGTTTTATGTGTACAAAGCATTGTGGAGGTCCTTCAAGGAACCTCAAATTTCAAAAGTTATCCTGCAGATTTTATAACAAACCAGTGACGAGCAGGGGCTTGCCATAGGTCTAGTTTCTTCCTCAAAATGGAAAGATCTTTTCCAGAAAGAGGCGTCATAATCTCTTCAGTTCCAGATAGGTCTTTGGCTCTGGATTTTGGCATGGTGTCATCCCTTTCATTTCCTTTCATAAGATCAGCTGGAAAACTAGATCTGATTCCTTATGAAAATTGATATGATGGACTATACTCTTAAGTAGTATATCATAACTGGTGAAGCATTTTTTAATGTCTAGGATTACTTGTTTGGGAATCAATTGAAAGAGAAAAAAAAAACGTTCTGAAGTTTATTTTAGAAAGATCTTTTAGTACTTCATGTACAGTAGGCTGAATAAAAAAAAATGTATCACCCTGAATAACTTTCGTTCTAAGTGATCAGATTTTCAGGCACTAAGTGTCGATCTTAATGGTTCATGGGGGTGACTTCAAATATGCTAATTAGTGGTAACTATTAATTAAGTTACGAAATCAGACACAAAAACGTACTTTCTCAGAATAAGCATAAATATTTTTTTTTTGTTGCTTATTTGGATTTCTGACCCTCAAAATAGATACGTTATAGACTATTAGGACTTTATATGTGAAATTCCAATCATTGAAACGGAAGTTATTCAGGGCGATATCTTTTTTATATTTTGCACACTCTACAACAAATTGATTTGTAATTTAAAAGAAGACAGGCATGTTGCGCCCTTCTAGAAAAGACAGGGTTGATACGCTATCCGGAAATCAGATAAAGTCAGGGAATTTGGAAGTTGATCGAAAAATCACTGAATTTAATATTAATTTTATTTATAAAAGTTTTATTTTAAGCATATTGTGTCAAATATTTTCTTTCTGCATTGTATAATGTTTTACTTTTCTACTTTTCTTTTCATAATCTAATGTAATATTAAAGAAGAAACCTTTCTTATAATTTTAGGCTTTTACATCATCCACGTATTTACAAATATATTCACAAGCGTCACCACGAATGGACTTCACCCATTGCCATTACTGCTATATATTGCCACCCTGTGGAACACATTTTTTCTAATTTATTACCACCTTTGTTGGGGCCCTTAGTCCTGGGCAGTCACACAGCAACGTCTTGGTTATGGTTCTCAATGGCTATCTTATCTACCCTGAATGCTCATTCTGGTTTTCACTTCCCTTTCTTTCCTTCACCTGAGGCTCATGACTTTCACCATTTGAAGTAAGGACTATTACTTTCACACTTACTATATTTTAGAATATAAATGAATTAATCAACCCAAACCTTCCTCCAAAAAATATCTCTACATTAAACACGGCTATATATCAACAAAATTAATGTGTTCAAAGCAATCACCTTATTCCTTTATGACATTAATTGATTTTGTTCTTAAAACAAAAGTTGAGAGTTTGAGAAGTCTATTACTTAGCAGAAGGGAAACCCTAATATGACTCTTATGTTGATTTTACTCTTTATTTAAATATGACTCTTTTGTTTATTCCACTCTTTACGCCATGAAATATTGCTGTATTGATCTTATACACTTGATGCAAGAAAAGGAACTAATGCCTCTTTAACTGAATACTTTTTGTTTAAAATAAATTGCATTTATCTAAAAGTTTATATATATATATATATATACACTCATGGACAAAAAAATTTGCGCACCAAGAAATAATTGCAGGATTGTAACGAAACTTGCATTGAAGGTACATGTCAGGGTGATCCTTTTTCTTTGATTTTCTAATCATTTACTTATATCAAAGTAGTCATTACGTATGTAAAATTTCGTTTTGCATCATATATATATATATATATGATGCAAAAACATTTAATTATAATTTATTATTGATAACTTCAAATTTCTCACTATTTTATAAGTTGATTCCCTGATTAGTAGTTTGTTTTTTTAAGTATGTGTGAATTATTTTTATTCTGTGATTTCATGGTCATCAAAATAATTTAAAATTATGTTTATTTAACCAAAAATGAAATGTGGAAATTTTAATTTTTCTCCCATTTTAAATGTTTATGAAAAATCTCTTGCTCAAAAGCAGAAAAACTTAAAAAATATGAAAGTTTTTAAAAAATAATTTTATTTTTTATTTTAGCATATTTTATTAGTTGCATATTCTACCTCTTTACTTACTCATTCTCATATTTGAAACAGCTGTAACAGGTACCTTTCTCAGCTGGTTTATAACAAAGAAACACTATCAGTATTTTTTATTTCCTGAATTTCTGACTGCCATTTTTATTAATTTTTGTACATTCTTTGTTATACGTGTTATATATTTAAAAACTGCATAATATTCCTCATTTTTAATCAAACCAAGGCAGACATTAATAGTCTTTTTTTTTTAAAAAAAATCAAGAACTGTGAAACTACTACTTTAAACCACAATTTTACACTACTTTTTGTAGTTTGATACCAAAAAAATGTCTGATGTATTAACTACTCCTATCATGTATATTTACGGTAAAATATCAATATCATGAAAAGTTTACATATTTTGTTACAATTTTTTAATGAACGTAACTTTTTTCTTCCCTTCAGATTTAATCAAAATTTTGGAGTACTTGGAGTGTTAGATCGCTTGCATGGAACAGACTCCCTTTTCCGCAATAGCAAAATGTATGAAAGACACATCATGTTACTCAGCTTAGTTCCTTTAAAACAGCTCTACCCAGATGATCCCAAGAAGAAATAGTATTGTTTTTTCCCCCACTCTCATTTTTCAATGTGATTTCACTCACTGTCTAAATACGATTGTTATTAGTCATTGGAAGTGCGCTTGGTTTCTACAGTTAATTCATAAAACTGTTGTTATATATAAAAAACAGTCTTAAATTTCTTTTATTAGCTTTTAATTTCTCCATTCCAACCATATCATTACTTCTATTAATAACTGTGTTTCAATTATAGTAAGTTGTGTATGTAGGTAATTATAGTTAAAACATTCACTTTCTTCCTACAGAGGACTTCGTAGCACTTCCAACTGTTGAAAATGAAGAAAAATAATAATAATATTAGTCATAGGAAGTTAGAAAACTTAATTATATTGTTCTTGCAGAAATTTTTAAGCTACACATAGAAAAATAGATTTTAAGATTCTGTAATTATGATCCAATTTTATTTTTTATTTTTTGTTGTCAGGGATATTCCATTTAGAAAAAAAAAGTAAAAAATTTTTGAGGTAATAAAAATTGCAGTTATATAATGTAAAGTTTGATGTTAAATAAGGTAAATTTTGTTAACAGCGTTTAAATAATGTCATATAAGTTGTAAATATATATTTATCCTTCAGTTTAATTATTCAGTATTTATCCCACAGTTATTAACAAAACCTTGCAGTATTAATATAAGTTTTTTTTCGTAACTTTAAATTTTGTTTAAAATTACATGCTTAAAATAAGTGTTTTCTTTCTAACATATTCATACTATTCTCTATTGTTACTTCAAGTGTTGATTAATATCTCAAATAATATGTATAACAGGTTTTGTCATGTAACATTTTGCACAATTTTCATTAGAAACTTGTTATTTTTGGTACTTCTCCATTTTTGCTATCTGCTAAACTAATTTAGCTGTCATCTAGCAGAGGAAGCTTGTTAAAATCCCCAAGCTCTTCAGTGCATCAATTTGTTTTTCTATAAAAAATATGTAAACTTTTTAAAGTTTGCTAACAAGTTTGAGATAAAACGAGTTTATTTGTAACCATCTTTCTTAATTATGAAAAATTTGCCAGTCCCTTCATTGAAGGATTTTTTTCCCTTCTGTTTCTAGCATGCAGCGTTATTCATGTACTGACATTTTAGTTATTCTACATCTGAAAAAGAAATGTAAATTATACTTTTATTGTTGAGTTATATGATATTTTATAATTTATGTTAATCTTAAATATCTAGTCTATTTTAGTTTTCATTTAAAGCTTTAGTCATTGTTATTTATTACATCAGGTTTTTCTTTTAATATTTTATTTTTGTTTAATTTCATCATTACATTTCATTTATTCATGTTCATTTTATTTCTGTGTGCACAAAATTTATGTAATAAATTTATTTCTAATTATATGTTAAAAATTATTCTTGTTATTCATTTAGTATTATATATTGATGCCTCAAAGTTTTACCTTTTTTCTTCATCTAATCATAATTTACTAATAACATCATATATTTACTTTATTCATATAAAATACCTGGTTTAGAAACATGACCAGATAGAGTTTAATTCTAAAAATTTTTATTAGCAACCAGTTATTTCTTTTCTCCGTTGATTTTTCAGACCTAGTTTTGAAAGCAAAAATTCTGCGACCTGAAATTTTTACTAAATATACTGGCTGATGTATATTAAAATATATATATATATATATAAATGAACATCAAAAAATATTGCTTACTTTTAAAAAACTGTGAGCTTATTATTTTCTAAGCTGATTGTTAAAATACATTTTGTTTGCTTTCTTAAGAATAAACGATTGATAGTAACAATCTTGATTATTTCTACTTTGTTTTTCAATTTTAAAGTGCTCTACATGTTTGATAAAAATGTAACCTTTCTATATTTATTCTATGTTCCATGTAATTGCATTATTCCTATGTTGTTATTTTTAATCTTACTTTAAATATAAATGAATGAAATTTCTTCATTTCCAAGAAACAGGTTTGAAATATTTTTGGTTTTTAAATGGAAAATGTTTGTATAACACTATAATTGTGTTGTTTGAGTATTCTTATTTTCCCCTCAAATCAAGTAAATTAATCTTGCTGTTTATTAGCATAAATTGTGATAATGTTGAACATGTGCATATGTTTTTATGAATAAATCGATTTGCTTGAACTATTTTCTGTAAGCAGTGTTCTTTGTATGAATTTATTACTTAATATTTTATAAAGAACTCATCTTAGTTGAGAATCTCAAAAGCTTGAAAGCATATGTTATTGTGCAATTAAAATTTCCTTTTAATGTAAATAATTTCTGTTCACTCATTTATTTAGGAGGGTCCACTTATTTTAAAGACGCTTCATTCTACTATATAGATTTTATAATTATTAATAGTATGTGGAAACAATCTGTGATATTTATGTTAAATTAACTCTTTGATTGTCTTTGATGAAAATTGCATTTCAATCTGGATTCTTTCCTGTATAGCAAATCAGTTTCTCATATGTGAAGGTTATGAATAGGTGAAACATGCTTATAATATTTGTTTATTTAAAATGAGCACCTAAGTATTAGATATGTAATGACTTAGTATTTAGAAAAATTTAAAAATTATAAAAGCCAGTATGCTCTAATAAACATGTGCAATATCTACCGACAAAAATTAGAGCAAATATTATATGTGTGATAATATATATATATAGAGAGAGAGAGAGAGAGAAATAGAAATTTTCAAAAGACAGTATATAAATATATATAGAAATTTTCAAAAGCATGCGTTGTCTGAACATTTGAATTTGGAGAAATTTTTAAAAAGAAATAAGGAATATCATTATTTTAATACAATTTAAAATAAACATAGCCTTATCTGCCTATTTTGTGGCTCAGTTACATTTTTTGAAATGATGTCTATAATCTCATAATAATTCTCAATAATGAAGTAATATTTAAATGCTTTAATTTTCAACTTTATTTTGTTTTAATATAGATTTGCACTTTCTCTTTACAAGATTTGTTAAATTTGTTACTATTGTCAAATTTGTTACTATTTTACCAGTTGTAGAACAACCAGATGGCAAGTGACGGAATTATTTACTAATTTTAACTAAACAAGTTTTTCTACGTTTGATCAACGGTCAACACATTCAGAAGTGTCCAGTCTTTATAGAGAGGCATATATATATATACAGTGAAACCTCGGTTAAGCGAACACTCTTGGAACAGAAAAAGTTGTCTGTTTCCGTGAAGGGCACCCTAATAGCGAAGTTTAACACTGTAAATTGTTTTTATAATATTTTCAATGATGTAAAGCTAATTTACAATAACTATCTGCAAGGATATTATTTTAAACTTTTAAAAAAATCTGTACAAAAAGAATGAAGGAAAAAGTTTGATATAAATACATAATTCTAGATGTAGCTATAGATAAATGAATATAATTTTTCCTATTAACACAGATATGTTAGTCATATGATACTGTATAGGAGCTTTTAATCCACAATCTTTTTCAATTACTAGGTTACTCTCCGTAACACCTACCCATCACTTGATAGGAAACATGGTTAATACCTCCTTGAAAGTAAACTTCCTGTGATTTACCGAAAGAAAAAAAAAAGAAAGCAATGCTTACCTGTATGGAGTTGATATATTCACAATTAATCATCTATCAAGTGTCTGAATAAATGTTTCAGTCATATAAACACCTCAAAGATTATATTTTGGTTCTCTCTTTCTTTTTTTTTTTTATCCCAGCTGGAAAATAGTCTTCAATTTGATAAGAAATTTTCAGTGGGGAAGAAGCATTGAGAGCATTTTAAGATCTCATTTCAGTTTGTGTGGTCTCTTAACATGTGTCATCCAGTTCAAAAGATTCTGTTGTCCGAATGAGCAGTATCATTTTCGCTTCTTTCTTTGCAAAGATAAGGCAAGGTGACAGGAGAAAGATTGATTCTTTAGTAGTGAAAGCTTAACAATATTTTTAGTTATGGCTAAGGTAAAAATAATTTTCAAATGCTTTAAAAATGGTGAAGAGTTCCATATTTTCTTTCTAGCACTTTAACTTTTTAGGGCAAAAATGACTGTCCGCGTCCGCTTACAAAAGTGTCTGCTTTGCGGTGAATGTCCATAATGAATGGTTTATTTGTAGAAGATTCCCGGGGAATTAAAAATATGTCCATATTGAGAGGCATCTGTTTGCAGGAGTGTCCATAGCAGGAGGTTTCACTGTATAAATATGAATGATGCTTAAACCAAAATTAAAAGGCAGCTTATAAAAATTTAAAACAAGCCAGCCTCATACACATATAATCTATAGTACATACTATAGATATAGTAATCTATAGTATATATATTCTATAGTATATATATACTATAGTTTATAGCATTATAATGCTACAATCTAGGTATGATAAAAACAAAAGTATTCCCACTACTTTTTTCAAGAATAAATTACATAAATTTGCTCTCTGGGTTACTCACGAGTCATTAAAATAGTTTTTACCTTTTTTTTTATTAAAAGAAAGGTCATATTACAGAGAGATTTTTTTTTTTTTTAGATCAATATCTTTGATTGCAATGAGTTAAATACTTTACAGAACTATTGACTAGCTGCTGTGTAGTTATAATAAAAAGTAAAAGTTCACCATTAGCTTGAAGAATATTCTATAGCTTTTTATGGGACTAACATATCCTTTATTTGATCTTAACCTCTTTTTTTTTCCGAGTGGGTACAAAAGGAATTTTTTTTTCTATTAAGTTAAGATTTTTTACAAATATGGAATTGTAAATTAAAATCTTTAAAATAACATACAGGGTGCTACTCTCCATTATCTTCTACTAAATTTTTGTTCATTTTTTCCCTTAAAGCCCCTCCCCCCTTTTTTTTTAAAATATGATTTTGTTCTAATTAAAGGAAAGCGGGAAATAAATGATCCGGGAACACCATCAAGGTTCGTACCCCCAACTTTAACGTTAGTAGGCTCAATTTTAGTTAATATTAAATCTCTTTCAATGTCTGAAACAAAATTATTTGGTACTTCTTGAAAATACACACTTTTGAAACTATACATTTATGCGTATTTAGTTCAAAATATTATTGACTTATTTTTCAAATGAAGAAATTAAACAGTGCGAGTGTTAAATTGCTATGTTAGAAATGGAAAAAAAAAAGTCGTGAAAGCTGTTGTGGCAAGAGGGGCAGAGGAGAGGTATAACAAATCATCTTTCACAGTCCCACGTATAAACTAATTTTTGAATATTTTAATCACTCTTTTTCTTGAAAGAACTTGCTTGACAATGATTGTTTCAATTTCGATAGAGTATATAATTGTAAATAGTTTATTTTACTTTGATTATTATTTTTTTCCCTTCATTTTCTAACGTCAGAAGTTTGAAAAGAATTAACTGATAGAGAAAAAAAAATATATAAATAAAATAACTATCGTAATTTAATTTAAATCAAACTTTTTTGTCTTTGAGAATTGCTAAATGCCAAATACTACTATGACACTAATATTTTCAGTTGCTGTTGTCTTGTCTATGGCAGCGCAAAAATATTTTCAGTTTCATGAATAATATAAATTAAAACAAAAAATGTTGGCGTAAAACTATTAAATTTGCCAAAAAATGCATAGTTTTCTCTTTAATGAAATTTATTCATTTAAGATTTACATTCAGAAAAATTACAAAAAGCAATAATTAATTCAGAAGCCTAGTGTTTTCTATCACTACAGTATTATATTGCATCTATATGATGTTAAATAATATCGTTGTGCTACCTGACTGGGTATTGCAAAAACAGGAAAATATACGCAAATATCTCTGTAAAAAAACTAGTTAATTTTACTAAATACTTTTTATTAGGTAAGAATATGTACGTCATTTTGACAGATTATTGATAGCAGTACGTTACAATTTATGTAAAACTGTAATGTTTAATTACAGTAAAAAGAGAATGAAAAAAAAAACTGAAAACTTAAATAAATTTGCAAAAAAATTAGCTTCATTTAACATATATTTTACCAAATGTAATTTTCGGAGCAAGAATGTGTGCGTTATTTATACTAAATTATTTACATTGAAAATACGTCCAAATTTTCCTAAAACTATAGAAAAAAAAAGAAGAAAAAAACGGAACATATATGTAAATATATACATGTAAAAAAGTTAGTTTATTTTCTCTACATTTCACTTTCTTCGAGAAGAAGAATACGTAAATTATTTAGACCTATTGTTTATTTCAACCACCATCAGAACGTAAAAATATATGCATGTAAAAGTGATACGTCTTTTTATAAGGAAAAATGAGGGAAAAAACGAAATTATCAGTTTCATTTCATAGTTACTTAAATTAAAGAGCAATTAATGTAAAATTTGGCGAATAATTTAATTTTAAAAATATTATTTTCTAAAAGGGTCTGTCTCACAGTGGAGTGATCGTTAAGACACGGCTGCGGTCAGTGTGCTCGTGGGTGACCACTTGGATCAGTCTACATAGGGACCGAGGGTGTGCGGTATTGGTCCTCGTTAAACTGTTCTACCGTAAAGTACTCGACTTCGCGTGCAGGTCGTCGAGCTACCGAAGTGTGAGTGTCATCCCCTCTGCAGAGGATCAACATTGTGATGGCATGTTCTCGGATTATCCCCAGGGATGTTTCCCAGACCATCGCCAATAGCTCACTGTGCAGCTCTAGTGCGACGTAAATAAACTGCAACAACAACTCTAAAAGGGTCTAATTTTAAAATTAAGTAAAAATTTTAAGTACAGCTTAAAAGTGAAGAAAAGCATTTGGTAAGCGCCATCTATAAATTAATTTGTTTTCAGCACTAGAGCTACGCAAAAGATAATTTACTGTAACCGTACTTGTTTTTAAAGCAATAATAAAAACTGGAATCAGTAATGTTTTGACGTTTATGTTTACGATCTGAGATTTACCGTCATTTTCTTTTAAATTGTTCTATTTTTTATTCTTTTTATAATTATAGATTATTTTTTTCTATTATGATCGATCCAGGAAGAAAATATAATGAATTTTCTTTGCCTATGGCTGATGACAATACACCAAAAATACATGATCTCATTGCGAATGGTAAAGAGACTTTAAAAACCTTAAAAGTTTATGTTCCTACTATAGAATATAACAGCGCAATGACATTTGAACAAAACTTAGAGGAAGGTAAAATCAAACTTATGAGCGAATTGCCTGTTAGTGATATTAACTCAAAAAATGACCCGATTCAAGAATGCATGACCTCCTCCAAAATGCATCAAGATTTTTCTCAATACATCCATAACAGTAATCAAAATATCTCAGACTTTGATGCCCTCGTAAATCCTAATCTTCAACGTATCAAAACAGAGCAACAGTCTAGTTCCACTAATTATTTTGATACTGATAATCTTAGTGATACTTCCCAAGATGGCGATAAGCAGCATGTATGCGATGTCTGTGATCAGAAATTTAATCGGCGACGCGATCTTGCTTTACATTATTTAACCCACAGCGAAAAGGAAAAGAAGCGTGTCACCTCGAAGTGCGACTTGTGCAAAAAAATTTTAAAACAGTGCAAGTGCAAGAAAAGAGGGAAAAAAAGTTTAATTACCAATAACTTCGTTCAGTCGGATTGTATTTCTCTACCCCGACCTCTAAATGCGAATACTGTATTTATAAAAGCTGAATCTGTGTCTGGAAAAAGTGATGTCATTAAAAGAGAATTATTTCACTGTTCTGAATGTACTCAAGTATTTGGACTACTTTCTCAAATGAAGCAGCACCTCCTTGCACATAAGAGGGAAAAAGCCCGTAAAGAAATGGAAGGAAAATCTCTTACTTGTAACTTCTGTAACAAAAAATGTATGAGTAAAAGTGAACTGTTTTATCATAAATCAACTGTTCATCCTAGTAATTCAGATGTGGTAAGTAATCAAATTTATGCAATTGATTCTGAGACCTTTTCGTGTACTGACCTGCAACCCCAAGTTTGCAGTTCTTGCCGAACCGTTTTTAATGACATGAACGGTCTCCAAAAACATTTTAAGCGTCTCGGTTGGGTTTGCGGAATCTGCAGTACTTATTTTTGTCTTAAAAGTGATTTCAATGCTCATTGTTTGACACATTTAGATAGTGTGTCTTTTGATAGCAAAAATGATGAAATTCCAACAACTGAAAGTTTGCTTAATCCAGCAACTGAAAACAGTGAGACTGGCGTTTTATCGTGTAAGAAATGTCCTAAAAATTTTAAATTTGTCTGGATGTTGAATCAACACAAACTTAAGCATACTTTGAGAAAGAATAAATTCTGCTTTAGGTGTAAGAGAAATTTTAAACACAAAAAGAATGCTTGTATTCATTTCTTCAGCCATGGAAATAGTAAGAAATATGAATGTGGTGAATGTGACAAGATATTTTATGAGGAGAAGTGTTTACAAGTTCATTTGTTTAGAGTTCATTGATGCTTTTTTGAGGATAAGCTTAAATATTGTATATTCTAATATTCATGGAAAAATCATACTTTAGTTTTAAAAATAAAGTTTATTTATTTTGAATACTTGTATTATTCCATAAGTTAAACTATTCATTTACTTTTAACCTACATTTATATAGCCTCTTTAATAATATTACGTACAATAATATTTATGAGGTACAACTTTAGATAGTTTTCTTTAATGTAAAATATGTATGATGTTTTTTTTTTTTAATGATTATTTAGTTTGTATCACAAATGTTGTTTTAATAGTTTTACCATATTTTATTTAAGTTGTTTTATGCAAGTCTAATAGTCACTTACTCTTATTTTGTTAACTTTCTTGTTATGAAAATTAAAAGAATGTATTCATATTGATATAATATCCCCCTTGATACTGTGTGATATAACTTTATAAGGGATAATTATTATACTTCTTCTTTTTACAAACTTAACTTTTCTGATTTTTTTATTATTTACATAAATTATATCTTAAAACCAGGAGTAGTCAGTCTACCTTTAGATTGTAACTGAAACTTGGGCTGTTGGTTCTTTTGTGGAAGTTTTCTTAAAAAATAAAAATTAATCATTATTGTTTGTAATTATAATTTTGAGTATTTTTCTTATTAAATGTATGGAGAATATAAATTTAGTTGATCAGTCACATTTTTTTTTTATTTTGTTACCACATTAATATTTAGTTACAAATCTATTTTTTATTTGATCCATTTTATTGCAATTAACGATTCTTATAATTAATCAAATTACATGGGTAGTTTCTCTTGGTGCAGATGTTTGTTAAATAGTAATTAAGTGCTTTGATTCCTCAAAATATAACTCCTTTTTGATTTTAAATATCTTTGTTGTTTGTTTTGTCTATCAATAAATAGAAAGTTATCAATGTGCATATAAATAGAGGTATGAAGTGAAAAATTTATCATCGGCTTAATATCACAGATAATCTTTTTCTCATTTAATTTTCATCTTGAAACTTTTTTTTTTCCTTCCTCCTCTTCTCTATGTTTTGTTTCAGTTTTTTAAACATGATTTGTAATGGAGTTAATTTTATTCCACTCAGAATTATTAAATTTCTGAAAATTTTATAGTATTACCCAGTATTCATATAATTGTTTAAAAAATTTTACTTTTAAGGGTCATTCATTTTAAAAAGCTAGACTTGATCATTTTGTATTGCAATGATTTCATTTAATTTCCCATTCAATATTTTTTTAATGATTAAATTATGCTGACTTATAAGTTAATAAAAGTTATTTTCTAATAAAAAAAACTAATCTAAGAAAATAATTTCACTTTTGGAAATAATTTCACTTTTGGATGGAAAAATTTGTTGCCACAATCTAGATTTGAACTTTCGACACAAAATCTTTTGCAGCTTATGGTTATATTTCTAGCTCTTTTGCTAGAAATAAATTGTAACTATAACTTTAATTGTGTAAAAAAAATTATATTTTAGTGTTTGTGTTTGTTAGTTCCTTTTTTCTTTTATATTTATGGGAATACAGATTTTTCTTAAGAGTATTTGTTGTAAATCTAAAATGATGCTAAAGCTGCCTAATGTTACTGATTTTTAAAATTTTATAGACAAGCTACATACTTTAAATTTTTTTTGATAATAATTTCATCCTTCCCTTAGCAAAGTGTTATTTTGAATGATCAAATCAGCATTACATATAAATACAGTGCTCTCCCTAAGTGGCAGACGGGCCGCTTAGTCTTTTGCAAACTTAATTACTTATTGACAATATATTTTGCCACTGTAAAATTTAAAACTAACTTGTTTCTTCAATTGCAGGGTGATTCCTTTGCCATATCTTTTACATGTGCTTTTACTTTTAAGTGTATAAGAATATGCATTATCATTAATATTGCATTGTAATGCAATAATAGCTTTAAACTTTTTGCACATTTGATTTTTCTTTGAAAGATGTTCAGTTTTGATAGAATTTTCTTTAACAGTGCATACTTAAAAGTTTTTAATGCTATTTCCTAATTTGAGATTTTTGCTCCTATAAAAGTATCTGAACATGTTTTTCCAGCTGTATTGTTATTCATTATAACTTATGTAATATCTTTAGTTTAATCTTTAATTCTATGTGTTTTGCTTTTTCTTACTCTAACTTGTCATTTTTTTTTCTGTATTTGAAACACTCTCTCCTTCATGGCTGTGCAAACTGTTTTTTACTTCTCTTTTCTTTCGAAGCATACTGCCTGTTACAGGCCTGTTAGTCTTCGCCATCTGGTCCGATCTGCAGCAAGCTTCTTCCAGTTTCCATTATTCATTATATGAAAGCATAGTAAAAAATATTTATTTTCTTCATTTAAATATTCAATATTATTTGTTTAAAATTTACCTATTCTAACTGATCTTTTATTTATTTTATTTTTTTTCAGTACTTGAAACACTCTTATTTATTTATATTTTTTCAAGTCTATAACTGTTGTTTTATTTAGTTTCTACGAGAAAAAAAAAAAAAAGAATAGTTTTTCTCTACATAGCAAAGTATTGTGTTCTAAATGTATGCTACAGTTTTATATATTGTTTCAGAAATGATTTCCTGATTTGAAAATTTGATATGTGTGTTGTTATAACTGAATTATTGTTTACAGGTGTGAATGTGACAACTTTCATGGTTTCAGTTTGAGGTGGAAGGTAGAAATCCTATATCCGAAGAATGGACTAAGTGCCTTTTATTTACAGAATTTATTTTTTTATTCTAACTATATACCTCCTTTTGAAAGACACTATTAATTTATAAAAAGTAGTTTGCATGTTTCAAGAAGTGTAATCAAAATAATAAAATATAATATGTTTGCTTACTTTTGTTTGCTAGTTAAAAGTAAAACTAATTCAATTTATTATCGGGGACATTATACTATGTGAAGCAATTTTAGTGACTATTTTTCAATTCCTACTATTAGTTCACACTCTCCCAATATGTTGTTCAAATTTTCAATCGTTAATAGAATACTTTTTATTCATCCACTCAAGTTCAAATACATTTTTTTAAACTTGTAGTGGATGACACTTGATGTTAATACAGCTTTTTCAAATATTAATTCATTAATTAAATGTAATTAATTAATTTTAATTGCAATTTCCCCCTCATATAAAACTATTTAATAAAAAGTAAATAGAATAAAAATTTTCTTTGTTGTCCTAAGTAGGAATTGACTTAATTTTTTTTTTATATATTATTTGTTATGGGTAGTTAGTGATTGTTTATTATTTATGTACCTCTAATTTTAAATGCTTGAACTAATATTTAAATATTTAGTAAAATTTTACTACTTAGTGGGATTTTAAAAATTTCTATTGAACAAAATCAGGTTATATAAATACCGGACAAAATATGATTTCAAATTCACTAATGTTAGTTAAACTCTGATTTATTCCACATTTGCAAAAAAATGGTTAGAGATTAAAAAGAAGTATAGTTGAAGAATAATAGACGAGAAATTATGGTGGTGAAATTAGTATTTAAAGAAATCTAAGGCAAAATGTTTTATAGTTAACAAAAAAAATTTTAATAAATAAAATAAGTAGAATTAACAAATCAAAATGTTAGTTGTGAGAGTGAAACTGATTAAAAAAAGTACTTAGAAGTATTTTAAAAACAATATCTTGGGCAAATTATGATATGGTGAACTACTGATAAATATAATCTCAGGGTCTGAATTCATCTCATTCGTGAATTTGTAATTCTTTAATCCATGTTAATTTAATGAATCTTCATTTTGAGTGAGTTTCATAAGTTAAATTATTACAATCATGCTGTAGAACAGAAAACATTTAATAACATGAAAATATGATATTAACGTTACAATGGTTGAATCAAACCTGAACTATTGGGAGTACAAATTAGTTCGGTCCGTTTTCAAAAGATGGCTCTGGCTGTTATGAATGTTTCATACTGGCAGCTGGTTTCGGTGGTTTCAGAGAGGTTAGACATCTGTCAATAATATTCAGTTTATATCGCTTTGAGTTTCATAAAAAACCCTGTTTTTTTTTATTTGTTGAATATGTCAAATTTTGTGGTAACTAAGCAGCATTTGCAGGAGATTTTATATTTCTGCTTTAATTTTAAGAAAAGTGTAGCTGAAGCACATCGAGTGCTTGTAGAAGTTTATGGTGACAATGCTCCAACTGATAAATCATATATGGAATGGTTTTGACGTTTTAAGAATGGTGAATGGTGTTGCATACTATGAGCTGCTACAATCTGGCGATGGGTATAGGCTACAATTGATTCGTTTGAGCCGTCCATTACGAAAAACGGCTGGAATACGAGCAAAGACATGACAAAGTTTATCTTGTGCTTGATAATGGTCGGCCTCATGTCGCAAAAAATTATTTGGAAACACTCAAGTGTGATATTTTAACGCACCTGCAGTATTTGCCGGACATTGCTCCTTCTGATTACTGGTTGTTCTGACAGGTGCGGCATGATTTTGCAGATTACCGGTTCACTTGTTTCGCAGAAATCGAAAATTGGCCTAACTTGGATCGCCTCAAAAGACGAAACATTTTTTCGAGATGGAATTGCCAGAAGAGGTGGGAAAAAGTAGTAGCCAGCAATGGATAATACTTTGATTAATCTGTTCATACATTTTGTTCTGAAATAAATGCATTTTTGACCTCAAAAAAAAAAAAAAAAAAAAAAACGGACCGAACTAATTTGTACTTCCAATAATTGATATAAAACTGTGTGAAGCATTAAATAATATCTGTGCATTTAAATAATTAGTTATAGTTGACGTTTTAAAATTTTATATAATCTTATTTAAAATGGGATTACTACATACCACAGTTTATACACGAGATGTGTAAGGCGTTTCTTCTCTTATGGTTATTTAGTTATTTTGGTTTTAAGAATGTTCATGATTAGTTTAAATTTAAGTAAATAGTAATGTGAGGGTGACAATTATTGAAATGAAATAGATGACTTTTGAATCATTCAATTAAAACTTTGTGGCTAAAAGCAATCCATGGTGGGTTAGTGGGGGTACTTTTAATTTGCTTATTTTTTTGGTGAAAATATCAAAATCAAATTGAACGTGTTTCCAAGATATTTCGTTACACTTCAGCGTGTTTTGTAGAATTTTATTATTGTCAGCTGTGACAATAATATTTTTTTTTTTTTTCCAGAACAAAAAAGCATTTACTTATATCTTCTTAATGAAAATATATGAAGTCTAGATTTAAAATATACAGGGTGTTCTTTGAAGACAACTCTTGTTATATATTTTAAAAGTCTTGTCAAGAAGTATGCAAATTAAGGGTCGCTGATTAAGGAGAAACAAAAAGGGTTTAAAAGTCTGTCGAATTGGAGAGGTGAGCGAAAAGAAAATGAGTCCATGATGAAATTTAGAGGTGTTATGAATTATTGTTTTTCAATTCCTCTCTGTTTTTCTCTAGCTCTCAAACAATTTTTTATGTATTCAGTATTGCGTTCTTTAGTAGGTATTTCAATAGCGTTTTTCTTTTTCCCTCGCTTAAACATCAATATGCAACCCTAAATGTATGTACTTTGTTTGCTGCATTTTTGACAAGCGTTCTAAATTATGAAGGGTGATGTTTATAAACACTGTAAGCGTGCAATAAGTCACGAAAGTTGCTTCCTTATTGGCTAATTGGCAAAATCGTATTGCCAGCTATAAAAAATATTTTAAATTATTTTTGAAATATATTTTAAATTATTTTTTAAAATGGCAATTTAAAAGACTTATTATTATTATTTTTTTTTTTTTAATTTATCACTGTTTTACTTTTTTTCTTTATGAGATTTTCAAAAATTAAAATTTCCTTCGAATATTTGATGACTCCTTAATACGAAATTTGATAATATCCTTAATACCTTTCATGAGATAATAAAGCAGACATAATATTTTTCAGCCTCCCATAATTTATTTTAGACACACGATGCAGGACATGTCTAACAGAACATGAACAAAAAACATCTTAAACAACATTTTATCAACTATCACAAAACATCAATTATTTATCATATAACAGTTAATCGATGATTGATCATAAAAGTTAAAATTGGAGCATCTTAAATCGATTATTGCTGTGAATGCTGAGTATTGTGTTACAGTTTCACTCATAAAAGATAAACCTTAAAAATTCGATTACTGCTACAATCTATTGAAAAAATACGCAACTAACAAATTTTTAAAATTGCACACCCATAAAAATTGTTATAACGATGATTGATTTCTTAATATGTACGCTAAATCAATCTTTCAGACTCTTCTTCATTGCTAGTGACTGTTTTTGACTTTTTGGGTAAATTGAACTTCAATTTGGTCCAAAAAAGGCACTCGCCCCATTTTATCAAAGTGCTCCTTTTCACTAGACAGTTCAGTACAGCGTCCAATTTCAATTCTGGCGGTACTCCATCTGTAATGATGAAGATGAATCGCTGGGCTGTTTTTTCGATTGAGCAAGCCATAGCCGTTTTCATCAGTTGCATGCATTGAGAATTTCGTAGAAAATTGCTGAAAAAAGAAAAATTAAAATCTGATTGAAGTTATACTAGATATCAAGATTTAGTTTCTTGCACGCAACATTTCAGTACAGAGTGCACATATATTATTGTCAGTTTTTTGCGACATAATGTTTCAGAAAGGAAATGTGATTAGAAGAACTATTAAGTTCCACTGTTAAGAAATTTTTTTTGCTAAGTAGCATTTAAGAATGTTGGTCTGTGAAATTCTGTCGACCATTTTCGCGAAAACTCAAAAATAGCGCTAATCATCACGTTTTTTTTTTTTTTTTCCAACAGTGAAAAATTGCATACCAAATATATGATTATTTACTTGTATTTAGTATACATAATTTCATATACAGTAATATATATTTTATCATTATGCTCAAAAATTTTGAAAATTGAAAAAATATTTTTCTTAAGAAATAGAAATAAACTTTTTGTTTTAATTTTCATTAAATATGCGCTGATTGCAATATACAACGATTTGGTGAAATTTGTGCTAACTTTTTTGTTTGACAGGATTCTACACAAGCACCAAAATGTTAAGGAAGTGGTACTCCTCCCCCCTCTTTTTTTTTAGCTCAAATAGTAAGTAAGAAAATGTAGACTTTCCAATCTACAAAGTAGATTGATAGATCTTACCCTTTCTTTTTAATATATTTTATTTTTTATCTTCAACAGTATGAAGGCTACCCAATTGAAAAGTGCACACGCGTAATAGCGTCAGAAGCACGGTAACAATAACAGCATCAAATTCAGAGTTATCTAACAGTTCGCATGAGAGCATTCTAAGTGAATGTAAAGTCATAAAATGCTTGTGTCCAGAACGCAGTAGTAAGATTCTTAGCAGCGGATACAAAGCTTAATGTGGACTTCGGGAAAGAACGGTTTATGTCTATTTTTCACTAAAGTTATGATTGAATCGCCATTTGTTACCATTTAAGGATTACTAATTAAGTAAAAGAATGATGCATTCCCTGTTTGCCACTAAAACTACTATTTCGATTTGTTCTGTTTTGTGCGCATTCATCTTGAAACGACATTTGTATTCGCTTTAAATGCTCATATGTTAACTAGTTAATTACACTGGTGTAAGAAATTAAGAGAATTTGTAGACTAGGTCGATTGTCTCTAGAACTACTAGACAGATTTTAGTGTGAACATTGATGAATACAATACAAAACAAATAACCATTCAACAATTGTAATACACACGCAAGATCGTGCGTAACAATCGTTGGAATCGGAAGGTATGAAACAGCGGTGGCAAAATAAGCAACAAAAAGAATGGGATAATGGGGGGTATGGTCCCCTCTTACAGATATACAGGCCTTGCAACGTAATTTCATACTTGAAATATGGTTTATCATTTCCTGTGGCAATTAGTCCAACTCGTTCAGCAACGCTGTTTTCATTGCCTGGATGATTCTCGGAGGGAGTAGCGAGTTACAATTGCCTTACCTAGAGTGCCCTAGGCATGCTTTATAGGGTTGAGGTGTAGTGATCTGGCTGGCCAATCCATCCGACAAAAAGAGCTCTATGTGGCCTCGCGTTATCGTTCATTAAAATGAACGCAGGGCCCACTGCACCCCTGAAAAAGCGAACATAGCGCTGCAAGGCCTGACATAGTCACAGGGCCTCTTTCAAAGACATGGAGAGGTGTGCGGCCATCCAACATGATGCCTGCCCTGACCATTAAACCTGCTCCGGCATAATGGTTGATGTCGCAGAAATTGGAGGGTAGGTAGCGGGTCCCTGGTTCTCTCTGATTTTATTCTTTTCTAGAGAATAATTACGATGGTCAAATAGAGATATTCCTGTTTTTTACAATTATTCCTTGAATTCTTACCTAGATAGAATAACTATAACTTTGCAACAGTCTGCTACGGATGAATTGATACTTAAGGGAGAGGATGACAGAAGTACTTGTCGAGAAGGTACAAAGAGTCGGTATTTCCTCGAATCGGTCTCTAAGCCTGTAAAATTAAAAGAAATGTAAAAGGGGAAATTTTTTCAATATGCTCAAATGAAAATAAACCTGAGGTGATACTTGTATATGACAAATAACTGATACAGAGGCCGGGATAGCCTGGTTGGTAGGGCACTAGGCTCATGTCCAAGAGTTCGTGGGTTCGATCCCAGCCGGCCAAAGACTCCCCCCGTGTAGTAAATGGTGACTGATACACGATAAATCTGTCGAGTTACAAAGTCCTCCATGTTCCTATAACAGATCAATACCTCTAGGGGATCCAGGAGTTTCCTTGTCTTCTGGATCGGTTCAAAATTACAAGGCTACGGAGTTAAGGGGGGACTCCACCCTGAGATGGTAAAATATTAACGTTTTTCTTGAATTTTTTTTAAGTAATAGAGACAATGCAGAGACTCCTTGTTTGTTTTATGTTATTTAGCTACAATTTAAGTCTATTTTTAAAAAAAATTTCTTTTACAAAATAATAATAAATAAGTTGGTGACAGCTCCGTGTGTCATCAAAAAGTGGCACCTCACTGGCCTCATGGATTTAGAAGTTCTGAAACGTAGGAAAACGATTTTTTTTAGATTTTCTGAAACATAAAGACATTATCTAAAAAGTAGAATAGCGGTTTTTTGATATTCGCAAAATTACCAAAATGGCGGCAACTTAAAAAAAAAAAAAAAATTTAAGTTTTTCATTAAAACAATATTCATTAAAATACTAATATAAAATCGAAATATAAAAATATCAAAAAAATCCTATGCTACTTTCTAAAGAATATATTTTTACGTAATTTAAAATAAAGAAGAGCTTATTTCGTTGTATAGATCATGAGAAAAACGTTAGGCCAGGTCAAAAAACAGCGTTTTGAGAAAAACGCGTTTAAAGTTTTGACTTATGGTAGGGGAAAACGTTTAATTTCATTGTATATAATGATTGATAAATGAAATGCCTACAAGAAGTTTCTATATACAGTCAACAGAATGGATGAGACGAAACGAATGTCGCCCCTCCTAATCCGGTCGAACGGGCCTTTCCACCTGCTTAGCGACGACTCTCTATTTTCCGGTATAACTTCCAAACGAAGTTAGGTACCGAAAAATCGTTGTAGACAGACATTAGGAAGGGTACAAAGATTCGAAAAATGCAACAAAAAAAAAACAAAAAAAATTTCGAATTTTTGAAATATTCAGGGTGGGGTCCCCCCTTAAACATTAGTAGTCGTAAACCCAAAATTGGGTCGGCTGTTCAACGACGGATATGTATATATAAAAACAAAATAACTGATACAGAACCGGGAAGGCCTGGTTGGTAGGGGGTTGGGCCTATGTCCAAATCGTGGGTACAATACTCACGCCGGCTGAAAACTCCCCGTGTAGTAAATGGTGACTGATGCAAGTTAAATCTGTCGAGTCACCAAGTCCTCCATGTTCCCATTACAAATCATAATCTGGGGGTACTGATGCAGGAGTTTCCATGTTTTCTGGATTGGTTCAAAATTATAAGGCTACGGAGTTGAACATTAGTAGTCGTAAACCCAAAATTGGGTCGGTTGTTCAACCAACGACAGTTTTAAAATAACCGATAAAGTATTTATTGCTCTAACGCGATCGTATGGCAAACCTCACAAAATACGTACACGTTGTTCTTAAATAACCCATTCAATATTTTTCAGATTAAATTGGCTAATGTAGTTTCCTCTGCACATAGGAACTTTGAATTGTGTTTTATAATTTATGAATCGTTAAACCCCGATTTTGCAATCATTTTCATAAAAATGGCTCTATTTTGTAATTTTTCTAAAAAGAAAGAAAGACCTATTACCTATGGATAGTTATGTAAATAATAACAAACTTCCTAATTCCGGGAGAAATTTAGAAAACTTACCGTGTATCCCTCCGCTTATGTTATGCTTACGAGGTGACGTGTGAATGTTGATATTCTAGGAAGTTTTCTTATGTGATTTTTGTAATCAAATTTACTTGAAATTTTACCATTCATAAGAGTTTTTTGTTATTTATAAATTCTAACAGGTCGTGAGCCGAAACCAAAGTTAAGAAAATTAATATCGTAACATAAATAAAGTGTAAGGTTTGCCGTGTTATCCCTTAGTTGGCTACAATGGACAATTACAGTCAATTTTTAAAAAAAATTTTAATGCATTCAGAATATCTCGAAACTCCCAGAAAACTGTTTTTTACTTTCCGAAGAAGACTATTTATTTAGTTATTTTAATTCAAAAAACGCTTACTTTCGTTTGCATTTGAAACGGGGAGTCACGGGATTATTTACGAAGTGACGTCACACGTGTCCATCTGCAGTTCATTTACAATCGCTTTGCTGTGAAAGCCAATACGTTCTTGCTTTCGCTTGAATTTTCGTAATTAAATCCAACTATTTTAGATGGTCAAAAACGATCTGCATAAAAAAATTGCGCCCTAATATCGCTTAATAAAAATGCGGGTTTAATATAACGTATTTTCATAACGTTAAATTTCAATGGTACCCACTGAAACATTGTTTGACGAAATTTTCTAGCTCTGAATATTTAAGATTTTTTAGTTCAATAAAAAAGTGTGTGCTATTGCTTATTAAATAATGCGTTATAAATACAGAATTATTTCATTTTTTCTTCTTTTTTTTTTTTTTTTTTTTTACTATATTAATCTTAATTTTAATGTATACTTCAAATTCATTTCGGAGATTTATTTTCATCTTAAGTGAAAGAAATGTTGGATCAATTTTTTATGTAGAATAATAAATAGTTTTAGATTTTAAAATTTAGGAAAGCTTAATTTATTGATAATTTTTATTTATTTATTCTAGCGTGAATTCAAAGCATGTAATTGTCTTCAGCATAGCAGCAGCCTTTTAAAAAACTTGTGATCTCAGCAAAACTTTAAATTCATTCTTTCAACAAAAAAAATTTAAAGTTAAAAGAAACAAATTGATATATTCCAGTAGATTTTATTAACTTTATTTTAATTGCCTTAATCTAGGAGTATTTAAAATCAAGCATATGCATTTAGTTAGTTCTTTACAGAAACAGGAATTAAATTTTACAAATGCATATAGAAATAATTTTTCGCCATATCAAAGTTCCAATTTACTCAAAGAATAAAAATATTGAGAAAAAATATCAACATTACTGCTTGTTTTCCAATTATTTAATAAAGAATGAGCATTATATAGAAATTCTTTCCATTTTATATAAGTTAATTTTTTATTATTGTTCTTTAATTTTAGTGAAACAAAAACTTCTAGCTTAATGATATTCGCTGAAATTTTGTGGATAAATCAGTTAATTAGATGTGGATAAATGAGAAATTAAGTGAAATTTTAAGTATAACTAGATCATGGTGATGATGATGGTCAGATATATTTCAATGGACTAGATTCTTGAAAGTGTTGATACGTTTTCGGCTATACCGAATGCTTAACCTGAGATTTTTTTTCAACTATTTTAATTAGAAAAAAAATTTTAATTAAAAATTTAGAATTTTTCATTGCAAGCACTGAAAAATAGTTTGTAAATGAACAATAGCCATACTTTGTTAATACTATATTGCAGAAAAAGGAATTAAAATTTATAAATTTAAAAATAAAAATAATTTCTAACTGTAACGAAATTCCTATTTACCCAAGGAATAATATATATGAGCGTTAATGTGTATTTAAATATTTAATACACAGTAAAAAAAAGATGACTTAAACTGCATTAGTAAATATTTACTTAAAAAGAAAATCCTTCAACTCTAGTAATAAATAAAAGAAGCAACATTACATTACATTATTTGAATTCTTGAACATTAGCAGACAGATTGTAACGATGATGGACTGATATTTTTCAATGAACTAGATTTATGAAAATACTGATTTGTTTTAATGCAATACGAATTATAAAATCATCCATCCTATATTTAAATATATACTACTTCTATCCAATCTGCGACTTATTTTACTTAAGTAATTAGGCTGTAATGGCGCATTATCTTAATTTAAAAGTAAGTGGAATAAAATATTATTTTCTATGAACTTTAACACCACTGATTTCAGCCGAAAAGAAATGTTGATTCGCTGTAAAGAGCTGCATAATCATTTCTTCAGATATTTTTAACAACGTTTGAAGTTTTAAAATCTTTCTTTCATTTTGCACACACTCTCAAAACCATAAATTTAATTCAAAAAATTTTTACTAATAATTTACTAAGGATATTCATACGATATACGTGATATCAAAACTAAAAGAACATTGAAATAGCCTTAGCAGATGGAGACGGCACGTTTCCATTTAGCACATGTGACATCATAACCAATCAGGGATCGTTTTTGATTGCATCACTTACGGAGGCCTTTTGGAGCACTTTAAATGTTTAATAACTAAATAAATTAACATTTGTCGAAGAAACCAATCAGATTTTTGGTTTCAGGAGAGAATTTGCAATAAGTTAGGTATGAAAATAAAAAAGAATATGATATGCTGTAATTGTCTATTGTGTGGAATTGAATGGCGCGCTATATCAAGCTTAGGCGTGAAAATCATTCGAAAGTTGTAACCCGAAACTCTTACGACGAATTTTAACCCCTAGCAACATCTGTGCCTAGCTTCCATCATTATATACTTGCAAGTGACGTAGTGTGGGTATCTCGATCCTGATTGGTTGTTGAATCGTGGCATTTGTTTACGTTAACTGCTCTTTCCATTCCATTTCAAGTAAGCAAAGTCCGTCAAGTATCAATTCTCTTAAGTGACACAGTCTATATTCTTTTATTATATGTTTCTTACTTAACACAAGGACAGGCACGAAACCATATGTAGAACATTAACAAAGAAATCATGCATTGAAGTTGCCAGGTACACAAAACAAAAATATATCACAGTTATGATAAAATGCATAAACAAACGATAATTCTAAGTTAAGTAAAAGACGTTGACGAGGAAGAATTATATTTCAACAAATTCGATGTTCGATACGGAGCTGTATTTAATTAACTTCACGTAAATTGACATTCTAACTTGTATGAAAAACGACTTTACCTGCCATTTTGCTTACAAACGAGCAGTTGGCGCTGACGTCATAGGTCACATGTCTTCTTGAAATGTATGTACCCAATTGGATACCTGCAAGTGACATAATCGTAGGTAAATCGTGACATTTGTCGATTCAGGAGCCAATCAGATTCGACACACACGCGTGACGTCGCTTACAGGTATCTAATTAAATCTGCTCACATGGCTAGACCTAATCACTTCACTTCTTAAGTTGCATTCACCCAATTATCCGGCTTATCGAGTTCTCCTTTTTTAGGAGTCTCTTTAAAATTATTTGTTTTTCCTTTAATTCAAAACATGCTATTTTATTTATTATGCGCTTTACAAATTTAGGAGAAGAAGAAGTCTTTTCTTTGGAGAAAGTCGTAGAAAAATGTATAAATTTATTATGTTTGCACAATAAATTCCATCAAAAATTTACAATTTCACGAATCTTTAACGCGTAGTTTATTCAGTTGGATTTTTGCGTGAATCTGCATTTACCTGAATCTGCATTTTAATATTTTGTTGATTCAACAGGAATAATTTCCTTTTTCCAAACATTTCATGAATTGTTGAAATATTTGTCAAAGATTATTTATACAAATAAAGGGTCGCAAAACGCTTTCGAACTCTAATACATCACTGTTGGGCAAGTCACGAATATAAACATTTGAACCTGTTTGACTGCCAGAGGAAAAAGATATAGTTGAAAAGCGATTATTAGAAACGCATTCAATTTTCATCTGGCAATCAAACTGGTTTTAATGTTGTTTATTCCACCTCCTTCCTCGTGAGTGATTTGACAGATTTTGATGGCATTTTTGTTTTTTTCTTGTTTAAACATTAATTTTCATTCCCTTATGTGTATCCTTTGAAAAGGATACATTACGAAAGCCCTATGCACATAATAAAGGAAAATAATTTGATTCACTGATAAAAGAATCTCGAAACGTTGAATATTTTTCATAATTAATGTTTTAAATTCTTAAGGAATTAGTACAAACCTTCCTCAATAACTCCCAATGCGAATTCATCGTCTTCATCTGCAAATAATAGAAATGCATCAAAGGAATAATCATACTCTTCTTCAGTCTTTAAGCAAAGGCATCCACATTCAAAGAAGATAGCTACGAGTAGTTTTCGATATAAGTAGAGAATGAAACAGGTCATCAGCAGCAACACTGAGAAAATTGCTAAAAATTGAAAAAAATATCACAATTAAAAAATGTTCAGAAAAAAAATTTGCAAAATCTTGGTGCGGATGTATCAAAAACATAAAGCTGTCAATAAAAGTTTATCAAGGTTTATAAAATTTTCACAAATTCGAAAAGTGAAGTAAGAATTTTGTCCCATTCATCATGGTAGGGTTAACAATTTAAACTCTCAAATGCATCGCGAATCTCTCTTCTTTTTCTTCTATTTTTTTAAATATATAACAGAGAATGAAAAGAGAATTTATTAAGGAAAGAAGGAAATATATATATATATATATATATATATATATTGTGAAATAGTGCTATCTAATATTGTATTAATAGAGTTAAAGGAAAAATATTCGAAATTTAAAAAAAATTAAGCAAAATGTACTAAAATTCAAATGCAAAATAAAACAAAAATTCAAGTAAAAAATGTAAAATAAAAAACACAAATAGGAACGTATAAAGCAAGGAGAAAGATTTAATTACGAACTTGTTATCAACTTAGTTTCGAAAATATTTTAAAATCAATTTTGCAGGATGTCAGTAAATACATGGATGTCTGTTCTTGCTCTTCGCTTTATTTGTTTCTGTTTGTGTTTCATTTTGCATCTTTCTTGAAATTTTGTTTTATTTTATTTATTTTTTTGAGGAATTTTTGTGTTTTTTTTTTTTAATATGCTTTTTTCCGTATCTTTTTTTGGTGCATCTCACACTCCTGTATTGATATATTTTGCTTTAGCTATATTAATACATTATCAAAAAGCACTCAAATTTGCGGATATAATCGTGTGAGCTGACGACAAGATTACATCTCTCCATTGTTTTGATTTCTAGAATTTTTTTGCAGTAATTTACCTTCACCTCTCCTTTTTTGTATTCCCCCCCCCGTTTTCTTTGTGTGTGCGCGTATATATATATGTAACATAAAAAGCTTCTATTAATCTTTTTATGTTAGTTTCTTCGTTATAAAACAACTCCTAATTTATTACTAATTAATTTCAAATCGAAACACTTTATCATACTTTTAAAAAGCCACATCCTGTTTCTAAATCTATTTTTGGCCCAACTATGCATAAATTTAAATAAAGATTTTTCTCCCTTTTTGCTTCCTGGGAATGGCGTGATCTATTTAATTAACCAATAGTAATTTCTAAGATATCCCTCTTTCCCTAAATTGAAACATTTTACGGATTTACTTTGCAAGATTTTCCCTAACATATAAGATGAAAAAAAATTAATTACTCAGAGAGTGAATCCCTTCACCAGTGGAAATAACAAAGCTACTGTGCAAAATTCGGAAGAAACTCAGAACTTAATTAAAAACTAGTACAAGCTTTTAGAAAACTATAAAGTATGCTACAGATTTGCTTGCTTGTAACACTTATTAAATTAACAAATAAATGTGAGTTTTTTTTTTATTTTTATGTAAAATAAATAATAGATTTTTTACCTATGATAACAATATAGCTATCCTTCTCCAATTTTTCAGGACAAAAATTTCCGTAGCTGAGATTGATGATAACTTGATTTTTCAGACTCCCATTGTCTCCACACTTGATTTCTTGTAAGTCTAAAATCTTCAAAGTTAAAACACTGACTTTAGGAATTATAATTAATTTTTAAATGTGTAAAAATATTAATTCTATTAATGATATTGTGACAAAAGTAACTTCGAGTACTTTTTATAGTTTATGTTGTAATTTTAGATTTATTGACCTAAATAATTTCGAAACGTGTTTTGTACAAAAAATAAAGTTATTAGTTAAAATAAAATTAAACTTAAAAAAAGTAATAATTCTTAGACAATTATTTTGAATAATTTTTTTAATGTTTAAAATGCTTTACTTTTTCTTAAAATTAAATCTTCTAATCTATACATCCGTTATTAAAACATTCGTTTTTTTTTATTTTTTATTATTCTTACTTATTTCGTTGTATAGTTTTTAATTTACCAATAAAATTAGAATTTTATCACTTGAAAAAGTTTTTTTTTCTGAGATTACTTTAAGATATAAATTCAACTGAGAATATAAATATAAATTCAACTCAAATTACTTTAAGATGAAAAATTGATTTACATGCTTTTCAGGGTCAACCTAAATTCATCAATATGGGTGATGCATGGAAAAATACATATAGCTATAGTTTGTCTAAGGTAAGAACTCCCCTAGCTAGTCGTCTGGACCCGTGACGGAAACGAGGTATAGCTATTTCAAGTAAGGGTGTGGGGTCATTCCCTAGGACATATTTTGGCTCGGGTCGGTGAGAGAAAGGGAATCTTTTTCTTCGGTTTATTGTGTTAGCTCTAGAGCAGGTGTTTCCAACTTACATGAGGCCAGGGGGCCACAATTAAAAACACAAATCAAATGGCGGGACGCAACTTTATCAAAATTTTATGTAGGACTCTTTTATGTTTGAAGGAACATTAAATATTACTGTCAAATTTTTACCAAGCTGTACAAAACAAAAGTATTGAATTGCAAATTAAAGTAAGAAGTAGATTTTTAAAAAAATGTTTAATTGTTATTAAAAATATTTTTAAAGATATTAAATAAATAATAAAAATTCGGGCTACAATAACTTTAATGTGCGCCTATGTATTAAACAATTAATGTGTAACAGATATATATTTGTTAAGATATAAAACTTTAAAAAGGTTGGTATTAAAACTTACATAGTAGCACACAAAATATTCAATGAGAAAATTGAGGTTTGTCTGCTGCAACCACCAGAGAATAGATATTTACATTTTAAATTAAAAATTTACAAATGTATGTGTAAATATTTTCGTCCAAAAAATTAGTGCTTTCAAAAAGTTGAATCAGAGAATTTGTTCGAGAAAATTTCTGATACACACATGCTAAATTATATTCACAAAATACAAAAAAAAAAAAAAAAAAAAAAAAAAAAAAAGAGCAACATACTCGATTATTTTTTATTTGAATAAATATTTTCTTGGATGCAAAACCTGAAAAAAATTTTTTTTTGCACCGTTGGTATGTTAAATTTCCCAGAAACGAAGAAATTAGGTTTTTATGAGAAAAGTGGAGTTTTTATCATCCAGTTTTCTTACGAAAATTAATCGCATAAACATGACAAATAATATATTTTAGTTCGAGGGCCAAAACAAAATGCTCCGCGAGCCGGATGCGGTCTCCGGCCCGCCAGTTGGAAACCCCTGCTCTAGAGGGAAGAGAAGCTCCCCTCTTTGAAAGCGCTATTCTTGTTTCCATAGCAGCAAACGGCCTCAGACTTTGTGGGAGGGGTGGGGGGGGGGTACCGTAGGCACAAACGATACAAAGTTCCTGACACAGTCACACATCCAAATAGCAAACCAGTTTCGACTTTATGTTCAATAGTATGATTCTAGCATTGTCCATCCCTGAAGCAATGCCGTGTTCCTGTAGGCTTTAGGGGTACATAATTTTGTTAAAACGAAGTTTAGTACCCCCAATGCCAACTTGTGAAAGACAAAACAAATAAATAGTCCTTTGAAACTCTATAAATTATTTAGGTTATCCCTGTTACTTTTAGCATTTTTTCTATGCACAAAAAACTTAACCTAATACTTCATTAACATTAAGACAATTTTATATATTTGAAATATATATATAGAAGGGATGGACAATACTTACCGACGAGTGATGAATTAACAACCATTGTCTGAAGTCCCATGCTTTACAATCACAAATCCATGGGTTCATAGATAAAGTAATTTGGCTTAAGATTGTATTATTCCAGTTCTCATACGGAATTTTTGTCAAATTATTTCGAGACAAATAGAGCTCCTCTATAGAAGAAGATAATTCAATTTGTATGTCTGTCAGTTTGTTACCCTCTAAGTTCAAAACTTCTAGTTCTGGATATTCGGCCGTATTAAATTCTATAGCTGTTAACTTATTTTCACTTATATCAATACTTTTTGCGTTCCTAGGGAAAACACTTGGTTTGTTGGTTAGTTGTTTATTGGAACAGCTGACATTAGTTGAAATGTTTATACCGGCAACAACACACTTGCATTCACAACTTTCAGGACAGTCTTCCATCCAATCTACCAACAATGTTTCGTTCAGATCTTTTATTGCAATGCCATGGAGATTGGAAGGTGATTGACATAGTGGATAATCTTGAAGTTCAGAATGATTATTTTTAAGCCATTCTAACATCCAAAGCAGCCTACAGTCACAGGATAAGGGATTTTCTGAAATAAATTAATATATTTTAAAACGTTACTTCAAGTTACTACAAGGTGACAATAAATAACTTGGACAAAGTTTAAAACTAAATACATTTTTCTCAATTTAATTCAAACTTATTTTGGAAGATGTTATGCTTCCTTGTTCACAAAAATTCTTTGGAAACTAAAGATGGACATTAAAATAAAACAAAAAATGTTCAAACAGGATGCTGCTCCCGCACGTTCTGTTGGAATGCCCGACCTATAAGCACTCGTGGGAAATATATATTTTTGTTTTTCTTATCAATACAAGAAGGACAGATCATCAGACTTGATTTATCAGATTTGAATTCAATGGATTTTTATTTCATTTGGTCTCTTTTGAAGACAAAAGCTTTGTGCCTCATAAGACTTTGCCAGTCCCTAAAATCTTTTGAACTATTTAGAAACACGGCAAAATACAGTAAGTTAATGGCAGAAAAAATTGTGACATGTTTAAATCTCTACATTTAGGTCAACGATGATCATCTTTTTTAAAATGTGTAGCTATGTTAGAGAAAGTAATGTTTCCATTTTTATTTTGAAAGTTTAGTTTTAATATTTAAACAAATATTGAAATCATGTATTTTGTGAGCTCAAATTATTTCTTGTTATGCTGTAGTTTTAAACAGTTAAATTAGTTCGTAAAAAATAAAAATTTTGTGATGTTAATTTATATTTATTAAAAAAAGTGAGGCAAGAAAAACTTTCAATTAAATTTTAAAAAAAAAGAAAAAACTGTTTAATTGTAACCAAAGGTTTTTTCTTGCTTGTCATATTTGATCAGTAAATCTGTATCTATAAAAATCAAATGAAAATGACGACCAGGTCATGAATTGGACAAATAAATCACGCATTATGATCCAACTTTCTCGCATTAAGATCTGAATTACTTTGGTTGTCATCAGCATAAAATTAATGAAAGTGAAATAAAAGCATTGTTTGCCTTTGAATTTTTTTATTTTTATTTTGCTCCGGATTTTAGAGTATTTACTACAAATATGTATAAAACATCTTGTCATAATATTATTTTCACAATTTATGTTAATTTTCGAACTATTTTAAAATTAGTAAAGAGTAACTAAATTTATAGTACATAATTATCTATTTAATTACACGTGCTAACTCTGTGCTTTATATTTACAATGTAATACTAGTATATAATTATCTATGTATTATACTGTAAGTCTAAAGCGAGGGGGATCTCTGTATCTTATCTGATTCGCTTTATAATCGAGATATTTAGTTCAGCCTTGCCCCGCGTGCTTCAAAAAAGGATTAAATATCCTACTAATACTCCATTTTTTGTTGAATGATATTTAACACAAATGATTAAAGAAATTTTTTTTATTGAGCACTGTATATTTTTTCACGAATTGTTTTTGTATATGCCTGGTTTAGTGGTTGGTGGACAAGGTTTAAGTCCTGACTTGGCAAGTTAGCAGGCCATTTTGCCCAATAAAGCAGTAAGTGTATGGGAGCATTCTATCTGTGCGTAAATTACTGATCCTTTGCTATTAAGTTCTCTACAGTCTGTCTATGGAAAGAACTCGCCACGCCATTCGTCCGGTACAGTGGAGGTGACTATGGTTACGAGGTTTAACTGTTTCAAGGACAGGTTTCTGCTTGAGTCAGGAAGAGAAAGGAAATCAGGGGAAAGAGAAGCTCCCCTCTTTGAAATGTACTATTTCTTGCTTCCATAGCAGCAGACGACTTCAGACTTTGCGGCGAGGGGAGTTCTTTCTAAAGACAACACCACCAGCCTCAACGATGCTTATGATTCTTAAAAATTATTCGATTTATTTGACATCAATATAATTTGTGAAAATTTGCTGCATTTTTTTAATGAGAGCTTTCTCCTTATAAGAAAAAAAAAAAATATTCTATCGAATAAACTGAGAGACGTTCGTTAAAATCTGTAGGTATGAAACAGTGGTAACGGAATAGAAGCAAAAATATTATGGTCTAATTCGTGGTAAAAATCCCCTGATACAGATATTCAGTCCTCACCACTAAACAAGACTGTTGAAGAGCTCCTGTGCAATTGAAAGTTTCTTTCGTGTAACGACAGGGACTTTATGAAACAGCCTTATAAACAAAACAATAAACTCATATTTTGTAAAGAAGATCAAACTTATTCTTACCTTCAAGCCACAACTTTTGGAAGGAGTGAGATTTGAGCTTAACTGTAGGTAAAGAACCATTCATCAGAGTTGTCAAATTATTTCTGGCCAAATTTAAAGCAGCCAAATTGTAGACGTCCGAAAATGCATTCGTTACAGACATAATATTGTTGCCATCCAAATATAAAATTTTCAAATTTCTAAGACCTTTAAATTCATTTTCCAGTGACTGGAGCGAAGAAGAAGTCATTCTAAGGTAGCTCAGACTACTTAAACTTATCAAAGACTGGTTCAAAGTTTTTATCTTAGTAAATGACAAATCAAGTGACTCGAGTTTTTGTTGTTTTTCAAAACTTCCCATTTTAACATCAGATATTGGATTTCTAGACAAATTGAGATATTTTATGGATGTTAAATTCATAAAGTCCATCTCATTGATACCAGTTAGTTGATTTCCACTTAAATTTAAATAAAGAATACGTTGGTAATGGCTATCAATATTAATAGATGAAATTTCATTTTCATTGAGTGCAATGGACACTAAATTAGGTAGTTCAGTAGGGGTGGTAAAGAATAAAAGATTATCCATTGATTTGAAATTGTTACTGCTTAATACAATTTTTCTTATATGCTTTGAGCCAGCAAAAAAATTCTTTGGAATATTCGACAAATTATTTCCGTTTAAATACAAATCGTGTAAATAATCTAAGTTTTTAATTAAATCAGGATCCAAACTCGTAAATTGATTATTGCTGAGACCTAATGTCATAAGTTTCTTCTGGGAATTTTGGAAGGTGGAATTACTCAGGTTCAGATTAGGATTTCCACCAAGATCAAGCCATTTTAAAGTATATAAATCTCTATTAAACACATTATCCACATCACTCAGGTTGTTTCCATAAAGGTTTAGTGTCTGAAAAATAAAATAAAAAATTGTATTTCATCATCTGTACCGACTAATTTGTGTAAACTGGAGTTTTGTGAGCAAATGATCACACTTACAGATACGAAATTTAGTATAAAGATAAATGGGAACACTGAATACGTTATACTTCTTCTCGAAGCCTGACGGCAAGGGGACTCTAACCCATGATCCGTCTACCACTGAGGATATTTCACGTCTGCACTGTGGTTGGTGCAATCCGGATGTGGAATTCGTATCGACTGGGATTCGAACCCGGTTCGCCACATTGGAAGGCGAACGCTCTATCCCCTGAGCCATCGCTGCTCAAAATGCGACTTTTGTAACAAAATGAATTTTAAAATTACTATTTTTGAAGAACAATTCTTCCTAAAATTTTATTAACACTAGATTGCCTAAGGAAGTCATTTTGACTGCTTTTAATTTCAATTAGAAAACAATGATGTATATAATGACACAATTTCTTAGAATTTTGTACAACATATAATTTTTTTATTGTTAATGTTTACTAATAACTTGTTATGTAACTGTAAATAATATAAAAAATATTAAAAATTAATTTTTACCAAATTTCTTTACACATTATTTATTCTCTTACACCCAGTCATTTTGACTGCTTTTGGGCAGTATAGGTATATACTAAGTTTCAGTCTTTCTAGTGTTAAACAAATCTTGAGTATTTTATCTGGCATATGTTTCTCTTTGGAAATTGATCTTCTTTAAGTAAACATGAATGGGTTAGTTTTTGTTACATTGAATACAAACTAACCAATTCACACTCAGAAAAAATCGGTTCACCTTTGAACCATCATGTCAATACCTTGAATTACAGAGCAAAATTAGCGGTCGCCATCGGTCTGAGACGACTAAATTTCCTGGTGGCTGAAATTGTCTACAAGTTGCCACTTGATCGCTACTACTAATTATTTTCGTCGAAAATGAAACCCCGTGTGCATTTCTTTTATTATTATTTTTAATTAAAATGGAATTATTATGAATATTTAATAATATTCAGAAAACTACTTTATTTTATGTTTGTTTTCTTAAAATATTTCTTCATTTTAAGAGTGAACCTTGTAATGTTTGCCACGTTTCGAGAAAGGTTTCAAGAAGCAACGCCTGGTATCATTACTATCAACAGTCTTTTTAATCGCTTAAAATTTTCGATTTCTGAAAAATTGGCCAGATGTTTTAAGAGCTGCCACCCTTAAAAATGTTATAACTATCACTGGTTAGTCCTATAATTTTGCTTTATGCCTTGAAAAATAATATAGTTCAAATTTACTGAAAATTTAATAAGGTGTTCAATTGAATCATATATCCATTAAAATTTAATCATAATATCGTATAATCATGTTTAAGAAACGCGTTAATATGGTTCTATTTATCACAATATTAAGGTTGCAGTTGAACTGTATTATCCAAAAATTGATTCGTATATTCAATTACTCCAAAATTTCGATCGTAGCATGCATTTCGAGGGAAAATGTCTAGTAGAGTAAGTGTCGATTTTCAGTTAATAAAATTATGTTTATATTAAAAAAAGCATATTTAATATTTTCCCCTCCTTGCACACCCTATTGAGTTCGGACCTTTTAAAGTTTGTCAGAAGAATTTCGAATCACCCAGCACAGCCTGACAATTAAACAGTTTATGAATGAGATTTGAAATTGTCTTACCTCTAGATTTAAGTAGTTAAATATTCCATCCACAGTCAGAAGCCGATTGTAGGCTAGATTCAATCTTTTCAAGTTGAATGCTTTCCGGAATACCGAGACGTTCAGAATTTCCAAGGAATTGTGCGACAAGTCCAAATTTGTCATCGCTGATGCATTCGCGAAAGCATCTGCTGCAATGTAACTTATGTTGTTATTACTGAACAAAAAATCAGCAGTTGTCGTCATTGCACGCAACTCATCGTTGATGCCTTCTAAGATGCCATTACTCATTTCTAAAACTCTGAAATCAGACAGAGCTGCTCCCCTTGGAATGGTCGAGAACATTGTACCATTCAAACTAACGGTTTCTAAATTTTTGATTAAAGCTAAAGCATCATCAGCTATATTTTTTAGAGGACCTGATATTTCCAAGATATCAATGGACTGGTTTGCAAAGCTCCTGCTCTTGAGATATTTCAAGTATTGTCCAGATAGGCTTAAAGTGTGAACACGCGGATAATTCTTTAACACGTTGTTTATTGGTTGAACATCAACAACATACTTGCATATTATTGTAATGCCAGTTTTGTAATTATAGCAATAACATCTTGGTTCTGTGAGGCATAAGTGAGATTGGCTAGTGCTTGAAGTAAATAGAAGAACTATGACAGTTAACAGAATTCTAGAAATTAATCCTTCCATATTGCATCGAACTATTGAATTCGTTATTTTTTTTTTTTTTACAGAAATGGCACAAATGCATACAATTCGACTATAAATCATCTGTACTAAGATATTTAAATGAAAATGTTTTCAAGTTTTGTCATTATTACATATGATTTAATTTCTATTTCTAAATCAGAGGCTTTATTTTATATGAAAAAAATAGCAGCCAAAAGGGAGGAGATTATTTTTAGACTGGTGTAACTATATTAGTTACTGGCACTCTTAATAATTTTAAATAATTTCATGTATTAAACAAAAAGTTATCAGCTTCAAAATATGCATGGAGATATATTTTTTTCAGAAATAGTATTTCCTTTAGCAAACAACAATGATTCTTTTACTGATTTAAAAACATGACACTTTGGTAAATATGGTACTCACTGCTAAAAAACGCTAGTTTTCTTCAGACATTTTCTTCTCACCGTTTTTTTTTTTTTTTTTTTATATCTGTTTGATTTTAGAACATTTTTAAAAACAAATTTTCTTCTTTCTATTACTTAATGGCTAAGATATTTAAATTTTATCTCGTATTTTCTTTTAAAATCAATGCTCGTATTCAAAACAACAACAACCATATATTTTAATCCATACTTCTCCTAAGATGCTGCTTTCTTGTAAAATGTTAGTTCGATTTGCCGCACCTTTTTCGCAAAACGAAACTTTAGACATAAGATAAGATATTTATATCAGAAATGTGTGTATTTATTAATTGAACGGAAACATTTCTTAGATGTACTGAAGGGTTTTCGTTTTTATCTCTCTTTCGTTTAACTCTTGCACGCTTTATCTAACTTACTTTCGCCTTACACTTAGGATTTAATCAGTTTGGGATTTTTTTTTTTTTTTTTTATGCCAGTGGTAAAGCATGTGTTCGTTTTAACGATTATCGTTTTTTTTTTCTTCTAAGTTTCTCGTTAATTGATATGATAAGCTCACCGGACAGAAAATTAGTCACCCTTAGAAAAATCTTGAAAATCATAGTTTAATTTTGTTTCGCTTATGATTATTTTTTGGCAATTTTCTTATTAAGAATTGGGCCCGCTCTTTAAGTTGACCATAACCAGCAGGTTTATTTTAATATTATAGATGATCAGGTGTAACCTTTCAATCAACATCCTCATGATTTGAGTGTGCTGTTGGTGTCAATACCCCTTTCCTTCAAGAGGACAACAACAAAGTTCTTATGGCTGGAAGAGTAAAGAGATTTAGTGGCAGAGAGAAAGAAGATTAGAAAAATCTGATTCTCAAAGCGCATGCGCGAAAGTTTCCAGCAAATTGCAAACAGTTAGAAAATAAGGTTAAAATTACGGTTAACATAATACAAACTCTTTGCGAAATTTCTCTATTATGTGATTGGCTCTATGAACAATCACTAACGCTATTACATCTCGATTGGTTTGTAAAATCACATAATTTGAGATGAACCTCATAAGAAATCTGTGAGGCATGATGGAACAGCCTATAAACCAACATTTGGTTAAATCAGATCCTCAGCGAGAATGTTTAATGTGGCTGCGATGTATCTGAAAAACCTTGTGGATTTACTTCCTAACTGGAATGGAAAAGAATGTAAATTCGAGCAGTGAAATTAAACGGTAATGAAGGATACTTTTTCAGATTTCCCTAATGATGACAAATTTTTATATCTTTTAAAGTTTCAATTTAAAAAATTTTGCTTTTGTCTACAGTGGGCCACCGGTATGGGGTTGTAAATAATAAAGTCGGTTATTTAATTTTTTGCTAAAAAGCTAGTAAAAACAAAAGGGGACTAATTTGAGAAAAATTAAATTTTAATCAAATTAAACTAAAATTAAAATTTGTTAAAGCATTAGTTTTTCCCAAATTTTTTACTCTGCAAAATTTAATAACATTCCCATAAATAACGGACTAAAACGTAGAAAAAATTCGTAAATAAATTTAATACTTCACCAAATTAAACTTTTTGAGTAAATAAATGCTTTAAAAATTAGTGTTTTTGATACTAACCTCCATTTTTATTAAAGAGAACTTAATGTGGATATGCCCACATCATAGCGTACAAAGCAACTAAAATCTGCCTTGCAGGAGATAATTGTTCATTCAAACTTATTATAGGTTAAATTTTTAAAAAAAAATGTAAATCAAAAGTGAATCTTAAAATATGTGATAAAATATCAATTAATAGCATAATTCATCCCACATTTAAACAATGAATAAAAATAGTCTAGAGTTAAAGAGTCAAACGCAAATAAAATTTAATTTTTTACGATAAAAACCTTATATTATAATTTACTTTTAACAATCTAGTGTGTTATCATTTACCTGAATATGAAAGTGTAACAAGTGTTACATGAATCTTACTATATATAAAAATCTAATGATGGTGTCGCAATTTCAATTGTTGTCCGTGAGTTTTTATTGGCCGGAAAATCACGTGGTAAGATCCAGTTTTCCCTCATTCATTTCCATATTGTTTTGGTTGTCATCAGCATAAAATTAATAACAGTCGTAAAGGTATTGTTTTTCTTTAAATATTTTTGTATCCCTAATTTAAACTTATTTTCCAGTACTGCTATTAGTAGCGAGAATATTAAATTATGGTTGCGAACTCATCAAATTTGTTTGAACAATATAATTTTATAAGAATATAAATGTTATTTTAAAAAATGATTACTTCGAAAAATCACTTCCGTTCACCAAGAGATCCAAGCGTTTATAATACTAATAAATAGTAATATTTGCACGTGGGAAGTAGAGGCACAAGATTAAGCAAACAGAATTCCTTTTAGTACATATATGTTAAGTGAATAATTTTAACTTATGTAGAAAAACTGTTTTCTGCCAAGAAAAGACAATTATTGCGAAGCAATCATCGGGGTTGGTGAGCGGCAGCGAACAGAGGGCTTAGCCCCCTAGTATGAAATAATAGTTAAATGAATCAGCTAAAATTTACAAAGACATTTTGACTAATAAAAATAGACTTATTTCTAATGTCCACATTATTTCCCCTCCATCCAACTAAATCGAAATATTGATATTCACAAGTATAAAGTTCATAACTTATAATTTTATAATATTAATTATAATTAAACGCATTAATATTACCATTAAACGCAATAATATCGATCAAAAGATCGATTTCCTTCTGAAGACAGAGCAAGGAGAATAGGAAACTTGTCCCTAGAACTGGGAAAAATGTTATTGATTACAGTAATCAATTACTTTGTAATCAATTACTTTGTAATCAAGATCAGTGGCGTACGCAGAATTTTTTCAAAGGGGGTGCTCATAATTTTCTGAAACTACTAAAAGAAATTATGTAATAAAGCACTATTATTTCCCTAATTTAGACAGCTAGACAATTTTGACTTTTTATTTAGACAACATTGTTTAGTTAAATTTTGATTTGATTTTTTAAGTTTAAGAACATAATTTTTTTTTATTATTTATTTATAATAAGAGGTAAAATATTTTATTTTTTATTAAAAAGTAGGAATAAATTAAGCTAGAAAAAACTACTCATAATGTTACAGCTACCTAAATAATAACCGTATAAATGTGAATATTCTACAGAAAATCAATGAATTTGACCAAAAAATAAGAAAAAATAACCTACCAACAAATAAGGAATTAAACCAGTATACAAACACGCTAAAAATGTATTGATTTATACAGTAATATCCAAACGACGGGGTTTTTTTGCAAGTTCGTTTAAAATGTCTTCTACAGCTGGGGTAAATTTTCCATGAATGTTTAAGAGCGCCAATCCATTCATTCTATTATTACCTGTTGAATTTCGTAAATAAGTCTTTAAACGGCCTAAAGTCGAAAAGGATCTTTCGTTTGCACTCGTTGAAACAGGTAGAACGACCAATATTTCTAGCAGTTTGAAAATGTTTGGTGTTATATCTTTATTGCACATTCCAAGAGCATCTGCCGCAATTTTTAGAACATTACCTCCGTCTTCACTAATCCTTTTTAATATTTTATACCATAGTTTTAGTTCAAACTTAAGGCTTTCTTTACAGGTATCCGAATCTTGAACGTAAAATTCCACTAGTGCTTCAAAAGCCTTTATGTTTGAAGGTTGGCAAATGAAAGGATCGGCAGAAAGAAGGCACTGAAATCTTTTTAAAATATCACGATGCAATACAAATCTTAAGTCTAATTGTGTTATAAAATTTTCTATAAATGGAATAAATACACTAACTCTGAAACATGTTTCGGGTGTGGATGAGGGAAAATTAGCGCGATTTTTCTGTCTTCCCGTTATTCTAGGGATTTGTATGGAAGATCCAATTCTTGTTTGCATAAGAGAAGAAGAGCTGAATATTTCAGTGGCATTTTCACGCATTAATTTTAGTTCTTTAATAACTTGATAAAGACATTTCTCGTGCTCAGAGAATCGCTCTACTGCTTTTTTCCAGTTGTCAAATTTTACATTGCGCACAGTTGACCTAAAGGTTGCTTGCCAGAACCGGCACCACTTGGGGCGAAAAGTACTATTGCAAAAAGCACCACTCTTAACCTCTGAATATGCAAGCCATTTACAGCGATAACGCCATTTGTACTGAAATTTCAATTTTCTTTTTACGGAAAAGCAAACGCTGAATTGGGTTCCCAAACATTTTTTAGTATATCCAGTTTTTTTATCCTCGCATGTGCTATCTTCTGAAAAAAGTCTAATGTCATATGGGTGGGAAGTAACACTTTGAGGGCCACTTTCACATTCACCAGATTTTGTTATGATAGAAACGTTTTCTTCAACGAAAGTATCACATTTCTGTTCAAAAGAAAAACTTACATTGGTACTAGATGCTGTCACCTCACTAATTTTAGGTCGTGATTTTTTCTCAAAATAATTAAAAATTGTTAAATTCCTGCGTTTTGACATGGCATCCTAAAGATCCAAGAACAGCAAATATATATATATATATATATATATATATATATATATATATATATATATATATATATATATATATATATATATATATACAGGGTGATTCATAAAACATGGGGGGCAAAATTTTAGGAAGTGATAGTACACATCCAAGCAAACAATTTTTATCAAAGAATGTATGGTCGAAAACAAAACGCAAAGGTGCTGGAGCATTTGGAAAGTATGATGCAAACGATGCATTTAGTTCCAGCAGAACGCAGCATCAGCTCATTACGTACGAGAAGTGCGACACTATCTGGACGAAACTATCTAACCTTTCCAAACCAATGGATTGGGCAAGGTGATCCTATAGCTTGGCTACCGTGCTCGCCAGATCTTTCATGCCTCGATTCCTTTTTGTAGGGACAGCAGAAGGCTCTTATGTATAAGACTCCCATTGAATCTGCAGAAGAACCTATCGCCAAGCTTTCAGCCGCTGCAGGGAAAGTTCGTGATATGCCTGGTGTGGTTCAGAATGTTCGCCTATCTTTTTTTCGCCGTTGTACTGCGTGTATAGCCGCTGCCGGCCACTGTTTTGAACACTTATTGTAATCTCATGCCATTGAATTTGCTTTTATAACTTAGCTTCATCGCTCTTTGTGTGTTTTTGCCTCATATAAGAACATAAACTTTGACGCCCTCTAGCGGTTTTGCATTTTGTTTTTGACCCTGCATTCTTTGATAAAAATTGTTTGTTTGGGTGTGTACTATCACTTCCTAAAATTTTGCCCATCTTTTATGAATCACCCTGTGTATATATATATATATATATATATATATATATATATATATATATATATATATATATATATAGATATATATATATATATATATATATATATATATATATATATATATATATATATATATATATATATATATGTTATTGGTTACCAGTAACGATACCACTGATAACAATGGTATTGTTACTGATTTCTTCACTAGTCGAAATAGTGGCGACGACGGGTTCGGCTATTGAATGGCTTTTTTTTTAAGACCAAACAAACCAGATTTAGCGACGAGCTCCGAAAGATAAGCTGCAGAGATAACTCTTAGCCTGACTAATTAATTCCACTGTACTCCGTTCCCCCTTTTATGTAATTTTTCACCGCATGTCCAAAATTCTCGAATTGTTTCAAAGACGTCAGAACGTCAGAATTCCAGAATTATCGCGTAAAGACCTCGCGAATGCCAGCCAGTCTTGAAAACTATAGCGACTGGCAGGACAGATAGGAACCAGCGATCCGGGCTCGCCCGTAACAGTATCACTTGAATTTGGTTTTTCAATATTCTGAGAAATACCGTGAGAGAAAAAATGTAGACATAAGGCAAATAAAAATATATAGTCTTAAAAAATAATAGCCCGCATGATTCCTACAAAAAATTTTATTTTTGCTATTTTGTCTGAGCTCAAGGGGGGTGTTTAAACCCCTAAACCCCTCCCTCGCGTACGCCCCTGATCAAGATAACATTTAATCATTATTTTGTCATAAAATTGCAATTGTAGTCAATCTTAGTTGTAATCGTAATTTTCTGTAGTCATAAATCATTATAATACTTGTATCGTTGTTCATATCCGTTGTAGTTTTAATTGAGATCGTAAATTATGATTGCTTTTAATCATTAATAAATTTGGAATCGTTAATTATGATTGCTTGTAGACATTTATGATGAAGTTAATTATGATTGCATTCTGTCTAAATGCATCCTCTGTGTCCTTTACCTAAGAAACTCTTTATCTTTTGAGTAAATGAAAGAAATTAGGGCACTATTTCCAACAATCAGCATTCGCAAAAATAATTTAAATGAGTGTTTTTTTTTTTTTTTTTTTTTTTTTTTTTGGTGATGAGATAGTCCTTAAACCTTAAAAGACATATCCAAAAAAGGTTGAGGTATGTAGCTATGTAGAGTTGATAACAACGTGAATAATGCACAAATAAACGCTCAGAAATAGACATACTAAAGTTTAGGTTTTATAAACAAAACTCCAACTGTGTTCACGGTTTCCAGTACATTACAGGAGTCAAGTATCACTGGACTGGCAACGGCCAAGAAGGGGGTGGATGACCACTTTGATCAGACTGTGAAGGAACCGAATATGTGCGGCATCGGTCCTCGTTAAATTCTATCTTAAGGTGCTGGACCAGGGCCGCCTCGAAAGAAGGAGGTACTGTAACTCCTCCTTCTTTCGAGGCGGCCCTGGCTGGACGTCGCGTAAAGGCTGCCGGGCTATCAAAGTTGAGAAGCCCTCCCCTTCGTAAAGGAGCATATTTTCGAATCATTCTCAAGGACGTTTCCCAGACCGTATCCAACAACCCATTTTGCAGCTCTAGTGGGACGTTAATAAAGTACTGCAACTATAAACATGAACCTTCCTCAGTATCAATTTAGACACTGCTGAATTAGGGTTCTCATTTTTAGAATCGAAATTATAGTATGTCCATTTCTTTTTGAGCTTTAATCTCGTTGTTTTTGCTTCATTTTGAGAGAGAGGTATTTTAAATAAAATCATGTTCATGGGCCAGTAGTTTGAAATAGAATTATTATTATTTTTTTTTTGTAGTGGGCTTTAATGTCATTAATTTGCAAAACAATTCTGTCAAAAATAATGGATTTCTAGAACCTGTGGGCTATTCGCTTTAAAGCACTTGTAACATAAAAGCCATAAACCTGCGATCTAAGTCTCTCGGCAACCACGGACAAAAAAAGGTAGAAGCAGAGGTTTTGTCTGACAAAAAAATTTTTTTATGGCGCATTAGTGCCCTTTCCTCTTGAAATTAAAAAATAGATACGTATTTAAAACAAACTTTATAAATCTAGTGAACAATAATTTTACAATTAATGAGAAGGTTAAAATCTAAGAATATATATACAATCAACACAACCAGTAAAATTACAATCGAATCACAAGATATAAATAGTTGCTATCCATATTTTAAAAAAGATCCATTCGTCAGAGCACGTAGTATTTTCGACATTTCTTGAGCATTAATTGGAATTTTGATGTCTTCATGCTTCTGACAAGTTGAATTGAGGTATTCAGTCTGAAGAGAATGATGCAAATATTTAAACAATGAAATAAACAATATATAATAATATTTCCACTTTTTAGAAGCATCTTAATTGATAATTTTAAATTGGCTGTTTGACTTGTGTATTTAAGAGAAGCCTCTAATGTCTATTCTTCGCATCCATGTCAAAAATTGAAATAATAAGGGGCGAAAATTAATACTTAAGCGGAAAAAAAAAGACGTCAAAGTTTAATGAACCACTAGTGAAGAAGGCGGTACTGTAGCCATTGTCAAATGTCATGTTTTCTGATAATTATTGTCGAAAATTGCATTCTATGAATTAAGCTCATAAATAGCTGTTTTGACAACCAAATTAGGGTGCTCTGCAAATTAGTTGCTAATTCAATACGCTAAGATAAAGCAGTTGTTTTCGGGACTTCTTGAATGCATTTTCAGACAATAGACATAAAATTGACATTAAATTAAGATAATTCAGATTTATAAAAGAACTGGTAAAAAAGCGCATGGACAGAGAGTCCATAACTATAGAGCCATAATTAATAGGGAAGCTGCTCTGCAAGCTGCGGACAAGAATATTTGGTGCCATGGGCTCGTATGCAATTTTCAATCCCTTTAATTTGCCCTACCTGTCTTTCAAGTTTGTAACAGCTGTGCTGAATTGGATTCTTGTAATTCGAGAAGAAGTGGAGTGATTATGCCTAACCATGTGATTCAAATCATATTTAAGCAGCGTGTGCGTCCAACCTAATTGGTTTCTGAATCGACAAATGGCACGATTTACCTACGATGACGTTACTTGCAGGCATCCGATTACGCAACACATCTTGATACTACTTGATACTCGTCTACTTGATACACATCTTGATACTCGTGTACCGACCGTGATCGATTTAAATGTCTCCATAGAATCTTAACGTTTTTTAAAAAATTCCCTAAATTAGATAAGTTTGGTCTTAATAAGTAATTTAGTGTTCGGCGGAAAGGAAAATATGTTAATTAGCTTTCCACTATATAACTTTGGTTAGATGTTAGGAACTCTAGTTAGAATTGCATGTTTCGAAGAAATATGGTAAAATGGTAAAAAAAAAAAAGTTATTAAGAAGAAAATGGAATCTGATGAAAATTTACAAAACAAACAATCAGTTATAGTACGCTGGTAAATCATTTTATTCGATGGTCTAAGGATGAAGCCCAAGACATCAGTAATAGCCACTTTTACTTCAACTTTAATGTGGTAAGTTTCGTTATCTCTACAACTGTGTACTTGCAACTCGAAAAGTGAAGTGATTATGGCTAGCCATGAGATTTAAATCAGATATAATTGGATACTTGTAAGTGATGTCACGTGTCAAACCTGATTTGCCTACGATGACGTCACTTGCAGGTATCTAATTGTCGTGCGTACCCCTTCCACTGGCTACAGCTCTATCCAACCTTGGAAGTTCCTACCTGAGATTAACCCCATAATTATCTCACACATCTGCCTTAGATTAACTCCCCTCCTATCAGCTCAAGATCGACTGCAGCATAAAAATTTTAAGCGTGTGCGCCAGAATAGCGAAATAAAGCCAAATCTAGATGGATGAAACTGTTGGCCGCCTTCTTATGAATGACGCGTAAAATAGTCGCCTTCAATGATTTGTAGTTACAAAAATGTTGCAGCTACATGCGAAAAAAATGGCGATGCTGAATAAAAACAAGTACCAGTACAAATATCTGTACATAAAAAATATTTCTTAATGTGTGTGTGTGTGTTTTTTTTTTTTTTGTTGTTGTTTTTTTTTTGAATTTAGAACTATAATGTAAAAATTATTTTTACAATTAAAACTTTTCTTCATACATTTCTAATATGATTAATTATTGATCTTGTCCAAATCTATTCTTAATATAAAAAGTAAACTATCTCTCTTTTTTAACGCGGTAATTTATCTTTCCTGGAAATTAAAATTCCATCAATATTGTTTTATAAGAAAATATTCTACAACAATCAGGTTTACTAATTAATTACAATTATATATTTTTTCTATGTAATTCTGTACACTGATAATGTTTTTAAAACACAATATTTTACTGTCAAATTTTATTTTGCCTGATTATTTTCATATCATATTGAAAAAATTGGAAATATTTAGAAATATTAGAAATATTTAGATAATTAGAAATATTTAGATAAGTAAAAAATGGAGTAACAGCTATTAAAAAAACTGAAGTTGTTAAAACGAGAAATAGAAAAAACATTGTCTTAATCTTTAAAACAAAACTTTAATGATAAAAATAATATTTTCTGGAAAAAAAATTATCCATAAAACATTAAAAAGGTTAATGTATCAGAAATGTTTTTAAAAATGCTGCATTATTATAAAAATACCCATAAAAAAAGACATAAAAAAAAGAATAGAAAATAGTTGAATTTTTGCGGTAATAGCAATATGAAATAGAATTTTTAGAAATTACAACATCAGTTTCTGAGATAAGATATTGATCTAATGTCATGTTTTTAAAATCTTCCAATTTTAAATGTTCATTAAATTGCTTAAAGTTTGAGAATCTTCTAACTTGTTTAATAGTTAGCATTAGATATCCACCTAATGTTAATTTAAATTCCTATGTTAGAAGAGTGTCTTCTCAAAACCTTGTTATGTCGATTTTTTTTTTTTTTTTTTTTTTTTTTTTTTGAAAAAGAAATTGGGAAAATAGAAAAAGCACAAAGTTTATTGTAAACCAATTCTTTTCCATTTAATGCATAATTATTTTTGTCCTACTTTTAAAAATAAATTTATCATTGTTGTATTTAGACTTATAGTCAACTATTATTATATACATATTTAATAGTAGTTATTATGTTTAATGCCTCTACTTTTTAGAGTAATATTTTAGAATATATTTTTCTACTTTTTAGAACATATTTAGTTCTGAACTTGTTATCTCGATTATTATTATTTTTTTTTTTTTTGCATCTCTTCAACTTTGAGGCATCGAAAGTACCTATACTGTTTACTATTTTTCATATTGTCAATAGACTCATATTCATATTGAAGAAAGTCATATTGTATAAAATCGAGAAGTTTAAAAAATTAAGTAATATTAAAAGTCTAGTAAATTATTGTACCAAAAATTTGATTGAACTAATATTTTTAAAATATTAATCTTATTAACTATGTTTTATCTCAGTTAAACAACATGCAATTCGTCTTACATTTTTACGAAATCAACATAACTATAGTTTTTAAAGAAATACAAATAAAACAGTAACTTTTTTGTTACTTACTTGAAGGTTCATTACACTATCGCTTCGTTTGACAACTCCTATGCATCTACCTCAATCATTTTAGTTTTGTTTTTTCCTGAAAATCGATTAAAAAAAAAAAAAAAGATTTTGTTTTTAAAATTCTCGTTACTCTTTTAAGCACATTTTGTTAAGATTTAATTTTATTTATTAAAAATTTTTAAATATAACTTTCCATCATATAACTTTAAAAATTAGAAAATGTTTAAATTTCTTTTGAACCACTTATGTTTTTAAAAGTTTCGATAAAAATATTAACTTTTAACAGCATCAAATCAGTGTTTTATTAAAATGTTTCAGTTTTTGTAGCTTTTGATATGAACTGTTAGAACTCGCGTCCAAAATGAAAATTTCGAGAAAAAGGTTAAAAAAAAAAAAAAAAAAAAAAAAAAAAAAAAAGAATGGCTTAGTAGGAATTATTCAACGTAAAAAAAGTTTAAGAAATGGCGAAAAAGCGCATAATGCAGTAATAACTTTTTGAACAAATTGAAATTGTCCTCTATAAATATATATACACACACACACACTCGCAGTGGACTGATCGTTAAGACACGGTTAATAGAGAATCGAAGTCAAACAGCGCTGGCTGCGGTTAATAATTGGGTGGGAGACAATTTTGATCAGCTTGCGTAAGGACCGAGGGTGCGCGGTATCGGTTCTCCTCAAACTCTTCTACCGTAAAGTGCTCGACTTCGCGCGCAAGTCGTCGGGCTATTAAAACACGTGAGCCATCCCCTCTACAGAGGATCAAAATTGCGATGGCATGTCTTCATGAAAAATTATTAACTAACTTATGCTATTTATGCTTTTAATACAACGTTCAAATATATGAATATATATATTGATATTAAGCTATTAGGAATTGTTCAGCACTCCATTATTTAAATTGCGCTAGAAAGTTTTAAGACTTTACGATCTGAATAAAATAGTTTCAAAATGAAAAATATTATATATTTTTTATTTTTAGAGACAATTATTTATATATATATATATATATATATATATATAGTTGAACGTTTGCCATTTTTAAAAATAGTATGGTGTATGTATACTGTTTCAAAAAAAAAAATAAAAAATGACGTGATCTTTTTTTCTTTGATGGGCTACGAGACCTGAATTGATTGAAACTTTTTGAATTTATAAAATCAGATCAAGTTTTTTTATATTTCCTTTTTAGCGCATGCGCAGCATGAAAGAACTACTTGAAATACTCATATCTTGCGCAGTTTTTTGCAATTTTTTTTTTTTAAATTTAAATTAATACATTTGTAATTAATTTTAAATTGCAACAAAAAGTTTGTTTAATTCCATTGAATATTTTTAAAGTTATAGCAAAAAACCATAAAACAAAAAATGAACTTTTTTTTAATAAAAAAAAACCCATCTTATCTCCATTAATATTTACGCTAGGTTTACTAAATGTTATGCAGTTACTAAAAACAACAACTTAAGTAATTGGTACAAGTTCCAAAGCTTATTGCTTGATTTTCTGGCATAGGGTGTTAAAAAAACTTGTTATTTTTCATTACTTATTATAGGTTTCTAAAACCTCTGAAAGCTATAAATTTTATTGTTATTTAATTTAAAATTATATCCATTCTTTTTTTTTTTTTTTTCTCGAAATTTTCATTTTGGACGGGAGTACTAACACTTGATTTCATGTCAAAAGGTACAAAAACTGAAAAATTTTAATGAAACACAGATTTGATGCTGATAAAAGTTAATATTTGTAACGAAACGTTTAAAAAATATAAACGGTTCAAAAGAAATTTAAACATTTTCTAATTTTAACAGTTATATGATAGAAAGTTATATTTATAAATTTCTAACAAATAAAATTAAGTCTTAACAAAATGTGCTGAAAAGAGTAACGAGAATTTTAAAAACAAAATCTTTTTTTAATCGATTTTTATTAAGAAACAAAACTAAAATGATTGAGTTAGATGTATAGGAGTTGTTGTTACACGAAGTGATAGTGTAATGAACCTTCAAGTAATTAACAAAAAAATTGCTGTTTTATGCTCTACACCCGTTTTCTTTTCTGATACAAGACCAAGCTGTCTTGTTCTTCTATTTCCCATGAAAATAATAGAGGTACTTTCCATGTTTCTGGATTTTTTTTTCCCACCAAATTTTGAATTATGAAAAACTACCTCCATCTTGATTGCTAAAAATACTATATTCACAACACGTGGTGGTACAATCTTTAGGGGTTTCTTAAGAGATGTTTCATTCGCCAAATGTTTGGCGATGGACATTTGTTAAAATTCAAGAGTCCCCACTTCAAAGATCTATTCATAACAATACATTTTCCCCTTTGACACATGATGATAAGATGGATCTTATCTATTGTTATGACCCTCTACCCCACCTTCAGGAAGGAAAATCCTAGGAAGGACAGAGCACAGGCCCTTCCACTACACGGCTAGTTAATTCATGATGAAAATAGTGCAATGCTCCACCTTGATTGGGGGATGATGTTTATTTTAGCTACTCACCGCTTTTTCTTTTAAAGATGTCAGGAAATTATGCTGAATATAAATAGCAACTAAAAACAATTAGACCTAAATTTATAACTTTGGCTAGGACCATAATAATATAATTACCTCATCACTTCCTTCTTTGTGTAATACCTGCGATACACATTCAAGACCTTCCAAACAAGGACAGGACATCAAATACATATCTCCTATGTGAGATTTAGCATTCTCGGGTTGGCACGAACATCCTGAAATAATTATTTTTACTCTAATAATTACTATTCAATAAATATGTTATTGCCCGTAAGTGGAGTGTGGAGAGAAGCATAGGGGCCCACCAATTCGAAAAAAACGAATGATACTAAACTTTTAAGTTTGTTACTTATTTGTATTATTTATGACTTGATATGATTTACGAACAGAGTTAAATTTGTAATTTTATGACCTTAAAACGTTGAAGAGATAGATCATCTATGAAATGTAAATTTTCTTTACATTTGAGGGAAAAAAGTTAAGAATATTTTGTTGGGTGTAGTTACTTTTTCCCATAGAACAATTCCTGCTTTAATTTACATTAAGAAATGAATTTAAAATATGAATTTTAAATTTTATAAATATGTATTTTACTATCGTTTTTTTCAATTGAAAAGGATATTTTGTTGTTTCTAGTGATTACACTCTTCTTTTGAGGGGCATCTAATGTCTATCTAACTAAAGAACTCCCTTCGTCAATTGTATAAAGTGCTGTCGGTGTTTATGGCTACGAGGTGGGGTAAGCATTTAGGACAGGTTTTAAGTCAGGTGAGTGAGAGAAGTATTAAAAGCTATGATAAGCGTTTTTTTTTCTTATTTCCATTGTAGAAAACGTTCCAGACTGTTTCGGGAGGAGTTCTTACGTTAGATAGATAATACAGCGCCTTTGCACTTCATCTTTGCTTGTAGAGAATAGTTAGAAATTAAGATTGATTGAAAGTAAATAAAAAGCACTCACTGCAAAATTTATTAAAGAAACTTCCAATTCCAAATTTTATATAAATTTTCTCAATGGATTTGTTTTGATAAAACTATTCATAAATATTTCTTATTGTTAATTGAAAACTGGAAACGTGAGCTGAGATTTTAAGCCATTACCTTCACATCCCATAGATCTGCAACTTCCTACCATAGAAGTTAGAGTCATGCAGCACTCATTTGAATGGCAGTGATCGGATTTTTGACATGATTTTCCACTCACCGCTAACAGATGCACCTGGAATATATAAATAAACTGTAACCGTGCTACAAATTGGTTCCAACGTGGAAACCCGTAATAAGAAAAAGGGAACACTCTACAAGTGTTTAAAGGAAATTTTATTAAATAATTCACTAGTTGAGGAAAAATCTATTGAATTCTATTCCGTTGTTGTGCCACTAAGAAGTGTGTTTTTATTAAAAGGCAATTTTCGGCATAGGAGTGTATAAGAGCAAATCTTCCAAATGATGCCGTGCTCTCTTCAATAGTAGCCGCAGAACCGTTCTAATATTACGTAAGCATCTAAGAAAATGAGGGAGTTTGTAATTTGCTTATTTTATGCATAAGACTCTAAAATTCCCATATTTTAAATTTATTTAACGCAGATAAAAAATGAATAAATTGCAATTAATTTTTCGAAAATCGAACTGAGAAAATCAAATCTTAATGAGGAGTGCATAGATAGCATGCAACCCTTCTAAACCGAATAGTTTTAAATAAAGAACACAAATTTTATTTATTCATTTATTTTAAATTGATTAAAATAGAATTCACCGTGGTGAAATAAGAGGCGCATGCTCCAAAAAAAAAAAAAAAAAAATTAAAAAAAAAAAAAACGTAGCATGTTCTTTTTTGGTTAGGTTTATGGTTAAGGGTTAATTTTTTTTCCCTAATAGAAAGAAGATAAGCTAGCATTAGTTTAAAAAGATAAAGCTAGCATTAACTTTTTATTTGATGAATATTACTTGAAAACCATTGCCTTCAGGATTGTTGATTCAGGATTGTTTAAATGTTGTTCCGATTGTTAAAGAAGGAAATAAAATAAAAAGTTCAGAAAAGAAAACGAAACACTAAATAGCTGTGAAATAGCTATTTAGTGAAGAAAAAAAAAAGTCATAACAAAATAATGAAATCTGTAATGATTAATTTTAAGAAAAGTGAAGAAGAATAAAGTAAATTCGCTATTCATATTCATAGTGGCTTTCAATCCGCTTTTAAACCATTGTAACGTAAGCATTTCCAAATGAATTTTTAACCCTGTAAGTTGAATCAAGTAGGCTTAATTTTATTAGAAATAAATTCTTAAGAATATAAAAGAAATCTTAATTGTTCCTTTTTTTCAGTTAATGCTTTCTTTTTTATATTTTTAGAATCCATGAATATTGATTGTAAATATAATGGACTGTAGATGATTAAAATTCAAAGTAAGAGATAAACAAAGTAAGATCTAACTATCCTAACTTGTCAGATTTTTTAGCAAGTGGTATTAAAACTATACTGTGCAGGAAAAAGTAGGGTATGGATTATTAAAGCTATATTATCTAAGAAAAAGTAGGGTAATATTGGGTAACTAATATTCGAAGACCTGGTGGAGCTATACCCATAAATTTTAGGATTTAACAAAGATGTTCATTGTTCAGTTTTGAACAATACATCATATTTGAAATTTCATAACTATATTGCTTTTTTTTATAAATATTTCTTTCTTTCTGGAAAAAGTCAAACCACCTGTTTTTACCTCACTAGTTGAGAAAAACCGGGCACATATGTTAACTCTATGAGAAATAATTTAGAAATACTTAAATTTCAGTGAAAAAGTAGAAGACATTTCTATTTTATATGAGGATTTAAGAAAATTATGCATGCAAGTTTCATGTGATGTAGTCTAATCTATGCTCAAGGAGGAGAGAGGGATATTATCCTGGGTCTGAGATCGCTGTGGGACCATCCAAAATAGTTTATAAAAATATAGTGGTTATTAATTAGTTTTTTAAAAAAAAGGGAAATTGTCTTTTATGTTGTGCTTTATTCAAATTGTAAAAAATAATTTTTTATTAAAACGTTCATACCTTATACAAATATAATTTAGCATCGTTTGTGCGGTGAATATTTTTTTCTGTTATTTTTATACTTTAAAATTGATATTTAATATTGTTTATTAAATCGTACAATTTTATCTGATGAACTTAAAATTAGGTAAATTTTGAAACCTAAAACAGTAATTAAGTGAGACATACTTTTAAATGTTTAAGTACTTAAAACCATTTAGAAAGAATGATGCTTCTTATTAGTCCCGTAAATGTCAAATACACGACCACTAGGTTTCACAAATAGACAGTATAAAAACCCAGTAATTATTATTATTTTTAACACAGATTTGACAGTTATAAAGTAACAGTGAAAGTTTAAATTTTTTGTCTCGTATTTGGCTCCAATATGGGCAGGTAAATTGATGCGATAAATATTTACCTCAGAAAGCAGAAATGTGTAAATTGCTTAATAATAATAATAATAAAGGATAAAGCCGCTTTGTAAAGTAATTTTTCTCAATGTAAGGTATAATTTTTTTTTTCATTTTTAAAAAAAGGGTAAATAAAACTAACCACATGAAGGAAAAAAATTCAACATTACCAAAATATAGTTATTTATTATATACTTTATATACTTACGAGAGTGGTGAGGCAGACAATAAACAAACAATATTTCATTAGAATATAAGTTATGCTTCCCCAAATTTATTCGCGACCTTGATATCTGACTGGCGCAAGCATAATTTGGCGCCGAAAGAGAATAACACTATCACAGACACAATAGATAACAATGATAAGAATAATATTGTTCTTCACTAAAATAATCAAATGATATGATTTGGGTTATTTTTCTTTGACGCAGACAAAAAAAAAAAAATTCAGTCCCTTTTGAGCTTTTAATATTTACTAAAGAGTATTTACCACAAACCACAGGAATTTCCAAAAGAATTTTACCCCGGACTACAACTTAGTTATTTCAATTCTTTGAAGACAAAGAAGGTTACAAACTATTTTTTTTTTTTCCCTCCACTCTATTGTAAAATCTAATCAACTTTCACTTCCACTTAAACGATTTACTAACGAGTTACGATTGCACTAATATATGTAATGAATGCATGATGTTCATACTCTCAAAAAAAAATATGTTTTATCGAATTTAAAAATATTTGTAATAATAACTACAATAATTACAACAATGTAACAATAATTACAGAATTATAAATAATTTCGAACTTTTCTTAATCGAATGATATGATTTGGTTCATCTTTCTTTGAGGCAGAGACAGATAAATAAAAAAACTCAGTCCCCATAAATTTTTAACACTTACTAAAGTGTATTTGCCCAAAACCACAAAAATTTCTAATCGAATTTTACCCTGGGCTAAATTGTTTTTTAAATTCCTTTAAAATAAAGAAGATTACAAACGATTTTTTTTTAAATGTAAAATCTGATCAACTTTTACTTTCACTTTGAAGTTACAGCTGCACAAAAATATGTAATGCATAGAAGTTTATGTTTAAAAAAAAGGAACTTGCTTTATCAAATCAAAAAGTAATTACAGAATCATTAATAAGTGCTGACTGAGATTTTCTCAAAAAAGTTAATAGAACAAAAATTAAATTGAAAACACAGATTTTTACATTCTCTTAAAAATAAATAAGTTAATGTTTGAAAAATAGGTAATGAGAATATTAGGGGTATACATCCAACTAGTCCGTATTTTAGGAGCTGGAAAATCCACTATTTGTAAATTCATTTTTTTTTATTTATTATTATTATTATTATTATTTTTTGTAACTTTTGAAAGAGATAAAGACAAATTTATTAACATCTTTTTAGAGCAGAAAAGTTGACTCGTTTGCAGTCAGATTTGTCTGTGAATTTTTTCTTCTTCATGCGTTTGACTTTATTTAAGTGTCTTAAATTTATGATTACAATTAAATCAGAGCTGCTATAGATAGTTACTAATTAACAGTTGTGCATTGTATAAACAGAGTTTTAGTTAGTTAATAATTAACAGTGTACATTGTGTAATGCTTTTCAAATTCTGTACAAAAAAGTGAAAAAAAAAAAAAGAAAAAAAAAAAAAGAAGAAGAAAAACTCTGTTGTTATGCACAAAAGCTATAAAACTAGGAGGTAAAAAAAAAACTATCTTCCTGCGTTTCTTTAACCAACTAAATTATTGTCCATTTCCTATTTATGAATTCTAATTCATTAAACGAAAAAAGAGAAGAAAAAGTAACAGAAATTCTCTCTTTCCTTATATATAGAAATTACATGAAACTAATGGCAAAAATCTAGTGCATCCAATAGATAAGAATGACCAGATTGAGGATGTAACTTTTATTTCAATTGAATACGTTTATAACTCTAATCTAATGTGTACCTTTCTTTAGAAAGGGCCACAAAAAATTAATTTGGTTTTCGAGGAACATAATAAATTCAGTTCTTTTTTCTTATTATTGCTAACTCAAATATTTCTTTTTTTTTTTATTGAAAACTATTAATGTGTCTAAAACTGTAGAACAAATAATAACTTCAAAGTAAAAAATTCGCTCTTATGAACCTTTTTTAATAAAAATTATTGAAGCAAATTTTAAACTTTAATCTGTGAAAAACTAATTATATCATTATTTTTTTTTACATTGTACTGTACTGTATATTACTTGCTTACACCCTTCCCTTTAATAAAAGAACTCGGTTAACAAAATCATTAACTACATGCTTTGATCATATTTCAGTGTAGAAAAAACCTTTTAAAAAATTGAAAAAATGCAAAAGATTTAAATTTTGGACTCTCAAATTAATACTACTGCATTTGAAAATTTTAATATTATAATTTCAATGTTTTTTTTTAAAGATATTTTATTTTATAACCCTCGTTGAATGTCGACCCAATTTTTTTGGGCTTACAACTACTAATGTTCAACTCCGCAGCCTTGTAGTTTTGAACCCAATCCAGAAGACAAGGGAACTCCTGGATTAAGTATTGGGGGAAATTTGCCTTAAGACTTCTTAATGGAACTAACAAACATTTGCGTTACATTGAGAGGAAGACCACGAGAACCTTCCACGGTTAGCCTGACGGCTAGGGGACTCTAACCCATGATCCGCGTACCACTGAGGATATTCCACGTTAACACTGCGGTCAGTGCAAGCCGGAAGCGGAATTCGTAACTACTGGGATTCGAACCCGGTTCACCTCATTGGAAGGCGAACGAACCATCGCCATTCTTTTTAAATTATTGAAATTATTTATAAATTTATTTGCGCAAGTTATGTAGTTCTTCATGCTGATTTGCTAGAAAATTGGGGGTCGCACATTAACCGCTCGGAAGCCAAATCCAGCTCCCGGGTTTACAGTTTGTGCATGGCTACTCTAAAAGCTATTATTATTTTCTGTTTTCACAAAGACACAATCTTTCTTCTTTTTTTTTTCTCAAGAAAACAAAGATTATCTAAATCATTGTTCCATAGTATTTTTATCTTTGTTTCATTCATTTTTTTTATTAGTATAGCAGCAAATTTGTAGCAGTTTCCTCCCCTCTTGAACTTACGTTGAAATCTCCAACAAAACCATGGTGATCCACCAGGAACATTTTGGTAAATATCGCAGAATGCTACTTAATCATTAATTATGAAAGGAAAAAAAAAAAGGTGAAAACACAAATATAGTTATCTATAAAACAGAAGAATTATCAATAAAACAAATCCATATCAACAAAAATAGGAGTCACTTAAAATAGCAGGATTGAAACATTCAATTTGCAGTTCCTTGAATTATGTTTAGTAGGTAAGGTATGAAATTAAAAAAATAATAACTTAAGTAATTTTTATTTCTCAGGAAGCTTAAGAGGACGCTATCACACCACAGGAGAAATTTATCGTCGCAATTATCTTTCACTTCCGTTACTAATTTAAAAGAAAAAAAAATGAGTTCAGGTCAGGCAAACCTATAGTAAGCCATGACGTTTCAATAATTGAAAAAAAATTTTTTTCAAATAGAACAAACTATTGGAAGATAACTTCACTATTGTATAATCCTAAGTAAAATTAATTTTTATATGGATGTCTTAAAATTTTCTTTTCAGTATTTGAAACTTCATGACTTACTCCATGTTGGAATGAGTTCACTTTTTCGATACTTTAAATTAGTTATTGATATGAAAGAGAGTTTGCGACAGGAAGTTTTTTTGTGACACGGCATCTTCTTAAGTTACTCCCCTTTGTGAACACTAAGACAGAAGTTTGGGACACCATCCAATCATGAGGTCGACCCATGACCCTCAAATCATAAAGATAATAATTTAGAAGAAAACTGATTATTTAAAAATCACGTTTCCCCCCCTCCTATTAATATTATTGCGCAGTAATTCTATCTAGCTGTTGGCGAATCAGATACAGCTTTGAATTATATAGACTCTATGGACAGCCACAGATAGTACAGGTCATCCGAAGCAATAGATTAAGATGGCTTGGCCATATCTGGAGAGGTTCAGAAAATAATGCATTCCGAATCGCCACCTTTAAAAATGCTTATATAGCACACTTTTTATACAAAGTTGTGCCATTTTTATTCGATAGTGAGTTTAGTTTATAGTTGAAAGTTTTTCAGATACAACTTTGAATTATATAGACTCTATGGACAGTCACAGATAGTACAGGTCATCCGAAGCAATAGATTAAGATGGCTTGGCCATATCTGGAGAGGTTCAGAAAATAATGCATTCCGAATCGCCACCTTTAAAAATGCTTATACAGCACACTTTTTATACAAAGTTGTGCCATTTTTATTCGATAGTGAGTTTAGTTTATAGTTGAAAGTTTTTTTAAGTGAGCAATCAATATGGGGAGAACAGCAGCAGAAAGAATGAGACAATGTAGAACTAGAATGTTCCAAGGGGGAAAAAAAAAAGATATTTGCAAAAAGAAAGATAAAGAGTATAAAACGAAAATTTATGATAACAGAAGTATTTTGGGGAAAAAAAAAAAAAACTTTAACAGAGAAATAGATAAATTTAAAAAAAAAGAAGACAAAGGAAAAATAAAAAGGCACTGATACAAGCAGTAGAAATTCAGGAAGGATATTCTCTTTATAATATTCCTTAGACATTTGGGAAAGCTATTAAAAAAGCCTCAACCGTGCATTACCTGTATCACCAAGAAAACGTTGTACTGTTCTACGCATACTCTGTAACCTTACTACCAAAACAAAAGAAACAGCCTAGTAACAAAGTTTCTGATGAAACAAAAAAACTTGCCATAACTCATCTTAAAACTTTCTTACCAGACTGGTAGAGCTGAGTGTAAGATTGTCAGAGAAAATGGACAGAAAGTCCACAAAGCTAAATGTGCACCTTGATGGAAGCATATTTCATGCCCTCTCTGTTACGATGCATTATTTAGACATAAAAAAAAAAATGTGTTATCACTATTAAAAATCTTATAATAATTTATTTTACCTTGAAATGTGATAAGTTAAAAAAAAAAAGACAGATAATGTTTAGGATGGCCCAAATCACAGAATTTAGCATAATAAACAGTGCATGCCAAAAATGTGGGATTTTATTTTCTCCCCTCTGTTACAAGTACTATTAACTTGCAATTTAATTATGAGGCTCTTTTATTATTTTATGCCAATTAATTAAACAATGCACCCTAAAGTAGCATATTCCAGTAGAATTTTTGTTTTCAAAAATATTTAGTATATTTTTTTAGAATAAAAATATTTGTGATTTTCCCTCTGTTGCGCTTGGAATTCAACCTGCTTAATTAGTGCAGACGATATTTTAAGTTACGAAATGAGACACAAAAACGTACTTTCTCTGAATAAACATATCCTTTTTTCGACGCATTCAGATTTCAAGCTGCCAAAATTAGGATCTTTTATTGCGCATTTCACCATATCGCGAGAAAATTTAAACGAATTGAAAAAATTTTTGCACGCAATTATAAATATTTATTATTTTATTTGATATATTAGTCGAAAAAAATTAATTGTAAGGTATAAAATTTTTTACATAATTTTTAAGAATATAATTTTACATGACAAAATTTGAGTCAAATCGACTGAATAGTTCCTGAGAAAACGAATTTCAAAAATGGTCATCTTTTGAAGTTAGAGTAGACCAAAACGCCCACATATGTTCTACATCCAACTACTTATCAAGTGATAGATTAGTGCTATTAACCCGTTAACCTTTGGTGCTAGATTAATTCATTCTATAGCATTAAAGCGTTGGATATACAGAAGGCTAGTCTTGAGTACTGTTATTACATAAATATTCACATTATTTTGTTCAGCTTCTGTATATGTAATTTCAAATATGAATTTTTGCCTATTCATTTCTATAATTTTTGAAAAAGAAAAGTCTATGTAGATTTAGAAATATACACATATATTTGTGGGTTGAAATTTTAGTTGTTATTTTACACAATGGAGTATTTAAATGTAATTTCTGGCTTGTACTATATTCGAGTACATTTCAAAACTTTTTAAAGACAGAAAGAAATTCAAAATATTTCATTTCTTATACATAAACTTATAGTACATGAATTCAGAAGAGTAGCCAAGATATAAATAAGAATCAAAATAACTTCCCGGGTACCTTTTCATAGATGAAGGTTGACATTGTGATATCAACTCTCCACACATTGGTGACCTTCGGACATGATGTCTACATGCCTACCTTGACAGAAACTCCTACTTTAAAATGAACACGCCTCTCTTGCCAGTAACTCCTACTTTGATGGATGGTCCACATTGACTTGCTACTTGTGACTGCGACATTGTCCTCCTCGCGCTGTTGCTACTCAGTCTTGATCACACACAACGTATACACTCAACTGCTAAAGGCAACACAAGAGCGACCACGACCATGGACTTAATGCAGCTCTCATGATCAGCACTCAAAAGTACGGTGATCTTAATACAGCTCTCCTGGCTTATCACAAAACAGCAATGAATCAACTAGTGATATCCATTCATCAAATTTTATCACAGCTAAAATTCTGGTGGGGGAGTACTGTAGTGTGTCTACCACCACAAAAATACAATGCCAATTCACTAGTATATAAGACATGTTAACTTGATTCTATGTTGGGGTACCATTTCATAAATGAAGGTTGACATTCTCGATATCTACTCTCCCCACAACTTGATTTGACAGTGGAATCATCAGCAACTAGTTTAATCCTCAAGGCCCTCGCTTGTTTTGCAAATGTGGTTAATTGATTACCTGTATTATAGTTTTTTTTCCCTATGTTACGCAATAGGAATTTTTACCAGTATGATTAAATTATAACTCATTGAAATGCATTAGTTTTCCTTTATGCAAATTGTTGCATAAAACAAAAAATAAGGTATAATTTTATAAAAATTTACACACTACTCTAAGTGATATAAAATTCATAATATGAGTTATATAACTTTGACATTAGTATAAGGAAACTAATCTGTTTAAATTTGAAAAGAATCATTTATTATTGCAACTATTACACAAAAAAACAAATGAAGTCACTATTTACAACGTAAATAAATATGAAATCTTCTGGTAATAAAAATGAAATATAACAGCAAGAGAATAAATAGTTATGATGCATTAATGACATGCTATGAAAGTAAATACATAATAAAAAGAAATTTCATAAAGGTTTTAAAATTACAAATATAATAGTAGACAGAAAACTGCACTATAATTCTCTATTAAACTTACTTAAGACATAAATAAAGCAATTTAAAAAAAAGGGATTGATCTAAAAAGAATTTATTTTATAGTAGTTAACTATTCAGTTTTTAATTTTTATCTCTTTCAGTTAGGAATACTCTCTTGACAAAACTGGTCTAAAATAATAATAATAAAAAAAAAAGTAATATCTTGACTAATATAGAATTAAGTGAGTTAACAAAAAAAAATTTCTACACTTTTTAACTCTTTGACTGTGTTGTTACTTTAGCAAGTTTGTAAAAAAATAACCTTGCAAAGCACTGGCGAAATCAAATTTTTTTTATGAAGGAAGACAACTGGACTGCACACAAAAACTGAATTCAGATTTGACAGTTAATATTAGAAAAACTGAACACTGCAGTATACCTAGAAAGACTGAAGGGGTCAGTTTGGCCCTTCCTAGATTGTTTGTGTGAAGATCAATTAGACATCCAAAATGATGAAATACAATCATAATTAATTTAATAAAAATCATATTAGAGACTTTAAATAAATAATTCCAAGAAACTGAAGTGGCAAGATATAACCTGATTCAAAACTTCTTTTGATTCAATTTGTTTATTTTTTAAGAGCATTTCCAATCAGGTAATTCATTATATGCTTGTTCATCGAAATTCTATGGAATTTTATTCGATTTGGTTAAAGAAAATGTTTGATCAAGCAAAACACTATTTTTTCAAGTACGTATAAAACAGTTTATTAGATAATTGAGTTTGCTTTTTTCTATGAATAATAATTATAGATATCTTGAAATACCCTTGCTTTTATCGAAACAGGGGTACCTTATACATACCAAAGGGTACTTTAAAACCGAAACCACCCGGAGTTATGGGATACTTAAAGAGTCACTCTGGCCCTCCCCATCATTCATTCTAGGTATAGATTCTATATATATATATATTTCTATAAGACTAACATGTGAATGATTAAATAATAAAAAGTCAGAGAAATATTCAAGATTTTCAGAAAGTTAATTTTAGAATTACAGGGCAACCAAAAACAAGATGATCCAAATCAGTCCCATCTGTCTTTCAAGTGTTAAAGGGTTATATAAATAAACAAAGTTTCAAGAGTAATAAAAATCAATAAAAGAACAGAATAAAAATAGGCTGTAAATCTATACAATGAAAGTAAAACATATTTACAATATAGAAGATTTCTTTTTTATTTTTATTTTATACACATTTTAGTGATAAATCTCATTAAATGAATGAACACAATGCAACACTCTCCTAGCTTTCTCTTAATTTTCCACTCATTTCCTGTCCATTCAAAAAGTCAAGCACACCTTTTGATATTTATAATAGTCATAAAAATAAATATAAATCAAGGAGGTATCTATTTTGATAATCTTTGCATGCGCATGGCGTGTGCTTCGTACAGAACACCATTAACTTGATAGTAATAAGGGTTTTCAGAAGCACTTAGTTCAGGCCTGTAAGCACCCATCACATTCACTTCTCTTGTCATGCCAACTTCCCTTTGCATTTCAGGCACATACATCCCATTAAATATCTCTCGCACATTTCGGGCTCTCGGGTGCATTTCTGGAATCTACAGGGGGGAAATGAAATATTAAAGAAGAGTAACGAAAATAGAACAGATAACTATATCTAGAAACGTAATAAAATAAGATATATGTTTCTAAATTTGGAGAGTTTTAGAGTCAAGAAGTCAATTAGTGTAACGTAAAGGTAGATAATGACCATGTAAAGTGCAATTTGAAACCAAATTTCTGACTAAAATCGACTTTTCTGTTTTTTTGAATAACTAAACCCTTTGAGCTTAAAGGAGTAAGCTTAATTTTGTTTTCTTCAACGTGAAGTTCATACCTTTTTCTTCAAAACATAACTCCTTATGCTTTCTTAGGACGTGAAGTAAATCACTTATGCAAAATATTCACAAATAAAAGACAGAAATTAAATATTTTAAATTCAATGAACACTTGCGGACTTTGCAATACAAAATTTTTCAATAATTATTGAACAAATAATTATCTATATTTTTTTCTTTTTGCACAGAATTATCTTTAGATAAACGTGTTTTATAAATCTGCAAAAATTTTTTTGATCAGCTCAAATAATTCCATTAATTCAAATAACAGGTTTGTTAGAAGAGGCGTATGGCGAAACACAAAAGTTTAAGGGTTACTCCAAAGGGCAAAACTATTAAAACCAGATTTTTATCAATTACAATATCCTAGAGTCCTCACTCTTCAAAAATCGCAAGACTGACCATTTTTTTTATTGCATTTGTTCACCGTGACTTAATGGCATTGGCTGAAACATTTTTTAAAAACTAGCTGAATACCAGTGATTTTTCTAAACTTCTTCCCAAACAAACTAATTAAAATTTTTAAACAGAATTGAGAATCGGGGCTGAAATTGCCCTTTGCACCAGTTCCTCAAATTTCTACAACCTTAAAGAAGTCTTTCAACTGCAGCTAATAATTAAAAAAAAAAAAAATTGGCAAAAAATAATTGCTGCCCGTCCTCATCGAACGTTTCTTGACCGTCCTCATCGAATGTTTGCTGACCGTTCTCATCGAATGTTTGCTGACCGTCCGCATCGAATGTTTGCTGCCCGTACTCAGCAAATGTTTGCTGACCGTCTTCGTCGAAAGTTTGTTGATCGTCTTCAGGAACTGTTTGGTGATCGTCCCCATGGAGTTTTTTTTCTGATCGTACTCAACTGTTTGCTGCGGCTCCACGTTCTGTTGGTGCTACAATGACTGTTCCAGCTCGACATTCGTTCCAGTGCTAGAAGATTTCTTCAAGGATTGTAACTTCTTGAACTCATGCACATTTGACTGAGAGATCCAGCTGGACATTGTTTTAGTGCCAAAAGATGCCGTCAAGGATTACAACTTCTTGAACTCATGAACTTTGCTTTGGACACGAAATTTTTTTTTTCACTTTTAGAGAACTAGGTTCTTCACCAGGTGCGTCATTGAATTTCTCGGTATTCCCTCGTCTGTGGCGGGGGAGGGATGATGCAGAGCAAGGAGTCACAAAATAGTAAGTGCGCCAAAAACATCGATAACGTGAGCAAAAGGGTAAGTTTGGCGAAGTCCCCTCTTGCTGTAGGGGTTGCATCCATCTAGGAGTCAGTTGTTGTGCTGCTTGAGAGTAGAAAGGTGACTAGGTTTGGAGACGACACCCTGGTGAGTAATTCTAGCTTCTCCCCCCCACTTGTATTCTAGAATGTTATTTAATTGTATTCAATAAAAATAGAAATAAATGTAGAAAAGGAAAAAAAAACAAAATTAAAAATATGACCACTGAAGCCGACGTCTTCAGGGGGTACCGGCCCCAGTGGCCAAAAAACAAAACCTTTTCTATCGAGGAAGAAGGCAAAAGCCTAAAAACCTTCCTCAGTACCCCGAAGGTTTTGTTTAAAAGTCCAGGAGAAAAAAACATGCAAGACATAAAACTAATACAGAAAAGAAACTCATACAACTCATCAGAAACTCAAATTCTTCAGAAAATAAAAATCAACAGAAAATAAAAACTCACATAAACAAGGTCAGACAGCGAACTCTAAAGCAAACCAAATGAAAAGGAATCACTTAAACCAAAAGAAAAACAACGCCCTCTTTTAAAATGCGCAGATTGAGAAAATGATAGGAAGAAGTTGTCAAAGAAAAATTACGTCACATATTAATAGAATGCTTAACTGGGGCTGCTCAGTTAAGTATTAATTGTATTCAAGATGTTTTAAATCATTAAACTTTAATTTAACTTTATTTAGAGTAATCTAATTTTATTTCTTATTAACATGAATGACACAAGAGATGTATCAAAAGAAGCAAATAAATGAATCGCTTCACAATTCATCCATATTAAATCTTCTGATTGGAAAATTTAATAATTTAAGCCTTCTTTTTTTTCATTAATAAATTACCCAAGAGTTTAAATAATTCTGATACAATTAATATAGAAAAGATAAGACTCAATCAGTACAATACATTTTACAAACAGTCCTCACGCATAGTAAATTATGTAAATTTACGATTTTCATCAATTTTAATTTTAAACCAAATGCAAAAGCTAAAAATAAAGAATGATAGAAAGCGATTGCTTAATCGCAGAATAAAGATGTATGTTGATTAAAAATTATTATTTCAATATTAGAACTATGCAAAGTTAAAAAAAACCTGTAAAATAATATATATGCACGTGTGTAAAAGTGGCACTCTTATATCTCCCCTTATTTTAAAGATTAAAAATCTGAATCTGTCAATAAAAAAGTATGTTTATATTTTAAAGTACATTTCTGCATTGTATTTTGCAACTTAAAATATTGCACTTACAAATTAATTAGCATATTTAATTTCTATTGATCCCATCATGAAATACTATTACTTGTAAAACAGATCAAAAGTAATTTAGGTAATCCATTTTTATTTTATGCACTGATTATAACATGGAAATTATGAAACCAATTGATAATAAAATTATATCTTTTAGAATATATTTATTGAATCACAAATTTTCATAAAATATAGAATGTTATATCAATGAAAAAAAAAATTTTTTTTTTATGACCATCACTATCTTCTTTAATTAAATTAGTATCAATTCACCTAATTCTTCAATTAAATTAGTATCAATTTCCTAGTTAAATGCAAATGCTTCTAAGTCATTAGAGGTGTTATTGATAAAGAAAAATATTGCAATTCATACCACCTAAATTTACCCTAAAAGCGGTTTGTTAGAAGTAGCCAATGTTTTAACTCAAATGATACTAAAAATTTGATAGTATAACTTATTTAATAATCTCATCTTAGGTATTACAGATATCAAGAAAACAAGCTATGTATAAATGAAAAAAAAAATGATTTTATTAATCAAACTCCTAAGATGTTTGTAATACTTACAGTATTTATTGGCGCACTTGGATCTGTTAATCCACTCCTAGGCAAAATATAAATAAAGTATATTACTGTACGTAATGAGAATATTATCAAATTTACTATCAAATTTTTAAAAAATTATATAAAAACTTTATATCACATCATGAATTGTTCAAATGTCTCTTTGTTTTTGACAATTAACAAGAAGTAAGCATTTGAGCATGACAAGTGTCCACACAAAAGGAAACATTTTAAATAAGAGGTGTTTACTGAATGACAAAGAATTAAACAAAATATATGATACTAAATGGGGTACCATATTATTTAATAGGCTGATAGAATCTTGTAAGCATGTCTAAAATAAGAACCAAATGCTAGAAGTAGTCACCTTAAATTGTTTAAATACATGATTTACTCCTAACAACTTTTCTCTTTATAAGCAGGGGCAGTTGAATGAAAAAGAAAAACACACCATAAAACAAATATCTTGCCAAAAACTCCAACGATGCCAGTAACAAAACTACACCTGGAAAGTAAGAGAAATGCATAGTAAAAACACACAAGTCTACACAGTTGTTTCTTACCTGTTCTAAAATTGAGTGCAATGAAAAGTGTCTTCATCCAACTTTTGAAATTGAAGCATGCAAAGAGTTGCAAGGGTACCGAGATGAGAGCTCACACAAAAATTTTCCCCATTCGGCAAATTTGATTGGCTACTCGGCATAGTTACGAAAATTAAATTTTTGTTATTTTATTCAAATTTAAATTTGAATTTAGAAAATTCAAATGAAATTCTGTAAAACAAGTTTTACTTTGTTTAAGATTCTAGTTTATTTGGAGAAATAATATTGTAAAACTCTGAGAATTACTGAGCATTAAATAGCAGAGGGCATAGTCTTTAATGTAATTGAAATGAATTTTAAAAATCATCAAGATATAAAAATTGGCATATAAAATAAAACTTCGAACAAAAGAGTGAGAAGCTTGTTTGAAAGAAACTGCATCTGATGTTAGTGAGAAGCGGATCTTTCTTGTGATGATAAAAGAAAACTTTGTAGAACTTTGCATCAATAGAAATTACGTGTTCAATAAATTAGTGGGAAGCTGTTACAAAATTCCTTTGATGCTATGAGGAAAAGAAAGGTAAAGATTAATACAAACTACAAATTATCAATAGTAATTCTAAGTTAATCATTATTCTGTCATCTGTTTATAAGATGAATTTATTTTATTTATTGATGAGAAAATTAAGAATAAAGCACAGAGAAAAAAAATTATGGTAAAACTACCTAACAGTATGGTAATGACCTTTCTCATAAAAAAAATTCTGATTAATAATATCAAAATATATGGTACTTAATTTTTTCGTTCATGTGGTAACAATTTATCGAAAATTCTAAATGACCGAATTCTGAAATTCGAAAATGCTGATTTACCAAAATCTTCAGAAACATGTTAAATTTTATCATATTCTGGGATTTCTGACCATACTTTTTTTTAAGTGAGTCCGTTTCCTATATCTCTATGTATTTTCTAATTGTTCATTTTTTAAACTCAGCAAATAAATAGTTTTAAATAAATTCCGTAAATTTTTTATTCATCATTAATTTTATACTCATTTTTTTCTTCAAATTTTTATCACTTAAAATATATTTTCACTTAAAAGCACAATTCTCAGAATATTTATTTTATTCCTATCTGAAATAAGACTAGATTTACTGTTTACGAATTATTTGTAATTCGACCTGCTGGATAGTGAAAATTTATGTTTTCAGTTGCAAATATATATATTTTTTTAAATATTTTTTCATAAATTGGTTCATTGTTTTATTTAAATATTTTAATATACAGTCAAACCTCGATATCTCGAACTTGAAGGGAGAGGAGAAAAAATTCGAGATACCGAAAATTCGAATTATCGAAAATCGCATGTTACCGATGGTAGAATAAAGAAAAATGCTCTTTACATACTTTATTTATTATTCCATATTTATTCTAAAAACGCTTTTTACACTTTCATTTAAAAAAAGATTCAATTGTTGTTTGCTTTAGAGATGTGTAAGAAAGTTTGTCTATAACACTTTCTAAGTGGACTATAGATTTAAATGTCTCCTCTGACATATTCGGCTGCCTCTCAATAAATCTCCTTACAGTGTCCACTGCAGAAAGTGCTTGTTTGTTAGTAACATTAGGCAGCAAATCTTCGATTTCCTCATCCTCTTCTTCTGATAGTTTATAAGAAGCTTTCGTTTGAGCAATGATATCATTGTCATCCCACTGACCACACACTGTTACTGCATCATCTACGTTTACAAAGTCATGAAATTCCATGTCATCAAGATTCATGAGTCCGGTCAATCTGTCCCAATCACTTTCGGTGTAGTTTTCAGCAGAATTAACGATATTGATTGTTTGACTACTTTCGTGATCTTTAATGAATCCAGCCTTCTTGAAGCCATTAATTATCGTAGAGGAAGACACATCATTCCATGCCTTGTCAGCCATTCGCATAGCTTGTAGAACACTAACACCGGATGGTAAAACCCCATCTTCCATTTCGGACAACATTTTTTTAACCACTTGATGACGATACTTTACTTTAAAACTTTGGATGATGCCCTGATCAAGTGGTTGAAGTTTTGAGGTAGTGCTTGGGGGGAGAAATTCAATTTTTACGTTTTCCATTTTAGGTATGGTATTGTGGCCCGTACAGTTATCGATGAAAAGCACAATTTTCCGTTTTTCTGTTTTCATTTTCTTATTTAAATTTTTAAGCCAGCTTTCAAAAAGGTTTGATGTCATCCAAGCTTTTCGATTAGCTTCATATTCTAAAGGAAATGATTTTATGCCGCTGAAACATCTTGGTTTTTTCGATTTCCCTATCATCAACGGTTTTAACTTTTCTGTTCCATTCATATTTGCACAAAACAATAAAGTTAAACGCTCTTTACTTCTTTTGCCTCCATGACATGCTTCACCCTTTACATGCATAGTTTTGTCTGGGGTGCATTTAAAAAAAAAGTCCAGTTTCATCCGCATTGAAAACGTCTTTTTCGTCGTAATCCTTCACGATCAAGCATATTTTCTTCCTAAATTCTTCACAAACTTCTTCGTCTACGCAAGCACTTTCACCACACATTTTCAGAAATGTAATGTTGTTACGTTTTTTAAAATTTTCAAACCAGCCATTACTTCCTTTGAAATTTAAGTGGCCTAATTCTTTTGCGAAAGATTCAGCTTTTTCTTTGATTACAAGTCCACCTAGAGGGATGTTTTGACTTCTACATTGTGTAATCCACATCATAAGGCCCTTCTCCATATCGGGAAATTCACAGTTTTTTAACTTCTTTCGCTTGCCTAGGCCATCCTCGAACTTTTCTAAGATAACTGCTTTATTTTTTAAAATTGTTGAGAGCGTACTGCTTGGAATTCCAAATTCCTGTGCAATTTCCTTTTTCTTTTTAAAATTTTTTTCAACTTCATCAATGATTTTCTTCTTTATTTCTATGGAAAGCGTGTTTAATTTTCGTTTGCTAGCCATTTTAAACAAATGACTCGCCAAAGATCCAACATCTAAGTGCTCTAATTTTTTAATAACCAAGAAAGGAAACTTTTTAGGAGGTCCCTTGGTCTAACAAAACAGGCATGCATTCACAGGTATCTTTCACCCCTTGTTACAATGATAAGAAATTTTACAGTGTTCTTGGAAGCCACCCACCCTTTTGATTCTTGTTCATGGGGTCATTTCTGGTTTTCTTGAGACCACTCCCCGAGAAATAACCTTGCAGAATAACAGGACAAAGAGAGCATAGATGGTCATTGAATTGCAATGACAACTGACTGAAAAGAGATAAGGAAACAATAAAGCAAGAATTTCTACTTGTGGGGTTAAGAGAAGTGATTTCAATGTGTTACTGTTGTCTTTATGTCCATTTTTTTTAAAAAAAAGTTTATCATTATGAGAATTGATCTTCTATTCTTAAAATGTTTGATTTTTTTTAGAATATTTTTTTTATTTTCAGAAAAAAAAATCTACCATTTATGGAAAAAAAATTCAAGTTATCGAGGGAATAGAAAAAAAAAATTCAAGTTATCGAGGGAATAGAAAAAAAAAAATTCGTGAAATCAAGTTTTTCTTAACATTGAGTGTATAGGAAATTTGGAGGGAATTTTTTTTCCTTCGAGATATCGAAAAATTCGTGAAATCGAGGTTCGAGTCAGCGAGGTTCGACTGTAATAAAAGTAAAGCATTCCCACATGAGCCCATTGTGTACCAGAAGATTCTGAATGCTGAGGATCTACAATGTGGCAACTGCTGATGGTATCGTGGCAATGTGGTCAGCATTGCCCACAGACAGCCTTTACTCCCCAGACAGACTGATACTCATTAATCTTAAGCAGAAGGCTTCAAGTCAACTCCATGCATAACATTTTAGATCTTCGCAACTGTCCAGTGCCTTACTCATTGACCAATCGCGGCACCTTGACTAGAATAATTAAGTATGAAATCGTTAATTTAGTAATATATTGGTAGAAAAAGATAAAATATTGTGAACATATTAGCAACAGAATAATATTTTTTTGTTGTTGAAGCTATTGAATTGCGTATATTTATTTATAATTCCGCAAAATGGGAATTTCCCCCCTCCCAAAAATGTAAGTTCACGATGTCCCTGAAGAGGTTTCTTGGTGGCTGAGGGTGCTGGTACATGTTAAATTTATCATCACATGTCTGAATGAGTGGCAGAAAAAATTCTTAAATTAAGTTTTATTTGATTGCTTGAATTGATAGTCTGATCATGGAAAACCAACCAGTCTCAGAAATTTGGCTAGGAAACACTTTAAAATTATACAACTTAGATCTTTTTTCTTGTGACTTCCATATTTTTGGTGGTTTGAAGAAAGACATTGGTTGATGCTGATATTGTTTGAACTATGAAGTACAAGAGTGGGTGAATTATAGATCAATAAGCAACATTATCTCTTTCAATAAGACTGGAATTAAGCATATCGTTTCTCAACGGGATATATGTATCAACACATTGGTAATTAATTTAGAATATAAAAACAGAATGCAATGTCACTTTAAAGCAGATGTTTTGTTTTCCTTTGTCTGCTTTTAAAAAATAATGTAAAAAAAAATTTAGATTATATTTTGTTGCAACACAAAATTTTACACCTAGAAAATATACAATATGCCCAATTTTACATCTTCAATAATAAAACAGCAAAACAATAAAGAACAATTCTACAAGGTAATATAATGACAATTTTTAGTAAAAGCAAACTTATTTTTTTAGAAAAAATCAGGACAGCTTCATAGTACGAAATTCAAATTTGAAAAAAATTTAGAAACCATAATTATTTCAAGATAATAAAACAATTGAACTTAAAGTATTCCATTCTACATGAATCCTACCAGATTAAGTGAAGTTATATAAAGATTTTACATCATTAACATGAAAAAAACTATATGGAAAATTTATAATATGTTGAAAAAAATGATCACAAACCTGATATGGAGATCATTAATTCTCTTTGAAATAGGCATTAATTCACAACAATCCTCTTCACATCTTGGGCGTTTTCTGCTATGCACAAAAAGAGAATGCTTTACAAAACAACATTTCAAATTAACATTATAGCTTTCAATTTAGAATTGTGAGAAAAAAAGGCAAAGTAATTTAGAAGCAATGCTATATGCTTAAAATCGATCTAGTAAACTCTGTTGACACTACATGGGTCAGAAAATGTTTCTTAAATGATGGAAGAAATCAGAAATAGATCAATTCTTTTCAAAAATTGTCAGATTTTAAAAAGTTAATGACGTTATAAAAGTGTTTTTAATTAAACTTTTTGCAATTAAGAGTAACTTTATAATAAATAAAAATATAAACATTTCCTTTTAAACAGAATCCTGTCCAAAAAAAGGAGAAAAAAGTTCATGATAATTAAAAATGTATATGGATTTGATTTCTCGTGAGTAGCGAGAAGATGATGATAAAGACATAGATATAAAATTTGTTGAATTTTAAAACAGTCATCTTTTCATTTTGAGGGTTAGCAAAGCCAACTGTCAACCCAGTTTATAGCCAAGATATTAATATTTGCTGCAACTTTGTTCCAAATCTTTAAAAATACCAATTTTGAAGCATGTTCCACTCTCTCACTACATAGAAGCAAAGTTAGTTATCTGATATAACCGGTGGAATATTTTTTCTGGCTTTAAATACAGGGTATCTGCTACATTTTAGATTTTCAAATCCATGACTAATACCAAGAATTTTTTATTACTTAACATCGCTATTATTTTCTCTGGCAAAAACACATCAATAAATTTAAAAAAGCATTATAATAACATTAATTAAAATGATAGGTATAACCAAAACTGTAATACTCTTCATCTTCATATTTATAGATTTTAAATTTAAAAAACAGAGTAAAGAAAGAAATGAAGCAATAAAATAGCTGACAAATTACAAAAGCAAATAATTTTTTTTTTCTTCTTTCCTGTAGAATTATATACTTTTTTTGTTCGTTCATCAGAAAGGAAAGAAATACTACTGATTTTTCTGTTCTCATTTAGGAATAAAATAAATTCGCTAATGACTGGCTTGCTTCAGCTAGAATTTTAAATTGATAAAATAAAAAAAAAGAAAGAATAAAAATTCTAAAATTACGGAAGTTTAAAAGATAATTCGCTCTAGAAATGGTGTATTTTCTTTCATTTCTTGAAAGAACACCATAATTTTCAACGAACATGATAAAAATAATTTCTATATTAATAATAATGACTGAGAGTGGTGATATTGTTACAAATTCGGAACACTATAAAAACTGGGGGGGGGGGGGAATTTCCATATTCAAAATTAAATTTTTCGGCGACCTAAATCCATGACTTTCCATGATTTTTTAGAAAAAATAGTTTCAATCATGATATTTCATGACAAATTTAGTTCTATACCATGACTTTCCAGGTGCGCAAACCTTGTAAATAGCAACGAAAATCCAGGTCAACATTTACAGAATAAAGAAAACAGTTAAGAGGTTATATACATCTCACATTGCTCATTCAGGTTACAGTGAATGAATAATTGCGCCAGTTCTTCATCAGTAGAAAATTCCTGTAGCAGAATTTTTTCATGGTTTCTGTGAAAAAATTCTCTAGCACTAATATCTTTTTGCAAGATACTTTTAATAATAACAATCATATATGTAACTAATTTAAAAGAACTAAAGCCCTGAGTTTATGAAGAAGAAAAAACTGTATATATATTTTTTAACTGAATATGTAATATTTTCTTTCATTCTAATATTATAGGGTATAAGAACACTAATTGTTTCTTTTTTTGCATTTTGTAAATCATCCTCACATTAAAAGAATAGTTAAAATTTGCGAAGACCGTGGCAGTAAAACCAACAACGAAATCACATAAAGTAGTAAATAGTAGTTTATGGTTAGAATCGTAAATTACAATAATAAAACCTTGCTAAAACTGTTATCAAATAGAAAATTTAAAACCAATACAGTCTGCAGGTCAAATTTGCGACAGTACTTTTTAAATAAATTATTGACCAGATTTAAGCGAAAAAAGGAAACAGCTGCAAACAGGCAATAAATTATTTAATACTGTGTAACTATTTTACTATATGTTCAGTTTCCTAGAAGAAAAAAAAACTATGGGATTTACGAAAAAAAAAATGGGAAATGCCTTGTTAAAATTAAAACCATAGTACTAATTTTCATATAAAGTTGCATGAATAGGACTCCATACATTTTGAAGAAAATAACTAACTCTCTAAAATAATTTTAATAAATAACAAAACTCTCTACTATTTTGGCACCTATACCAAGACAACATATCAATATTAGAAAAGAAAGATGAACAAGGCATTTAATATGTTTCAATATTAACCTAAATTTCATATAAAAAACACTTATTTCTATTATTTATTTTAGTTTTCATGTAAAATTTAATATTATTAGCATTAGCCATACCTGCAGTGTGTCATAGTTTCTGATTATAAATAGATGGCTCAAAAATTTAATTAAATATTTGAAATTTTTCTATCATTTAGCTAAAAAAGAAAAAATGTTGATTTTTATCCAATCAGTTCGTAAAAATAATTGAATTTAAAAAAATTCCACTAATTTACAAGGACAAAAACCTGCTCGCTCATCGCCTACATTTGTTGATCTAAATTCTTTTCTAAATCGTAAATAAATAATAATAAAGTGGACATTAAAAATTGGATATGAATGAACTGTATATTCTAAATAAACTTAAAAAGTGTGTGACGTTTCAGAAAATGCAATCAAATTTTAAACAGTATATAAGCCGTGTTAGTTCGCAAAATGAATTCAGTTCTGCTGAATTAAACTTTTACGATATTTCTAACTTCCTTTTTGATGCCAGATATTACAGTATCGAACTTTGAAGATGCCAGATAATAAAGTGTAAAACTTAAATCTAGGAAAGAGGAGGAACGATTGATTGTAACCGTATCTCTTTTCATTTCCCATGTCAACACGTGTGGATGTGGTTGTGGGACTCGTTGATGGGACTCGTTGCTTGACTAATATTTACAAATATTAAAAATGCCAGCTAGAATGCATCGCAAACAAACCAAGCGAGTTCATTGTCGGATAAAATACAAGAGAATAAAGAAAGCAGCTGATCATAAACGTAAGCTTCGTCGTGAACAGAAGAAAAATCCTGATAAAAGGAAGCCTAAAGATATTGGCGTTCCAAACAGTCTTCCATTTAAAGATGAGATTCTTAAAGAAGCTGAGGTGAGAAAACAACGTGCAAAGGATCTCCGCGAAGCACAAAAGGCTAGTAGACTGAAACAACAGATGGAAAATCGAAGACTTGAAGAACTCGTTGATGAAGCTGTTATGAAGGATACTGAGTATGAATGTAATATTATTGAGCATAAAAAAAAAGAAAAGAAAGTGAATAGTGAAAACTTCAAGTCATATTACAAAGACTTGAAAAAAGTAGTCGAAGCAGCAGATGTTATTTTGCAAGTTCTGGATGCCAGAGATCCTTTGGGTAGTAGGTGTCCACAGATTGAAGAAATGGTCATCAGCAGCGGAAAGAAGCTAGTGTTGGTATTAAATAAAATCGATCTGGTTCCTCGTGCAAGTCTTGAATCTTGGCTAAAATATTTACGTCAAGAACTGCCAACTGTTGCTTTCAAAGCTTCAACGCAATCCCAGAATACAAACCTCTCACAATCTAAGGTTGCTGCTATTCATATCAATGAAAGCTTAAAGCAATCAAGCAGATGTGTTGGCGCTTCTTTTCTGATGAAAGTGCTAGGAAATTATTGTAGAAGCCAGAATATTCAAACCACAATAAAAGTGGGAGTCGTTGGCTTTCCTAATGTCGGTAAGAGCAGTGTCATCAACAGTTTGAAGAGGTCGAGATCATGTGGTGTGGGTGCTACAGCAGGTGTGACCAAGTCTGTTCAGGAAGTATCGTTAGATAAGCACATAAAAATCTTGGATTCTCCTGGTGTTGTTTTTGCAAAAGATGGCTCCGCTACGACGTTAGCACTGCGGAATGTTGTTAAAGTGGAAACATTAAAAGATGTTATCACACCCGCTGAGGCTATCATACAAAGAGCAGATCACACTCAACTTCGTCTACACTACACCTTACCCGAGTTCACGTCGACACATGAATTGTTGTGTTTGTTAGCAAAAAGAATGGGCAAATTTAAAAAGGGTGGCATTCCCAATGTTGAGGAGGGTGCTAGACGCCTAATTAATGACTGGAATAGAGGTTATATAAAATATTATACCCATCCTCCTGAGGTATTCAAGCCATCTACATACATAAACACAACTTATGTTGCAGAAATGAGCAAAGCGTTTGATATATCTAGTCTGGAAGTAATGGAACTTGATTAATTTCCTAAATATGACAGCTATTCTGAAGTTTAAGACTGCAATATTTTTATTTATATCTTTTTTTCTTGGGTTTGCTCCATTCCATTACTTTTCAATTTGTTCAATCATTTTCCTATCTTTATGTTGGAATTAAAGCTTAGAAATAAAGAAACGATTTGTTTATGGAAATTACTGAACTAGAACCGAGCTATGAACTAATTACTGACGTTGGACTCGAGCATTAATGTCTGGTTCTTCAATTCAAATTCTTAAAACAAGTATTTTATTCATTTTTCCAAATTATTTGTATTGGTTTTGACATTTCCTGATTAAATTTATAATTTCTGCCACACTATAATTGCATTCATACATTAAAAATCAATAGTTATTGTAGTCACATCCAGTAGAGAAAGTTTTAAATATTATAATTGCATTTTTATCTTAACTTTAAAGTAAAACAAAAACTTTAAATTCTACTAATCAATGAATCATTGAAACTGTAACAAATATAGCAATAAAATTTAAAATAATTTCTCCCAGCATAATATCATCATCATAAATACTATAATCATTTACAGAAAATAAAAAATTTTCATGGAAAAATAAATTTAAACAGTAAATAAGTTTTTGAAATGTAAAATAAGCATCTGTTAAACAATAAAAATAAGATCAATGTATAAAAAGTAAATTATTTCAATTGCACTTGATATATAGTTAAATAATTTATTTTTTTAAAAATTCTAATATCATTGCAAAATTTTCATGGAAAAATAAATTTAAACAGTAAATAAGTTTTTGAAATGTAAAATAAACATCTGTTAAACAATAAAAATAAGATCAATGTATAAAAAGTAAATTATTTCAATTGCACTTGATATATAGTATATATATAGTTAAATAATTTATTTTTTTAAAAATTCTAAAATCATTGCAATTCTTGATAAAGTTTAACTCAAAATATTAAATAGTAACATAATAATGTTAAAATGACCAATTACATCTTACAAAAGTGAATTAAAAATGTTATTGTGTTTGTTTGTTTTTTTAACCAATATATGATATGAATATATTTAAGTAGTAGTGTTATTTTTAATTATATAGCAAAATTTAATTGCAGATATCAATCTTGCATATAAGTGGAATAACCAATTTAAAGAAATTTTCAGATTTTTTATGACAAAATTGATACCAGTTATTAAATTTTTCCTGTTGATTACGAATCTTGCACGAGTTAAAATGTTTCATTTCCAATGAAAAAAATTTTTTTTTAATTGATGGCATTAAGTTCATAGATTTTTCCCGAGACTGATTTCAGTCCTCAAGACTGCAGAGTGGCACCCATACTGAAAATGTCTCTTACTTGCATCTTTCTCTTTATTTATTATTATCTATATATATCAATAATAATAAATAAATTAATCTGTTGTATAAAGAGAAAAATTATTCATAATTCATTAAGTGACTGGTATATTTCATAAGTCGATAGATGAAAATCTAATAATTCAGTCAGAAAATTCAGTCCTATATTTTCTTGCATCGGCTACGGCTTGGGTGCCTTCACTAATAACTCAGACGTATGAAGACAGTTGCATTTTAGATAATTTAAAATTCGTTTAAAAATTAATATGTGGTTGTAAAACATTTGATTGAAATTAAACGTAAAATGTTTAGCAAAGTAACTAAATTACAAATATTAATTTGAGATTTATTAGATAGCAACCATTTAAAGAGACAATTTTAAAATTTTGTATTAAATTATAAACTTTGACTTAATTCAAATTTTGTTTTGGGGAAAATGTTGTAAATGAAGGATTGCTATACTAACAGAAAAGAATACTATCATTTTTATTTAATTAACTTATTGATTTGTTAACTTATTATTGAGTTATTATTAATTGTTAAGTTATTATTGATTAATTAACTTATTGATCATTTTTATTTATTAACTTATTTACAGATATTTAAAAACTGTTTTTAATTGGGACTATGTGTTGATAAGCTTGAAAACAATAAAATGTAAAAAGTGTGTTAATGAGTGAACGTGTGTAAATTAGTTCAGTACAAGACAGACTTTTTATTAAGTTCGGTATGTGGAATGTCTTTTTTTTTTCTCCCCTCATTTTTGCGCTGAAACAAATGGTACCACCAATGATTTCCCTCGCTTTTGCATAACTCGAAAAGCACCAAAAACCTATGATCCCTTACCGAGTGGTAGAAACATTTACTTGAGCCCAGATGAAACGGTTAATGACTTTTACTGTGCAAAGAAGAGTGGTTAAAAAAAAAGGATTAAGTGATTTCCTAATTTTTTTGATCTACTGTCTATGACAAACTAACAAAATCTAAATGTGTGTGAAATCCACAAAAAGAATTAAAGTATTGAACACAGTGACATTTGAAAAAACTGCTGAGCTTCAAACAATTACACGTTATTTATAAGATTCGAAATAAAAGTTAATGCCTAGAGAGAATGTGATAAAAATTTATGTTTAAAGATTAAGAAATGAGAGTATAAAAAATAAGATTAAGCTATGTCCTCCAATATATATATATCAGAGATCTCCTTGGAATAAAAAAGGGCGCGGCGTTTCCTCACAGATAAGTGTACTTTGAGTTTTGAAGAGACACTCTCTTACCACTATAAAAATGTATCAAATCACGTAATATTATGTAATAACTAAATTTGATCCACAACAATTTTTAAATTACCCTCTTATATTTAATGTAATTATATAATTCAATTAACATCAAAAAGTAGTTATAGCACATTATCGAAACAAGACAATAATTCGTAGTTTATAAAAAATAATTAAAGCCATGCAACAAGACAATTTCTGAGCATAAACTATTTTCAAAAAATGTAAAATAATTTATTTTTTTTAAATCTAATCATTTGGCAACTTTTATCTATAATTTAAACTGAAAATTATTGAAACAGGAGTATTTAAAGGTACTTTTTAAAAAAAAAAAACTGTATTTAGTTAAAAAATTATTTCTGAATTTAAAATAAATTAAAAAATTTAATAATATACCTTCTTAAAAAAGGGAAGCTTATAAATAAGTTATTAGTATAAATACAGTTGGGAATAATTCTAACAAAGTAAACAATTGTAATAGAAAGTAGAATTAAACCTAATACACAGATAATTTAAAGTCAATTGTTTATATTTTTAAAATGGAATATGAGTATGAATTCCAGCCAAAACTATGCAATTAAGCGGGTTATTCGCTTAAAAGGGGCGTGCAATATTCTAAATTTACGAAAAATTTTACTTTTTAATGGTATTTAACCCACTGACGGTTATGCACGTATAAAGTCGTATTTTAACCTGCAGTCTTCACTGCATAGCAAAACCAGTTTTCCCATGTTAATGGATAGGGGAACTGCGTGTAAGGGAGAAACATTCTCCCAATTTCGCCCATTTCCTTAACCTCCAGTGGGTTAATGCATAGTATAGCATTTTGATTAAATAAACTCAGTTTTATGATCAATAAACAATTATAATTAATCTGTGTTAGTATCAAAAACTGTAAATGCCATTTAAAGTTACATAAAAATAAATCAATGTTAGTGAAAAGTATAATATAGGAACTTAAATATTATTTGATTCCTTCCAAAAAAAAATCTATAGTTGAAAATTGTTCTTATACCCGTTTAATTTGTCAATGTATCAAAATAAAATTTTTTTCTTTCAGTTTCTACTAAAATTTTCGTGCCTTGCGAATTGCTTTCAAAAAAAAAAAATTTCTAATTTTCGAAACTTGAGAAATTCCATAATAATGTGCGATTTTCTTTGAGGATTTTTTAAAATTTACTGTTTCCAAGAATCATAATTTTTCCCCCCGATTAAACTCATAGTTATTCACTGAATTAAGCAATGGTTACTCTACTTAATAAGAAAGACACACTGTACACTACAGTAATGTTAGATTATCTTATTATAGCTAACAACGCAAGTCTTGACCACAAAACAACTCAATCTGTACTTTTTTAAAATTCTAAATAATGTGTGAGTGAAGTAAGTCAATGAAGAGTAAACCCCCCTTCATTTACTTCAATGTATAACTGGCAGCAAGATTTACATGGAAGAATGTTTCAACTTTGACGCCTGTTTAGGAAGTGCTTATTGAAGTGACTACCTATTGTACCCTTATCTTAACTGAAAAAGCGGAAATTCTTTTTTATAATTGGTGAAACATTCCTCAAATATATATATATTCGTTTCAGTACCTCTTTATGCAATTAGGTTGGGACAAAAAACAAATATCCGTTTGAACAGGGAAGTTTAACTAATCTACTTATTTATACGTTGAAATATTTTTATTATCGATCAAATTTAGTTTAAATTTTACTCACCCTATTTATAGTTCTTACATAAATATTAACAATTACTTCAAGAAATCTTGAAACATTCAAACAAACTTATTGATTATTTTAATTCCTAGAAAAAATATTTTTTGCCTTTGGCACTCAGAAACTATTATTTCATGAAGAAAAAAAATTTGATTTTCAAACAAATTTTATTATGAAAATGTTGGGGGGGAGGGCAATAAAATTTAAAACTTATTTGCATTTACGAAACCAGTTAAGAATATTTTTTTCTTCCATTTAATATTACAGTTTATCTTTGCATTAAAATTGATTCTAAAATATGGATTTTCATGGATACACTACATCAACTTCTTTCCTTTTCCTGTCAATATGATATTCCCCCCCCCCCTTTATTCCCTGAGGAAAGTTTTCGTTATCCATTCCTAAGCATTACTTGGAAGAAATATATCATGTGCTTCTTTGGCCAGTATCCCGTCTAAAGCAGAGTTTCGGTTATTCTGATTGGCTCAACAGGAAAAGAGCTCCTCTTTCCTTTCAATTGCATCATCAAACAATCATTGCTGTTAATCGTCTAAGTGTAATTTATTTTTGTCGAGTTAATATATTGATTAATAATATAAATTTATATTTCGAAAAATAACGAGTTGAAACTCGTTTTAAATTAGTGAAATCACTAATTTAAAAAGCGTTAGTTAGTTGAGATTTACGAATATCATTTTTGTCTTTTTTTCCTCGTGTGTTACTTCTTATAATGTAAGTTTCTTTCTTTATTTTTCGAAAATTTCATTACGGGTAATTAAGGCGTAATGTTTCTTCACATAATTTTTGCTATTTTTAAAAGAGCAGCATTAAAAATTTAGAATTAATGTAAGTTAATTTAAAATTTATGTTTAAAATAATTACCACTTATCTATTGATTTTTCATAAATATATTCAAAATTCTCTTTAGAATGTTTAAATATAAAAGGAAAAACGTTAAATAATAATAATTATTTTGAGATTTAAAAATAAGTTATGGATACTGTATTTTTATTTTTACTCCTAATTTTTATTTTTACTTACGTTTGTATGCCTAATAATTTAAATTTCTCATCTTTTCATTTTAAAAATTTTATAACATGTAAATAAAACGAAATGTTTCTTTACTTTTAATTACTGTTGTTTTCAAAAGTTCAGCATTAAACATTTAGAATTATTATAAATTTGTGTTTAGAAGAATCATCACTTACTTGCCTAATATTTTTTTAATATCAGAAAAATTCTTTTTAGAATGTTAAAAATTATGCATTAAGAATAAATTATGTTTTCATATTTAAAAAAATATTTATTTTTTACCTTTGTGGAATTTAAATTCAATCTTTATTGTGTAATATATATATATATTTGTAGTTGAATTGAAAGTATAGTATACTATATGCCAAAAAAAAAGGTAAAATTTTTACGTTTGCTGAACTTTGATTTTCGAATAAACAGTTGCATTTGTTCTAACATTTACACACTTCAATGAAGATTCCAAAAGTAAGTCTTTATTTATGTTCATCCTATGATTTGCCTTTCTATTATTCTTGTTTCTTTTATTTTTTTGGTTTTATTCTTGAACTTGTTTATTCCTATTTAAATATTCGGCATGCGATTTTTTTTCCTATCTCTCTTACCTGTTCTTTCGATTCTCTACCCATTCGTGATTTCACGACGGTTGCACCGTTCTTTTTCGGTCCTCTGCTCTTAAAGGACACCTTTTCTTTGCCCACAAACCCCCTCTCTGTCGTGATGTCATGTTCGGGTTACTCTTCTTTCCTCCAACCTCTTGGCGGCCTTTTTAGATAGGTCACCAAAAAATTGGTGACACTTGCCCTTGCTGTAGATAAGATAAAAATCCCTTTTTATCCAATCGGTTTGTAAAAATAATTGAATTTTTAAAAAAAATTCGCTAATTTACAAGGACAAAATCCTGCACGCTTTTCGCCTACATTTGTTGATCTAAATTCTTTTCTAAATCGTAATTAAATAATAATAAAGTGAACATTAAAAATTGGATATGAATCAACTGTATGTTCTGAGTAAACTTAAAAAGTGTGTGATGGTTCTGAAAATGCTATCAAATTTGATACAGTATATAAATCGTATCAGTTCGCAAAAATGCCAGATAATAAAGTGTAACGCACTGTTTTGAATGCCAGCCTTTTTATAACCCTATACTTTGGTTATTGGCAGAAATTGATGATCGCCAAGCAAATTCTGATGCCAAGAGCTTGAATGTCCGATTTTTGAGTGTGAGCGAAAATAGGAGTGATCTAACATTGTTTTGGAAAAACATTTTTTTTTAAATGGAAATTTACTAAATTATCTACAATATTTTTTTTCATTCAAAGAGATTTGCAGATGCGGGACATAAGTATTGTATCTCTTGCTGAATTAATATAAAATGGTTCTTATACTTTTACTTGATAGCCATATATCACAGCTACCTCACTGCTGAAATCAGTTGTTTTGTATGTATATTTTCCTTTCATATCTTCGTTATTTATACGTATTTTAATAACTTTTGCATGATTATTAATTTGGTATCACTTTCATCAATTTTCATGGCATTATTGTCGGATCATTGTTTTGATTAAGACAAATATTTTTTTTTGTTAATTATCCAAATTACTTTTTGTTTTGTTTGTAGTGAATCAAACAATTGCAAGAATATTTTTTAATAATTTACCCCGACCTGCCCTTATTTAGGTCATACAGGTAAATGTTTATTAAAATCCAAAAAAACAGTACAAACATAAAATACATATCAGACATGGCAAACAGCCACGTTTGTTATGTATTTCATGTCTGATATGCACATGGCAAGTGCATAGCAGCAAAAAGCATGTAAGGTGAAAAAAACATTAAAACGGCAAAATATTATAAGTGTCAGTTAAAAGAACAACATAGTATAACTTATTAAAACTGTACTTTTAAAACCAATTAAACAGTACAAAAGTAATTACAATATAATTGGAGCAAGTTAAAGTAGAAGAGTTTATAAAATACATAATAAAAGTTACAAAACTATAAGATCAATAAAATTGAGACACCCAAGTTGGAACGAGCAGCTTTCGAGACCATTAAAGACCGTTCCCCAATACATCCTGTAAAGTTTGTTTAATAATCTTTTTTATGATATTTCTGCATGTTGCCTTAGGATAGCATTGATGTTGACTAATATTATTAAAGTGATTGCCCTGGAGTGTCTGGAATTGAGAACAATTCATTAACAAGTGATCAATAGATTGGTATTCACCGCAGTAATTACATTCTGGAGTTTTGTGGAATAAATTACATTGGTGTTCTGTCTCCAAACACTCAGTGGCCTGTTAAAAATTTATTGAGATAGAAATTTGCTTGTAGTCTATTTAATTTCGGGTCTTTAAAAAATTTGAATGTCCGTCTCCCTTTCTCGGAACTCTGCCATTCCAACCCCCAGCGCTTCATACTATATAATTTAACCTGAGTTTTAATTTGGGAGATGAAGCTTGGGACCTCAAGGGTGATTTGGCAGAGATCAGTGGCTTTCTTAGCTGCTCGATCCGCCTCCTCGTTGCCTTGAGTACCTATATGAGCTTTAACCCAATTACAGAGTATATTAGGTCGCCATAATTGTTTAGTATTTTCAAAAAATTTTGAATTTGATACTGGGTTTCTTTATGCTTGCAACGAGGAAAGCGAATCAGTATAAATATCTGTCTGGCAAGATTATGAAGAATTTGAATGTACTTGTATATTATTATTTTTATTAAATTTTACATCCGTTAAAGAAAGTTTTAGATTTGTGTTTACTTTTTTTGTTGTTGTGACATTTTTAAAACTAACTATTATAGTTTAGAAAAATACGAAGAGACTAATATAAAATTTGAATAGTTGAGAAGAAGTACAAATATGTAACAATTCTAACGCAAACTGTGTCTTCATGTTTTGTATATCTAGTTCTTTTAGTTTTGTTGCAGGTTATGACTTTCTTTTCATCCAGTGGTAAGTTTCCCGTATTTTGACGGATTTCCGTCTTTTTAAAAAAAAAACGAAGACGGAGCGAAACGGAATATTACTATATATTACTAAGTTCGTTATGTGATAGACAGATTCAGTGGGAAAAGTACCAAACGACCGATTCATTAAAATGGATGAGTATCGATATACTGTAAAGATAGTTGTCAGGGGTCTGTCTAGGTTTTTCTGAGAGGTAACTATTTTGTGAAAATTTAGACATAATTTGTGAAAAATTATATTATGGTTTCTTAAGGGTTTTTTTGTTTCTTAAGGGATACACAAATAAAATTTTAAGAAAAATATTTTGTGAAACTGCCGTTTTAACTAAAGTTGAATGTGTGAAGGTACTGCTAAACGGTAGTTAATTCGGCCTGGACAGACCCCTGGTTGTGTACATGCAATATAATATGTTTTTAATCAATATGTCTTAATTTTAATAAGCATTGTAGACTTAACATTTATTAAATATCAACATTTTGTAGAATATTATTTTTACTATTGAACTGTGTTTAGGTTGAAAATTGTTTTTGTTATTTATTAACTTAGCTAAGTATTATTCTTTTCCTTAAAATTTTCCTTTATTTTATTAGAAAATTAAATGTTTGAAAAAAAATAAAAGCTGAGGTAATTTTTGCTTGAAATAACTAATTACTTTGTATTTTTTGTTTATACTCCTGAACAATAGTAGGTTTGCTAAAATAAATATGGAATTTTTATAAGCCTTCTTTGCATTTTGTGTATTTTAATTTTTATTGAAAAGTTTTTTCACAATTTTTATGAAAAGAATTCATATATAGTTTTTTGTTTACCTTAAATTATTGGATGAGACACGCCCGCTTCTGATTTTGAATTTTTCAATCTTGACAATTTTTTAAACTTACACCCCTGTATTTCATCAACTAATAAAATGCATCCTTTATTAGCTCCTTCAGCAACCTCAGCGTGTCTGTATGTCTTAAGTCAGAGCGATAAAATTGCATGGCTCACAAGGATATCTGCTGTCAAAGATTCATGTCAATGCTAGGTAGGAACATTGCTTGCCAAAATAATTCTTAGTGTGACAATTTCACTAGCTAGTCCTTTATTAATGCTGCCTTACTGCATAAATCTATAATTGGTATATATGTACCTCCCACATATTTTTTATTTGTACATACTTTAATTTCTTGCATTATAATTAATTAGGTATTTTCATTAAATTATATATCTGTGGAATTAGTAGAATTGTTTTCATTTAAAGCGATTTTTTTGCTATTATTTAAGCTAATTATTGTATTGGATATTGTTATAATAGTATGGGAATATATTGTAATTAGTTACTTGTGTGTATTGAATTTTCTTGACTATTATTGAAAAGGAAATATGAATGACTAATAAGTTATACTTTAAAAATAAAAGGTTGGGAAGAAACCACATTTTTTTCCTTCATTTGAATAAAAGGTTAAATTAATAATATTTTACACCCTAAATTTAAAGTAGCCATTAAAAAGTTTCTTTGTACGAATATGTTCAAATGGTGTAAAAGTATTGATTTAAATTTTATTATATTACTAGTTTTAAAAATTAGCTTACATGTGTTAAAGTTTTCTGTTTAAATATTTTATTATTGGTTTGATGCTGCTTTGATAACATTACTGCTATAATTGATATTTTTTAAATTAATATTAAAATTTAGAATAATATTAAGGGTTCATGAATTTCAATAATTGAGAAGTTGTATTGTAGCACAAATTTTGCTTCATGTTTTGTATTTCCAGTTGTGATTCTTTTAGTTTTGTTCCAGGTTCTGATCATCAGTTAATGGGATGCATCATTAAATGGGGAAAGAAGGTTCCTTTATTTACTGCATTTTTTACTACTCTGACCTGAGAATTGTTACAATTGCCAGGTCAGTGCTTGTTGAAAATTCAGTTTTGATCCTTCAGTACTGGATTCATCTTGCTATTCTTGGTAACCCAAATGAATGTTATAAAATGGAGATTTTGGATTAGTATACATTCTAACTACTTGAAAGTAATGGTGATTAATATAATGTTTTAAACATTTTAATTTCTTTAAATGATATAATTGATAGTACTTAAAATAAATTACAGCTTTAATATATTATGTAATAGTAGTATTTTTTATATTAACCCTATATTAATTTGATTTAGTTAAGAAAATTGATATGTTTCTTTTAACTTTGTTACAGATTAACTTTCAAGAATCTTTTCACAAGTGGTATTGTAGAATTTCGGCTTTTATATTAGCTGTAGTGTTTCTTGCATTGTCGCAAGGATTAAATTTATGAAGAAGTAAATACATTTTTGTTCTCTTCTAATTAGAGGTAAATATTTGCTTTATTAAATTATCACAATTTTATGCCAGGCTGCATTTAAAGAAAGTTTAGCAATTAATGTTTACAATGATTTCTCATAAGCATCATCAATTAACTGGTATTTAATTTGTGTTCTATTAAGTCTAAGTATATATATATTACTCTATTTAAATAAAATATATTTCCATAATTATCAAACAAAAGTTTTAAAATATTTATTAAAAAATATAATTTTCATTTAAAAAATTTGTCAGGGATATGAAATTCAGATGAATATGGAAGAAAAAATAGAGTTGGGAATTTTTAATGGTAAAATATGTTATGCAACTAGTTAAAATTGTTTTATTAGACTATTTAAAAATGTATTTCATGAAAACTTTTTCTACCTACAATTAATATTTTTATAAGTAATAAAAAATTTCCAATTTTTCTTCAACATTTTGAATATGCTTATACATTATGTTACAAAGTCTACTACAAATAAAAGTGTTATAAATGTATTAGAAACAGACATATACGACTGAGTTATGCTGCCCCTTTGCTTCTCAATTCTATACATAAAAATGCTGTACTTCAGTATAAATTACTTATAAGTTAAACATATCTTGTTTTTCTTTTCTCTTGACACAAAAATTTTAATATAAAAGAACATGAGAATTTTAATGCAACTCTTAGGCGTAACATAATATACTTATGAATAATGCAGCATTAAATAAGATATATTGTGTAATATATATGTCTATGTTAAATGGTTTTATATAGACAATATATTTAGAGACTGTATTTTATTAAATTCTCGCGTAATAATAGATTATTATTATCAAGGTTGTTTGAAGAAAAAGAACTAAACCCTTCCTCATGAAAACTTTTTTCTAGGAGGTTCTATTTTGAGACACTCTATTGAAAAGCTATAAATACTTAAAAAAAATAATGATATTCTTTAACTACCATATTTTAATTTTAATCTTACTGTCTTTTTTTTTAAACATTTTTTGACTAAAACATATTTTGTAAAAAAATATTACATTTGTCAACAATAATAAACATTTACAAGAAGAAGAAAAATATATATATATAAATGCTTATTAGAATTAACGTATGCCAACTTTAGGTATTTCTTGCTATACACTTGTAGTGAATAACGTAAGCAATAGAAAGTATCATATTTAGTTATGAGTGATGATAGATAATTTTATAATTTATAAGCTTGCCCCTCGTATGTATGTACTTTTTTCCCCTCTCATTCTGACTGGAAATTCTACCTTGTATTCAATTTGTTTTATAAAATACAGATGACTATGATTATAAGAAATAGGGTTTATGTATGCATCTGTGGTTTTCTGAAAATTATGCAAGATTCAAAAAGTTTTTTCTCTAAATATATTAGTTCTGATTAGTTAACAATAAAAGTTGAAGAATATAACCAAAACGGAATTATTTTTTATTAAATTCATTAGTAAAATGGTTTCTCTTTATTATATTTGAGGAACAACGACATCAGCGTATTGTATTTAAAATGCCGTACTTAAGTTTTTACACGCCTCTTATCACAACTCGTTGCGAAATGCTGTTCATTTAGCAAGGCTTAAATTTTAAATTTCATATATTTCTTTAATACAAGAATTCGAATACTTAAGAAGAGTAAATTAAGGAGACAATGAATCTATCTTATTTTTTGGTCCATAAAAAATATAAATACAGGAGTACAAATTTTTTTTCTCTAAAAAACCTTAATTGGACGGTATGAAATCGCAAAAGATGTTTTAAAATTTAAATTAAAATTCTGAGCTTAGATTTTCAAGTTTAAAATAAATAAACATTTTTATTAAAATGAATTTTCAATTTATATAAATTGTTCGTTTTTTATGAATGGACTCTTATGTGTTTAAAATATGAAAATATGTTGAACAAAACTACCAACAGATTGGAGTGTATGAATGGTAAATTAAAGATGACCATCAAGCCCTTTCCTTTGTTGATGAACTTCATCGAAAATTTCTTCATTCTCCTAAATTTGTTAAGAAATAAGGATATGGCGAAGTCAGTTTTGACAGCCAGGTCATTTGAGCTTGGAATTGATGAAGCTTTGTACTCAAAGCTGCTTTAGACGTATGCCTTCAACTTAGTTTTAAAAAAAATATGAAAGAGGCCGAAAAAATAGTAGTAACAGAAGTCGACGGGCAGTTTTATTACTCATATGAAGGGATCATGCATCGAGTATTCTAAACTTCTACTTTGTAAGGCTGGCCTCAAGAAAGAGTCTCTACGTGGAAAATTTAGTTCATAAAATATGGACAACAAACTACAATATAGGGATCAGTTGCAGGGACCGCTAACTGACTGATTTTCTGTTTCTATTTCTAGTGTTGATATTCTATTGTTATTCAAATATTTTAATGTTTTGAATTTTTTTAAATTTGTTGCTATTCTTTATGTGTCTGTGCTGAGTGTTTTTACACTCCAGCGAGTGATGTACACATCAAGTGCTGCTGCTAGAAATAAAAAACAAAAAAATAAATATAAAAAAACAAACAGCTGCAATATAAAACGTCACAGAGTCTTTGAAAACAACATCAGTTCAAATCCCCCAGAAATAAAACTATGCTCTGAACCAAAAGTAATGGCTAAATCAAAGCAAAAAATATAAGGAGTCATTTCTTGTCAGAAATGAATTGGCCGATGTCAAACAATTGGACTGGAAGCAGATGTGCTAAAAGATTTAGAACTGATACAAGAGATTAAAAAATAATGATGTGAGTTTCAAAGCCAATTATAAGTGATCTGATTAGATCATTTACAATAAGATCATTTATAATATTATTTTTAGTCATTGGAAGAAAAACAATAATATTAAAATATCAGTTACGGAGTCACCATGTTTTACTGCTACTTTAACAGGTATAAAAGAAATAGCTAAAATTTCATAAACTGCCATTTTTGATGTATTAGAAAATCTTGATATTAAAACTTGCACTATGGATGGTGTTTTCAGTAGAAATGTAAACAATCTCGATCTGTATGCCTGTTGTAGTTCCGGTTAGAAGGTTTGCAGTTGCTTACTACATGTTATTCTGCGAGGCGATATTTTCAAACGGATAATTTTGTTTTCAATAAAAGAAATAAATTAGATTATTTCTGAGCTCAAATCTGCCGTATTTCATAAGATATTAATGTTATTAAGTAATTCTGGTAAGTTTAAAGTGAAAATTTGTTATAGTTATTTATAGATATATTGTTAAAAAAGGTGACATGGTTGCTAGATTTTGAACAACTCGCTTTTTGGCAGTCCTGATTTGGCCTCTTTCCATTTGTTTATTATTGTTTGTTCTTGTTGTAAGCTGTGCAACGTTAGTGCTAACACACACAAGTATTGTTAGCATTGTAAACATAAGTAATCAAATACCACGTTTGCAAGAATCTCAAAACACGGTGATGCCAAATGGCTTTAAAATACAACGGAAACAGTAACCCGGAAATTTAGGCGGCATCGAGCTTGCAGCGTTCCCTAGTGTTGAAAACACCATCCATATTCGCTTGTATGTGAAAAAAGGATGTGCAATTTTATTTTAAAAATGATTCAAAATAGACTTAATATTAGAACTATTAAAAAAATTCAGTTGATCAGCGCTAAGTTTTGTTGAAACTAAAATTGGATAAGGTAAACGAAAATTTATATTTAATCCTCATTAGATTTCTTTTTGTAATTACTAAAAGAACAGGTTAAGCCCTTTGCTTTATCATAAATTTCCTTTGCGGTAGTTTCTATTTCTTTATTTTTATCATTAAAGAACATGCAACATTGTACTAGTGTGAATGCGCTCTCTATCATATCATTAAAATTGTCCATGACATAATTTTTAAGCTCTAGGTTATTTAAGCTTAAGTTGGGGGCAATATTATCATTATCCATATTCTCTTCCGTGGAAGATTGGGAATCTTTTCTTCTTTTGGCCTAACCATGTTGGGTTCGGAAAGGCTCCCAGTCGGTCCGTACGGTTTCGGCGTGACCGTCCTCGCCGGTGCTGAAAGGGTTCCAGACAGCGCCGAATTCCGTGATCATGGGAACGCGACTCCCATGTTCCCTTCAACGAGCCCTGATAAGGGCTGGAGTGCATGGGTAGTCCCGGGATTGATAAGTCCAACAGGTGGGATACCCAACCGCTCTGGTGTCTGGCCCCCGCAGCACTTGAGCTGACTTTCGCCTGAGGACTCCAATAGTGGAGAAATCTCCGCGTCGGTATCCGTAATCAAGCGGGAAGGAAAATTCCTTTCCGAAAAGATTCAGCTGAAAACACGTCTTACTCTCAGTTCGGACTCTCGTCTATATCTGTCCCACCTTGATGGATGCTGGGTATCTTTTTAACCCGGCATTTGGCGCGAAGCGCTTTTGACCGATTCGTCTGCACTAGTGTGAAATATTAGTAGAAAGTCATTATTAAAGTCATAAACTGGTATAGGTTGGGAAATACCCCATAGTCAAGGAGAAAAAACAAAAGGAAAAGTATAGCCCGCGGCTAGTAGTCAAATACACTATAGGCACAAAAATTCAAGTGTGATTAGAGTAATGTTAATATAAAATGTAAGTAATGTTAAGATACCAATATACAAAAATATATACAAGATATATAATTTAAAGTAGTACGTGATTTAATAAAATGGAGGAAGCAATACTGATAATATAAACATAATAAAATTATTTACATTAACGAGTAATGTGGACCTCTGCTAAAACAGTGTTACGTCTCGAGGTCTTTTAGGCTATTAGTTTGAATTGAAATACAGTGAGAGCCCAAATTTTTTAGAGTTTTTTATTGAAACTTAACATAACGACATCCAACAAAAGACTGAAGAGAAAGCTTTTCTATCCTTACAGATGCGCACACAGCGCCATCTATCTTAAGGAAAATTATTAATTTAATGGAAGGAAGATGCAACATCCTCCAACCCCAAAAGGTTAAAGTTTTTAAAATTATCAAACATTTTAAATAAAAGTTAAAGTATTAAGTTTAGAAATATGAAACAAAATTATTGCAAATACATAAAATATATATCAAAAGGACAAAAAGTTTAAAGTATATCAATACAAAATTGAAGATTACAGTTTAACAGGTTTGACTGTTGATCTTAGAGTTTTACTTACAATACCTGTTGTTTCTAAACGAAATAATCGTTGAAATGGTCGAACTATTTCACCATTTTGAGTTTTAACCTTCGCAACTCGGGAAACACCATCACGTCCTTTATAAATTTCAATTACTAATCAACACGTTTTTTATTATCTGAACTAATTAAAACTATATCTCCCACTTCAAGTGGGGTTTGATGAGAGTGTCTGGATTGCTTAAGGAGCGAAATATATTCCTTATAGAAACGTGTTTTAATTTTTGTTTAACGGAGTGAAGGTGTTTCGCACGTTTGCGAAGATTCTGCATATCATTCTAATCGAGATCATCTACACAGAATTCAGTCTGATCCTGTAAAAAGAGAGAAGGAGTTAATGGCACTAGATCTGATGGTTCTTCGGAGAGGTAAGTAAGTGGTCTACCATTAAGTAGAGCTTCACACTCAACGGTGTACAGTTCTTCGTAGTTAAGACACTTTTTTCCTAAATTGCGTCTCAACAATTCCTTTAACATTCTTACCACCCTCTCCCACCAAGCAGAAGTAGGTGGGTTGAAATGCCAGGAGATTTTTCTCAAATCTGAGTGAGCAATGATGGCATTCCAGTCTATACTTTTCAGTTCGTTGTTTGTGCCATTATCTGAATAGATTGATTTTACTCGACCTCGACGTGAAATGAATCGTCTCAATGCGAGAAGAAAACTTTGTGTGGAGATGTCCGAAACAAGTTCGAAATGTACTGCACGGTACACGGCACACGTGAAGATTGCAATCTAAACTTTGTCACAATTCCGCAGAACCAAAGGACCAGCTAAATCAACTCCAGTTGTTTCGAACACTGCTGATATCCGCACACGTTCTTCTGGAAGAGGAGCGAACATCGTCGTAGCAGATTTGGATTTAAATCTTTGGCAAATTACACATTTGGAAACAACTGATCGGATGGTCTTTCTTGATCGCAAAATCCAGTATTTTTCACGAAGGATTGTGACAAGTGTTTGTACACCTACATGGCTGTAGGTTCGATGAGTCTCTTCGATGAGTTTGAAAACTAGTTCATTCCTGTCTGGCAACAGGATAGGACGTCTGAAAAAAATCACCATCATCAGTCGAGACAAGTTTTGTCTCAACTCTTAGAAGACCACTGGAGTCGCGGTGAATGATGAAATTGGGTGGTATCAGTCGAAGATTTTTCCCAAATGAGTCATTTTGTATGAAAAGGAGTATATCGAGCTCAGATTTGGTAAGCTCTTCTTCTTTTAAGTTTCCATTCAAGAGGGATTCATTCTGTTTATTTGCTACTGTTTTAGCATTGAAGATAAATCGTTTAACATAGTCCAAAATTCGAACAATTGTAGAAAATTTCGAAATTCGCTTAGTCCATTCGAAAAAATTAGGTTCGGAATTACCTAAAGAAAGATTCGTCGTAACTGTAGGTTTTTACTCCACGGTAGCAAGCTCTAAAGCGTCTGAGAAATCAGCATTGTGAGTGTTTGGCCAAGAGTCTCGATTTTTTAACCATGTGGGACCCTCCCACCAACGAAGACTGAAAAGAGTTTGTGCGTTGCACCCACGAGAAGCGATGTCCGCTGCATTCATTTGAGATGGGATGCAACACCAATTTTCTTTAGATGAATTCAAGTGAATTTCTTGTATTCGGTTGTTCACAAAGGTTTTCCATGTTCCGGGATTCTTGATCCAACAAAGAACCACTTTAGAGTAAGTCCAATAGAAGGTTTCGATATCAGAAATGTTTAATGAAGCTTTGACTGTCTGAACAAGTCGAGTACCTATCAGTGCAGATAAAAGTTCTAATTTTGGAATAGACATTTCAGTTTTGATTTTGGTGATGGGATCCTTTTTTAGAGGAGCGACACGTGATTTTGCCTGTACTAATTTAATTTGAACTTCTTTTTCGCATTCAATTCGCAAAAATACGCACGCAGCGAAGGCTTTCCCACTAGCGTCGTTAAACATGTGAATAGTAGTAGTTGATTTATTAATTAATCCCCCAAAATAACGCGGAATTTGAATTAATTTCAAAAATCCTAAGCTGGATAGCCAGTTTTTAAATTCCTCCACTATTTCAGATGGAAGTTTATGATCCCATCCCAGCCTATCATTTTTCCATGCTCTTTGCATTAGAAGTTTTGGAATGAGCGTCACGGGTGCGGTAAAACCGATTGGGTCAAATATTTTTTGCGAAATCGACAAAAGTTGCCATTTCGTACATATGTTATGTACTTCAGTTGTGACGCTGGTAATATCACATGCTATTGTATCTGAATGGGGTTGCCATAAAAGATCGAGAACAGGAGAATATTTATATTCTTTTAAATCTAGATTTTGTTTTTCACCCTGTGATGAAGAAACCCAACCCGTAAGCTCAAACCCTGCTTGAGACATAATTTGACAAGCTGTCTTTGAAAATCGCTCTAATTCCAATTTGTTTTCAACGCTTGTCACTACATTGTCAACGTAAAATGCATCTTTCAATTTCACAGCGATATAATTTTCAGTTTCCTTCATTTTATCCAAATGGTGATAAATTGTTGCCATGAGCAAAAACGGACTGGATGTAAGGCCGAATACCACTCTTCCCACCAAAGAAAGCGAAGAAAATCTCTATCAAAAGGGGAAACGCTTATTCGAAGGAATGCTTTGCGTATGTCGGAAATTACGCCAATTTTTTTCTTTGCGAAACTTATTTAGAACGAAAGGAATCAATTCAATATAATTTGGACCTGTAGCCAAACAGGTGATTTAAGGAAACGGAATTTTCGTCTTCGAAAGCTTTTCTATCCTTACAGATGCGCACACAGCGCTATCTATCTTAAGGAAAATTATTAATTTAATGGAAGGAAGATGCAACAAACAGTGACCCGGTCGTCACGGTAATCCACCGGTCGTACCGGGTTACTCACTGTACTAATATTAATAGTACTACAGCTTGCCCGGATCGGACCCTACAGGGTTGCTCCTTCCCCGGTTTCGCCGTAGTCCTGGTGTTTATCTGTCTGTGATAAAGTTAGTAGTATTTTGATAATCTGCAGTCTGAGCATAAAAAGGCGGTAATTGGGCTGAAATTTGAAATGTCACGAATTATCTCAATATGGAACAACTTGTTGAAGTCGGAGGTGGTGCAAGTTTTTGCGTCGCTATAAAATTTTGCAATAAAGCAATTGATATAATCAATGTTTAAGTCTTTTCTAAGTAATCTATCGCTAATCGCCCTTGGGGCGCCAGTCATTGCGCGTAAAAATTTACTTTCAGTAGTAGAGCTTCTTTTTTAGGTTGTTGCTTATAGTAGTGGGGGCTGGGCAAGCATACGTAAGAATTGGTCGAATCGCTTGTAAATAGATAGTTCTTTTATTAGCTAGATCAACCTTTGAATTTTTATTCAGAAGGACTTGGAGCGCAAAGAACGCTTCTCTGGCTCTTTTGATTATATTATTTATGTGAGTACTCCAGCTCAAATTATATGAGATCGTGACTCCTAGGTATTTCACGTGTTTCACTGGTTTGATCTCAGCATTAAAGAGATAGATGTGGGGAGTATTTTGTTGTTTTTTCTTACTATTTATGATTAAGAATTGACTTTTGTCGGGGTGCAGTTTTGTGCGCCATTTGCTGCACCATGTTTCAACTACTTGTAGTTTATCTTGAAGCAGGGTAATAGCGCGTTTTGTATTCATTGACTTAGTTATGATTGCCGTATCATCAGCATACAGTGCTACAAACTCATTTATGTTATCATTATTAGTCGGAAAATCTGCAGTATACAGGATGTACAAAACAGGGCCCAGAATTGAGCCCTGCGATACGCCCGCATAAATTTTTTTGTAGTCAGAATAATTATTATTAAGTTTAATTCTAAATTCTCTGTTAATTAAATATGATCTTAACCTAAGTACGTCTATAGAGAAGCTAATAATGTTTAATTTTACAATTAGACCCTTACGCCATACTGGATCTAACGCTTTCGCGACGGGATAAGGGCCATTGTTTCAATATCGGACAGCAGACTCTTCACTTTTAGCCGTGGTTGTTAGTTGTGTCCCCCCCCCCACAGGTATCCTTTCGCTCCGGAACTATTCTGTTTGGCTTCCTACCGTCGGCCTTTGATCTAAACCTCGATCCTTCTACCCTGGAATTGCATGATTTCCTAGCTGTCACAATTAACAGTCTTTAGTTTTGCGATATTGAATATACGTTATAAAAGGGGTTCATTTTTATATAGTACAATGTTTCGCTACGATATTGTATAATGTTCGAAACTAAGTTTTTACGATATCGTTTTTGAGATAAGCTACTTGGGTAAGTATCGGAGTATAATCATATTCATGAAAGTTATAAGAATAGCTTATTTTATAGAAGATTAAATTAAAATAATCAATAAATCAAGTCTGCGTTACATGCGAAGGAAAACCACGAAAAAGTTTTTTAGATTGCTGAATGGTAATTCGCGATCGCAACACTCGATACGCCATCTAGCGGGAGACTGTAAGTATCGGGCATTAGTTCCCACATAACCATTGGCAATGACGGACGCCATTTTCTTAGCAGCAAATAGGAAGCAAAATTTCGCTAAAGAAAAGGTAAAACTTCTTGAAAAAACTAATCAGAACATGCCAAACATTGAAGCAGAACACGCCAAGCATTTGAATAACAACTTCTCAATAATTTTTACCTTTCTATTACCAACAACATAAAATGTTTTCATGATCACTTGCTGTTACAGATGTGTGTATTGCGGTAAAATAATTTTTCTGTCTTCAACTCATTACAAGTTAAAATGAAGTCAACACATTGCTTTCGTCATTCCAATGAATAAATGTCTTCCAATGAATTCCATACAGAACTGTAATAGTTATAGAATATTCTTCTTCTCCATAGAATTGTATATATTTCTGTATCTACATAATTCAGAAAACAGCAATAAAGAATAATCCGAATTACTTGAAAAAGTATCTTTTGTGCTGATTATAAATAAAATTTTTATCGTTTTCTTGGTAAGTGTTTTTTAGTTTTGAAAGAATTTCAACTAGAATTCAGCTATTCTGTTTTTAAGCTACATATTAAAATTCATATCGAGATCTTACAATTATAAAATTTTGATGTGTGGTATGTTACCTAAAAGTAATGAACGGATAAACTATGTATATATTATTTGAGAATAAAGTTTTCAAACAAAGAACATATCATTTTGGAATTCTCCGGACTTATAAATCAGGTAAGTGTTATGATTTTTATAATAAAAAATTTGCTTGTAAATAATTTTTTTTCTTACTTGATGATCGTTCTCTACAAAATGTTTTTTTTACGTCTGATTAAATACTATAAGAATTAAAAAAAAAAACAATACGAAAGTTTTTATTGAAAAATGAGGAATTTTTAAAATCATTTTTATCCTAAGAATTCTTTATTTTACGCTTTTTAGTTTATAATTTTTTGATAAAATTGTTGTCAAAATACTTTTTTTGAAAAATTAAATGGTATTAAATTATGTGTTTATGTATACTTCTTGCATATTCTAATATTTGAAGTAATATGATTCAGAAAAGTATGGAAGAAAAATTCGGTACTTACGTATTAACTACAGCTACAGATTTGGCAGATTTTTAGTGCCGCCCGCCAATCTACACTTAAAATTTTTGGAAAAAATCTTAAAATGAAACACTTTGTTTAAAATCAAAGTAGTCAATCGGATTTCGGTGGAAAATGGGCCGATATAGAGTTTAGCATAGATTCAAAACAAACTTTTCTCTCACCTGATTCTATAGCCATAATAAACTCTAATAAATAAGATTCAAAATGAAATAACATTTCCAAAACGGACGTTAACTAAGATAAAGTTTCATGTTATGGACTTGGTACATTTTCGTTATATTTCACTCCATAAAATATTTCGCTCCTAAAAAAATAAAATTGCATCTTGTTTTGTTTTTGGCAAGTCCCAAAGACGCATTTTCGTAACACTAAAAAATGGCGACAAAAAAAAGAATGGTTCTTTTTTTTTCTTTTTGTTTCGTAAGCATTCTTTATTTTACGTTAAAATTTAAATGGGCCTTTCATGTTATACCATTAAATTTAGTAAAACTATTTATCAGGCATTAGGTTTGAACTCTTATAAGAATATACCTATTTTTTTCTCTTTATTTACAAATATTTTTCAGATGTGTTCTGGATGTTCCTTCTGTAAAAAAAAGAGATACCATTTTTTTTTCGTTTGCATAAGAAAGAAAACAAACATTTTTCTTTTTTAAATTTAATCAGCCACAATAAAGATGGAACGTTACAATGCTACATGCTACATTAAAGACGTCTCCAGTGTAAATGAATGATTGTTCATATGGAAATCGCAGGGATTCGGCACATACAACAACGCCCCCTATAGTTCGTTGCGATCGCGAATAGGATTCCAGCTAAATGTTGATTAGTTTTTATAATCAATATTTTTTTATCACCCTTGACAGACTCTGTCATCTTAGTGAATGCTGTGAAGCACTCTTATATTTTTAATTTTTAACACAACCCAGAAATCAGAATAACTTGAAATTTAAGTATCTGAATAAAAGCTATTGTAGTAACCTATTTTATGTAAAATTAAATTTAAATAAATCAAATTCTGCGACGCAAGCAAAGGAAAACCACGAAAATGTTTGTCAGATTTCTTGATGGTAATAGGATTCCATCTAAATCTTCACTATAACAATGAATTTAATAATCAATAATTTTTTTTATCATCTTTGATATATAGCCTATCATCTTAGTAAATGTTGTGAAATGCTCTTCTTATTTTTGTACACAACCCAGATATCAAAGTTATTTGTAATTTAAATACAGGAATGAAATGATATTTTGAAGTTTTTAAGAATGAAAATAATTAGAATTTACATTACCCACAAATGAAAACCATGAACACGTTTTAATAACAAACTAATTGAACGCTAGCAGACAATTATGAAACTCTATCTCAGCAATTATTAACATTTTCCAGTTTATTGTTCTTCATTTATTTAATGCTTTGGGCTGCTTAGATTGCTTACAAAAATGTTCTTTATTTTATTTAGTTATTTTTACATTTTATTATTAATTTTTTATAAGCACTTTAATATTTTTTTTTTATTTTTTATTTCAAGCATTTGAATTTCAGAACGATATAAAAATCAATTTTTAAGAATGTATTAAAGTTTTCCGTTTAAAATTTATAAATTTTGAAAAAAATGTGTTGTTAAATTTGCGAAATTCAGATTTTTCTGGCATAAAAAAATAAAATAGAGACCAGTGATGTCAAAGTTCATGGTGACGTCCGTTTGGTACAGAGATTGATCTTTATGTCTTTGTCTGGAGTACACACAAGCAAAGGAGGGGATATGTTCTCCATGTTCTTTGTCTACGAAGTACTTCGGTTGATTTGCGAACCGAGCTTGCGAATTAGTAAAATTGCGCCGAACAAAAGTGCTAAAAATGCCGTTCTAGTAAACCGACCATAATACCGTTCTAGTATCGAGCAATCAAATGCCTCTATTTATTAAAAAGTCGGGCAGCCAAGCAACTGCCAAAACTTAAATCTAGGAATGAGGAGGAACGATTGCTTGTAACCGTATCTCTTTTCACTTTCTATGTAAACACGTGTGGTTGTGTTTTGATTTCCTAAAAAAGAGAGTGAAGTATTTGTATTAAAAAGAATATTGAAAATTAATCATTTGGCTTGACTAAAATTTATAAATACCAAAAATGCCAGCTAGAATGCATCGCAAACAAACCAAGCGAGTTCAATGTCGGATAAAATACAAGAGAATAAAAAAAGCAGCTGATCATAATCGTAAGCTTCGTCGTGAACAGAAGAAAAATCCTAATAAAAGGAAGCCTAAAGATCCTGGCGTTCCAAACAGTCTTCCCTTTAAAGATGAGATTCTTAAAGAAGCTGAGGTGAGAAAACAACGTGCAAAGGATCTCCGCGAAGCACAAAAGGCTAGTAGATTGAAACAACAGATGGAAAATAGAGGACTTGAAGAACTCGTTGATGAAGCTGTTATGAAGGATACTGAGTATGAATGTAATATTATTGAGCATAAAAAAAAAGAAAAGAAAGTGAATAGTGAAAACTTCAAGTCATATTACAAAGACTTGAAAAAAGTAGTCGAAGCAGCAGATGTTATTTTGCAAGTTCTGGATGCCAGAGATCCTTTGGGTAGTAGGTGTCCACAGATTGAAGAAATGGTCATCAGCAGCGGAAAGAAGCTAGTGTTGGTATTAAATAAAATCGATCTGGTTCCTCGTGCAAGTCTTGAAGCTTGGCTAAAATATTTACGTCAAGAACTGCCAACTGTTGCTTTCAAAGCTTCAACGCAATCCCAGAATACAAACCTCTCACAATCTAAGGTTGCTGCTATTCATATCAATGAAAGCTTAAAGCAATCAAGCAGATGTGTTGGCGCTTCTTTTCTGATGAAAGTGCTAGGAAATTATTGTAGAAGCCAGAATATTCAAACCACAATAAAAGTGGGAGTCGTTGGCTTTCCTAATGTCGGTAAGAGCAGTGTCATCAACAGTTTGAAGAGGTCGAGATCATGTGGTGTGGGTGCTACAGCAGGTGTGACCAAGTCTGTTCAGGAAGTATCGTTAGATAAGCACATAAAAATCTTGGATTCTCCTGGTGTTGTTTTTGCAAAAGATGGCTCTGCTACGACGTTAGCACTGCGGAATGTTGTTAAAGTGGAAACATTGAAAGATGTTATCACACCTGCTGAGGCTATCATACAAAGAGCAGATCACACTCAACTTCGTCTACACTACACCTTACCCGAGTTCACGTCGACACATGAATTGTTGTGTTTGTTAGCAAAAAGAATGGGCAAATTTAAAAAGGGTGGCATTCCCAATGTTGAGGAGGGTGCTAGGCGCCTAATTAATGACTGGAATAGAGGTTATATAAAATATTATACCCATCCTCCTGAGGTATTCAAGCCATCTACATACATAAGCACAACTTATGTTGCAGAAATGAGCAAAGCATTTGATATTTCTAATCTGGAAGAGCAAATGGAGCTTGATAAAGCTCCTGCAGTATTTCCCAGCAAAGGTGTTGTAGTGCAATCTACTGACCCAACGGAAGGGCGCTTAGAGGAGACAGAAGGTTCAAATGAAATGGAAACAGAAGATAACGAGTCAACCAATCAGGAAGTTACTGTAACTTTTGATACTAAGAAAAAGAAAAGCAAAATTAATGAGACTGGTGTCGCTATGGATGACTTACAAAAAAATAAAATGGTAAAGAAGAGGTTTAAGCAAATGAAAAAGCGTCGCAAGAAGCTGGATAAGGAGGCAAATAGTGTCGCTGAAACTATTGAATCGTTAAGTTTTGATTAGGTGTTAGAAACGACTGAAATATTAAGTAAATCTGTTATTGTTTCTTTTTACGATTTTCAGTTGCTATTTGTATCTGTAAAAATTTGGATAGTTCAAAGGTCATTTGTAAAGTTTGTTTTCTTTATTTGAAAAAAAATTATTTGTTTCTCTTTTTTAAAAAAAAATATTACTTATAAATTCTAAAAGCTTTTGAAAGATCTATGTAAGCTCTCTATAAGATCTTTTAAATCATCGTGAAAGAAGTTAAATGAGTTTCCCATCTTGTGTTTTTAATCTGTGGCATAAATGAAAATTTTTAGTTTGACAGTACTGTGCCAGACTTTAATTTGTTAAAATTAGTAGAGTTTTATAAATGAATGAGTAGCCTGAAGATTAAGATTAATTACGTTTTGTTTAGTCTGTCGCATTTCTGAAGAAAAAAAATATCATTTTGAATATGAGAATATAAATTGTTATTATTAAAAATTTTAGTCATTTAAAAAAATATGTCAATATATAATCTTTTAGATCATCTACTCTTCTTTACCACCTACCCCTTCTGTTAATATTTGTGTTATTAACCCATATGTTATTGTGATCCTTGATTGCATAGCAATCATACAGTAAAACTTCGCAACAACATTTTAGGGACCAAATTTATATATTGTTATAGAGGGATACATTATTATATCGAGGGCCTACATGCTTAGGGGACACAAAATGATTTTTTTAAAATGTTATATATGTATCAACTATAAATCTATTTATATATTATATAAAATTTATATTGCAGAGCGTTAAATATGAAATCAGTGACTTGAGAGAGGCAATTCTAAGGTCTTGGGGTGGTCTATGTACGTCAAGGATGGGGTATTGAAATCTGAATACAAAAGCCATTCATTGTGATGTAAAGAAATAAGATAATCAGCAGAGATTCTTCTCTTGTCAGAAAGGACCGGAAAAAAGTGGCAAAATAAGATTTTTTACATTATTTGAAAACCAATAATAAATGGAGAAAATAAGATTGAAATATGAAGAAAAAAAATCGTTTTACAGGGGTTTATTGCTTTAGAGAATATTGCAATGTTGAGAGGAGGATAACATTAATTTATATGCTAGAGTTATTGTATTGGATATCGTAGTAGCAAAAGTTCACTGTATTGAAAATTGTTTAGTTTTAAACAGTATTGTAGGTGTGTCTCCCTACCAGAATTATAAATGCGTCCTATCTTAGACTTAACATATTATTTTTAAAATTATAGTACGAGACAAGAACACCATGAAGGAACATTTGGGATTGTCTAAATGTCAAAATTGGTGAGATTTTTAAAACTTTGGAAATTCAGAGTGATAACTGTAGAAAAATTTGTTTTCATTTCTATTTGGCACGTTCAAAAACACGGTTCAAAATTAATGATTCTTTTTGCTTTTTTTATTTTTTATAATTACATGTTTAGGTGATACCGCAGGCAGTAGGTTGTGTACCCCTGTATTATTTCTAGATCGTTTGCCCTCCCCCATGCCACGGGGGTGTTATTTACGTCACCGGTTTTAATCAAGATATGAATCAATTCTTGTGGAAAGGCACGGTGTCAAAAATCAATTATTTAAATTTTTCAATAGATGTTCAATCAATCTTTTTCAATAGATGTTCAATCAATCTTTTTTAATAGATGTTCCATCAATCGTGTAACAAATGTCTATTTTTCATTATATGATTTAGTTGTAAATTTAGTAGACATTAGGCTTTTTATGACTTGTTTTTTACTTTTCTTACAGTTGTGACACAGGGTTCCCACGGGTCAGGGAGAACAGGGAAAACCTGGAATTGTCAGGGAATTTTATTTCAACTCCAAAAATCAGGGAATAGTCAGGGAAAGTTGCAATTTTCTCACTAAAACCTGGAAAATTCCTTCAGTATTCCTGGAAAAAACCAGTCTTAAAATTTTCAGTAACAATACTCAGTTATTGAGGTTCGAGTTAAATAATTCTAACATCTATTACAATTATTTATTGTAAAAATTTTACATTTTAGACATACTGAAATGCTTCCTTCCTCATATAATGATATTTATTTTACACAAAAAATCTAATACTTGGCATAACAAATAATAGAATCCAAATTTTCTGATGAAAAATTTCGTAGTATTGATAAAATATGGTATGGATTTTCATTGAAATTTACCTGGAAAAGTCAGGGAATTTTATTTCTGAAATTGAGTGGGAACCCTAAGACAGCTATGGGAACACAAAATAGTTATTTTTTAGGAATTTTTTTTTTTAAATTCTTATATAGTACTTATAATATATATATTTGTCACACATATATATAATAGATGTATTTTTCTCATATTTTTTAGTTGAGAGTTTTCAAGGTTTTTATTTATATTTTATAAAATAGGCTGCCGCATAAAAAAAAATTGTAAAATGCTAGGCAAAGCCATGAAGTACTTAGAGAATTAAGGCATAGAAATTGTTATGTGGTTTATATGAACTTCTAATGAATAAGAGCGAAAATTAACATGGTCTGGGTTGCTAAAATTTGAATTCGACCAGTATAAAATAATTATCAGTTGTCTGATGGCCCATTTTCGCTTTTATGTTTTCATTTGTGTTTTTGTCACAAAGTAGCATATTTCATCAATTGTTAGCATTAAACATTCTCTTTATTGTAATTTTTCATTTTAATTCCCTTACTCTTTTTTTTTTTTCTGAAAAATTATCTTATAGAGACATGTAAACAGATCAATGAACATGTATATTGTCCGTGCCTTTTAATTACTGGACCTGAGATTAATTTTTATGACACATCCGTTACAATAAGAATGAATATTTTTATTTTGTAACTTAAGTAATTATATTATTTAATAAGTAAAATAAGATTTCTAATATTTTCAATGTCAAAGCTTTAGTTGATAAATTCTTTATATACTACAGTATATAGAAAGCTTTATTAATTTTTCATAGACACAACTCACTAATTTCTGTTTTTAAGCGGGAGCATCTACATACTTCTCAACAATTAGAAATCTTGCTTAGTCTTTTGTCCTTCAATGTTTAAGAAAAATGTAGAAAATTTTATGGAGCATCATCTATTTAGGTTCAATCAAGTTAAATGCAAGTTCAGAAATAAAAAAGTCGTATGGCATATCGAAGAAAATTATGTGTGAAATTTTATTAAAGATGATTGTGAATTGTAACTGTATTTGTTCTTCCTCCGAAGAAAAAATTGTGTGAGGATCATCACCCTGTGATAAGGAGTGATTAATATACATCTCTTTTTTCTGAAGTAAAAATATATTCAATTAATTCTTAAATGTTTAACAGAAACTCTGATGCCTTTTTATATTAAGCAAAAACTAAGAGAGATAATATTAGCCTTATTCATAGGATTTTCTTTGTTGTTGCTTAAACACAAATTTTTTTTTCCCATACCATTCAACGACTTTTTAACATTTTATCTTTACTTTATTCTAGGTACTATTTTAGGATCTTGCATTGTTTATTTTTTATTTTAGAAATTCATGTCTACCTGTTCTTAGACCAACATGTAATTGGAATTCTTCAAGTGAAACAAATAAGGGGCAACCAGGGATGTTGGAATGGGAGGTCACTGTGAGCTCCACGATATTTGGCATTAGGAATATTTAGAAAGTTTTATGCTCTCTTCTATTTTTTTTTCTTCTAAAAAACAGAAATAGAATTAGTCAATATTACACCCTAATTTAAAATGTTTAAATTGCTATGAAAAAAATAATGCTCTAGTATCATATCAGGCATCCATTTCGCAATTCTCGTTGCATATTTTTCTAACCATAGCCATTTTATAAAAATTTTTGTGATTAAAAGACTGCATTCACGACACAAAAATGAGTGTTTAACTTTTGGAATTATTTTTTTGATTATCTCTCATATTAAAAGAAAATTACTGCCGCTCCCACTATCACTATTTCAGAAAAAGTTCACCGAACATGCTTCTCACAGTCATAACTCAAAAATTATTAGATGAAACAATATGAGATTTTACACATTTCCAGATAAATAAATCTGATATCAAAATGCAATTGATGCGTATATTTTACTAAGTTAAAGATTTTTCTTTCTTGCAGGAATGTATTTTTGTCTTTAAAGGATAACTTGTCAATTTTGATTAAGTTTTGGCAGTGTTTCGGATTTTTTGAAAAATTAATTGCAGTAAAATTATAGCTTTTTGTTTTGTACTCTAAAAACGTTGATCCCTTAAAGTTGCAGAGTTAAAGAAATTAGGTGTTTTTTTTAATAGAATTGAATGAAATGTTCATTTATGATTCTGTCAAATTGGAATTCCCCCCTCCTGAAAATAAATGTTTGTGGGGTCCTTAGGTACAGCTTAAATAGAGGAACAATGAAATATTGAAAAACAGTAGATTACTGTTTTTGAAAAATAAGACGTTTTTTTTTTTTTTTTAAAGTTTTCATAATTTTTTGTATGATATTTTGACAATTTAAAGTACAGTCAATTAACACTATGTTATTCCTGAATTGAATATATTATTTCTGATTCTTAAAGCTAGTGATGGGCAAGCATTTAGGGTAAAGTACAATTAACTATACTATTGCAGAAATGTTTGTAATGTGCTAGCACAGTAATTAGAAGCAAAACCACCCTTAAGGGTGGAGGAGGGGAGACGTGCAATTATCTTGGGGCCCAGTCAATATTCCTAACAATAAATAACATGTTTTTCAATTTTATTATTATTACTTCATTGCTGAGGGTTTCTTATGTATGCTTGTAATGTGCACAAGTTAAGTGAAAGTATTCTCATTAAGTATATATTAATAGAAATACAAACCAGCAAACATTTAATATGTAGTTAAAATCAGTACGAAAAGAATTAGAAATTTATATTTTAGTACTTTTACGTAAAACTGATTTTTTCAACATTAAAGTTCGATCTTTGCTTTGAAAAGTCTTTTTGTAAAAAATTAGATTTTGTGAAGAAGCTCGTAAATTATTATTATTTTTCTTGGAGTTATAAATCCTGTGTCCAGCCTTGGTTAGGGGCTATTTTCAGTTTGCTCTTTTGGACAAATTAAAAGTGGTTTTATAGCTTAAGGGAAAAGTTTTGGCTATACATATCTAGTATCAAAATTTTTTGTAACATCTTGAACAGAAGCAACTATTAGATGGGAAAAGTAGAATGAAGTTGTTCCGAAATATAATAAAGGTTATTAAAAAAAGTGGTTAAAAACGTAAACTATTTTAGATTATTCTCATCCTTGCTTTGCTCAAACTAACATTAGTGAACGATTGATCAGTTAGAAGACATTTTTGAACACTCATATATTTAGGAAGAAAAAAAATTTGCATACAGTACCTTATGTGCACTGAGTTTTACTTTATTTATTATCTTTTTTGCTAGTCTCTAAAAGTGAATATTAAAAGCTGTTTTCACTGAACACCCTTCATGAAAAAATCTTGTGTGATTTAAAACTGACTTATTGATCTCAAGTTTTGGGTATTTTTGTTCCAAATACATAATACTAATAAAGGTATATTATCCATAATATTCAAAACTAAGGTTACACTGGGCTGTAATGCCTCAATGCAAAGCCATTTTAAGAAATTCAAAGAAATAAGGCATAACACATTTTTTAAAAATAATTCTATTGTTGGTTAACAATATAAAACTAAACACAGATTATAAAAATAAGAAATATTTCCGGGTTAATTTTTCTGATTTATATTCACGCCAAAGCTTAGAGTTCACATATTGTTTCAAGAGTTATATAGATATTTTGCTGGGATTATCTTTTGCAGAAATAATTTTATTAAACAGGGCGAATTCCTGTACGTTTGCATTTGTCTGCTCATAGCCCGGTGAGCTTTGAAAAAAAACAACTTATTCTTTAGTTTAATCCTGTTAAGGCAACATGGCTATTCAACACTTACAAACTTAAGAGGGAATGCAGAACGTACATTAATTGTCAAAAATTGCATTTCGTAAGTAGTTGTATCTTAATTTAAAGATTTAGCTTGGCAAGTTTTTAAAGTGCGATTAAATATCTATTTCTGGGTCTATTTTAATGCAATTTTGGACATCAATTTCTAGAAAACACAAATTAAACAACTAGAAATTTGCGGAATCTCTCCACTTTTTCCATGTAAATATTTGCCTCATATTGAAACTCTTCCCTCGAAAGGCAGGAAGAAGTTCAATGCGTAATAGAATGCCTTGCAGGTGTTTGAGGAAGAGGTGTGTGCGTTTTAGGACCGGTTTTTGTTACAGCAAAAATTAGGTAAAATATTTAAGCTAAGTTATAGTTTGTCTAAGCTAAGAACTCCCGCCACAAAGTCTGGTGCTGTGGAAACAAGAATGGCGCATTTTAGGGAGGATAGCTTCACTCTAGGACTAACACAATGGACTGAAGAGATTCCCTTTCTCTCGCCGAAACCATTCCAAAACAGTGACCTCCCCCCCGCACTACTTGAAATAGTCAAACCTCGTTACCGCCACAGGGTCAGACGAATGTTTGGGGGAGATTTTCCTTTAGACAAACTATAACCTTATGGTCTACCTCTTTTCCAAGTTAACAACCGCTGTGCTGAATTACACTGTTTAAAATATGAAAAAAAATATTTATGGCTGGTAGCATTGGATGAATGTTTAAATCCTAATCTATATAATAAATAAAACCTAAATTATCGAGCCTGTTCATACTGACTTCTACGAAATTTTATATAAAGGTGTTGTTTCTAATGCTACTTACTAATAACAGTGGCGCCATCTATGTCCAAGAATACAACATCAGTCAAACGCACGTCACAGCGCTTTTTTTAAGAGCGGACCCATTAATTCATCCACAGGTCGTAATTTTAACCTGAACCAGAAGACAACCTATCTCCATGGAGATTGTTTGTTCTCTGGTTCGGTACCCTAGAGGTATTGATTTATAACGATTACAAATAATTAGCGAAAATCTTTCGCTATCCCTTCCTCCTCCCCCCCCCCCCACAAAAAAAAGAAAAAAAAAATCTTTTTAATTCGACATCTAAGAATTAGTTATAAACTTTATAAAATGGTTTAATGGTAGGAACCATCGTTCCCTGCTTGTTCCACTCGCCAACCTCCGTGGTTAGTTTTTATTAATCTTTTTTCCCCCTTAAAAGTCAATATTTGCAACACAGAAAAAAGAAATTTTTTTAATAAGCTAATCGTAACGATTGAATGTAACGAAATTCCTATTAGTTCGAAAGTTATTGCAATTTAAATTTTTTTTTCTTTAATTAATAATTATTTATCTATAGATAAATATTTATGATTGGATGAATGTTTAAATCCTTGATGTCAAAAGTAGCAGCAACAACAACAGAAAAAAAAAAAAAATTTAAGAGAGAGGTTAGATGTCGCTAGGCATAAATCTTAGCTTTTTTTTATCGAAACTTTTAAAATTTATTTGATATAAAAGTTAAGGTTTAAACCTTAACTTCCTAGCTAGGAACATCTAATCTTTTTCTTTCTTTCGTTATTTATTGATTTGTTTGTTATTTTTCTGTTGCTTTCGACCTCAAGTCAAGCACGAGTTTATGAAATTAAAATCTCTGCAAAGAGAAATAAAATGTTCTACATCATTGGATAAATAATCATGAAAAAAAAAATCATAAACAGTGTTTAACATTGCAATAACTTGAACAAATTGGTTAGCAAGGGAGAAATTTTAACTCCGTAGTTGCATTTCAGCGGGCTACAGATCAACCAACACCGTTTATTTTATTTTTTTATTAAAAGTTTAACAGTTGATAATTCTCGGACAAATAATCAAATGTTAAATTTTTTTTTATTCCATCCAATTGGGCTCAGTTCTGCAGTTCATTTACGTCGCACTGGAGCTGCACAATGGGCTATTGGCGACGGTCTGGGAAACATTCCTGAGGATGATCCGAAGACATGCCATCACAGTTTTGATCCTCTGCAGAGGGGATGGCACCCCCGCTTCGGAAGCCCGACGATCTGCCCGGGAAGTCGAGCACTTTACGGTAGAACAGTTTAACGAGGACCAATACCGCACACCCTCGGTCCCTACGCAGACTGATCCAAGTGGTCACCCACCCGCACACTGACCGCAGACTTGACTTCGGCCATCCAATTGGGCAGCAAAGCGTAATGTAAAAGGGAAAAAAAGTTAGAAAATTTCACGAAAAAAACACTTAAAGTTGCAATAACTTAAAAAAAAAAAAAAATACGCGTTAAGTTTACAAACAAATATGGCCTTTTGTGGTTTCATTCTTGCGGCCCGCATGGTATTTTTTTCAACTAGTTTAAAAGTTAATAACTCTCGAACTAAAGAAATTATATTGTGGTGTAACTAACTACAAATAATAAATACGAATTTAATAGTATATAAGAGATGTTGACTTGATTCTATCCTGAGGTACCTTTCGATTGATGAAAGTTGACATAGTCGAATATTAAAAAAAAAAAAATCTCCCCACATTGGTGACCCGGACGTGATAATGTGGAATGTAGTTAGTTACACCACAATATAAAAAAATGACCATCCGATTATTATAATAATCGAATGTTCATTTATTTTATTCTATCTTACTCAGTACACTTTTCTGTAAACCTTTTCAAGTTTTTCACAGTAAAACGCAACGCTAAGATGAACACCCGATTATTTTAATTAATTAATTTTATTTCAATAATACAGTTATTAAGAATTACATTTCGAGAATCAAAATTAATATTAACCCAAGTCAAAGAATTTAAAGAAAGCATTTCCCCCAACATTTTTAAGTATTGGAGATACTATTCAGTAATTCCTCTGAATAGAAAAAAAAAAAAAAACTCTATTCAGCGAAATATAGTGTAATTTCCGTCATAGATCGGATTAAATTTATTAAAAGAAAATACATATATTTAAAGTTTTAATATCCATTTAAAAAAGAAAAAGAGGACTGTTTTAAACTATCGGGTCAAAATTAGCCCTATTTGTTCCAAGCGCATAAACAAAGAATGTGGAATTTTTTACCTCTGTCGAGTTACAAAGGCTCGGAAATAATAATTTTAGCAAGGAATTTTTCATAAAATTACATTTTTAAGCGTTTATTTCTCTTTTTGACATCGTTTATTTCTATTCGTATATGTTTGTAATGAAATAAGAGAAATACAGACAAAAAACTAAAAATAATTAGAATATTAACTTTTATACACTAACGAATAAAAATTTCGTGAGTGTCAAACACTATATGTTTTAAGAATTCGCAAAACCTAAAAATATTTTTTTTGTTTCATTATTTGCTTTAGAACAAATTTTAATACATAGCTTTTTAATTTTAAGAAACAATAAAATAACAATAAGTTTCGAAGAGCTTAGCTCATATGCATCGCTTCTCTGGGAGTTCGATGTTGAAGTAGATTAAATAGAACAACTTTGAAGTAGGACATCAAAAATTAAAACAAGAATAATCGGATATATAGGCAACAATATTCGAAGTTTTATATAAGTAGAGCATTGAAAAAAAATTCTCGAAAATTATTCCCCGCCATATGATGACAGGGGTAATTAAATCACCGCTCAAGGTTCTTTAAAAGCAAGTTTCGTAAAACACCAAAAATGAAAATCAACAAAACGGGTCACTCCCAAATAAAGTAGAATAACTCTAGCCAATCAAGTGTCGTACAAACTTACCACGTGACTAAACTGAAACCCACTCACAACTTATGGTCTTTTTTGCGGAGGTGAAAATGAAATTTCTTATCGGTGTTCAAGAGATTTTTCCAATGTGTATTTTTAAAACTAAAATATATGAATTTCTTTGATTTAATATGTGATACATATTAACATTTTCAAGCAATATGATGCTTAAAGTTATTCATTTGAATGAAAAATATAATCTGTGGAACTTAAAACGTTTAATAATAGCAGCAAGTCTCACTACTTTGTCTTTCCTTTTCACAGCAAACTACATTATTTCAAACGCAATAAAATTTTCTTTCGTGCCACAAATCAGAACAAAGCTGGAAAATTACGATTTCGACTACAGAATCACTAATAATATATGTAGCGAACAGATATATTTATTGGTCATAATTCACAGTGCAGCGAATCATTTTGAACATCGCCAAACTATTCGCGATACCTGGGGAAATCCAGGGGAACATTTACCGATAGTTAAATTAGCGTTCCTTCTTGCTGTTGATGAAGACCTGCAGATGGAAATAGATGAAGAAAATGATCGAAATAGGGATATTATTCAAGGCGATTTTATCGACTCATACCGCAATTTAACTTATAAACACGCAATGGGTTTGTCTTGGGTGTCCAACAACTGCAACCAAAGCACATTCGTACTTAAGATGGACGATGATATCTTCATAGACATTTACCAGTTCATGGATTATATGCAAAATAAGTTGAAGTACGGTAATTTGAAGAACAATATTGCATGCTTTCATCAGAAAAGTATGCCAGTAGTTAGAGATCCAGTTAGCAAATGGTATGTTTCCAAAATAGAGTATTCATCAGACATATTTGAAGATTATTGCTCTGGATGGGCCTACCTGACGACACCAAAAGTGGCTCGTCGCCTTTATCAGTCTGTAAAAAAAGTACCTTATTTCTGGGTGGATGACGTCCACCTGACAGGTAAAGTCAGAAAAATGGCGAATGTAAAACTGATTAGATTAAACAATTTATATGCTTTGGAAAGTGATGGACTGATAGATTGGTGCAATTCTGCAACAGATTTGAAATGGGATAAAATGTTTGCTCCTACTTGGGGGGATTTGAAGTTAATAAGGAGGGCGCATAAGAAATCTCTAACTTGTTTTGTTGCAGACTGCAAGTGTTGTTACTACCGAACTACTACTCCTAGACCTTCGACATCATCTACAACGGTAAGAGGAAAGGCACAGCTGATTCCTTTAACTTATTATAGGAAAAAACTTTCAAATCGATAGAATTTTATGATTAGCGTTTTTTTTATTTTTTATGATTGTGATATTTATTAGTAAATTAATTTTGTTAAATAAAATAGTCATTTCAATATAGTGTTGATTAAAATCACTTGCTTACATTAAAAAAAGATAGACTAGAAAAATTAACTTGTTTTGCTGCTGTTATCTAGCCCTATAAAATAATTACTAAATGCTGTGAAAAGATTGAGTATATATGTCAAATTTTACTTTGTATCCAGTAGTATGATACTGAACAATTCCCTGATACATAAATTTTGTTTATGTGGATTAAAAAACTTGAAATTGTGAAGTTTACTCCTTTAAAATGTAGTGAACAAAGCTTTTAAACAAATTATCAGTTTCAAATATACTATAAAATTTACAGTACTATAAGTTAAATAATAAAGAATAAGAATTTGATCAATTGAAATGAAACAATAAACTAATTAGAAGCATAAGTTTATTGCATGATATAATTTTCGAATTTATTTCAAAAAAATATAGAGGTAGTAGAACTTTATTTACGTCCTCCTAAATCTGCACAATAAGCCATTAGCGAAATGAAAGGGGGAAAAAAAAAACAAAAAAAACTGTAGAATTTAGTAAATTTTTAATTAATATTTATTGGAATGAGCTTCTTAGCAGAATTTCAGTGAGTTATACACCTCTGAGTATTTTGGTGAGTAATTACCTAATATGATATGCTTTTATTTCTATCAAATCTTGATAAAATTTAATATTAAATTTGAAAATGTAATTGAATTAACTATCTTTTAAAGAAGATACAAATGAGGTTATATAGTAATGGAAAATATTTCTACTAATAAAATAGAAAGGGAAAAAACTGAACTCATAAAATGATGCTTTATATAAAATAATTTTTAAAATGGCCAAAAAACAGAAAAAAACATTTATTTAGTTTAAATTTTGTATGGGAATTTTTTAAAATTATTTTAAGATACAATTTTACAAATTGATAAGCTGAAACTAGCATACCTGAAAAAAATTATCTTGAAATATGTTTTAATTATAGATAAATTATTTATGCTTTTTCAAAAGTTCCCTTATTCGATAAATTTATCAAAAGGGAGAGAAAGTTAAATGCAAGTGATACTAGTCAAAACGTAGTTCTTTCAACAAACTAAAGGATCAAAATTTCATCAAAACCAAGCATTTTATAATTCTTAGTATCAGCAAAATATATCATGGTTTTGAATTTTTTTTATTTAGCTTTGTTTTCATACATCAAATGTCCATGACATTTTTTAAAGATAAATAAAAATAAATAATAATTGAAAAAAAAAAAAAAAAAAAAAAAAAAAAACAAATCAGGAGAAAAATTAGTGAAATATTTTCCCTTCCAAATCTATGTTTTTCAACACACATTATTATATGTAACTAATTATTTTTTTTATAAAAAAAAAAGTGATTTAGAAATTAAATGTCTCAATTGCGTGGAACGTAGTAAAGTTTTAGAAAAGTAATTATAGATCACTCTTCAGTATAAAAACTTTTATTGATAATGACTTTATTATTAAATATACATAAAAAAAATAAGGATATGTTTTTTTTAATGTATAAATGTTATGGGTGTGTAGCCAAATTTTTCAACAAAAAATCAGCACCTTTTAAGTACTTTTCAAGCACTCGAAAAATATTTTTAAGCACTTTAAAAAAATATAATAATTTTACAGGGTTGGAAAGTTTTTGATAATTCACGGTTTTAACCGTCATGTAAAAAAACACTTTTGGCATTGTTTTTGACAGTTGTAAAAAATCATGAAATTTTGAATTATGTAAAACGAATGGCGTTTTCATACGCTACGGACTGACAATACGCCAAAATAGATAGGGGTTGAATTAATTGTGAAAACGTTGAATAGAACAATGTGAACTGTGTCTTTTTGCATAATTTGAAGCAAAAGTCAACATAGTAAAGAAAAAATTTCATTTTGAAAAAGGAAAATTAAGCACTTTTTAAAAACACCCAATGAAGAAAGCACCTTTAAGGGCTTTAAAAAAACGGAAATCGAAAATAAGCACCTTTAAGCACTTTTTAAAAACGCTACGCCCCTTGTATAAATAGTCGAAGAAAACTGAAAACAGACCTTATCATTCAGGATAAAAAATTAAATCACAATTAGTGAGTGAAGCAAATATTGAATAAAATGAAGAACATGATTAATTGAAAAGATTTTTCAGTTGAATGACTGATTACTTACATAATACTTCAAGTTATAAATTGCTATAAAATAAATTTTTTTTGATTTATATTACTAGTTTCTTGCCAATCTTTGTAGATTTAGATTAACAAAACTTTTATAGAACTTAAATTTTAAGCCTTTGAAAATATTACATATGAAATCAATTACTTTAACTAAAATTGTTGAAACTATTGATATGTGATAATTGTTAAATAAAAAACCAAATTAAAAAAATACTATGTGGTGTTTGATAAAGAACATTAATAGAAATATATATATAAGTTCAGTACAATCTCATATATTCAAATCTCTTTCATCCAAGTACTTTCGTTAGTCAAAGTGAAGCAATTACTCTTTCTCTTCTTAATTTTAATAATATCTTGCCATAATTCAGCACTACATGAAGCTTCACAATAATAATAAGAAATTTTTTTAGTGCATGACAACTTAGTGTTTTATGCCAGTAAAATGAATAAATTTTTTTTTGGATTTGTTTGGTTTTCATAATAGATTTGCTGAAAGTGTTACTTTTCACAGAACTATTTTTATACATATTTGACAAAAACATATTTATTAAATAGTCATTTCTAAATTTAACTTAAATACCATATGAAATGATTAACATAAATAAAAAAACATGATTTTCCGAGTTTAATGATAAAAATCGATTTTAAAAATGGCGCCGCTTGTGAAATCCAAAATCTGGGTTTGGATTATACAAGAAAGGTTCTAATTATTTCAGTAATGAAGGTCTACTCTATTTACATTATATTCAATCAGAAGATATTTTTATGTACAGTTAGCAATTCAGTACAGTTTGCATTTCATTTTTTAACATGTAATTTTTGAATATTACTAATTTTACATCAATTTAGTTCTATATTAATCAGTATGATAACTAAAATAATAATAATTAATAAGTTGGTTTTTTTCAATCAAATAATTAAACATTAAAATTAGCTCATAAAATTAAACTAACCACGGTAGAAGTTTCTTTTTTTATCTAATGATTAATCGATTAAAATAGAAGGAACAAAACTTATCAGCCCCGTGGCAGAAACACGGCGACACAGCGACATTGTCGCAGAAAGCGATTGAGTTTTGCAGAAAGATTTTTTTATTTGGGAAATAAAAATTTTTGGTTTGGCAGAAACATAGTAAGTTCTCAAAAAAGATTCTGCAGAAACAGAAGCTGTTTTACAAAAAAAATAATTTCTGCAGAAGCATTAATGGTTCTGCAAAATTTTTTTCTTACAGAATAGTTTTTAAATAATTGTTTTTCTAGCGTACCGCGGAAGGGGAAAGCGCTCGTAATCTTCCGTTAATCTCCAACACAAACAGTTACTGGATAAAAAGGGGAGAAATTTTTTCCCCTTTATTAAGCTCTTTTTGGAAATTTGCCAACTTCGGCCTCTATCGCTGGCGCAGTAATTTGCTTTGTGTTTTCTTATAAGAACAAAGCGTTTTATATTTTTTGCACTTATGTGGAAAATTTCAGGCGTGAAAAGATTCTTTTTTAAAAAAAAATCATGTCTAGCGAAAATGTTATTTGTTGCTCTTGTAAAGCAACAATAATTAAAAAAAAATTTGAAAACTCATTTTTCAGGGAGGCATTCCGAAGAAGAAATAAGATGGAAGTCGACAACATCTAGCGATGTCAGAGAATTTTTTTTTTCTGGAAAGCGAGCGGAAAAGAGGAAATAATATATGTTTTTTAAAGATAAAATGCCTATATCCTTTGAATTAAGTCGTCGATATAAAAAAAACACTCGCAATCTAACGATAAATGAAATAAAGCCTGAAAGATATCTCACTATCTACGATTTTTTGGCATGCGAATGAAAACCAGATTGGTGAAAAATATTTACTGGCGAAACACTTTTAAACAGGTTTCCATACGCATGCGAAACAAATCGCATCCAATGAGTATGGCTCTAATACCGATGTTTCAGTACTGATGAAGACTATTTCGTTTCAAGATGTTGAATAGACATGAGCGTATTGAGTCGGAAACCGCGTCTGCGTACTTCGTGGGGAATCGATGCTATATATGTACACAATACAGTGCGACTTCTGTTACAAATCACAAGGGCTGTGTATTTTTTTCGCTCTGAACTTAATCTGATCAAGAAAAAAGTTTTATTTACTTTCTTTTTTTTAAAAAAAAATCTTTCAATAAGTCAGTACAATATTAATCGAATCTAATTGTTTTCATAAAGAAAAAAGTGAAACAAAGATTGCGTTAATTTTTTTGCTTTTAAAATTCGGATATAGACAATCCTATTTTATTATTTTGATTACTCAACTTCAATATTGATTTTTTCACCTGATTTATTTCTGTACCTGATATAACTACTATAATGAAACATTAAATCATACTGTTTTAAACTGATATTTCAAATTCACTCATCTTGTTTTATAAATTTAATCTTTTTGTCCATTCTTAGCTATTTTTATAAGTTCCATCTTATTACAGGTTCTGGGTAATCTTTAGTTATGCTCTAGTAAGCATTTTTGTCTGCAGATCTATACATTTATAATTTTTCTTTATTATCAAAGATTATGCAAATTTGAACTTAAATAATTTAAACTTATTAAGAAATTTAAACTTATATTATGAAATTAAGAAAAAAAATCTTCACAGTTTTATTATATGCATGTAGGCTTTTTTTTATAAACACGAAGTGCATCTATTATTATAAATTCATTACACATATATTTATAACGATAAAAATATCTTGCAGAAAGACATTGGTTCTAGTTAGGTTTGTCGCAGAAAGCCAGAAGAAATTCTGCCACAGGGCTTATCAGTAGCCAAAATAGGATAAAGAACCTTATACATGTTTACTTTATTTCATTTTAATGCATTATATAAATTAATGTACATATATTTTATAAATTTAATCCATCAAGAAAACTGTTTTAAATATACCTATCAGCTAGTAACTTAATTTAAGTTATAATTTGAAAAAGACAAAGGATTAAAGTAATTTTGATAATTGTCCATACAAGGTAATATAATAAAGATAAAGAACTATAAGGTCAGATGGAGAAAATTAAGAGAGACATTTAGGCCTGTTTTAGGCTGTAGTGCTTAAGAAGAACTAGAATGAAAATTCAGTTGTAATTTTCATAAGAACTAATAACATCTATAAATGAGTTGAAAAATTTATTGTATTCAATATTTTAAATTTTTACACCCTATCTAATACATTCATTTGAAATACTTTAATAAACAAAACAGGGAAAAAATATATACAAGTGAGTAAATGAACCAATTTGAAGAGGGAATTTATCTTTCTATTGGATACAGAATTTTCACTTTTTAGACAAGAAAAGAAAATTTTTACAATCAAGAGATATGCTTCTTATAGCTTCTCTCAAAAATAAACCCTACAAACTATTGATCATTAAAATATTCTAAGATTTGGTCCTATGAATAGAATAAAGTAATTTAAAGAATTAAATAAGAATAATATTGAGCCAGCAATTAACTAAGAATTCATGAAGTTAATTAAAAAAACTTCGTTTTGTGGCAAGAATGTGATCTGGATAACATTTGGTTATCAGGGATATTTTTAGTAATAATGCCATATGATAATTTGATTGACTACTTATGAATGTAATAAATGTACTGTACACAGATGTTACAGTACATAAGTTCAGTTGAAGTAAAACAGTGGCAAAGCATTGTCCTTTTAAAAATAAAATTTCAAACAGGGTTTTAATATTTAAGCCTAAATACAAAATCAAAACTTAAATTTAACATTCGTTTTTTTATGAGACAGGTAATTTTAGCAGCAATAAGGAAAAAAAAGAGAAAAATTACCGATCTTAAAATAAGTTTTTGCTGATCATTTTTTACAAAAATTGATGTAGGAAACATGTCCATTTTTTTCATTCCATTTGTCCATGCAGATGATTAATGATAATATACACATATGTTGAGAATTATAAACAAATTTGAAACATACAAAACAATGTTTAGTTTTCATTAAAAGGTATAAATAAATTACAAAGTCCAACATCATCAGTACTATCAAGGAATGATATTTTTTCTTTAGGTGGTAGTTGGAAGCTCTTTAAATTCTTTATTACTACATTCCGTTTGTACTCTTGACCAACGTTTACCTAGAAATAAACATTACATTGTTGTAAATACTTTTGTGTTTTACATTTTTTCATCTGGTATATGTGTTATGAAAATATTTTTACATTTTAGTGCATCTTTCTCCATTAAAAACAAGTTTCACATAATCATTTGACATAAATAATTATTTTTGATTCAAGAACTCACCATGGTTGAATTTAAAAGAAATACTACAGTCAAACCTCGCTATAGTGAACCGTCTGCAGACTCAGTAATGTGTCCACTATAACCGATGGTTCACTATATCCAAATTTTTTGAAGAATATTTTTTGCATAAGACAGTTGAATGATTGAAAATTGGGTTTGCAATTTTACATAAGTCATATAAAAAATTATTAACTAATTAACAGATAATAAAGCAAAATTTGATGAAAAAAGTACTTACGGTTTTTTAACATTTTTAAAGCCCTTTGGTTTTTGAGATTTACCTATGACAGTTAGTTTTCGCTTTCCCGAACCATTCATGTTAGCACAAACAAGAACAGTTATTCTCACTTTGGAGAGTTTCCCATTAGTGCGTTTTTCTCCTTTAAATTTTAACGTCTGATTGGGAATCAATTTGTAAAATAGTCCAGCTTCGTCAGCATTAAAAAAGTCTTTCTCTTCATAATTCTGTATAATACTCGGCCACACTTCAGTTTTCCACTTTTCCACATCCGTTGCATCAACACTCGCTTTTTCTCCAATAATCTTTCCTGAAGAAATATTATTCCGTTTTTTGAATCTATCCAGCCATCCATTGGAGCACACAAAATCCCTTTCCTCTAATTTTTCAGCAAACTCATTCGCTTTAATTTGAAGCATAAGTCCGGTCACAGGAAGATTTCTATCCTGCTGAGTGGTGAACCATTTTAACAAAGCTTCTTCTACGTTTTCTCTTTCAGCTCCACGCAGTTTTTTCGATGAAACCATATTTTTGTCGTATGCCGCAAGAATAGCACTTCGATTTTTCCAAATGTTTGAAACTGTAGATTTTGACAAGGAAAATTCCTTACACAGTGCCGATTGATTAGTTCCATCTTCAATACGCTTTACAATTTTAGCTTTGTCCTCTATCGAAAATGCTTTTTTCCTCAGAGAATTTGCCATTTTCACTGCTTTTGAAATAAAAATCTTGTCTCAAATAGATAATGTAAGAATATGAAGAGAGCAGCTGTAGAATGAGTTAAATTGTTCCCCTTCTTGATTGTCAAGGGGTGATTTGTAAAGAATATGGTTTGAATAGATAAGAAAATTCCAAAAATTCAGCAGGTGGCCAAGTTAACCAGTTGTAGAGCAAGCTTGGAGAAAAGAGACAAAGCGAGGCTTGTCAGGGAGGGGGGAGTATAAGATAAATGACCTGTTTGAAATTTATTACAGTATAGTTAAAAGTGATAAGCATGAAGGAGTGAAATATGACACATTTTATAGGAATGCATTCATTTTCAGTCCCAACACCTACAAGTTTAAAGATGGAGGACTGAAAAAGATATTTAAAGAAATGAAATTTGAGTCCACTATAACCAAGTTTCCAAGTTCTAAGCTGTTCACTATAAGCGTTAAAAAATAACATTATTTAAATAGGAGTACGGACGGGACCGCTAAAAAAGTTCACTACATCCGAGTGTTCACTATAGCGGGGTTCGACTGTATATCTTTCAATCTTTCTGAGATTATCCAAAAACTTGTTTAAAATTATTTTATTTTTAAATTACATACTTATTTTTAATAATTTGTTACAATATTTACAATACTTTCTTTCAGAAACAAAGTAAATAAATAATATCACATACCCCAATGATTTTTTGAACCACATTTTTAAAAGCTTCTTTCACTGGTTTAACAGGTGGTTGAATTTTATTCAAATGATCATTTAACTTCTATATAAAGAAAATAACATAAGTCAGTAAATACTTTTTTAAACATTTAAACAATGTTAACAATATTAAATGAAAGAAAATACTTATAAGCATAATATATGCATTAATTATACCGATATAGAATACTGTTCATGTACTCGAACATTTAAACTCAAGGATATTCTTCAAAGTTTCAGCAGTCATATGAAATATTCTTTTTAGTGAATAGTATGCTAGTTTTACAATAGTTATGACTTTGTTACATTTATTCATGAATGTTAGGTTACGTTTTATCCATCATTAGCCAGATTCCTAAATGCTAATTATGAAAATGGAATGTTTATATTAAATAATGCATTTTAGTGAATAATATGCCATTTTTACAACAGTTGTGTTTTTGTTAAATTTATTCACGAATGTTAGGCTACGTTTTATCCATCTTCCTCTATGCTAAGTATGAAAACGGTGGAGAATATTCCCTTGAAATAATGCTTTTTAGTGAATAATAGGCTATTTTTACAACAGTTGTGTTTTTGTTAAATTTATTCACGAATGTTAGGCTATGTTTTATCCATCTTCCTCTATGCTAAGTATGAAAACAGTGGAGAATATTCCCTTGAAATAATGCTTTTTAGTGAATAATAGGCTATTTTTACAACAGACTAAGCTACATTTATTCATGAATGTTAGGTTATGTTTTATCCATCTTTAGCAAGCTTCCTCTATACTAATGGTGAAGAATATTCACATGAAGAAAAGTCTACACCACACTTTTGTGAAAAAGAAAATTGTTTGCAATCTGTATTATCTGTTTTATCATTTAAAAAATTACTCCAATATGGCATTTTCTCATAAATATAAGCAAAAATTGAGAATTATTCATTTATTTCTAAAAATTTTTTTTATATAAGTAGATAAATCTTGAAAAATTAACTTTCTTTTTTAAAATTATAAATTTAAAAAAAATAATTCAGTTATTTTTTATTTTATTTTTAAGTCCAGACAATTCTCTTCAGCAAAATAATATTAATAAAGTTTATAATTAAAGCTTTACTTAGAACATAAGGCAGTCAAACTGTGGCTTTTCTATTTCTCATGGCTGAACAGCTTTGAACAACACGCATATTAATGTTTAATATTTGTGTAATATTACAGACATTATAAAAATATTAAGTAATGGCAACAAAATGTCTAAAAACTTTTAAGATATTGAAAATTAAACATTTTTTATTTACTGGTCACCAAAAACAAAAATTTAAACATAATCCTTAACATTAAATTAAAAGAAAATGCTTACATCAAGACTAGAAGGATGACAATTAGTTGAATCTTGCAGAACCTGACTTAAGTCAGGGAATAAAAGCTTTAATGATTGATAGATAGTAATTCCAAAACCTATTAAAGCACTAAGATTGCATTCATGCTGTCCAAGTTCCTTGATGCTATGCAGAACACTCTGAAGAATGTAAGTAGCTTCTTGAATGGATTGGATTAACCTTTTATCAGCAAGCTATAAATTAAAGGTAAAAATCACTTTAACTTTAATCAATGAATTTGGGAATGTGCATAAATCATGTGCTTAAAATATAGGCGTAATATTTGTCAAAAAAAACCTTTTAATTATTATGGGGTGAATGAAAATTCTCATTAAGTTATTTGTATAACATTTTCATAATAATTCTTTTTTCTAAGTGGGCGATATTTTTCAAAGAAACACTTATAATTTTGAGGGGGTGAATGAAAATTCGCATTAAATTATTTGTATAACATTTTTATAATAATTCCCTCTTTTTTTTTTCAAAATTATTAAAAAAATAAATGAATGTAGCAACTTAAGGTAGGAACATCGGAAAACATAATTCTTAATAATAGTGCAGTCAATTAATGGTATATATTTAATAATAGTCAATGAATTGCCCATACATAATAGTAGAACTTTTAGCTGAGTTTAGCTGCGTTGAAACTATTTATCCCTAGAATAAATTTAAAATATCTTATATTGTCATGAAGTGACAAAATACTTTCATGAATCAAAATTACAATATTTTCATTCACAGCTTTGTAGAGTCTCTCAATAATGAAAGTGATTGGTTGGTTCTGTTCCATCTAAAAAATACACTAGAGTGAAAATTTTGTTATACAGATTTTTGCAGTGATTAATTAAAGCTTTTAGTTAATGATTCAGATACATTTGTAGCCATTTTTAACTTTTGATATAAGTAAAACGCTTAGAAGTGAACACAGCATATCAATTTAGAGAACAGTAAGTTACTGGCATTGTATTAACGTTTATTTCACTTGAAAAATTCCCTGACTTTACATTGTTTTATTAAAGCTTAACTTTTTAAAGGTATGGTTAAAAAGGAGTTCAATTTACTTCCTAAAATTAAGAATTTTTCATCTATTGGTTCAATCTTCATTGTACAAGGGAGGCTGACTTAACTATTTCACATCCTCTCTCGTTCAACTACAGCAGTGTTTGCCAAAGTGTGGTACGCGTACCCCCAGGGGTACGGGAACAGTTTAGCGGGGGGTACGCGTTCTTATTCGAAATATCTTGCAAAAAGCGAAAATCCAAACATTTTTATTTAAAAACAAAGCTAGCCATGAAAATTTACGAGTACGTATTTTTCTATTGATTATTTTTTGCAGACTTAACAGTTAATAATTAGTAGTGTAAACAGCCAGTTGTGATTTGTAATTTTGTGAAATTTTTTTATAGTAAAAAATACATTCATTTTCTTAAAAGGGGTACACAGCGTTACGAAAAATTTAGAAAGGGTACATAAAAATCATAAGTTTGGGAAACACTGAACTACAGTGTGCAAATATAAATGGACAACTTTTAATAACTTTTGATCTCATGAAAGGATTTTCGTGCACTAGACACAATCATAATGATTTGAGGGGTAACCTCAAATATACTAATTAATTAGTGCAGATGATATTTTGAATTACAACATCAGACACAAAAATGTTTTTTTTTTTTAAATGAACATACCTTTTTACTTTTTATACATTGTAAGAATACATTCTTCTTTTCAAACATGTTTTAATTAAGTTTTCCTATTATTCAGCTCAAAATATAATAACATGTATCATGTATTTACATTACAATTTTGGAAAACATAATAAAGTATAGTTTTATTTTATTTGTATTGTTTTAATTTTTTGAAGCTAACATGAGAAAATCTTATTGTGAATAAAATTACCCATAGAAATAAATATATTGTGTACAGTGCATAAAAAAAAGCAGACAACCCTGAATAATTTTATTCTAATGATTGGATTTTCAGGTTCTATGACTGAATCTTAATGGTTCAAAAGGGTGACTTCAAACATGTTAATTAATTAGCGCAAATGAACCTAAAAATGTATTTTCTCTGAATAAATATACTTTTTTTTCTCGAAGGATAAAGATTTCTTTAAACATCTAATCTTCCAAAATATTGAGGAGAACATCTAGGAACTACGGTCCTAATAATTTTGGAGAGGTCAAAAGTTTGGAATTCCTTAATGTCAATTTTACTTTTTAATTATTTCACCATATCTCAAAAACTTCTTAAACAGATTGAAAATTTTTTTTGCGGTAATTTTTTTTTTTTAAATAATTATTTTTTATTATTTAATAATAAAACAAATTTTTGAACAGTAAGGAAAATAAATCTTTATATCATTTCAGAGAATGTTATTTTATATGGCAAAATATAAAATTTTAACAATTCGGTTGAATAGTTTCTGAGAAAATGAATTTTAAACACATGACTTTTTCAAAATTTAATTTCTCAGGAATTATGAGGTTGATTTCATAAAAGTTTTTTATTTTTCTAAATGAACATATATGCTTCGAAATTACACATTTTTAAATCTTTGAATTCAAAATTTTCTTTTATTATTATTAAATAAAATAATAAAAAAATTATGACAGCTGAATTCTATAGCTGTGTGCAAAAATGTTTCAATTCGTTTAAAAAATTCTCAAGATATGGCGAAACATGTTGTCGACCATCTTCCTGACTGAACTAATGGGATCATAGTTTCAAGATTGCGGCTACCCCTACATTTCGGGATTTAGAAATCTTCATTCGTTAAAAAAAAAAGATGTGTTTATTCAAAGAGAGTACATTTCTGATTTCAAAACTTTGCCTGCTCTAATTAGTTTATTTGAGTTCACCTCCTCAAATCATTCAGATTGAGTCCTAGCACATGAAAATTTGATCATTAAATCGAAAGTTATATAGAGTGTTTTTGTTTGTCCTAGGTGAAAAGTGTACCTAAAACGAGTCTTTTCACATAGAATTATTATGCATTATCGTTGGAATGATGAATATTGTGAGGAGTTTCAGAAACAGGCATGCACAATATTGAAATGGTTACACAAAAATTCTAATTTATTTCAAAAATGATGAAAATCCAGGTAAAAATCTGAAAAATATAAAAAAAGGCCAAATAATAATTTCTTTAAAAGGAGACAACTATTTCATTCTATGGAGAGTATTTTTACTTTAACATTCCAGCTATAAATTTCATTGTAAGGGGGCTTGACTGTATTTTAATTTCTACATTTAAAACAAGGCTACAGATCAATAGAACTAAAGGTAATAAAAATAAAGTAGTATAAAAAATAATTCACAAAACTTACTTGCTTGAAAATTAATTCACAAATCATTATTGATTTAAGATTGAGTGAAGAATCAAGCCACTGTAATGAGTTGAAAGCAGTGCATATTATCACAGTTCGTATATCCTAAAAAAAATTATTTCTATGAATTAGAATTTCTTATATTTATGTATTTCAAATATCACAATAACTATATGCAGGAAAAAAAATTATCATAATGATTTTTATTTAAATAAATAATAATATAAAAGTAGTAGCGATATATCCTGAAATCTTTTTTCAACACCAAATGTAATTTAGGTTTAATTTATGGAAATAGAAACAAAATTGCTACAATATCATTAATGTAAAACTTGTGAAAAGTTAAAAAAAAAACCACCCCATAAGCAAGGACTGTTTCCATGGAGTTAAGCCAGAACATGACGGGGAACTGGTATGACAAGAGCACACAAGAACTAGCACAAGATCTAAACAATTACAACAATAAAACAGGCTGTTACTTAGAAAAAGAGGTAAATCTTCAACCTTTAAAATGAGATATTTTAGATGGATATTTTTCTTCTTCTGGAAAGCAAGTAGAATTTTGGTATTGACCTAATAATTATACTTAGCAAAATTTAAAATTATGTTTTTAAAAGATGTAATTACATTACATTTTTAAATAATGTTAAGATTTTAAGGTTTCACTGAACTGTTAGATCTAAAACCATGTGTAGCTGATTTTCATTTTCAATAAAAATGTTAGAAAATGAAGTGCAGATAAATGTAAATAATGATTTAATAAGAATATTACTAATTCAAAACATCAAAATTATATATCACATGGAAATTAAGTCTTCCTAATTAACGCTTATCCTTAAAGTTTAAACTTTCTATTAAAGTATAATGCAGAATTTCTCTGATGATCTCAGTGCAAGACATACTTTTTAAAACTATTTGGAAGTATCAGATCAGATAAATTTTTAGGTGGTATATGCTGCAGTTCAAAAGTATTTAATTTAATAGTAATTTTATTGCATGCATTCATAACATGCTCAATTACGCATTTCAATACTTTTTTTCAGAGTATATTGATTATAGAGAAATAATATTCCTTCTAAATAATCACATAACAATTTCCTATTTTTAACTGTGCCTAAAAACACTTATTCCTTTGAGGGTCATACAATACTGATGGCTGCATGAGGCCCGAGTAAGTGAGATACCTATAGAACAAAATCCCCTCATCATACATCTGAAAGCAGTTATGGTAACAATGGTTACGAGGTTTGACTATTTTAAGTAGGGGTATTTTATAACCGTCGTTGAACAGCTGATCCAATTTTTTTGGGTTCATGGCTACTAATGTTCAATTCCGTAGCCTTGTAATTTTGAACCCAATCCAGAAGACAAGGGAACTCCTGGGTAAAGTATTAGGAGAAATTTGCCTTCTAGGAGGACTTTTTGATAGAACTAACCCGCATTTGCATTACATGAAAAGGAAAATCACAATCCACCCACGGTTAGCCTGATCGTAAGGGGACTCTACCACATGATCCATCTACCACTGTGGATATTTCACCTCAGCACTGAGGTTGGTGCATGCGTGATGCTGAATTCATATTGACAGGCCATTGCTGGGATTCGAACCTGGTTCACTTCATTGAAAGGCTAACACTCTATCCCTTGAGCAATCAAGGCTCAAGTAGGAGTATTGGGTCAATATTTAAGATAGGTTTTGACTCAAGTCAGTGAGAGAAAGGGAATTAGGGGGGAGAAAAGATATCTTTTTGAAAAGCGTCATTTTTTGCTTCCATAGCAGCGGACGGCATTAAACTTCATGGCGAGGGGAGTTCTTTGTACTGACGAACTATAGTGACCATTATATACTACTTTTATTAGCTACTATATTTTGCTATATTATCATAATGACTGTATAAGACCCTTAATAAAAGAGGGTACACTTGAACTGAATAAAAAGAAATATAATAAAAAAAAAAGTATATTATAATAGAATAAAGTATAATATAGAATAAAAAAAGTATCTTATAATAGATTTTTTTATTTTATAGAACATGAAAGGCGAACTACAACAAAATTTCAGAGCGAATACTCTAATGCTAATAAGATGCTAGATTACTACTGCTTATTTGTGAATTTTTAAGTCGAGAGCTCATTTAAGTTAAATTAATGATTATAAAATAAAACATTTTTTACAAAAATTAACAGCAAGGAATTATTTATAATACTTACTAAAAATAAACTCAATTTGTAATGTATAATCACATGAGAGTGTAAGTGTAAAAATTTTAAAATTTGATTAATAAATAATAAAGTTAAGTAGTAAACCTTAGTATAAATTGTTAAGTATAAAAATTTAAAAATATAATAGTTTTACTTGCATGAACATAAAGAATGACTTTTTGAAAGAAATAAAATTTTTTTTTCTCCAAACATGGTAGTATACTAAATAACTGAAATGCGTTAAAATTTACAAAACAAGAGAGAGGAAAATGGATAATACCTCAGCATTCAATAGCGCATTTCCAAGAGGAGAAAGTGCTTTATTGCTAAATTTGAAATTTGTTGATTTAACATCATCTTCCATTGAGTCATTATGCAGAGAAGAATATTTATCACATTTAGTGAGTAAATCAACTACAAAATACAAATACATAATGTAATATCTCATTATATATATATATATATATATATATATAAACTAAACTCAGTGGTGCGACAGCCCATAGAGGGCCAAGGCCTACTTTGCCCATGTCAGTTTTCTTGACCTTGGGCTCTGAGGTGCAGGAGCAGATGTTCCGGTTAGGCGGTCAGCCGAAAGCGAAACCTCCAGTGTTTAGTTCCCAAGCATGCTTGGTACTCATTTATTGACCCACTGAAAGGATGAAAGGCTGAGTCAACCTTGCCCGGCCCAAGGATTGAACCTAGGACCTGTGGCACAGGAGCGCGAAGTGGGCGTCTATATATATACATTTTAATAAACATATCTTATAATTATATTTACAGCTAGGCGAACTTGCTCTATTTTGCTAGGAAATTTTATTCAGTAATAGTAAAATTTATTTTAATTTTTGTTGCAGTTAGATAATTTATTAAAAAAATGCCTTTTTTTTTGCCCTCCTTCAAATAAATAATTAAAATATACAAATAAATTATCACTTCATAACAATAATCTCTTGGTAAAAAAAGTAAAAAGTTTTCAAAATTAAAAAAAAAAAAATGTTCAAAATTTAAGCGTTTAATAAACTTATAATTTACAGATGTTTTGCAGAAAGTGGAACAGTTGGCATTCTTGTACATTGTTAATGACATATATGATATAAAGTTTACTAAAATATTATATATTTGTGATTGTAATACATAACACTAATGAATTTGTGGGTTCAATTGAATTTTTAATAAAATTTTTCAAGAACCTAGCTATCTCTTCTTTTATTTCAAGAAGAAAATGTGCCTAGTCTTGTAAACAGAGTCTTTTTATTAATAAAAACTGAAACTAGGAGCTCAAAGTTTAACACTATTATTTTGCAAGAAAGTTATTTTATTACTATATATCATAACTTATATTTAGTAGAAAAGTGTGCAATATAGAAACTTGTAAGATAAATTTAACTAAAAATCTTATTAAAAAAATTATTCTCTAAAAGATAAAGTGGCATTGAACAATATTATTAACTTTCTTTTAAATAATTATATGATTATGTAAGAAAAGGAAATTTATTCTAAAATAAAGTTCAAAATAATAATGAAAAGAGAAAAAGGGAATTTTTCTAATAGAGTTATCATAAAAAAAAGATGCCTTAATGTTAATCAGCATTTTCATCATTTATGATTATTCTTTTCAATTATTGATGTATTTTTCTAAATTTTTTTAATCTTATGATAATATTGTTTTTGTTTTATACCATACTGTAATATAATTATTTTTAGTATGTATTGTACTTTATTATAACGATATTTTTAAGAAAAAGATAATAGCATTTCAAAAGTTTTGCAAAGTGTTCTGCCCAGGGTCCTGAGAGAACTACATTGAAAACTCTTTATTCTTTTTTTTTTGGTTATTTTTTTAATGAGCTACTTATGCCTCACTCTGCAATTTATTAACTTATATAACTGCAAAATTGACAACTTGCAACTAAAAAATACATTCATAAAAATAAATGAAATGCTGAAAATATTAATGCAAAGTACAAATCAATCCAACAGAACATAAGATAGCATGTGAATTTTTTCATACTTATAAAATCAATGTGCGTTTTGGATAGTTGACGGTTCATTTGATCTTCAATAATTTCTTCATCTTCTGTTTGCTGTTCCTCATATTTTATGCTAGATAATTTGAAAGAAATATATTGTATTTTAAATAAGCAAGGTTCAGTATTAAAAAAATAAATTTTGTACAATGATCAGAGATGTTGCTAGTGTTTACAACGCTGGGGGAAAAACTAAATTTTTGTGGTCCTTTACAGTATGATCTCAGACTTTGGGACCATTTAAAGCTTTAGATTATGTAAAAGCTGAAGTACACCACACTTGGCATCTGATTGTTAAACATTACACTGAATGAGATTTTTAAATAATGTATTTTAAAACAACTTAACTCGATAACTTCGAACATTTGCAATAAATTTTTTAAAAAATTTAACAATGTATGATAATGACACAGCTTTGAATACATCATTTGTGTTTGTGATCATGCTTATTGTATTTGTCTAATTAATTAAGCAGCTTAACTCAATAAATTCGCATATTTTCAATTGATTATTTTTTAAAGTTAACAACATATAATATTGACATAGTTGCGATTACATCTAGATGTTTTGATTAAGTTTATTGTTTATGTCTAATTAATTGAGTAACATTTATAAGGACATTTTTCATTCAATGTGTCCCCGATTTGTTAGAAAAAGAAAGAAAGAAATCTTATGTGCAAAGTAAACTACAATAATAATAGATATCCTACTTAGTTTTTAGGTAAATTGGATAAAAATTTGAAGAAGCTATGGGGCTCATAATTAGCAAATGAAAACGGGGGGTATTTAAAAGAGAAAAATATTTTATTCCAGAATTCTTTTTTCTTGAAATTAGCAATCTCTAAAGCAAAGTCAGGGACATATATATTGTATTGAGAGTACTCTTCTCTCCCTTGCTTGCTATGCCACCAACAAAGATTTACAATAAAAAATTATGAATAAAAAAATTTATTTTTTAAGGATAAACAAATTTTAAATTAAAATGAGTAATTTGTTATTTATAAATTATGTTTTTTAATGTTACACAGTAACCATATAAACAGTATTTTTAAAGGATTTATTAATACTCTAAAAAATAACAACATGGAAGAATCTTTTAAAACATATAATCTTGTATGAATTCTTAATAATTTTACAATGACCTATTTATATAATTTGTAAATAGTTAAGTTAATACAGTTTTAACCAAAAATTACAGGTCTAACTAATCAAATGAAAAAAAAGGACCCAATAACAGGAGGTTGCTGTATTGAGAGTGTGTACAAATATAATGCAGAGATTAATTTAAATATGAAAAACTTCATACTTTAAAACAAACTGATGCTGTCAAAAATTTTTCAAGAATATTTAAATTGGCAGTTTAACAATAAACACCATCGCTTGTTTTAAAAAAATAAATAAAATAAATAATAATTTATGGACAACATAATAACCGGTAAGATGTAAAAGGAAAATTCGCGTGGGAATTAAAGAAAACAACTTTTAGATTTGAAGTAAAATTAATTCCAAAGTTAAATGCAATGATTTAGCAAAATAAATCAGAGTGTGAATAATAAAAGTAAATGAAAACGAGTGGAACTAGCATTTTACACAAAAAGAGAAAATAAGTAAAATTGTCAAAAAAGAAAAATATAATCGAGAAATGAATTGCTTCCTTTAAAAAAAATTACAAAGGTAATAAATGAATCTCTTTTAAAAGTTAGTTTATTTCTTTCTAGGCATGAAAGTGGTCTAAAATTAAAAAAGCTGAACTTTTACAACACAGGAGGGGGGGGAGGTGTTCCATATAAAAGCAACTTTTTTTTAATTTCGTATTTAAAGTGACAGAAGCATTTAGACAGTGAAATTAAAAAATTTTTTAAATATAATTTTAAAATTTTGATCACTACTATATTAAAGAAATTAAGCAACTACAGGAAGTTGCAGCTTAATTATAATTTTAAACTAATTACCGGTCAATCATTTTAAATTAAAACAGTCGCCAACTTTCACCTTAATATCGTCTGATAGATTGTTAATGCTAATTTTAGTCACTTTGACTGTTTGACCAATAATACGTGAATTTATTTTTTTTGGTGGCATAAACTGTACGCACTTTGTGTTCGCCTTTTAAATTAACTACTACCATCGTTCAAATACATTCATGTTACTCATAGCTGCTAACTTGTTTTTAAAATCGCTTGAATATGAATCGCGATATTGAATTTTAAAATCGCGTGAATATGAACCGTGATATTGAATTTTAAAATCGTGTGAATAAGAATCACTATGTTGGATTTTAAAATCGCGTGAATAAGAATTGCGATGTTGGATTTTAAGATCGCGTGAATATGAATCACGATGTAGGATTTTAAGATCGCGTGAATAAGAATCACGATGTTGGATTTTAAGATTCATCTCAAGTTTGACTATCGTTCGGGCTGCTTGGGTTTCTCTTATTGGACTCCCCAAAAATGTAAGTTTTTGGAACATGGTCGGAAATTTTAAAAATTGGGAGAAAAAAGCGGATTTCCGCTTTTTCGCGGAAGTCTTTCATCCCTGTTCTTTCAAAGAGAATCTAAAATGATTCAAACTTATTGTATCACAATTAAACTTTATATCAAATAATTCCCTTCTCAATGGAAGGATTTTTTTGCTTTGTTTTGGAAGCCCAAAAAGTTTAACACTATTTCAAATAATTATTTTAGAAATTATATTGAATGTCATAAATGATATTTGAATAAACGGTAATCTTGAACTTCTAAAACTAAAAACTAAACTCAGAGGCGCGACAGCCCATAGAGGGCCAAGGTCTACTGTGCCCATCTCAGTTTTCTTGACCTTGGGCTCTGGGGTGCAGGAGCAGATGTTCCAGTCTGGTGGTCAGCCGAACGCGGAACCCCCAGTCTTTAGTTCCCAAGCATGCTTGGTACTCATTTATCGACCCACTGAAGGGATGAAAGGCTGAGACAACCTTGCCCGGCCCGAGGATCGAACCAGGGACCTGTGCCACGACAGCGCGAAACGCTACCGCTCAGCCACCGGGCGTCAATCTTGAACTTCATAATGGGTATTAAAATAACCTTGCATCTGTAGAATAGGAAACGAGATTTTATGGAAGATTTGAATGCAATGGAATATATGGAAGAATCATAAAATATATGGAAGGATCATTAAAGTAGAATGGTTGCACCAAAGAGCATAAACTGTAATATAAAGACGTTAGAAATACTAAATTTATAAAATTTAACATATTTACTCAGAAATTTCTTAGTTGAATTCAAAGTTTTAAAATAAAATGTACTACATTGCTAAAAACCTATATTACCTATTTCCATATTTTAATTTGAATTTATTCCATGAAGAAGTTAGTTTCTATAAAGAAAAGAGAATTCTCTTATTAGAAAAAAAAAAAATGTACAAAAACATTTATAAATATCTTTTTATAAAATAATAAACGGTGGAATGTTAACCACCTTTTCTGGTTTAACATTTATTAATTCAGTAACATAATACTTTTGAACTTATTAAAAACAAAGCTGTTCATTAAATACACAGAAATAATAATGAAAATTATTAGAGCAACTTCAAATATCATTAAAAAAACATTCATTGAATGTTCATATAATAAGAACTACCAATTTACTAAATTGTTCAGAACTCAGAGCCCGTGCAAAGGATTTCAAATTATTAGCCAGTCAATATCAAAAGTATTAGCCGATTTTCGAAAGTCTTTGCCAAATGCAAATCTTATAAATTTTTTATGATTAATTTTTGTCCCTATAGATAGCTATTTTATGGTAGTTTGTTTCAGGTTTATATTATTTGGTCCCAATTCCAATTGCTAGCACATCTACCAAAAAGTACTGAAATAAAATAAAAAACACTGATTTGTTTAGAAAAATTTATTTGCCAAAACATAATTATATTAGCTAAATTTACGATTTTATCGCATTTGGTGAGGTGGCAAATATTTAGTATTTACTAATTGACAGAGACTGAAAATAGAACTGTTATCTTTGAAGAAAATTAGATTTGAAAAAAATTTCTGTTTACTGAAATTTTTTTCAAAAAATTTCTATTCAGTAAATAGCAAAAAATTATAATAACAATTAAATATTACTAAATAACTTTTCTTACACATTTTTGTGAGAAAAACAAAGTAAAAAATACTAATATTAATTGTAACATTGTCGTATGAAGAATAACATAACATTGCAGCAATAAAGAATTAAGTTTCAATGAAATTGCATTAACTTCATGAAGTTCTAATAAGTATTTCTGAAATTTGAACATTCTAATTAATAGCAACAGTTAAAAAGAAATTAACAAGCAAAAAAGAAATTTCTTTTAGTTTTAAATATTTAAACAATACAGAATTTCCATGAGATGTTACATTAATTTTATACTATTATTTTAAATCTGAATTATTTAAAATAAGTTGCAAATAAAATTAATTGGTTATAAAATTTTCAGTGAATAGGCATTTAGTAAAAGAAAGACACTAATATATTTCAATTTTTATTAAATTCTAGATAAAAAATTTTTAAAAGAGAGAAAATTCGATTATAATTTTCCCATATTAACTATAAGAGTTAATATAGTTAAGTTAATAGTTATATGAATGCAATTACTTTACCTCTTTTTTATTTTAAATTTAATAATAATAATACAAGTTATATTTTCAAATATTTCTTATTTTATTTTATTCATTGAAATATATTCGATTGAACTTATCTATCTAAATTTGAGATTGTCAGTTATTTACAGCTTTTTAAAAGGCTATTATTAAAGCTTTGATATTTTTTTAAAGACATACCTGGACTCTAAAATTTGCTAAATAGGTTATAAATGAAATGAAACAAAAAATATTTATAAATAATTCATATCAAATCACATTTATATAATTCTCTGTTGGTTAAACATGGAGTAAGTAAAATTATCTTTTTTATCTAGAATTTTTAAACGTAAATAAAGAAAAGACTAAAATACACTCAACTAATTATTTTAACTTTTGGCAAATGGTTATTAACATATGTTTAATGAAGTCAATTCTTACCTGCAGCATGAATGTGAAATAAGCCAATAAAATAGACATCAAATCTGGATTTGTAGTTCCAGGACAATTCAAAGAAAATTGTAACAAAAAGCTACTTAAAAAATTAAGGATGCTTCAGAACAATTCTAAATTTGCCAGTTTTATATGCCTTCACACTTTATTTTTTTAATTAAAAAATCTTTAATGAATACCAGAGATATGATTGATAAAAGTCGCTAAAGATCGAAAGGAATTTAGATCGGTTCTTGTGTCACTAAACTCTAATCAAAGTATATAATCTTGGATTAGAATTTAGTGATTATCATTGTCTAGGTAAGCATAATTATTATTAAGTCTCTAATATATAAAAATAATCACTGAAATACAAGAAGACCAAGTGACTTTTGTTTACTTAAGAGGCCTCTTTCCTCACAATCTTGAATTTTAGGTAAAATATTGGATTTTTCTTTTTGATTGATGTTCTTTAATTCTTTATAAACTTTTTATGACAGACTATTATTCAATAGCACTTCACCTGCCAAAAAAAAAAAAAAAAAAAAAAAAAAAAAAAAAAAAAAAAAAAAAAGGCGGAAAATAAAAGCCTCTATTTATGAGATTAGGAGAAAACTCTTGAATAGATTTTTTTCTCTCTAAATGCAAAATAATAAAATTATTCAGTTTGTAATTATGAATAGGTAATTTTACTGCATATTTGTCTGATTTAAAATTTTTTAAAGTTTAACTGCATTATTGTTTCAAATAATGAAAACTAAGTTAGATATTAGTGAAAAAGATTTCTTAACAAAAGTAATGCAAAAATATAGATATTTATCAAACATCTGAAAATGGGTAGATGTGTAATTCTAAACAAATTTTCAAAAAATGTTGATTGCAGAATAGAATTGCAAGTGTTTCGTAAAAAAAAAAAATCAATAGAGAATCTAAAACATCATATGATAGATACCTAAAATTGTAATATAGAAAGGGCCTCGTATTTTACATATTTAAAAATATACTAGAATAAGTATCTAAATAAGTAGCTAGCTAGAATAAGTATCTAAAATTAGTTCCTTTTTAAAAACTAACTAAAGAATTAAGAGTTAAATTATGATTTTCTCCCTCTGTCACTACTCCATGACAGGAGTAAAGAACACGCTTAACTTGTCACAGTTTAATGGCTAAACAATAAATTATTGCTTTCTGAATTTAACCACACTTTATGAGTCATAAAAATATTATTAAAATAAAATTACAACTATAAATTAGTTTTAATATTTTTTTTTTTTTAAAAAAAGAAAGGATATGAATGAGGTGTTTGAGTCTTGTATCAGGAACATGCTGAATGTCGAAAAAGAGACTGTCATATAACATATCTTTCAGATTAGGAATCATATAAAAATCTATTGTACAACTCTCAGCACACGTGCCCATTATTGTAATGCTGTAAAAAAAATGGAATGATCAATCTAAATTGGACATGGACAGTCATAAAGTACATAAATAAACTCAAGAATTAAAAAATCTTAATGAAAAAAAAAAAAAAAAGGCAATCAAAAATTTAAAACAAGAAACATTTAAAAATTTTATAAATAAAATAGTTGAATGAATAAAAAAATGAACTGATATGTTGTGCCTCAGCACCCAATACGTGGTTTGGAATGGATTTTTTTTCTCTCACCAACCACTTTTGGTATCACTTTTATCACAAGCAAATATTGAATATATAATCTATATAATGATATAGAATTAAAATTTTTATATGACAGGGATATCAAAAACAGTTTAAAGCTTTTAAACATAAATTAAAACAACCATAAGAAGGAATAGGATACATAAAACAATATTATTCAGCAGGATGTTTTTCATAATGAAACAATGCTGAAATATATTAAAACCTGTTGATTTAAGATCTAATTTACAGATAAATTAGAAATAATAATAATATGCTGACGTATGCCTGTTTAGGCAGTGGGGGTGCGATTGTTCTTGTTTTCCAGTGGCGCCATCTATGGCCAAGAATTCGACTTATGCCCCACCATACGTCACACCCGTTTATAGGGTGGACCCATTCATTCATCCACAGATCGTAATTATGACCTGAATCAGAGAACGATCGATCTCCAAACCAGTACCCACAGAGGTATTGATTTGTTATGGGAGCATGGAGGACTTTTGTGACTCGACAGATTTAACGTGCATCAGTCACTTTACTATACGGGGAGTTTTTGGCCAGCGGGGTTCGGACCCACGAACTCTCTAATATGGGCCCAGCGCCCTACCAACCAGGCTATCCCGGCCCCAATAATTACAATATAATTATGTGAATTAAAATATTTTTCATATGTAAATGAACTTTTGAAATGTTACATTAGATAGTAGATAGCTGTTGAAATTTAGATTAAATTAATCAATAATAAAAAATTTTGTTTCCACTTGTTAATTAAAAGTTCTAACTTTTAAATGGATAAGTAGATAGTTTTTGAATGATAAATGCACATGTTTTGTCAAAAATAAGAAGGATGTTTCAAAACATAAGAAACTTACCAAGTTTGACTTAGGTCTAGAATATAGTTTTTGATTTTGGCCACACGGTTTCTGGACTTAGGAGAATTCAAACCTGAAAAATATCAATTAAAACGAATAAAAACTTGAAAAGAAATAACATTAGAAATATTAGAATAAATGCATTCAAAATTTACAAACTTTGTAAGTGTAATCTAAAATAATGTCACAAATTAATTAAAAAAAGAAACATATATTTACCAAATATGACACTCATATCTCTAAAGTCAGCACCTAAAACGGGTAAATAACTTGGATGGATTTTTTGTCGATTCTGGGGATTATAGATAGAATTCAGTAATCTAGAAGAAGAAAAAAAAAAAAAAAAAGACATGATAATGGTAAAAAAAACCCCACATATAACAGCACATTAGAAATGAGCTTGTTCTCAATTTTGGTGATACAAGCCCAAGATCGAGAGAATTTTTTTTTTAGCCCATATACGTTCAATATAAGCCTGTCCAATTTATTTGAGCCTGTGTTTTAATAAATCAGATAAAAGGATATAAGGCTAAAATTTTCAGAAAGAGAGAGACATTTACCTAACAATTTTAAGTTGATTATTCCTAATAAATTTACATATTAATATTTTTTTTATATTAAATACAGTGAACTCTCACTTATGCACCAGTGTAAGGGGCCAACAGAAAAAAGCGTATAAGCGAGAGAGACGCATAAGTGAAAAACTTCAAAATTCTGAAACGCAACGTAAATTGCAGTGACAATATGAATAAATATATTTCTAAAGATTAAATGTTAATATTTATACTGTTTTGGTATTCACTATAATTATACAAAGAAGGAATTTAACATATCTAAAGACAATTCATTTTATTACAAAATAATCCTTAATACATAATTGTATTTGTTTTTGCCGACGTATTTCAAAAATAGTTTTTTTCCCAGTTTGTATAAATGGGATAAGGGAGTTTCAGAAGCAGAATTAAATTGTAAATAGTCACGAATAGTGTCTAAGGCTTCTAATACTGCTGTGTGATCTGGAGGAACTTTATCATCCTCGTCAGTATTATCCACCACGTTCTCATCGTCCACAAGTTTAAGTTAGATATAAATGAACACAAAATTTGAGTTCTTCAGAAAAAAATTGAGTTTTATGGGAAGGGGTGAAACATCACATGATAAATTTCTAATGAAAGTACTTGACGTCATAACATGCTGCACAATAAGACGTCATAATATGCCGACAATTACTACTGTTGCTAATCAGATCACCTCCTTTTATTTACTCAAGATGTCCATCTGACTGTAAGTAAGTGATCGCAGTCTCTTTCATCTTTTGTATTCCAGGTGTCTTTTTTTCCTAGAAAACAGCATGGGAATAAAACTAACCTCTGAGCAAGAGGAATGGTCATTTTCTTAAAGATGAATGGGCTTTCATTGTTGTTGGTGTAACAGATAAGACACCCTATTCAAAATGGTAGAAAAAATGTCTTTCTAGAAACAGCAAAAATAAAAAGGTCGCAGGGGGAAGAAAAGTAAAATATTCAATAGGATCAAAAATCATATTTCATTTTATCTGTAGCAATGATTGCTTATTTGCTTAAATTTTTAATTTAAAACCTTTTTTTAAAGAGAAAAAAATTAAAATGTTAGCCTAAAATTTCGGCGCATAATTGAAAACTTTATTTTTAGAACGACGCATAAACGAAGGATGTTTATCCTTATTTTCCTATCTAATGTACTGGGACCTATAAAAATCGTCGTATAAATGAAAAAGGTGCATAAAAGAGGTGGTGCATAAGTGAGAGATCACTGTAACTGAAACAAGCACGTTTTTGTGCATGCAGTCAGTTTGAAGGTAGAAAGAAAGTATATGAAAAAACTTTATCATAAGCCTACTCGAGCACAAAATGTTTTCACTGTTAATAAGACCAACTCACTTCTCATAAATATATATACAGTATATATATACATTAGTACTATTAATAGCAATAATACAAATAAATCTTCCTTTAATTGTAATAATTATTAGTAAAGAACTCACTTTGCTAACTGGAAAACTTGAGGTAACTTGGGAATTAAAAAATCAGCTATAGGACTTTTGTAGTAAATTGAGTTGGTTGATTCACTTAATGGATGTATAAAATTTCCCTTCTTAGCAACCTGAAAAAATATTTTAAAGTAATTTTGTTTACAGAAGTCAACTTAGATAAATATTTTTGCCATAACAATAAGTGCAATGGTAAAAAAAAATGATTTATTCTTAGAATGAAGTTGAAAGAAAGAAAGAGAGAGAAAAAAAAAAAAAGACAGAGAGGGAGAAAAGAAGAAAGTAAAGAAAAAAGAAAGACACTGTGTAACTCAAAAGAATGCAGAATATGTTTTTCTTCAAAATTTTTGTCTCAATAATCTGTGATTTAAAAATTAAGGATGGTTTTTTGGAATACATTTACTGCTTTTACCAATAATGTACCTTGAAAACTAAAATTTGATTGAAAAATCCTACATCATAACAGTAAAAAATTTAAAAGAGGCTAAATAAGTTTATCACCACTCCAACAATATTTATCTCTGGAATGGCTGACCAATGGCACGCGACACAGTATTTTGGGCACGCCACCTATCACAAAGATTGCTATGAAACGTATTACAAACGTATGCGAGTGATCATACGCTATGGAGTGTTCGGTCGCAGGAAGTGCGTTAGTTTGTTATTGTAGTTACATCATGGGCTAAGACTACTAATGACGCATAGCATAATAATAAATTTTGTTGTCACAAATGTGTTATATTTACAATTTTTAACAATGTTATATTTACAATTTTTAACAATGTTATATTTACAATTTAAATTTAATATGGCTAGTTCACTAAAAATTTAAAAAGTGCAAGATAGTAAGTGTATCAGAGAAATTCCACCTTGGTGGACTGAAAAATATTACATGATTAGTAAAGGAGACAAAGTGGTGCGTCTTATGTTCTGGAACAGTGGTGTGTAGAAGATCGTCTGTAAAACAGCATTTTGAAACAAATCACAAATTCGTTAGTCAAAAAAGTGAACTGCAGCAGAAGGAATTAATTGCAAGTGCAATGAGAGACAGAAATAAACAGTTGACGTCTATGATAAAATATGTTGGCAAATTATGTCATACAAAAATTCAAAAAATTATTGGAATCACTCAAGTTTATTCACTTCATCAACTTGTTACTTCATTTGATAAATTGAACTAGTCCCAATTCGATTGGTTGGAAATTGAATAATTTGAAATGGAGCTGATTGATTTCCAGTCTAGTTCAATATGGATTAAAAATTTTATTGAAACAAGGAAAGAGTTGGAATTAATTGAAACAGTAAGATTGACAAGCAATATAAGTAATAATGCCAATAAAAAATTTTGGTAAACATGGAATTCGTTACCAGACACATTTAACTGTTTGAAGAAGCTGGCTCACGCTTTAACCATATTTTCATCAAGTCTGCAAGTCATTATTTTCAAAGATGAACAACATTAAAGCATTGCTTAGAAACTGTGACAGATAACTGCAGTGCAGCATGCATTCTGCTAAAAGTAACATCTTACAACCATAATATAAGTTATTTGTAGTATAATCTGCAATAACAGAAGTCCTACTAATGCTACTTTAATTTGAATTATGCGTATAACATAGCAAAATGTAATTTATTTTTTGGGTAGTAAATAAAGAGTTTTGAGTTGATAGTATTTGGTATTATTATTTACCCTATAATCATTAAGTCAAAATTATTTGACGGCACATCTATGAACCCATCAAATTTTTTATCATTTTTTATAAAAAATGGCACATTGAAACATAAAGGTTCGTCACCCCTGATTTATCTGGTCTAAACACTCTTGAAATTTGATTTTTCTATTTACAAAAACTATTCTTTGAATTCCAAGATTTGAAACTATTGTAATCATTGTCAAAGAATATTTAACAGATTGCTGTTACAATCCTCAAAACATAAAAAATTAGTTAAAAAAAGTCTGAAGAGATTCAATATCACACAGTAAAAAATGAAATCAGATAAAATAAATAAGTAAAACTTGAGAAAGTGAGGAAAAAGGATAATAGTTTAATAAAAAACTACATTTCTTAGTTTATCATACATAACAGAACTAAAAACATCATCAATGGTTTGAGAAGTAATCGGTTCACAAAAAGTTTAACAAAACGCGCCCGTATTATAATCTATGAAATAAGAAATTATTACAAAAATAAGAGTCAGTAATTTTAAAATAAGGAATATCTAATACATGCAATTTACCAATGATTCTTCACATTTTTAACTTACTTCGGGATCAGAAGGGTAAAAGCAGCGTTTAACAGTACTGAAAAATACATTTACACAGAGCTTGATCTATAAATAAAAAAAAGATGAAAGTTAAATTTAAATACATAAAATTATTTTTAGTTTATACAGATATTACTCAACTAATTTGTTAATTAAAAAATTTATACTTACTTTTTATATTACCCATAAAAATTCCCCAAATACTACAATAATAATAACTCATCCCTTACTCATAAAAAAAAATTACAACTTTCAGTAGAATGCTGATAATCAAAACCAGATGGGCTGATTTAGATTTAAAAAAATCTGGATAGTTAAAAAAAGTTATGGCTAAATAGCGTGTATATTCAAGCATGCGTTTCAAAAGCAAATGAAACTAGAAAACCCTAAAACAGTTGTGCAAGAAAATTGCAAAAAATCGCGTAATGTTAGAGATAAAATAACACCTAATGCATTTCTTATTGAAAACTCAGTTTGGCAGCAGACTTGGCGATAATTTTGGCGATTGGCGATGCTTGTCCACAAAATGATAGTTCTGAAAAATTTGAGTTACGAAGCACGGGACTAATATTCACAGAGTTATACGAGAATAGATTTTTTTAACTAATTTTTATAAACCACTGATGTTTTAAATTTATGTTAAGTACTGGTACAAGCATACATTTTGAATAATCTATAAAAGTAGGTTGTGTTATAAATTTTACTGCTCTAGTACACAAAGTTAAAGCTGCTTAAGAATGGTCACTTTGTTTACAAGATTGGAATCTAATAAATTTTTGTCTGGTCCTTATTAGAGACCAGGACCTTTTTTATTTTATAAACGTCATTGAACATGACCTAATTTCGAGTTTACAATTATCAATGTTCAACTTTGAAACTTTGAACCTAACCCAGAAGACAAAGTTAACTCCTGGATTAAGCATTGGGACAAACTAGCCTTTGTGGAAGACTTTTTGATGTAACCAACCAATATTATCATTACATGGAGAGGAAAACCACAGAAGCTTCCTACAGTCAGCTTGATGGCAAGGGCATTTTAACCCAAGAGCAAAGACTATTTTTATGCAAAAAAAATAAATTAAAAAAAATAAAAGGAAATTTTGCGACAATGTTATAGCTCTGTAACACTTTTCATGCCCGTGCATGACATTTAAAAATAATATGTTTTTTGTAACCCTGTATTTACCAAAATTAATTAAATTCATTTAATGGTAGATGCTAAATACACACATACATCACTTGCTTGTTTTGATAAACACTGTTCTTCAGGTTTATCATCAAAAGGAACATCAATACCCAATACAGATATGAAGTTTTCAACAGATGACAGAGCTCTGAAAATAACATATGATATAAGAAACTTATATAGATTAAATATAATGGCATTTCATGAACCTCACAATTTTTTTAAAACTCTCATTTGACAAAAAATATTTTTGTACACTATTTCATTCTTTGCTTCCTAAATTAAAAACGAATCATTAAGCTTCTTTAAAGCATTTAAAAAAAATTTGGGTCTCGTGTAACTATGAATTTGAAGCCTAATTATAATGATACAACTGTTTTAAAATTATAACAATCTAAAGTATAAAGAAACTAAATTTAAATCTGGATATAATACATAGCAAACATAAGTCAATATATGAAGTCAAACAAAAACATCACACTATATTTATATCTTCCGTATTTAATTCAAGCATACATTAAAAAACTGTATGACAAAAACATATCTACAGTGACCTTCATCAAACAAACACTCTCAGGACCAAGAAAATTCTAATTTGAAATTCTAATCTATACACACCTATACACATATATAATCTATACCAAGAAAATTCTAATCTATACACATTAAATAAACAGATAAGTGCAAATTTCAAACACAGTTTTCAATATTATTGATGCTCAGTGGCTGAAATATACCACTTCACACTCTCGTGACACAAGTCTGAGGTTCTTTCCTCAAAACCGCAAGGTTGACACATTCAGTGGGTCGATAAAATGAGTATCAGACAGGCATGGAAACTTAGCACCGGGGTTCTACATTCGGTTGATCACCCAACAGGAACATCTGCTCCTGTACCTTGGAGCCCAAGATCAAGAAAATTGGTCCTCCTACATTTGTTGTGCAACTGAGTTTAGTTTAATTTATAATTTTGTCTTAAAAAACTTTATTCAAAGTAAAAACAGAGAAGCAGTTTTATAGTATGAACATTGCAATTTAAGAAAACTAAATTGATCGATCTTAATTAGAAACTTTTTATGCAATCTGATACAACTAAAAATTTATAATTTATTACAAACATAATTATATCAAGAAAATGGTAACTAAGCCAAATTATGATGCATTCTGTCTCACATGAAATTTAACCATCTTAAAAATTACATTCAGTGAAGTTGTGAATATATAATATGAAGGTCAGAAGAAAAAAAAAAAAAAATTGAGGTAGTTTTTTGTTATATTTAAGTTTAATCTCTTTTTAGCTTAACACATTTTCCCTAACATTTCTTCAGCTAGTAGCCTTTTAAAAAATCTACCTTCTCCTAAAAAGTGGAATTTCAGAAGGTCTTCAAAATAGGCATCTGTTTGGGTTAAGGCAACATATGTTATATTTCTGAGAAATTTTTTTTTGTGTATGTGGAAACAAATAAAGTTACTGTGGATCAAATCTGGCAATTATGGTGGGTATTCTAATAATTCTTCAATTATAATAGTATGTCTGTGACATCAACTCTTTTGTGCTCTTTGATTTATTGGTCATTCAAAATCATTTCCTGGATTCTGGCCATTATTTTGGAGAAAGTCCCTGCCATGGATATCTCAAAAGATATTCCTCATTTGCAGATGTATGCTACAATAAAGCTCATTTGCTGAATTCTAAAATAGTTGCAAAAACAGGAGCAGATATAGCATGAGCTTCATCCAACTTTGCTTTGATCATTTTGAGTGTTAAAGATTTAAAATAAAAGTGTTTAATAACCGCACATAGCTCCCCTCCCCCCGTTTCATCTTCCATAAACTGTTTTTTTTAAAAAATCAATTATGAAACACTGTGACAGATAAATATGCAACTTTAACAACAATCTAGAAAGTAATGGCAGTTTCGAAAAGCAAATCTTTTTTTTTAAATATTAAGTGTGTTATCTTCAAGACTTTCTAAGGACTTATTGAAAGATGTTATATACACTTCACAGTTATAAATGAAGCAAAAAGTTTCACTTACGTTTGAACTTCATTGGACATCCACAATGAACCAAAGAAACTTAAAATATCTTGTAAAAAATATGATTGTTTATCATAATCACTAAATTCATTGCTAAACAAAAAAGAAAACAAATTTGAATTGAGTTATATTATGAAAAATAAATTAAAAGCCTCAATTTTTAGTAATATATTCTATCTATCATATTTTCTAAATTAAATATGACAATAACACTAAAAAGTTATTTAATATGACATACTTGATAAATCAAATTTTACATGTAATCATTAAAATAATCGTTTTTGAGATACAATTATCACCAGAGTTCACACTTAATTTTAGAAATATAATTATCTGACCACCCCAGGTTTTTCAGAAAAATTTAAATAAAAATTCAGAAATTATTTTATCTATACCATGCAATTTTTTATTGAAAAACTCGGATTTTGTTTATTTGTTATGTCAAATATTAGAATTTGTGATAAAAAAATATCTTTGAATAAGGATGGAAACATGAAAAAGTTTTACTAAAATATGGAAATTTTACAACTAATAATTATAATAGATGTTATAATTATTTAACTGGAATATCAATAATTGATTATTACTGACAATTTTAAGAGTGGTTTTTTCCCAGATGTGATGAACTCCCCATTTTTTTGTAAAAAATGCAACTTTCCCTGATTATTCCCTGCATTTTAGAGTTAAAATAAAATTCCCTGACAATTCCATTTATTGTCTGTTCTCCCTGACCCGTGGGAGCTCTGTTATCACTAGTTACATTATTCATTCCTAAAAACAACATTATTTATCCCAACGTTCTTTGTGAGACGGGTTTCTTAGTGGTTTGTCTTTTGAAACACGCAGAATGATGACAAAGACTTATCATATATACATATTTACTATAGGTTCTGAATTATTGTGCTCAATATTTACAAATATACAAATTTCGGAATCAAATAAAAACACAGTTCTGCTTTTATTTCTGGAGATCCCCATTTCTCCTTTCTCCTTCATCTACCCTTTATCAGAATAATGTCCATAATCATCTCATCCTTTCACAAGAGAGTCCATTTCTTTTTAAAACCTTTTCCTCCCCCACAAACAGAGGAACGACACTTTCAGTGTTCACACCTGCTGACCCTCAGGTCAGAGATCATTCAGATGCCTGGAAGTGGAATTAGAATCCTGACACAATACAATTCTTAAAATTTTACTATTAGTCAATAAATTAAAATTTTACAATAAGTCTTAAAATTTTACTTAGCTTAATAAGTCTTAGTCAATAAGTCTTAAAATTTTACTATTAGTCAAATAAACTATTAGTCAAATCTGGCTCATATTAACTAAACATCCTATTTATAAAAATGTTAAATAATTTGTGGAAAATTTAACTACACTTTCGTATTATGTTAAATTTAAATTCTAGAAATTTCGCCTTAATATGCAACTGCAGAAAACTAAAGTGGCTACTAAAGTTTCTTTAGATAGTCCATGTCACCAGCTTAATTCAGTGTCATAAAACATTCAATTGTTAAATTAAATGGAATGAAATCATCACATCACAGAAGAACACCACATATGGAAAGAAAAAGATTTTTATTCGTAATGAGAGGAGAAAAATGTGTGAATTTATTTATTTTTCAGTAGCTAATTAGTGAAAAAAGTCTCCAATTTTTTTTGACGGATTGGAAAAGAGAAATTTTTGTCTAAATTTTGGCAAAAATAGTTACCATAGTAGCCTTTTCTCTAAAATAATAAATTTAGTTGCTGAGAGCAAACCAGATTGATAGCAAGATATATTTATCATGTACTATTCCATAAAATATTTAAGCATATTTATTAGATAACATTAGTTATGCACAATTTCCTTACAACTTTGCATTAAAAATAAAATAAAATATTGAAATTTCAACATAAATGAATTACTTAGTCACAATAGATTAAAAAAAGTTTCCGGCAACAAATAAGTAACTTTACTGTGAAAATTTGTTTGTTAAATATATGATTACATTATCAAAAATAACTTACCTAAGAATCATAATCGTTTCACAGAAAGCAACTTTATCAGGAATACTAAGGAATCCAGACTGGCTTCCATTAATGTTACAGATTTGTTTGAATATATGCTCGAAATAAGGCTGAAAAAAATAAATAACTATTTTCCAAAAAGGACCTTAATTTAAAATATGAAGCAGAATACTTAAAAGCTGAAGAATTTCATAAGAAAACCTAACTGCGAAATTTCTGCTCACCAGCTTTTCACCGGCGACCAAATACTTAGAGCTGGCAAGTATATTTTGACTCGTAAAATAGCGTGTTCAAACTACCATATTGTCCCCAGAGTTTGCAGTGGACAAATGTTAAAGATGGTGATGTTTCAGACTTTAAGACATGTGCAAAGATATACATCACTACAAGAATGAAAACTATGTCATCATATGTCTTAATATATGGAGATAAAAAAAAATCTTGAATTTGAGATAGCGATTAAAACATTTCTAATTAAACGTTTACGTGATTTAACCCAAATCTCTTTAATGAATAAATGGATGTTGTGTTGTTAGATTGAACAGAATTTAAGTCATGTTCACTTCATTAATATGGGCTCAAATACTGCAGAAGTTTATTAGTGAAAAGTTTTCAGGAAGTTTCCTGAATTTGCCAACAGTTTTTGAAAAAATAAGGTTACATACTTAAGTTGCTTGTTTTTATATTTTAATATAATTGATTATTGTTTAGATTAGGACTGTAGCAGAAAATATCTTAGTGTCTTTTTTTAGTATAACATACCCCATTTATTATCATTAAGAAATTTTTAATCAATTGTTTGCCACAAAGTAACACAAATAAGATATTATTATAATTAGTAACACATAATAAATGGTGATTTAATGTTTTTGAAAAAAAGTGAAACATTTCAAATATTTAAACAGCAGTTATTTTCAATAAAAAGAACACAGAAACCAATTTTGCTACAAAATTACTAACATTCTTAATATTCATGAACAAATTTATCAGATTTGCAATGTTCCATACAGAAAAAAATTCAAAAGCAATCATCGATTGATGTTACTAGTCTAGTTTTTGTTTATAAAACTTTCAATAGTGCGGCTGTGATTTGTCAGGGAACAAAGCTTTCGGAATGAATATCATAAGTAAGTAATTAGCATATATTTTCTTTTCCAAGTGATTTCTAGTAATTAATATTAGCATTAAATGATTGACCTCCATGATATGTAAATTAGATATAACAGGATTTTATTTCTTCAATAACGTCACGATTCCACAACCGTGACAAAAGTGATAACAAATTGGTTTTAGCTGTGTTGCTTCCCCTGTGATGAACAGTGTATTCTGAATCTAATGTAAAGCCAAGCTTTGCGTGCAATGAAATATTCTTCATACTTGAGGCTATTGTGGATATCGTTTAGCTATGTTCTTTATCAAACTCTAGTTCTCTGTTTTACACTAATTTACCCTGAGCAGCGAACATGTAACAATGCTTGTTTTCTTCTGCCATTTCCCTCTGTTTAATACTCTGCATAGTAAGTCACAGATTGCAGTTCAAGCTTTGAAAAATGAGACAACATACTCATTAGAATAAAGTGCCTTATTATTTTATAAATCAAATACATCGAATCTTTTTTGAAAAATAATTAAATATTCTCAGAATAGTAAAAAAAAAAAAAAAAAAAAGAGATGCCTAGCTTAAAATAGACAAATAAAAACAAATAAAATAAAAAAAATAAAGTAATAATTTATAACTAAAATTTCTTTATTGAAGCTTACAAAATATTTTAAAATATACTCACAAACAATAGTTTGGGATGATTACTACTTAACTTAATAAGTATAAACGCACAATGTCTTCTCAGTTCCTTGTATTCACCATGTTCATCAGTAAGATTATTATTATTACAATAAGCAAAATTACCAAATATCTGGAATTTGAAGGAAAAATAAAACTGATAAAGTGCTTGCTTATGAATACATCTAAAAAACTCAAACAAAAATAAAAATTGTTAAGGCACAATATTTTATGGAATGAAATTTTAAAACAATTGAGCCAGAATTAACCACAAAATTACAATCATTATATAAGGTAAACATTAAGAAAGAATTATTGCTCTTATGCACTTGCAGATATGATTTTTTATTTTATTTATAAAAAAAGCTCTATGACAAGTTAAGCGTAATTTTCTTCATGAAGTTGCACATTACTTCCTTTAAATCCTTGAGGTTCATCTAAACATAAGGAATGCAAGTTTTTTCGTTGCAGTTTGATGCAGACAATAATTGTAGAAATTAGAAACATTCTCACAGTAATCTCAGAGTGTTTCAGGGTAGAATAAACTATCATGTGGATCTTTTAAGCGCAACTAATAATGCAAATATTGTAATGTACAAATTGTTATTTGTAAAGCAAAAATCATTTTATTCTGCTAAATTATTCCTTTCATTTACTTTTCGTTGAACAAGTTACTTATTGACAAAGTAAAGTCTTTTTTATTCTATTATTACAACTAACACATATACAAGTAATAAAATTTAGACAATAATTAGAACTGTATTTTAGTTCCAAAATTAACTATTGTAATGTACTCAAGTGTATAATGTTCCTTATAAATAATTATTTTCAATATAAAATTAAATTACAGTAACAGGTGCATTCAGGTTAAATATTCTCTTTTAGCTGATATAATGATACAGTTTATTTAAAGATGTAAGCAACTGATTTATAATACATTCCTAACTGAATTTTACAAACTTTGTGTTTAAAAATATTTTTCTGATAAAAAAATTAAAACTGTAAAATTGTAAATTAAAAGATATAACATATTTTTAAATCAGTTATACGTAGCTTAATAAGGTTGGACAATTATTTCAAATTTAGTTGGAAACAAAATTTTTGTAATAGTACTAAAAATTAATCCTTTAATTAAATTTAATAAAAATTTTGTTCACTTTACATCAAATTAAATATTTATCAATGTAGATTTCTTCCTTTTTTCTTCATTAAAAAAATTGTATTTAATTTGCATTTCACTATCAATGCATTTGAAATGATAAAAGTATAAATCTTTTTGCAATTGAGTGAACATTAATGGCAACTAAAAAGGTATAAGCGTGTTGTAGACCTAGAGTTATTGTCATAATTATTTAAAGGCAATTTTCAAGGTAAACCTTTATAGCACAACTATTTGTAATACTTCTAAAATTGATTTTATAAACTTATTAAAAAACTACCTTTAAATTGATCTTTTAAACTGATATAACCTTTTTTAAAAATTTTAATACAGTAATTATTCTTGTAGAAAAAAAAAAAATCCTGAAAATTGCTGTTTTTTTTGCCAGATACAATAATACTTTTTTTTTTATTCTTCCGTATTTTAATTTTTAGAAATATTCATGATATAAATTTGAAGTAAAACTATTTTAAACAAATAAAGCATTAAAAGAATCAATGTTGAGGAACTTTTGGGATATGATATGTCAAAAACCGGAGCAATAATATTTAAAACAAATATAACCCTATATAAGCCCTATATTAACAAATTATTAAAAAAAAAAAAAAAAACTTATTTATTATTTATCATTACGTAAACAACATTATTTACCTTTTCTAAGATTTTCAGGCAAAGATCAGGCTCGGAAGATGTAGTGAAGATAAATAAACAGGATATACAAGATAACGCATATGAAACAATAACTGGATCCTGAAATTGAAAATATCAAAGTACTATTTCAAATATATGTTCATAAAATAAATAATTAAAATTGAATAAAATCTGATAAAAAAAAGTAAATACCATAAAATAGTGCAGACCACAATTGTGCAGAGCATTATTGTATAAAAATGCAAAGATGTTAGCATGATTGGTTAGATCAAATAAATCTTGTATAAATAAAATAGAGTTACTAAAAAAGTAAGACTAAGTTGATTGAAACATAGGCACTGATTAAAATGTGAAATGCAGCAAGTGTTGTATCAGGGAGGAGGTTCCCCAAACAACAAATAAAGATGAATCAATGGATTATGTCCTGTTTGTAGATGGGTGAGTTTGACATGCTCAGAGCAAGTAAAAAATATGTAAAAATTGAAAATTTTTAATATTTGTTTTTAAACATATTTCAGGGTCATTTATACTTATTTGTTAAAATTTAAGCACAGTAAATGATTGCAATTATTTTACTTATATTTAACACATGCTTGACTCACATTTGATTTTTTTCATCAAGCTTAAATTCCAAGATATGTTAAAAAAATGTAATTGATATTACATGCATTTTCAAAAATTTAGGAAAAAAAAAAAAAAAAAGTCAAACAAACTTACATTGCTATTAAAATCTAGAAGCTTTTTAAGAAGTATGGCACCCTCAAGAGAAACTTTCTACAAACAATAAAATTTTCATTAGTACAAAAAAAAAAAAAAAAAAAATAATACTAATACAATAGTATATAATCATAATCACAGTCATAACACGAAAATATATATAAAAAAAAAAAAAAACAAAAACAAACAAACATAGAAAATGGAATAAAAAGTAACTTATGTGGCATTGCTAGTGAATGAAACTTATTTTAATTGTTAAATAGTAGTCATGACTTAAAGGGTGGTTTGCAAAAATAGTACTGTCAATACTGAATACTAGGTTTTTCAAAAATGTTGAGATAAACTTATTAGGATAAATAAGGCACATAATAAAGATTGTGAATAGAAGGGGAACCCACGACTAGAAATGTCCTTTGCCTGTATCCAGCTGAACAGTGCTCAGAAGCTCATTACTATAATGTTACTGTGCATTTCAGTAGTGGGATGTAATACAGCACTGGGTGGATGCAGATGGGTGCCATCCCCCACCTAATTAATCAAACTTTTAATTCTTTCCATGGGTATCTTCCAAAGATGGAATGTATCAAAAGTATGAAGGGTTTACAAATTTTTTTTTGTACTTAAAAACTAACTTGCACATATTTTGTTTAAAAATATAATGTATCTATTTATGACATATAATATAATACATTGATATCTTTGAAAAATATATATCATTGAGCCCAGTATGTTTATACAATAAGTTGAAAGTATTATATCCCTACAACAGTTATATTAATTTTGCTATCTTAATACATGTGAAACAAAAATGGAATTTTTTTATGGGAGAACTTCATATTAACGCAATTAAATGTCACAAAGTTTCAGTCATCGAAATAATTGTACTGATAGCAATGAAAATTAGAAATATTTGTTTCTTTTTCTTAAAAAAAGTATTCAAATTTCATAGGAATTTAACTTGTAAGGATTGAATTGTACAGAAAACTATAACACTTTTTAAACTTTGCACCTTGACAACTATCTAAAACAAAATATATAGAAAATAACTTATTTAACTTTGATAAAACAAACTACTTTCTAGATTTATCTAAATCCTACTAAATTAAATAAAAGTAAAGTTTTCTTGTAACAGCTTGTTGTGGGCTAGGAAGTCATGGGGGTTAAGGATCCACAATTTAATGACCAATGACAATGTGTTCAACATTGTGCACTGATTACCTTCACTTATCAGAAAAGCTGGTACACAAGCTGAAGCAGCATAAACTTCAAGTTACAGTTGAGGAGTGAATTAGGAATTTTTCCAATTATATATCAGTGTCTTAACTACTAAACCATTGCAGCTCATTTAATTAAATGGTGTCTAAACAGACATTGTGACCCAATATGAAAAATTCTTTAAAATTAAAATGGAAAAAAAAAAACAAACTTACAGGTAAAACAATTGTGTCACCAGAATGAAGATATTTTGATAAAACACTACAAACAGAGTCCAAATAAAAGACAAGTGCTTTCCAACACGCATGAGGACTTTCAGCTAAAATTATTATAAAATGATATACTCAAGTTATCCAACATTAAATGTTCAAAGTCAATAAACATTGAAATTTAAAATATTAGCGAAAGATTAAAAAAAAAAAAAGTTTAAAGGATTTACAAAGCTATAATGTTCAATATAAATAATTACTACATATTACTGTCACACAAAATTAGGTAAAAAGTAATCTAGTGCACAATTAAGTGTAAATAAACTCTGAAAGCAAATTTAACTCTTGAGCAAACTGTTTTATGATAATGAGAAAAAATAGAGTTAAAGATTTAAAAAATGATAATCAGATCTAAATCATCAATCCAATTGTAGTTGTAAATAAACATCAGGATAATTCTAAAAGTAAATAAACATTTAAATTTAATTAAGATAAAATTTTATTATTTTTTGTATAAAACATCAAAAAGTGTTAAACAACTAGAAATGCTTCTTTTTAATTTATGCATAACATTTAGTGAATAAAGACATTTTAGATAAAATAAATAAAATGCTTTTATAAATAAAACCAAGTATTGAATAACCATTTCTTGATGAGAAAACATTTTATTTACTATTCCATTGAATATTAAAGATGATATTTTTAAAAAAAAAAAACTAATAGTTTTTATTAACTCTAAATATAAATAAATGGAAAAAAAATACAAATAAAATATTAAAAAGTATTTTAAATGAAAATAAATCATAGATAAATAATTTAAATTAAAACACATAAGCAAAAATAATAGATTTTGCATAAAATGTAAATTTTCCAGAAAATTAAAATTATATTATACATAATTTCATACCAAGAACATTGGAATCAAAAAATGAAATCCAATTTCCTTTAGATAACAGCTGGTGAAGCAAAGTCTTTGCGAAATTGAAAGAAATTTCCGTTTGCAATCTAGTTATCTCTCTAGTAATGTCATTTACAAATTGACGGAATTCTATAGGAAATGGAAAACATATGTCACAAGGCAGTAAATTTATAAATTTAAAAACTGAAATAACAATAGAATTTTCTTACTAATACTAAAATTATGAATGCTATCCTCATCATCAATTTCAAAAGCTAATTTTAATGATGTAGAGTCAGCTTTAGGTAGATAATCAACCTAGTAATAAAGAGAAAAAATACATTTCTTTATTTTCAATGTATGAATGCTTTAAAGTCATAATAATTAAAATAAATTATTAAAATTGTGCCCCCTCCAAATTCAAGAATCATTCCATAATAATGACTAATAAAAAAATTTGTGTTTTATTGATATAATGTTATTTTTACACACATTAGAAATTATAAATGGTTCATTTCAGTATAGCATACAAATTTTAGTTTTACTGATGTTAAACATGTTTTTTGTTATTTTTAAAGTTAAAAGGTTTTATGAGAGGATTAGAATGATTATTTCACTTGTAGCCTCATTGATTGGATAAAATTAAACACATAGAATAAAACTTAATAAGATAATTAGTAAATTTAACGTAAATATCCAGGCATTCTTGTTTGATACTCTGCTAACAGTTTTGTACCAAATCATCTTGCGATTTTCGAAATCAGGGTAACACACTCCCCGACAGTAATATACAATATATACAATAAATTTACTGTATTAATTACTCTAAAAAACACAAGTCACCATCAGTATAAAATCATAAATATATAAGACATAACAATACACCTAATAACATTTCTAAATTACTTTTATATTCTTATTTTTGCCTGAATATTGCAAACTTTCTTTTTCTGTAATTGATAGATTCTAATTTAATTATTTTTAATTAGTTGAAAAACGTTAATACTCAACAACACATAAAATTACACATTGAATTCTTGATCAAAAGCTTTTTTTAACAGTCTTTCATAACTAATAACATCTTTACAAAATAGCATGAAAAAATAATACATAATAGCATGAAAAAAGTCATTCTATTATTTAGCTGGTTCTTTTACAAATTTCCTTGTTTTAACACAGCATAATTTTGTCAAAGAGTATCAAGCAATTTTGTCATTTAAAATATCAATTTAGTACCCTCATGATAAAATGTCCATTTTTGTTTCCACCACATAGATTGTTATAATTAGCAAGGATTAATTGAATTCGACACATTTTAATAAATATGGTACATATTCCAAACAAGTCTGAGTTTAATGTGTCTTGATATGCATAAGCACATTATATTTGTTACAGCTGAGATTCTATCGTTGGTACAGAAAGGAATTGATGATTCAAGTTGTTTCATTGTACTGAAAATCATATGGGGTACTCACTGTGTAAAAATATTGAATAAAAAAGAGAAAAATGTAATGGAGAAAAACACAATTTATTTATATTTAAAAAAGAATTAAGCTTTAAAAACTGAATATTTTTTGCATGCTAATAATAATATTCAAAATTTAAAAAACTTGAAAATATTCAAATTGTCAGATATACAAATTTTTACCTCTACTTTCTAAACTATGTAGTTTTTCATGACAAAATACAAAATTTAAATAAAATGAAATAGTTCGTGAGGAATGAAATTTTAATACAACTGTTTGGAATTTTTACTACTTAAAGACTATTTGACAAAGATTTTTTTCTTCTTTCACTTTAGTGTTGTGTCATTTAAAATTAGTCTTAATAGTGTAAAAAATTGTATAATTTACAATTCAAATTTTTTTAAAGTTTTTAAATATAATAATAAAAAAATATAAATAGTAATTAAAAATAATTTTTTACAAGGAATTATTATTAGATAAACGAATCTCACAATTGTGTGCAAATATTTTTTTGATTCACTTAAAAATTTTCTCATTCACAAAAAGTAAACTTAGCCTGAAAATGGTCAAAATTTTCAACCATTCTGATGACTGAACTATTGGAATTATATTTTCCGGATTGCAGCTATTAGAGCATTTTTGTGTATGTTTCTTTGACTTATTATTGTCCATATAGGCCACTCTTTTGAACCATTAAGTTTATCACTTGGTTCTAGAAAGCTCAATTATCAGAACACAAGTTATTCTGGGTGATATTTTTTTTGTTTACCCACGTACATTCTAATACACGTAAGTAGCATAGGTGCAGTGAAAATAGGTTTTTACAACCACTGAAATGAAATAGAAGACAAATATGATAAAAAGAATGTCATAATATTACCATTAAAAGTTTTCCAATCCCCATTTTCAAAATAGAAGGAATAATTTCAGTTACAGCTGATGTAGTTGAGAAAAAGGAGTCACGTAGAAGGTGGAAAAGCATATTCTGCCCTTCCAAACTAACCTAATGAAGAAATTATGAAAACTATTGAAAACATTCAACACAAATTGATAACAATAAATAAATAACATTGAATATTAAACATTAATGCTTCCATTGTTCAAAAATAAACTAATTTAATGAATAAATCGATGTTTTTAAAATTATAAAAACCCAATAAATCAATAAAAAAAAATATTAAAAAAATTAAATTAACTTTATTTTATTATATATATATAAAATAATATTTTTATACTTTTGATTATATTTTTATACAACACAGTTATTATTGATTTACTAGCAGAAATACATAGCAAGAGACATGCAATTTACGTGATTGCAAATTTTAAAAGTTTGAAAAAAAATTAGCAAACAATTTTATTTAATTTCTAATGTTGAGGTCAATCATTTTGATTCCTATACAGTCATTAATTATAATTGTAATATAAACTTACAATGCTTGAATGCTTACTGAACAATAATGCACAGTTAACCAGAGCTCCAAAATTCTTATGATTCCAAGGCTGAACTGGCAATTCTTTTTGCTTTAAAAAATGAACATAAAAAAGTTCAACATTTAAACAATTAAGTACAAACATGACAAAATCATACATATTAACATTTATTTTAATAAATTTATTATAGATTAATTTAATCTTGATTTCAAAAGAAATAAAAAAATGCATGAACTGAACAATTTAGATGTAGTTATTTTTAAATACTTCTTTAACAATGTTTTAGAACACAGAATAAAAGCACAGACAGAATAGAGCACAATGCATTGCATCTCTATTAAAATTTTTTTTTCAAGACATAAGTATATGGTCAGAATATATTTAACCATACAGCTTCAAAATTAAAGCAACATATAATATTTTAAAAACTATTTGACTAAAAATAGAAATTGGCGAACGAAATGGGCTACAGGTGGCATAGAGCGGAACTCTTTACCCATGGAAACACTTTGTATGTTTTCACCATTAGCGTGTGGAGAGTCATAGAAGAAGTAATTATGTTAGCTTTTGTCTTGATTTTCAAATAGATTAAAATCTTTTAAGTTAGAAAACTATATGGAACTGAAAACTACATTAAACATAGTGCTAAAAGAAAGCATCATGGAAATTTTAAAAATGATTTTTTAACAATTAAATGCGAAAAATATTAAGAAAAGAAAAAACCTTGTAGTACATTCCTATACAACTGAAAAGAGGAGGAGGAAGGGAGACGGGCTAAAGACATGGAACCGGTCTTCTTCCCAGTTGGCATATTCGAGCGTTGCGATCGTCTATACTGGATGTTCCAAAAATGTCTGATCATTCGAAAAACAAATCAAAGAAAGGCAGAATAAGGCAAAAATATACAGTTTGATGCATTCAGCTCAGAAAACCATAACTTTATTTACACTTAGTATCAATATTAGTTATGATTCTTTAGCAGATGGTGTTGCTAACTGTGGACGAAATTACAGCAATTCGCAAAACATAATACATCACTTGGAATTCAGAATACAACATTTTATAAATTTTCCAGTCAGTAATGCCACCTGCTGATAAACTTCGTATTTGATTTTGAAGCTCGATGACAGTAAATTTGTATCTGCCAAAAGGGAATGCAATAAAACATTCATTTTTCCTTTCATTAATTGAATTTTGAAATCACCCAAGCCTTAGTAGCAGAAATATACCATAACAGAAAAAGTAAAATTGCAGCTAAAAAAAAGTTACAAGTGAGTTTAAAAATAAATTAAAATTTATTTGAAACAATTCATAAGTTAATAATATATATATGTACTTACTTTAAAATAAATCAGAACTTGTATTAAACTGAGGAAGATTTTACTAAGAAGTTTAAGAAAATTGTGCTTTTGTTCCTGCAGTGGGTCATATGCACTAGAAAATTAAGAAATTAAAATTAAAGATTGAAAACAAATCTTAAAAATCTACGAGAAGGATGAACATTTAAAATTAGCAAGAATCATAGCAGAATTAATGCTCTTTACAGTGGTAAAAGAGCAATATAATCACCTTGTACATATTTAATGAAAGATTAAAATAAAAAAATGTTGAAATATTTTAAAAGCTTTAATTTCCATACCAAGTCAAAAATGTTGCAGTTGATTGAAAAAAAATATCCACATCAAATATAGCTTGCAATTCTTGCTTATCACTTGGAGTCATCTAGAGTGAAAAATAAGTCACAATTTGAGAATTTCTATAGCATGACATAAAAAGAACAAATAAACAATCTGAATTGAAAATCGTGTTATTTTAAGCAATTAACGATAGTATTAGGAAAGGTTTAAGTAATTCAGCATTGTGCTGAATTGGTAAAAATTTTAAGCATCATATTAACCAAGAAACTTTTCCCAACATGCCTAGAAAAATTAATATCATAAAAGGAAATAAAATGCATGTTAAAATAAAACCACTTTATCCACAAAAAAAAAAAAAAAATTCTTTCCTTTGTAACATTATTTAAAAAGAAATGTCAAGCAGAATTAAAATTTAGATAAATTTACGATAATAGTGTGATCCACATTTTCAATATAATTCTCAAGCAAGTTTTAATAATAATATGATTCACTTCCAAACATTGTTTCACTATGTAATAAAATGAAAGAAGTTAAATTGTTCTTTATCAAAGCATCCAGGTCTAATAATGTACAAGGCCATCCGACAGAGATATGGCCTTAAATGTAACATTATATCTTATTACAAAAAGAAAATTTTTTCTTTTTAGGTTCTCAGTTGTTGAATTCAAAAATATTTTTCATTGTGCGATCACTTGAATGATTCTTATGCTATTTCAGAAAATTGTTTTTATGCTGCGTAAAAAAGAAGAAGAAAAAAAAAAAAAAAGAATTACAGCCATCATAATGTCCAGGTGGTACAATGAAGAAGCATATCTTTCCGTACAAGAAGTCACCAGCTTAAAATCAATGGTTGAGGTATTTGTTTTTAACTTAACCTTCAATTTACTGCATTTTTTATTAGTTTATTTATTAATTTTTAAATATTTTTAAACTTATGTATTTTCTATTGTATTTTTGATTTTTTTAAGCAGGCAATACAATTTTCGTTAGAGATAATGAAAACTATCTATTTCATAATACATAAAGAGTAATGGTGACAATTAGCACACATTCTAAATTTTTTGCCTGAATGTCTGTAACATGTATCTGTTTAAAGTCAAAATAAAATTTTTAACAGGATTTTAAAATTATGTTGATCCTAATTTATACACATTTCTGAAAAGAAAAAGCCATGCTTCTGAGCATTTTTGAAGAAAAATGTGTAACAAAATAAATTTAAACAATGCAAACAAAATAAATTTAGCAACAAATTACTTTTTTGTATCTGCTGTTGTTAAATGACATAGTTTAATTTCTTCAGAGATAAAAATTTTATTTGCTAATTGAAGTACACATCTAACGATTGTATTGTAACTTGTAGTACTCTCAGAGATTATTTAATTCCTTACTAATAAAATTGTAGAAAGAACTCATTTTAATGAGCTCCCAAGCTATGCATTTTCAGTTCCTTGAATTAAACCAAAGAACTGATTGAAATTAAAAAAAAAAAAAAAAAATCTAGAGGTTGCATTTAAACATGTAGTTCTTTCTGAAATAACTTCAAATTTTAGTTCTTTACTGGTAAAATTGTAAAGGAGACTCATTTTAATTAGACTCTTTTACTATGCATATTCTTGGTCATAGATGGCGCTACTGGAAAACAAGAACAATCACACCCCCTCTGCCTAAACAGGCATACGTCAACAACAACAACTATGCATTTTTAGTTCCTTGATATAAACCAGATAACTAATTGGAAAAAAAAAGAGGACAAATAAAAACTATAAAACTAAACCAGTTTACCTAACCTAACATGTCATTAAGAATACAAACTAATCTATACAGTGTAATTTAACCCATTTATGTTTATTTTAATTGAGAAAACAAGCAACAATATAGCAAAAAATTAAGAAATTAAACTATATCTTAAAAACCCAAATTAGTTAAAATAATAATGATACAATAAAATAATTAAATTAGCTTACATAATACTTTTTTTAAATAATATTTAAAAGTCTTTCACTTTTACCTGAGTTTCTATAATATTTAATAAACATAAGGCAGCTTTATTTTGAAAATCAGGATCTGCAAACAAGATACACAGCTTATAAAATCCTATTTCTTGGATAAATACATCAATCGGAAATAGATCAGTGAATTCGGTAAAAGTGTCAAGAGCAAGACTAGAAAGTCTGAAATTTGAAAGACTCTAAAAAAGAAAGGGGAAAAAAAAGATAAATGAGAGATAGACACAAAATAAAAAAATTCTTTTGCAAGTACAACTAAAACGTGAAGGAATACTTAGACACATACATGCCTAGACAATTGTTAGGGGCGGTATTCACAGCCCACATCACAAACACGATCATTTTGCAGAGATGATCAATTTAATTTAAATTTTTATTTTCTGCAAAGAGTGTCGTTACTGCTTAGAAACGAGGAAGTAATTATTATATTTAAACACAGTAGAGATGTCCTAAGTTTGAAAGAAGTACATGATAGTTTTAATTAATTAAACTTTCATGTGGAAAAATTTAGAAAATTTTCATTGTTTAAAAAATATAATATTGCTATTGATAATACTTTTTCTAATGGTTTAGGGGAAGTAGGTTTAAAAATATTATAACTGATCCTCTTATTTAGTCCTACATATAATTTTCCTTTATTGTCCTACAAATTATTATATTTTAAGCATTAGTAATATAAAACTCTGAGGTTATAATCATATTTCCGTGAGCTCCTAAAAAGTGATTAACCACAGGTTGGGAAAAAATGGTTTATAATATGATCTGCAATGTAATGCAGCAGCAAAAACTTCATGCTATTATTGGTTATATTACAATAAACATATACAAATTTTAATTATATGAATAGTAGTAATTATAAATGGACTTCAGTACATTTATAATACTTTATATACTTATTAATCAATGTTTTTTTCAGTGAAGCAAGTGGCAAAACATGCTTTGGAGAATAAAAAAGAAATTTTGTAGCAAAATGCAGAACTATGTTTTGGAAAAGATTTAAATAAGAAGGGGTTATAGGTTAAAAATTCAGCTTTTATTAAAACAAGAACTTCATAGAACTTAAAGTTATAATTATTAAATTTTAAACTGAGGATAAATGACAATAAAGATTAAGAACTAAACTTTCAATCTAAGCTTGTATATCATACTTGTTTCTTTAGCGCACCAAATAGTCTTGAAGTTGTAAGCACAATTTCAGAAAAGAAAATCACATTTTAAACAAAACGCAAAATAAAAATTAAAGTCAATTTGTACTTCCTTACAAACTTGTGACATCTCCACAGTTCTATTGCTTTATAAATACTTCCCTCCATCTGAACAATAATTAAACTTTTGGATAAGTAAGTTATTTGATAGCGTACTTATGACCACCCTTAAAGGCACATTTAATATACAGAAAATTCAAAAAGCTCTGCAAATTTAAAAACCTGAAAAATTAATAATAATAATAAAAAAAAAAGTTTCGGCAGAAAATACAAATAAAAATTGAGTTCATCCTGTTCGCAAAACAATTATATTGACAAAATTATCTTGTTTGTGAATTTTCATATTATAGACATTAACAGCATGTAGATATTTTAATTTTAATCAATAATTAAATCAGTAAGATAATAATGATAAAATATTAATATTTATTTACAGACAATATAACAAAAAAATAAATTAAAAGTGTTTGACATTTTTGGAGAAAATGTAAAATTTTGACCCTGTATGGAATATGAAAACAAAAGTATAACATTTTATCATTTATCAGAGCTAATTTTTTTACATCATAAGTCCTTTTTTGATAAGACAAATATTATAAATAGATAAAGTTTGCCAAAAATAATTCAAGCAGTAAGAAAACTAAGATATAGGACCTAAGCTGAAAAAAGAAACTGTGTATATTATGCACTGTAGCAGGAAATACAAAGCTTCCAAATATAACTAGATGTAAATAATCATATAAAAAATAATAAAATATAAATTAAAATTAATAATTATAACTTTAAAACTTTTTAAAAAACTGAATTAAATAAAGAAATTGCTTACTTGATCAGAATTTGGATCCATACGCTTCTAGAAGAAATAAAAACAATACTTTATAAACAGTTCAACTTACACATAGAATAAATTAGTACTACAGAGAGGTATCTACTAGGCACACTACATCCTAACCAAGCAGAAAATTGATAAAGAATGATTGATATAGAAATTGATAAGAATGAAACTAAAGCAAAATTTTGATTTTTAATTTCTAGAATGGGAAAAAACTAGTAAAAATAAAATGCCATTCAATAAGCGTATCCAACAATATTAAAAAGGTAATGTAAGAGACCTCCATTTTTTTTTAAATAAACAAATAAGATAAAATTTCATCTATCGAATAATGTGATAATATTTAAATGAATTTAACAAGAATTTAAAATCGTAGTAAAATTTTCTTCTAAATTGATTACGGTTGTAAGAAAAATTAGCCTTCTAGAAATCATAAAATTGTATTTTTCTTGAATTTCTTTGAATTAAATAAGATGCAACAAAAAAAAAAAAAAAAAAAAAAAAGAAAGAAGAAGATCAATAATCTCTCTCTCTCTCTTTTTTTTTTAGAATTTCAAATAAAAATCCATTTTGAAACTTTAAAGGCAGAGTACAACAATTTAAATATTTATAATAGAAACAAATGACATATTTATAAAAGTAACAAATTACATATTTAAAATACATACATATTTTTGATATTTGTACTCATCATCTTGCAAACTGTAAAATGTCTATTTGCATAGTGAAAAATTTAAAATAGTAGTTGTTAACATTTTTCTCTTCTATAAAATGAAAACAATGTCTTTCAGTTAAGAAATTTATAAATTTTTCTTTATTGAACGTCATCACTATTATTATTTAATCACTATTATTATTATTTAGATATTTCATCATCTAATCTTTACATTTCTGAATAAAATTTTGCTTTGCATTTTTTTCAGAAATATTCTGATTATAGATTATTTCTTCTACTGCTTCTGCCATTTTAATTTGGCACCACTGTGATTTGACTTTATTTTAATGCTGAAATTACATTAAAGCTACAGTAATAGGCAATTGCCATTTGTCTTGGAATACTTCTAGAGTTTATTGAGTCGATTTATTTTTAATTATAGCAGTAAATAATAAATTAGCAGCAAAGTTTTTAAAAATTTTAGGGTAATTTTAGGAACTTTTTTCAAAGAATTTTAGGTAAATTTTAGGGGTAATATATGATTTTGCTCAGATAAAAACAGATCACACGGTAGTTTATTACATAACAGAAGATTATTCTTATTCATCCATACATATCATAAATAATTGCAAGCCATAAAATAAAGCTCTGAAATTTATTAAGTCAAGAATGAAATCTCCAAAGTATAAAAATGAAATTTCACCTTTACATATTACCTATCAAAAATTAAGTGCATAATTCAGGAACAGGCAAAAGTGAGAATAAATCAAGAGAAAAAATAAATTAACACCAACTTGGAAAAATTAAATATACTTTATTAAATCCAAAACAATTCGTAAATTAAAATGCAACGCCAAATAAAAAATTTAGGAATATTTGACTAGAACTTTAAGAATTTAAAATTATTTTAAGCGATATATATATTAAAAAAATTCACAATTTCATTTCTTTCCTATCCTTATCAGATTAAGCATACAGAAAATGATTTAATCATTTATGAAGTAAAAATATACCATATAAAAACTGTATCAACTTAAATATTAACAAAAATAATACTGTCTTAAATTGTATATACTTTAAACAATTTAAATTCTCATATCTCTGATACTTATAAATGATAAAGTACACAGAAAAGTTTCCAAAATTTAATATCAGATAAAAATTGAAGGAAATCACGACAAAAATATTGCTAACTAAAGTTACATATACTGTAAACAATTCCCTTTCTCATCCTCTGCGATGTTTATATAAACAATAGAAGTATTAAAAAAAAAAAAAAATTGTTCGAAAAATCAGAACAAATAATCTGCATACCTTTAATTAAAATTATTACCATAAATTAAAATTCTATTTCGATTCTATAGTAATTTTTTAAAAAAGAACCTTCCTCTCTAAAATAGAATACTTTTTTTATTTGATTTTTACTTTCTTAATCAAAACTTTATTATTACTCTTTACCTTATTATGAAAAACTATTGTGTGATATTATTAGATTTCAAATCAGCAATTTATATTAGAAGTTAGAGAAAAACAAATTAATTATGATCATTTTGCTAATATAATCTTGATATGATTTGTGAGATTCTTTTACTGCCCTCAATAGTGTTGTGGCGATCTTCAACACTCCTCTATATATTCGAATGGTATCTTTGATTAGTCTAAGAGACACACTAGTATTCTCATGGTGACTCACATTAGGCATTCCTTTATTTATCGAAAAACCTCTCTCAGGATCAGAATTCCCATGTGGCAAAATTAAAACAGTTTTAATTAATGTAGTTAAATTCTTATATTTTAGATCATTGCTTTTTTATTTATATTTAGCCTATAACTCAAATTTTTTAGGAACACCAACAAAATTTTATCAAAATTTTTAGGAATTTTAGGGTTTGCACATAGTTTGAGGAATTTTATGAATTTTAGGGAGAATGCGACCCCTGTTATAGAGTTTTCATATTATAGTTGAGTTGTATTTGGCATAAATTCTAACACACCTATAATAATATTGTACTTATAATAATGAAAAATAAATAGCTTTGTATCAAACTTTTTTAGAAATCAACCCATTTGCTAATTGTTTGTTTTAAATAGACAAAACTTTGTATAAAATATTTGATTGAATAAGAAATTAAGAATTACATAATCAGCTATATTATATATTTATTAATACAGAGAATAGAAAAATAAATAAGCATAAGATATTCAGTATTTCAGTAAAATAATTTTGTTAATAAAAATGAGTGTTGTATGTTAACAACTGTTTACAAAACTAGATCAAAGCAGTTGTCAGAAGAATTGTAACGCCTGCATGTTCTGTCCTAAATTGTCTTTGGGTTTGGCAGTTGGGTTAAATTGATTTCCTTCCTTTTTAAAATATGTTAGGAAGGTTCAATAAAATAAGATAACCTTTAAACAAAGCAATAGTATAAAAAAATACAGTTATAAGGACTACCTGAATCAAAAACTTGTCATAATTATCAACAAAAGTGTTCCAAAAGAATTTTAGTAGCTTATTCACTTCAGAGCAAATTGCTTTTCGGATATCTTTACGTCTTTTATCTGCAAAATTTTGCAAGTGCACAGTGTCTTCAATCAATCTCAGGAACACTAGTAAAACAAGCTCAGTCTGTTTATCCTGTAAAAAGAAATATAAAAAAGTTAAAAAAGAAAAGAAAGGAAAATTGAATTCATAAGAGGATATAAACTAAATATAAAAATTAGCATTTGACATAATAAATAAATTAATATATAAATTAAATCAATATAAAAAATATATTGTTTAAATTAATATTATTAATAAGCCATGGCAATTGTTGATGTTTGGGGATAAAATTTTTTTGTTTTTTTAAAGATATTATTCTGAAACTAATTTTTAGTAAATATTTAAATTATTATAAAAGCTGCTCCAGGTATCTGAATTAGCCAAAAAAATATCCTTAAAATTTACATAATAAAGTTATGCTTTAAAATTACTTTCCTAACTTCAACATACCCTTAAAAACATTAAGTTATATATGATAACATACCTTATATATGTATAGACATATATATTTTCACAAGAACCAACAAATCCTGGTCACTTAAAAGAATGTATCTGGAATCTAATATTTTAGTTATGTACAAATGAACTTGTTCCCAATGAATCCAAATTTAACCAGATACAGAGTTTAAAGAGGAAATTATTAATAAACTAATGGGTTTCATAACTTATATAAACTCGACCCCTACTCTGATGATTGCCAAATCCTAATGAAAATCGTACAAATTTATATGGCTCGCTTTGCAAACTAAGTTTTCTACTTACAACAAAATTGATTCTGTTTCAAATGTGTTCTAAATATTAGGCATTATTAATTATAGAAACTATATTAAAACAGAAATAATTACAAAAAGAAGAAATTTTTTCTTTTCCAAAAGCGAGCATTAAAGAACTACACATCTCTGTCATGGAACCTGTATTCTCATTTTTAAAGAACTTTAAGTTAACAAAAGCTTTTGATCTAACATTTTAGCTACAAATGAAATGTACAATAAAAACACAACTACTTTGAATTATTGGCAATCTAGATTTTATTATTATTATTATTTGCTTCAATAATGCAAAACACTGCCAATTTTCAAAAGTAGAGGTACAGTGGCACTAAATTTAATTTGGAAAACATTATTGCTTTTTTAAATAGATTTCAGAACAAAGATTTTGTATGTTTCAACAGGTATCTTCACATCTAAAAATAAAGTTTGGAAATGGATTAGAGATAGAGAGGTGCTTCTTTTTTTTTTCAAGCAGAATTATTTGAAATATTTTAGCAAATTCAATTGAAGAATATTTCTGCCTTTTAGTATCTCATGTATTTTCAGATCTTCATAGTTGTTTTTTTTTTTTTTAAGATTTGGCATTGAATCTTAAATTGTAAGGTTTCCGTAGCTTTACAAAATGGAAAAATAAATAAATAGAAAAACGCTTTGGACAAAATTTTGCAAGGAATTTTCAGGATGGTATTTACTATTAATATACAATATTAAAAAAAAAAAAAAAAAAAAAAAGAGAGATTTAGACTCTTTACAAACATTTTAATCAGCTAACAACTATTGTCAAGAATGTTAGGAATACAATTACATCGCTATTACACTTATATAACCTCATCATTTGAAAGCAGGAGTGCAAATGATGTCTTTGTGGTAATAAGTCTCATCCGCAGAACAATGACAAAGAAAGTGATGATAAGGCAGTTCAGCTTTTGTACTCTACATAAATAAAAAAATAAAGTATTTTATTTACAATTTAAATCAAATTGTAAATAGAATACCTTATTTTTTTTTATGTCTGTATGAGTTTATGCAGTTTTTTCCCAGACCCAATTTTTTACAAGCGCATGGTTATTATGAAAAAATATTGCATCCCTTTGTGTTCGTTATAAGCAAGTTCCACTGTATTCAGTTAATGATGTTTACTATAATCAATAAATTTTACACATTTACAAATAATTAAATGAACAGGAAAATTTGATAATAAATGTAGTCAATACCTAAAGTTTTTAAATTCATAAAAAAAAAAAAAAATCACAAAAATTCATACCTACTAAAAGATAAAAAAGGAATATTTTAAAAAATATAAAATTTTTATCCCAATTTCAGAACAGTAACAAATTACAAAGTAGAACAGTAGAGCAAAATTATACATACTCCTAATTTACATAGTTGATCAAGCTCTTCTAAAAGAGTAGGCCACTGTTGGGGCCATTCTCGCTTGATTATTTCCACAATTATTCTGCTCCAAGCATCTTTAACAAAAATCTTTTCTCCTGAGATACTTGTAGAATCCTTTAAAAAAAATAAAGCTGTACTTAAAAATAGTGGCATGAATTAGTAGAATTTCAAATACAAAAAACATTTGAAAAAATATTTCTAAGAATCAAATTACTTTAGTCAATTATGAGCAACATTAAAATTAACAAACAAAATTACTGCCTATCAAGGAAATCCAAAAGATTAAGTTTTTTAGGTACTTAAAATGATGAATAGTAACCTCCTTTTAAGAATGTTTGATTGCAATTGTTAATAATGGTCATTAATGCTTCAAATCACCAGAAATCATTTTTTTATGGTCCAAGTCATGTTTTAGTGATTTCAAACACATACTAACAACATAAGTCTAAATGTAAAATAATTTTAGGTATTAAACATCAAGATGAATGAGACTGATCTGATTATTTAATTTTTCAACACTGAATAAATCTTTTGAAAACTAAATTTAGGATGATAATAATGACATTGTAATAAAATTTTTGAGGCTTTTGAACAAAAGTAAACAACTTAACATTAACATAAAATTTATAATGCTAATTAATATATTTCATTGAAGAATTATTTTTTTAAATTATGGATAACAAATACATACTTTAGCAATACTATTCATTACATTGTCCTTTAACCAAACTTTTTCAGAAATTTCAATTTCATTCCAACGGAATCTGTAAGTTAAAAAATATTAATTAAAAAACGAATGAATAAAAAAAACTCTTATTTTTGATAAATTCGCATTGTACTTTATAGTTTCTCAAAAACTATATTGTTTTAAGCAGATCTTTTATATATATATATATATATATATATATATATATATTGCTAAATTAAATATCTATAAGTATAAACAAAGACGGATATTTTTAGTAATGAAAAAAAGAAATATATATTCAAACATAAATTTATTGCATGCAATCATTTACTACTACTTAACTCATAAAAAAAGACAATTGTACTACAAAGTTTTAAAAGGCATGGAGGAAAATTTCAAAATTTGCTTTTTAAAAAAAAGCAAAATTTAAAAACTACAAAATTTTGTGATAATTTGTATTTCTTAAAGTAGAATTTGTGAAGGTACCACTAAACTATTTATTATTTCCTTTATCCTAACTATCTATTATTTCCTTTTTAAGGAAATAATAAGCGCAATGTGTGAATTTGAGGGTATAAGCAAATGTAGTTATTAAAACTTACTTTATATAATGGTCAATCAGCTGGAGACCAATATGACGAATGGTAGGTTCCTCGTGATTTGATAGAAAAAATCCGCACTTCGCACATAATTGGGAATTATCTTTGAAATCATCAAGCATCTAAAAAGAAAAAAACAAACAATTAAACTAGTTTCATTAAGCCCCTAAAACTCTAATAATAAACAAATATTAGTAGATTTACACGATGAGCAGCTGTACGAGAGTTATGATCAATTACTGGATTCAATATTGTTTTCACGAGATTAACTATTTCAGCGGAAGCTTTTATAATATCTGAATCCATACTTTTTAATCATGTAACTATTATTATTTTATTTAAATAAATATTGAAATGAAAGTTGGTACTTCTAAAGAAATACCGGCTTTTGTTTATTTACTTGGGAATACGACATGGTTAAAGTTAAAAGAACAAAACTTCAAATTTCAATATACACTATGATACATTCAAACCGACACACACTCGAGTAAGTTTGGGAGCGCATTCACATACTGAGGTAAAATTCCGTTTCGTGATCTATCAAGGCATCAAATGAATTTTAAACTAGCAAATTTAAGAAAAAAAAGGAATAAAAAAAGTATAGAAGGAGGCGCCACTTTTAGTGTAGAAAAAACAGCTGAATTTTGGTTTTTATATTTAAATAAACGGTTCAGTTCCTGAGTCGTGACAATCTGAGTGTCCCGCAGTGGACTGATTGTTAAGACACGGTTCCCAGCATGAAAGGAATTTAAAAAAGTATAGAAGGAGGCGTCACTTTAAGTGTAAAAAAAAAAAAAAAAAAAAAAAAAAAAAAAAAAAAAAACAGCCAAATTTTGGTTTTTATATTAAAATGAACGGTTCAGTTCCTGAGTAGTGACAATCTGAGTGTCCCGCAGTGGACTGATTGTTAAGACACGGTTCCCAGCAGATCACCGAAGTCAAGCATCTCTGCGGTCAGTGTGCGGGTGGTTGACCACTTGGACTAGTCTGCGTAGGGACCTATGGTGTGCGGTATTGGTCCTCGTTAAACTGTTCTACCGTAAAGTGCTCGACTTCGCGCGCAAGTCATCGGGCTACCGAAGCGGGGGTGCATCCCCTCTGCAGAGGATCAAAATTGTGATGGCATGCCTTCGAATCATCCTCAGGTCTGTTTCCCAGACCGTCGCTAATAGCCCATTGTGCAGCTCTACTGCGACGTAAATGAACTACAACAACAACAACAATCCGAGAAAAAATAAAAACGTTGTTACCAATTATTTCTCTAAAAATTTATTTCTTGGTAGAATAATTTTGCTTTGGATAATATTCATCAATACTTATTTCAATTTAAAACTTTACTTAGATTACAGGGAGCCTCCCTGGCCGAGCGGTATCGCCCGCCAAAAGCTCTGTTAAGCGTGGAGCTGGCGGTTTCGAATCCCTTCGTAACCCTGGATGTATTCTTTTTGATGTCTTCCTCTGTATTATGCTTTTTTTTTTCTACCTGACAAAGGTTTATAAGCCTTTGTCAGGTAGCAGATGTATGGTAAATATATGGTATATATATATATATATATATATATATATATATATATATATATATATATATATATATATATATATATATATATATATATATATATGGTGTATATGGTGTTAAATATATATTGTTATTTATTTAAAATGCAATGCGCAAATAAGTTCATGTCTCTTCAAACATACTAGATTTACAGAAATTTCAAGAAATAAAGTTTATTTTTTCCAACCTAAAAAATTAGATAAAAAGGTTAAATGCTTTTTCAAATGGAAAGTAATTTTTTAAAAATATTTTTATCTGCATAAGGTAAAAGCAAAAAGGATAAAATAACTTACTGATGTTTCTTTTCCCAGAGATAAAGATAAAAAAATATATATATATTAAAAAACCGATTAAGAAGAGTCTCCTAACCATTCGCGCTTCTTTGGCGATTAAAGCCAATAAATTTTTTGACTGCTTTTTAAAGTAAGTCATTTTCATTATTAACTTTAATTGCAGTTAATTTTTTAAAATGTGCTTTTGTGCACTCTTTTTCTTCAGTATCAATCAGTTAATCCTTTATTTAGTTTCAATCATTTATTTACTTTCGCCCTGAGTTCTTGCATGCTATTTTTTTTTTAACTTATGAGAGAAAAGTAAATAATTTTGCACAATTCGGCTATTAATTTTAAAAATTATTATTGTTGTCCAATTATCAAAAATAAAAAATCAAGTTCTGCAAATGAACGAAGATTAATACTAATTTATTTTAGCTTTTGTTCCCATGTTTTCGAATTTTTAATTGATTATTTCCATAGAATGGAAAAAAAGTTCTTCCTCCTTGTTTGTGTAATGCTTTGAATTTTTTTTTTAAAGATTTGTTTGAATGAAAAATAATATCATTAATTTTCCATTCCATAATTCAATTCTATTTTTCATAAATGAAAGAAATCTGCTTTATGAATCAATTCCATTTTATTATGGATTGCCAAGCTACAAAAATATAAAACAAATAACGAAAAGACATACCCTTTGCTTATGTTTCTAACCAATCTCTGTAGGAAAAACTTAAACTTGCTCAAAATAAAAGTTTGTTTACAAGTAAATGAGCCCCAAAACTAAGTGTAAAAAGGTAGTTAACAGTGAAGTAGCATTGCTATGTTGGGGAAAAAAAACATATTAAACCAAAAAAACAAAACAAAAAAAAAATCTTTTAATGCTGTATATTTCAGAAACAATGTGATGTGAGAAAAGATTAATAAAAAATTAATCACAAAATATTAATCATGTGCTTAATATTTGATTACTTAATAAATAATGTTTCTCCTTTTCCCTCTATATTAAAAAATCGTAACCGACGTCTCTGTTTTTGGGTGTTCAACTTTGAGTTAGATTTTCTTTTGTAGCGAAAGAATCAAGACTCACGAAGTTCAAAAATATTATGGCGATTTTTTACCAATTTCTTAAACGGCTCAGTACTACTTCTCCATTAATTTTGCTTTTCAGGACGTATCTTATTATTTTTTTAATTTCAAATACCGTTCATTGAGCCGTGGTGGTTCAGGGAATAGAGCGTTCACCTCATAATGAGGTGACCTAGGTTCAAATCTCAGAGTTGGCTGGTTGATTCGAATTAATTCCATCGGAGTTCCATGCGGACTAGCTCCATCAAAAAGTTCTTCACGAAAGCTAGTTTGTCATAATGCTTGATCAAGGAGTTCCCTTGTCATCTGGGTTGGGCACAAAATGACAAGGCTACGGAGTTGAGCATTGATAGCAGTAAACTTAGAATTGGGTCGGTTGTTCAACGTCGGTTATGAAATAAAATACCGTTGATTTTTATTTTAAGTTTTATAGAAATACGTTTGAAAAACAAGGCGAAAAATATCCCTTCCTTTTGCCGTCAGGCTAACAGTGGGAGGGTTTGATGGTTTTCCTCTCCATGTAAGACAAATGCAGGTTAATTACATCAAAAAATTGCAGTTGCATCAAATTTCTCCCAATACTTGATCTAGGTAGATTGTAACAAATGTCAAATGTTTATAAATCTATAATAATATTGTTAGAATTAATTTGAAGTATACTTTCATCTTAAACCAAAAGTAGTTAATTGATTTAATAATCGTATTCTATATTCCATATAACGGTACATTTTCTTTTTTAAGGAAAGTAGTCATGTCTGCTGTAATTATTACTGTACTCACTGGAATGTTCTTGGGGGACACTTTTAATCTTGCGAAACATGAGAAGGGAAACGCTAATGTTTTTGATCAGAACGCAATAAACCAACCTAAGGTAAAGTGCACTATTAATCTGTTAATACTCGTAATTGATAGAAAACATGTATAAATTGTTTTGATCGAAAATATATTATGCTAGAATTTTTAAATGTTTCTGTACTTCTAAATGTTTTGGAATTAAAAAAAAAAAAAAGAAATGCTTAATGGGTACAAAGCGGAAAGTACTGAAAATTGTGATGTACAGTGGGAAAAAAATGCACCATCTTGAATAACTTTTGATTTCGTGATCGAATCTTCACTTTCTAGGATTCAATCATAATGGTTCGAGGATGTAACCTCAAATATGCTAATCAGATAATATTTTGAGTTATGAAATCAGTCATAAAAATGTACTTTCTATGAATAAACATACCTTTATTATAATGGATACGGACTTCTGATATTCAAAAATATATGGAGTAGCAAAAAGTCTGGGAAATAGGGTCCCCATAGTTTGGTCGGGAGTTTGGTTTTTGAGAAATCGAATTTTAAAAAAGTCGTTCTTTACGGTAACGAGCAGTCTGTTTGCGCCAGATATGATATCTGCCAGATATCTGTTTGATATGTAGCAGAATATATGTTTTTTTTTTTCTTTTGGAGTAGAACAATTTACATCCACTTCGCGGTCGATCAAAGTATGAGAATTTTATAGTTCTATGGAAATTATATAGTTTCACGATAATTTTCATTTCTTATTGTATTTTGTGATGATTTTTTATATAGTTATTAAGGTAGGCATTTCATACTATTTAACTAATAACAGTTACTTTTTTTTTGCAATTTTATTTTGTAAAATAAAATTATTCAAATTTCAAGAGTCCTTGTTACAGAACATTAGATATAATTCAGCTCTTTGGATTTAATGCTCTTTGGATCTTTTAGTACTTAGTATTCCTCATCAAGTTTACTATGAAAAAGAGAGATAGCGAAAATAATTGTGAAAAGTTTCATTATCAAAAGTCAAGAAATGTAAAAGCGCAAAGTTAAAAGAGATTGGCAACCGTTTCGGTATTATTTAAAGTGCTATAAAATTAACCACACGGATTGAGGTGAAATACGGGAATATAGCAGATGTACAGTGCTTAAAAAATTAATTAATTAACAACAAGCTGATTAATTAGTACAGAAGGTATTTAAAGTCACGAAATCAAATACAAAACTGTTTTTTTTCCCTTAATAAGCATGCCTTTTTTTCGACGAAATTGGATTTCCAACCCTAGGGGTTCCAAAATATTTCCAAAATATATGGGTTAGCCAAATACTGAAGGGAAATATGGTCCCTAGAGTTCGGGCTGGAGGCCTGTCCGAATTTTGGACCTCTTAATGTTAAGTTTACTTTTTGCGTATTTCGTCATATCTCGAGAATTTTTTATGCGAATCGAAACATTTTTGCACATATTTATGAAATTTGTTTATCCAAGGATGCTTCTTTTCAAAAAATAGTTTTTAATAATTATTTATTATTATTTTATTTAATAAAAAATAGTCGAAAATATTTCGAATTCTAAGATAAGCAATTTTTTACATAATTTTAAAGAATGTAATTTTATGAGATAAAATACAAAGTTTGAGCGAAATCAGTCCAATAATTTCAGAGAAATCAAATTTTAAAAAAGTCGTATATTTGAAATAAGATTTAAACTCAATGATAGGAAAATCAAAATCAAACTCCAAATCCCTGAAATCAGTACAAATAGAACTCTCACCAGTACACTAACAAGACTTCGGACAGGACACTTTAGGGGTATGAAGATTCATAAAGACGGGACAAGGACTTACTGTCTCTGAAAAAACTGTCCAGACATACAACTAACCCCCAAACATCTTTTCAACGGTCCCGCTATTCTGGCGAAATTGCAGAAAATAAGTGACAATCCGTCGGCGGACCTATATGAGAGAAATAGCCTTCAAATTGCAGAAGCTGTTTATGAGACCTTCGGTCCCATTTAAAATTATTGACTGTCCATGACACGACACCAACCAGCCAACCATCAAGTTATTGGGACCATATTTCCCAGATTGTGACTACTCCTACATTTTGAAGATCAAAAATCCAAATCCATCGAAAAAAAAACAACATGTTTTTTCAGAGAAAGAACGTTTTTGTGTCTGATTTCGTAACTTAAAATATTGTTCGCAGTAGTTTATTAATATATTTGAAATCACCTGCTCGAACCATTACAATTGAGTCGTAGAACGTGTAGATCCGGCCATTAGATCAAAAGTTATTCAGGAAAATTAGTTTCTTTCCCATGTTGATTGTTTAATTATTAATGTTTTACACACGATCTGTTCTATATTATTTTACTACAATACAAAAATTCTCTTTTTTTTATCTTTTTTTTTAAAAAACTCTAAAGAACTTAACAAGGCGATGTATAGCAATTATGTAGTTGTAAATCATTTTAACTTGTTCCGTTTAACTTTTTCTTTTGTTTGAGATTAAGATACAATTTTGATAATATGCAATGTGATATCTTAGTTTCCAATAACTTTCTTACCACCCAATTCTTGTTAAATTTAGAATGCTACGAGTATATGAATAATTTGTTGCTTTTTAATTTTATCTTGCAGAGAAACCTGTGTAAGTTAGCCGCTTATGAGACAACAATTTGATGGTTCACTTAGACAAGTGGTCAACTTATGAAGGGTTAATTCAATTGTTTTAACCAGTTTGGTATTTCATAATTATGATTAACTTAGATAGAAGATCAACTTACAGTGTTCAAATTAACAGCTTTCACTATAAATGAATTTTATAACATAAAACTTAACGCCTTTCTCGATGCAACAAAAATTTCAGTAAAAAAAAGAAATGTGTAATTTATTTCTTCCTCAATAGATTAGAAACATAATTCAATTGTATTCTGTCGATATAATTCAATTTCAATATTTTCAATATGCGAAATATTTTTAATTTTACTTATTTTCAAATTTGAGCTTTGTTTTCGTCGCATTCTATAATTTACACTTTCTTGCACAAGCGACTAAGTTCTATAATAATGTAAACAACGATTAAATTAATTAACCATTGGATTATTATCAATTACTTTTATAATTATTGTTATTATAACATATGATAAACTTATTAATTGATTAAATAATAGTTGATTAAATAAATAACTGCCAATTAAGTTTTAAATAAATAATCCTAATAAATTGAATAAGTAAGAAATTATTTGGTTATAAATATCCATTCGCTTCAAAAATATACAGATTGAAAATAACAATCGACATGTTTCAAGCACTCACAAATAGTCACTCATTTTCAAGACTTGCCCAACGTGATTGAACGTCTTGAAAATGGGTTTCTAATTTTGATTGCTTGAAACTCGTCGGGTGTTATTTCCAATCTGTATATTTTTGAGGCGAATGAAGTCCTTTTAATCAAGTAACGGTTAAATTGGTTAAAATATTTAAGAAATATATTTATATTTTCTAACGTATGATATAGGTGATTGATAGAAGTTTTACGCGGTCCCAGTACAAGCTAGTTGAAACTTCTACACAAGCCAGGGAGTTCTTGGATATCAGTGGTTCTGTTTCCTTGCGTATCAAGAAAGGGGATATTGGTGTGCAAGGTACATGGTCTTATTTGAAAAATACAGCCAATAGGCAGAATTTTGTGGAGCTGCTTGTTAGAGTACAACATGAAACGGTAAACTTAGTCTCAGATCTATCCATGACTTGGTTACAGAATGTATGTAATTTGAAGGTTCATTTTTCTTTATTTTAATTCATTTATATTACATTCATTTTCTATATAAGATAATAGTGAAATTAAAAAAAAAAAAAAAAAAAAAAAAAAAAAAAAAAAAAAAACTCGGTTTTCTTTTTTGAGCGATTTTATTTTTGAGATATAGTGCATTTTAGCTACTATACTCACCTTTGTTGGTTTATTTAATTACTAGCTGAATATCCGTTTCTCTAACAGGGTAAAAAAAGTAAATAATAATAATAAAAAAAAATAAAAAATCGGTATTGATCGACAGAACGAAATCACGCACAAAACGGGAAAATATATACCGACATAATGAATTAAGCTAAAACACATCAATTTTTTTATTTATTATTATTTATTGCCTTTCCTGGTAGCTTTGTGTTATAAGAATAAGCAAAACATGTCTTTAGAAATTCATCCCATCAAAATAAAGATAAACTAATTTCAGTACCATTCGGCATAATCCTATTGATGGAGGTCAACTCTTTCTTCATTAATTTAGTTTTTTAGTACAAAACTCCTTTTTTTTTTTCTTTTAATTTGTACCCATAACCAAAATTTAACACGCTTCACTGGCATAGATAACAAAATGTTAGCATTTTACTGTTCTCATATACAATTATACACTATCTACCAATAAGTATTTGGACACCTATGCAAATGACTATATCTGCGGTCCTGAGATACGTCAAGCCCTCCGCCTGTATATATCATGTAACATCGACATTGGTCCCATGCAAGATGCCTACTGCACTATTTTGGACGACAATGTGCTTCGTACGTTGTGGCAGTTTTACGGGGTGGACCCCTGTTACTTCCAGGACGACAATGCCAGCTGTCATGTTGCGAGGGCCACCAAGGCTTGGTATGGTGCCAATGGGGTTATTCGAATGGACTGGGGTGTCCAGAGCCCAGACCTGAAGCCTATCGAGAACCTTTGGGACGAGTTGGATAGCCGAATAAAGGGGCGTACTACCAACACCTACTAGAAGAAGGAAGGCCTCAGCACGGATAAATTTAGTAGTCCGATTTGACGAAGTTAACTGCGCAGTTGATGAACAATAAGAAAGATGTCATTGCGTTCGGGGTACTAAGCTGCGCAGTGGTTGAAAATACGAAATATGTCATTACGTTTGGACTACTAAAGGATATTTATGGTAACCCGTGCTGAGGCCTACTCTTTCTAGGAGGTGTTGGTACTACCCGTCCAAAATCGGTAAAGGAACTTACATGTCTTCTCCAAGCCGAGTGGAAGAAAATACCACTAGCCGTCGCACAAGGACTTGTGGAAAGTATGCCCCAGGGTTCAAGCTTTAATTGCCTCCCGTGGAGGCTCTACCAACTATTGATTATGAATAAAGTTTGTTTTTCTTTTCAATCACACGTGTCCAAATACTTATTGGTAGATAGTGTACTTTTCTTCATTAACTTAACTTTTTAATTCTAAACTTATTTTCTTTATTTCACCCTATGTTTATCATTTTCCATAACTTTTAGGACTTCTTCTTCTTCTTCTTCTTCTTAGGCACTACAGCTGGTTACAGTCTCAGTCAGTTTACCCCATCCGGATCTATTCGATGCTATATTTTTCCATCTATTAACTCCCAAATCCTTTAACTAGTTCTCGACTCTATCTAACTATCTTGTTCTAGGTCTTCCTATTTTTTTTTCTCCCTCTGGTGTTTAAAAGGTAATTTTTTAACAACATTTTCATCACTATATCGAAAGACATGTCCTAGCCATCTTATATGAGAAACCTTGATCATTTTTACTATGTTAGATATCCAAGTTTTCATTTCCCTTTCTTTCTCCAAATATCCTCTGATAAATTTTGACCAATAGTGAGTGAGAAGGTGGGGGTCATGAAACCCTCATGCAGTAAATCTTTCAAACTTTCTAGAGAGAGCTGTAGTTAATCATATTAATTGTTAAATTTCTTCTGAGGAGATAGAGAAGTGATAAATTCTAAAACATTAACATTTGAAACAAGATGGTAGGTTTAGGGGAATTTTTCTCCTTAAATTGAAATAAATAACTACACTATATCCAACTATAATGGAGAAGATACTTTCAGTTTTTTATATTTTTCTGAATTTCTTATAAAATACTTAGAAGACTACTTGTAATTTTAGAAGCAATTAATTCATGCGATATTTCATATTTAGCAATGAGATTTAAAGCTCTCAGAGGTTTTAGGGACCGACAATAAATTATGAAATAAAACAAGTATTTTTGAACAACCTCTACCAGAAAATCAAGCAATAAACTTCTAACTTATATCAATTTCTTTGGTTATTATTTGCAATAACTGCAAAAAAACTTCGTAAATATATCTTAAATATTTATGGAGATATGAACATTTTTATATAAAAATAATTTTTTTTGTCTTATGTTTGTTTGCTATAACTTAAAAATATTCAGTAAAATAAAAATTTTTTTTGGAGCAATTTAAAATTAATTACAAAATTAATGCTTTAAAATTTGAAAAAAAAATATGCAAGATATGAGTATTTAAAGTAATCCTTCTATACTGCACATGTGCAGAAAAAGCTAAATTTTTTTCATAATTTAATAGTTAATTGTATTTTATAACTAATGTATAACTAATAATATAATGTATATAATGTATAACTAATGGAAAAAAAATTTGGTTTAAATATCTTAAAAATATAAAAAGTTTCAAGCAATTTTCTTAGTAGTTTTTGTATTTTTCAAAAGAAAGCTAAAAACGATAAGAGTTTTCACATGTTTAACTTTGTCCTTGCTGTCTGGTTATTATAAGGTAGTGTAATTTGCAATACTATATAATAAAACTTGTGAAAAACCCCTGATTATTTTTAGCTGCCTTTTAAAAAGTACAGAAACTACTTAGAAAATTGCGTGAAACTTTTTACGTTAAGATATTTAAAGCAGAGTTTTTCAGTTAGTTGCCAAATATGATTCACTACAAAATTATGAAAAAATATTTATATATTTTTTTCAATCATGTACAGTACAAAAAAAAACTACTTTAAATACTGAAATCTTGCTCATTTTTCAATAATTTTTTTTCCAAATTTTAAAAAAAATATTTTTATAACTAATTTCAAATTGCTCTCAAATTTGTTTTTAATTTTATTGAATATTTGTACAGTTAAAGCAAAAAATCATAAAAAAAAAAATTAGCTTTTAATAAAAATGTTCCGATCTCCATAAAAATTTAAGATAGGTTTATGAACTTTTATGCACTTTTATTGTATTGAAAATAATAACCAAAGTAATTGATACAAGTTACAAGTTTGATTTTCTGGCATAATGGGTTCAAAAATACTTGTTTCCTTTTGTAATTTATTGTCGGTCTCTCAAATCTCTGAAAGCTTCAAACTTTACTGTAAAATATGAAACATCACATGAACTAAACACTTCTACATTTACAAAGTAGTTTTCTAAACATTTCTTTAAAATTCAAATAAATATCAAAAAGTGAAAATGTTTCTTCCATTATTGTCATTGCATTATTGTAATATCTTCCATTATTAACCCCGCTATAATGAACGTGGGGTAGAGTCGGTTGTATTGAACTTTTTAGTGGTCCTATCTGAACTGATGATATTTCATACGCTTGTAATGAACTGATGATAAATTGGTAGTTTGTTTATAGTTTACTAAAATTTATTATTTTTGCGATTTTTAAAAATATTTTGATACATAAATTTTTTTTTTTTTAGTTTATGTGTTAAGTTCATAAGCACATAATTTTTATTTTTAATTATAAAAGGAAGTGTTTAAAATAATTTTCTTTGTTGGAATGAATAGTGCGCCAGGTTTCAAAAAACAGACACATGGGAGAGCGAATTGGTTTTACAGAAATTCTAACTTTTAATTGCTACCTATTCTTCAAAAATAACAAAATCAAAAAAATTAAAGTCGAAAAATTCCAAAAAAAGATGAAAGTTGAAATTGTAAACACATAAAAAAATTTGCTATTGAGAGACAACCAGTTCGTTATATGGAGATAACGGTCCGATAAAAGTTCCGACTAAAATTTAATGGGGGTTTAATAAATTCGCTGTAAGGGAATTCCGCTGCAGGGATACTCTACATATTTACTTAGTAATTGATTTATAAAGCAGATAAAATACTGATTAATGTCTCACGGATGCACATCATGAACCACAGCGTTCATAGTGAACCTATTGTTGGGTTCGTTGATAGTTTACTATAACAGTTTACTTTGTCTTTAGTGTATATATCCATCCATCCATGGCTCACCTCATTCGGATTCGAACACTATATCTCCCGAGTCAGTCAGCTCTTTTTTTTAATGTTGAAAAAAATAAATTGTATTTTTACTTTTAGGTAACAGAAACTATTCCTTCCCATATAAAGCCAACAAAGGAATGGATGTCATCGCCTAAAGAGCCAGACGTAACACATTATGTACGAAGTTTAACATATGGTGGTGAACTTATTGCATCTCTGAGGCTCAAAGCTAACAATAGAGAGGAAAGACAAAAAATTAAAGCCGCTGTCGCGGCTAATCTTCAACTTACTGGAACCTTTGATCTTAATGCAAACGGTATAAGTATTAATATAACGGTATAAGTTATCTTAAAGTAGCCTTTATCATAACAATTTTACTATGCTTAATTTGTGGATAAAATTGTAAACGTATTTCATTAAAAAAAATATTCCGTTTATGTTAGCTCTTAGTTGTTGCGAATGTCTTAGAAACTTATGTTAAACTGGGCATGTTGTTTTCTGTTGTAAAAAGTATAAAAATAAAAATGAAAGAATAAGTACTAACTGAACTAACTGACATGATATAGATGTGTCAATTTATGCTGGTATTGAGTCAGATCTGTGATCAAGAAAATGATTTTTTCTTAAGTATATTAGAGTTTAAAATTTCATAAGAATAAGTATTGATTTTCAAAGGCTTTTAGAAAGGTTAATGAGACTCTAAAAATTTAAACCATATTTGCATAGTTACGTTTTATTCTCCAGATTCTTCTATGGATATCATAGATCCATAGATGAATCCTTTTAAATGCGCGTGTTTTAAAATACTTTTCACTAAATGATACTTTAACTTTAGCTTTTTAATATTATAACCTATATAAATCTGCGATTCTAAATCCTATAAATATTTTAAATTCCTTTTCAAATTGAATTAAATTTTTTTGAAATATATTAATGAAGAAAAAATATAACAAATATTAATTAAAATATTCAAATCTTTTGACTATTACTGAGAATGACTTTCGTTTATTTTTTTTATATTAGTTCCTAATTAAGATTTTTATGCTAGAAACGGAAATTGTTTTGTTGTTTTTAAGAATGTCTGTGACTATGATGCAGCTATTGATTATTTAATATCCTCAACATTTTCATATTGTTTACCTCTTCCACAAACATCCTTTAAAATGATTCTCCAAAGATTGTGTTCAGGCAGGGTACATCAAAGTGGACCCAACCAGAAAATACCCTACCTGTTTTTTAAAATTTTAATTGTAATTTAAAATACTCTGGATTTTCAACAAAAAACCGGGTTTTTCATAAAAAAAACCAGGTGGCTGGGATTTTTCAAAAAAATTCCAGATGACTCAAAGTTTGAAAACACCCGTTTTTTTTTTCAAACCCTGAGTTCAGGCCAGTTGACCTTACAGAGCAATTCCTAACTTGGATTTCTTTAGAACTTAGAAACTGTATTGCCACTCTCGCTGCGTCAACAACAGAGTTTAATCATCAAAATTGTTTTGGAACTTCTCTTTGAGGCCATTGTTGGCCATCCAATTTCATAATCTAAATTTGCTCTTTGTTAGCTGATTTTACCTCACATTTCATAATTTTTTTTATGAAAAGAAAATTTCTCATAGTTGACAAAAAAGCTCGTTTTTGAAAAAATAGCACATACGGTGAAACTTAAAATTGAAAATTTAAATGGGTGCGTAAAGTTTTGTGCTGATTACAATTTTGACTTTTCGCCAAATTGACTGTTATTTAAAGCTTTCAAAATTTCCTTCTTTTTTGTAATAAATATTTCAAACTTTAAAAAATTTTCTAATATTTATATGGAAATGTTTTTCGACAAACGATAAGAACTTAATAGGGTACTTGAAAATTTGGGGAACTTGTGTGTACTTGTGCAATCGGTCCTCTACTAGTCACTTTTGGCGATCAATTTGTGATTTTTGACTGAGTATTTTCATTTTTACTCTTCTCGGACCTTTTGAATATATTTTCAGAAATTTAAAGAAATTGTTTGTTTAATTACTATGTTCCATTTCTTATATTGTTTTATTTTGCTTGTATCTTCATTCATTTGACATACAGGTTTTAGATTTTTTTGGACTTTCTAATTTCTCACGGCTAAAAAACTTACCTACTTTGTAGCTCTGGCATGATATTTGTATAAATGTTACAGAAGAACCATTTGCAAAATTCTATCAAACAAAAAATCGAAAGATAATTCATTCTTCTACAATTACACAGGGGAACAAATTTCTTATTGTTTTCTGTTGTTTGATATTTTAACGGATCTTTGATATTGATTTTAAATCTGCAATCGATTTCTCTCTCCTAGTTTCAGTTTTTTTAAATGACATTTTTTTTGCCGAATACAAGTTTAAAAATGTTATACACCACGGGTCTCATGAATGTTGCTTTAAACTTCTAGGGAGATAGGGCAGGATTAAAAGTGAATAGAAAACGATGCCTAGTAATGTTATCATACGCCACTAGGGGCACTTCCCTATTATGATTCATCGCGTGCTTTTGAGCAGTTTATAATCGAACCGCGTTCTAGCCTCGTACGACGACATTTCCGAGTATGGGTTCCGATGTCCTTCCATCATGATGGTGCACGCAAACTTTCCTAGAAAAATTGTCGCAACCTTGTAGCGACTCCCTGTTATGTATAACGTTTTCAAACTTGTGCATTTCGACAAAGAATAGACTGAAAGAGTTCTCAAAAAATCTGCAGCTTTAGAAACAAAACATATTTCCGATTTGAAATCTCGACACCTGTATTAGGAAAGATCAATTATTTGTATAAATATACAATACAATATATATAATTATCATTTGCATAAATATACAATACGATAATCATGTGTGAATATAAATTTACAATAATCATTCATACAGAATTTGAGCATGTGTGGAAATATTATTTTGCAGCTGATTTATGATAATTTTATAAGTTATAATAGAATAGTTTTATAATTACAGGTAGTTTTGACAAGTTAAAAAAAGATTTAGCTGGTATGTATAACATAGATATCACAGTTTTAGCAACAAAAACCTCATATAAATCACCTGAGTCTGCGGAGGAATTGATGGAGATAGTAGAAAATTATCCAAAAGAAATCACTGCAATCAATGATGGCAAAGGAAAAGTCATTAAAGCAGAGCTCTTTCCTTTAACGTCTCTTAGAGCTGATTATACTGAATACATGCCAAACAGGTAAGAACTTTTCACACATGCCTGTAAGCAAAAGCACTTTTACTAGCTTAATCGATGTAAATTTTAGGTCTACTCTATTAGGCTTTCTTCTTCTCTAATAAAGTAGTCAAATCCACGTCCAAGTTCGGTTGGATTTTTTTCTATGCCCGATCCCACCCGAGCTTGAAATTTTAATAAGTCAGATATATGCCAAAATTCACTAAGTCATGAAACCAAAATTAGTGATTAAAAAAGCCAAATTACGTTTATTATTGAGATTATTGACTTATTGATCAATATAGTTGCACAAATCTCCTCCGAACAAGAATTAAACATTAGTTTGAATCATTCTATAAGGTAACCAATAAAGTTCTTGCTTTTTTTGCTTTGCTATTGAATGCAAAGAGAATAAATATGCAAATGAGTGTATCACGTGATTTAAAAACCTGCCGGTCGAGACTAGAAACATCAGTCGGTATAAAAGCAGGTCCACCGCGCACTTTTATCTATCGTAACTCGTATAATAGCGATGACAAATTGAAGTGTTCAAGGAACTTGTTTGGTGTTGTTTGCTTTTACGACTTCAAAATGGTCTCATCAGTAGCTACATTAAGTCTCCAAATATGCCAAGCAATTCAAAACATTCCAAGCAATGAATGTCACCTTAAAATACTGTCACTCACAGCGTAAGACAACACATGCAACTACGCAAGATTATGCTTTACGTCTGGTGGACTAGTCTTTAAGTGATTCAACATAAGCTGCTATGAACGGGTAAAACGGTCAATGCTGGACATGTACCAGCAGCAAATGGAAGGTGTGCAATAGGCATTGAAACAGTAGGAACCAGCACAAGTGTGATTCGCAAAGTTGTACTCTTCCTTCAAGACAATGCTCGGTCGCATGTTTCTGGACATAGGGATACATACAGCTTGGTGTGGGTGCCCAGGGATACCATTCAGCTACTTGGTTTAAATTGTGCCGTTATCCTTACACCTAACCTTTTACCATCAGAGTACTATCTCGTTCACTTCCCAGATAATCATCTTCTCAGAAAATATTTTATTAATGAAGCAGACTTGTTCCAAAAACCCACAAGCTTCCATCAGTTAAGTTTCGCATTACCCAGAGGGAACAGAAAATTTCAATTTCAAGCCAATTCACTTACTTAAATATTGGACAACTATATTGCTTAAGTATTGGATGAGAGCAATCTCATTTTTTTATGCAATCAACTCTCTGAACTGTTGTTAACTGCTCGTTCACCGTATGTAGATGATTAAAGGCTTAGGTTGAAATAGGGGTCTATAGTAAATAATAAGTCCATTAGTTAAAATAGGGGTTACATAGAAACTTAAAACAAAGAAAGAAAAAATAAGTGAAAACATTCAACGCCAATGATTGTTCAGCACAATGGCATCCTTGCACCGTAATAAATTCTCTGAAGGTCAATTCTATTCTTGCGTTGAACAGACAGATTTGCAGGATTTTAAAAGCAATACGAATGAAAATAAAAATTTTTTTTTACTTCCGAAAAAACGTTCAACTATAAAAAGGGTATGTTATTTTTGTAAATAAAATTATTGCTCTTTTTTCATTTCAGGGCTATAATGGGCCTATTAAATGAAGTTGAAACAAAGTATGATGATATAAGAACTGTTATACACGATTTTTATCCCTGGGAAAGTAAAAGGTTAATATCCACTGACGAGCAAGATGAACTGGTGATGTAACATTTTACTTTTTTAAAAAATGCTTGAAACTAATATGGATGCTTTTGAAAGATCACTTAAATTTGTATATTTAAAAAGTAATTATTTATGAAAGAATTATCATGACTTAAAAAGTAATTTAATTTCTAAATTCAGTCCTGAAAAGGACAAAGCCCTAGATTGATAGTTAGAAGACAATAAAATTTTTTAAGGATCCCATCAATAACGGCTTTTATTATATTTCTTCATTTTTGTTCTAGTAAATACAAAAAAAGGAGTTGTTCCAAATCAAGATATGATATACTTTACTTTCTACTACGTATGTTTTAAAGCAAAATAACGTGAATCGAGCACAATTGGCGCAATTATTATTATTATAATTTTTTACACCTTGAATTTTTTCTATGATAACTAAGTATAAAATTAATACGTCCGCTAAAGGTTAAGAATGTAATTTTGCATGATATTATGGTTCAAGATATTAATTGATACATTATTAAAGTTTGACATTAAACTGTTTCTCCTCAGGATGTACAAAGTAATGAGACTGTCATGCGATTTCATCAGCAAACAACGTTTTTTGATAGCACCTTTAAGCAAAATACTTCATCATAATTTTTGTTTTTACTCAATACAGCTAAGCATTTAAATTTACATTTTTCTACTTCGTTTACAACATTCAAAGCTTTTAACATCATAGCTTGTACTTTCAGGTAAGGCAAATGTACGGTAACTTAACCGCTGCTCAAACAGCATTTCACTTAGCTATCAGTAATCTTGATGAATCTATGAATGGTAAGATCGATCAATTCAAAGAAGCTTTTAAGGCATATGGCACTGGAAAAAATAATATACCCAACAGATTTCAAAGATGGTTTTGGAAGCTCCGACATGATATTGTAAGTTACATAGCTGCACTGGCTTTTAAATAGCATGGCCATTTTTCTGTCGTTTTTAATACTATTTTTTTAAAAAAATTTAAATTTTTTACATACATAAAAGTGAACTTTTTATGAATATCATTTTTTTTTAAAAACTTTAATTCGTACCTTGACATCATTTTAAATGTGGGTGATAGCTGATTATCCAATGACCTGCATAAAGATGCAAAAATAATTATTTCTAATGAAAAAAATAATTTTTCATATTTTAATCTTTATTTAAGACTGCAGCATTTATAAAATTACCAGAATTTTGATGCTTAGTCAATGTTAAATTTAATACACTCATTGCTATAAAAATTAGCGCACCTAGGAACAGTTGTCAGAATGAAACGAAATTTTGCACACATAAATAGAACGTTGTATGTATAAACGATTAAAAAACTCAAAGCAAAATGATAATTTATTCCAGGAAAAATTACAAATGATTGAAGATTTTAATATCTTCTTGGGCCTCGTTTAGCGCAAATGCAAGATACGATACGGTTGGTAGTAATAAAAATTTTTAGTAATTTATTTTCTGATCTGTTTCATAGTCTTTTGTTTGATGTATCCGGTTTTATACCACTAAACTTCACATGGAATCAATTGAATTCTTTAATTAAACCAACAAGATATTCAACATTCATCAGGTTACTAAATTAAAACTTAAAAACCTTCATTTGTTCTGTTGTTAAGCTTATGAATATTTGAAATAAACATCAATTAAGCTAACTCTCACCTATTGGAATTTGGAATTCTCTTAATCATTTGGTATATCCTTCCTGAATTTAATATATGGTTTTTATTGAAAAATATTGACACTCAAAAAACAATGTTCTTGGAAGATTTTCAGATACATCGTATAGCACAGAATGTAAATGCGTTAATTAGCCAATTTAACGCTTTGTTTGTGTTTGTGGAATTTAATTCAGAAGAAAAATAACTAATTCTTATATATAGCCAAGCATCAATATTAAATATTTAATTTATTATAATCACCGAGACACATTTTATGTGGCAGAGACTTTCAAATATTTCCACATTCATAGAAAAATATTTTTATTTTAAAAAATGATGTAGGGGAACTGTGGGACTATCTGTGAGAAAAAATAAATACAAAAATAAAATTAAACTATAATAGAATATATAAACATATGAAATCCCCTTACTATAATATAAAGTTTGATTTTACCATAAAATTACTTCATTTAACCAGTCATGGTAGTATTCCTTGTGATTGGAGTTGTTATAGTTTAAAAAAAGAATTTATAAAGCAATCAGTTTTCATCCTAAAACAGTTATTCAATTCTTTTTAAAGTTGGATGTCCTGTCTTAATTTTCTATGTGTATCAAGCACTTTGTAGTTTTGTAGTGTTTGTTACGTAATATAATGTGTCATGTTTTGTAATGTCGTCATGTATCATGTTGTCATATTACTCAACACTTCTTCACCATCAAGTACAGGAGATTACAAGCTATCCTGACCGTTTCTCGTTAGTCAAACTGTCTGTGAAAATGTATTAAGGTATCTGACTAGTACAAAAACAGGATTCTGGGCAAGTCAGATTCCTTAAATTAATTCAAATTAATCTCTTAATTAATCTGTCAATTACATGTATACAAATTTTATAATCAGCTGTACTTATATCACTCTTTTTAATCTTTTATTTTTTCTTTATATTTCAGACCGAGGAGCCAATTCGTGAGTTTCTTCTCTTTACTGTTCATTTTTAAACACTTCAATTCTGAATAATATTTAATAACATATTTTTTTGAAACCAATAATAATTTTATTAAGATTATTATATTTAATTTTCATTCATCTTTTTGAAAAAAGATCGGTCACATTCGAGGTCAAATTAGGAAATTTATTGAATGAGAAAATAAAAATATTTTTTTTTCTAAAATATTTTCATATTCCACACACGACACATGTGTTTTTGTTGCACTTTATACACTTTTAGTACAATTGATAAGAATTTTAATATTATTGTTCGTTAATAACATGACAGAGATCTATATCTAACAGAAATTTAAAAGTTTCCAAATATCTTTTTCCCCTGAAATACAACTGGCGTGAATGTGTTTATGTTTCATTTGTCAAAACTCAGATGATATTGGAAAGTACTTTTGTTTTCATATTTGGAAATATGTCTACAATTTCAGTTGAGCTTCGATTATCCAAACCTCTCTTACCTGAACAATTTCGCTTACCGAAGTCGATTTATTTGTTTTAGATGCTCTCATACTTTCTTGAAGTAGGGTGCTCAAGGTTAATTTCAGCTACATATAAGACTTTCAAAATATTAAACACTCTTCGCACTGCATGATTTCACAGAATAATATAAATGATTTGCTGGTTATTGAAGTTGGTTGCTTTTGTTTAAAAAAACTTTTTTAAATTTTTCTTGTTTTATTTGTTTTCTTCCATTATTTCTAACGTATTTTAGTTTGACCATCATGATTTTTACTTTTGCTATAATCTTCGTAGCTAGAATAAATGTCTCAAGGTTATTTACCGCTACCATAATTTTGGCAAGTCTCGCTTTTTTCTCCATATCAGTACGTTTCAAAAAAAAGTTAGGAGGTTCTGGCACGGGAAAAAACTAAGATTTGCCGAAACCATGGAAACGAGGAAGGAAAAAATGTGGAGAATGGGGAAATCGCGTAACGTTGAGATGCCTATTCTGTTACAAAGAGTGTAAAAAAGACGTATTATGTTATTCATGCTACAAAATATAGAAGTGCCAAAGCTTACAAACGAGTACAAATCAATGAAATCAATTAATAAATCAACAAAATTAATTAACAATTCAGAATGAGATGCTGCTTTGTACAAATGCTTTAGTTAAAATAGGGGAGAGGGCCTGGATGGTCTTAGCTAGGTCAAGCTATATTTATACCTCATCTTTGGTCTAACTATTATCAGGTCATCAGACGAATAGATTATGACTAGAAAAATTAATGGTTTTTATGCTGAGTGTTAAGCTGCATGCAAAAATAAAATGACTACCCAAAATCAATTCTAAAAAAATTGATATGCGCTTTTTTTTTTAATTTTTTTTTAAAAAAATTGTAGCAGATAAAATATTTGAAATAAAACAAAAATCTCCAGACATTCGATGGAACCAATGAAAAATAGAATTGCCGTTGTTTGACACTTCAGACAAATAATTTTGATTATCCAAAAACCGCTGTAAAGATTTGCTACTTTGCGTGAACCCGAAGATTTAGTAGCTTATGATCAAGTTTAAGTGTGCTAAGCATCATATGTTAAAAAAAAATTAACTTGAAATTACATATTGTTGTATTGTTGTTGTATATTATGTAATTCAGAGTTATAAGTTCTTAAACTAAATGTCATATTTTAGAAATGTTTATGTTACTAGTAAAGTGTGAAATCTGGCTGTATAGAATTCCAAGGAATTGTATATAACACCTAAAACTAGCCGTCAATAATTCATATTCACAAAAGATTCATATTTTTTCACATTTCCTAGGCATTCTATAGAATTTCAAATGAGAAACGGACAAAGTATGAAACACATCTCCAATTCATTTCGAGAGTAGTGTCCTCTCATTGACGTGAAAAAAATAATTATTCCAACTAACCGGAAATATCGTAGCTGTTTTAAATATCCATGTATATGTTGAAAGGGTGATTGTGAAATAAGTTTGCCAACATAAGAGAGGATGCTAAGACGAACGGTTTAACTCTAAATGGTGCGTGTTTTATAAATTTTCGACGCGTCAATTAGTTTCAGTTCTCAACGCTCTCTGAGGACAGCAGAAAGGAATTAGATATAATGGTCTCTGTTGCCACTATTCGTGCTAAAAATAGCTTTCATATCACACCATTTTTTTGTTGCCGGCGACCACGTTTTGATAAGAAAATTTGTTGCCATTTGGAAATTTACGAAATTCTATAACTGCAATCTGAAATTGAGAGATAGATAATTGTTTATAACACTATTCTTTAGCACGTATCTTAAACTGTCTTCATTCTACGCCGCTTAATGCAATGTTACTCTTGTTCAGAGGTCATTTGTTGGCAAAGTTAATTATAATCGCCCTATAGAGGTGTTATATATACTAATACAACCTTGTGCATTGGTCTACGAGACCTTGTTGAAATTGGTCTATGTATTCAATTTGCAACAAGTTTTACTCAGGTAATTGTGCCAAAACAGTTGTTTCCAAGCACATAAGAGAGTGGAAAAGTGAGGTAATTTTAGGCGCGTATCTGAAGAAGAATTAGTTTAGTAACGAGCAATGGTTAATAAGCAATGCGTATACTGAGCCGTGGTCAATTACAATTTGATTCATCTGTATGGAAGTTTGGTTTTGTCAATATAGTCATGTTAAAGCCATTATCGATTAGTTTCCAATGAGTGTCGTACTTGTAGCACCACACTGGATTTCGGTCACAACTATCTGAGTAAATCTTATTCGCAATGATTTACCAGACCAACAGGTAAAATTTTTAAACCACCGTTCAGGACACCTGCATGTAGTTTTTTACCTTCGTGTTTCTGTTTTTTTTAATGCTTTAGTTTGGCAAAAGCCGGAAGGAAGTGGATCTGTTTATATAAACTGGGGACAAAAAACTTGCAATTCATCTGGCGGACAGAAAGTAGAACTTATGTACTCAGGACAAGCTGCTGGCTCTTTGGACAAAACCTGGGGAGGAGGCAAAGATTACAAATGCTTACCACACTCTCAACCTGCTATATCGAATCCTATTCCTATGCAGCCGAAACCAGCTACAATCGATTCTGTAGAGTTCCGTACTCTCATTGAGCCTGATAAATCTGGACCTATTCCGTGCGCTGCATGTATGCTTTCTGATGTGAGGGATTTGAAAACATTTTATGCTCTAACATCTTGCCCAAAGCATTGGAGGAAAGAGTATGCTGGCTTGACAATGGCTGATAGTGGATCAACTGTTGATTCTGATTTTCTATGTCTGAATAAAGAGGTTTTCTCAACTCTCGCGATGAACGAAGGTGGAAAATCAGTTTCTAAGTTGAATCCTGTTTGGATGAATTGCGAGAATTGTAACGGGGACAAAGTTGTTCCGTGTATTGTCTGCAGCTACGATAACAAACTTGAAATCTAGAAAATCAGAATAAAGAAAATATATTTCTTTTAATAAAATATGTATTGTACCCCTGTTATTATATGAATGGTTTTATAAATTAAAAACTAACTTTTGTAAAATATTTTGAATCTTATAGTGTAAAAAAATTTAAATCAAAAATATTAAAGAACTACAACTTAAAAATTACGCGTTTACATTTCCTTCCAACACATGAAATTTTTAACGAAAATATTGTATTAATAATGTACTTAATTGATAAAAAACTAAATTTGAATTTGTAGTATAAGCAAACAGGCTTGTAAAATAAATGTTTGAAGTAAAATAATTTTTAATACCTTTTTTATCTTAATTTAAATTTATTTATAATTAATTTTCGACGAAAAGAAAATGTCTTGAGCTTATGTATTCTTTAAATTTAGTACTACTTCGTTCAAAAAGTACTCTTCAAACTTTATAGGAAGCACAAAAGTACCGGACATGATGCATTTTCTTTTTTGAATGTGAAATCCTAAAGGAGATAAAGAAATCTCATAATTAATTAGCTATGCAGTATTTTTCAAATGTATTTATCTTATTTATTACATCTATCAATTATGTTTTTAGATATATTGTATCTATCAATTACAATTGTAAACATGCCAATGCAATAAAAATGCATTCATTTTTATAAGTTTTTATTTCTATAAAAAATTCTACACTTACTCATACAAACAGTGTCATCAGTATTATCAATTTGCTTTAGACGCAGAATCCAAATTTATCATATTATTTCTTAAATAAATCTCAAATTTCTGATGAAATTGATATTTTTTGAGTTAAAATAATTTTTTTTTTATCAAAATTGATTTTCACTGAAGATAGAACACAATCTAAATATTTTTTTGTTAAGTTAAATGCTGAAACGGGTATTAAATATTACAGCTATTGCAATTCTCACGAATAGAGCGTTTTTTTATGCATAATTTAATTTTAAAAACATCAGTCCATCATTATAACACTCATAACACATTTTAGAGATAATTCACAATCCCTTCAAATACTATCAAAACCATTTTTTTTCTAAAATATGTTGAAAAATTACAATTATGGAAAATATTGGCGATTTTATGGCACCCATTTTTTTTCTTCACTTTCAACTTCACTAAAGAAAAGCAAATTTATTCAAAATAAAAATTTCGGGAGATAAATAAATTTTCTTTCCTCTCTTTGCAACAAATCTACAGTGATGACTTAAAACAGAAAATGAGAAGAAATTTGCTAAAAAAAGTTTTTAAAATTGCAATAAATTTGGGACGAATTGCAAGTTTTTAAAATTAAAAAAAGAAATGTTAACAAATAATAATGGCTTTCAATGCAAAATTTGATTGTACTACAATATATTATACTGCAAATTGGGTTTGAGTTTAGTTGAATAGTTTTCTCACTATCAGACATCTACTTCAATAATTGTCACTCTGTAGTACAGAAATAACACACCGACGCATTCAGGCATTTATTCTAAGCTCCCCCTGTACAGTCTTTGAAATATTAATTAACTTATAAGAAATTAAAACACGACTTTGTTGATTCCATTCTTACAGAAACTTGTCAAGTAAAAAGTGATTACTTCTGTGCTTTAGTTCAATTGAAATGACAATAAGGAAATGATGCCTGAAAATGGTCGCGAAATATCTATATATATATTTCTCTTACACGGCACCAAAAAAAAGCTTCATTACAACTTCCCGAATGGCAACGTTAGAAAATCGACCAATGATTGCATCTAAAAATGTCACATTACAAATCTAACTGAGGTGGCTCGACATATAGCGCTTTTAAAAACGGAAACAATAACCAGAGTGAGCATTATCCGGTTGTTCAATTCAGCTGCGGCAAAAATAAAAATAAACAACTTAAAAAATAAAAATGCTGTTGCCGGCTATAGAATTTTTTGAAAGTTAACTTAGCAACATAAATCAAAATTATGATACCTGAGCGCTTGATGTAACAAATCCTTCAATTCTATAAGTGTTGTATCGCCAAATGCCCAAATTAACAATTGCAATTTCAAAATAATATTGAAATGTACAGGTTTAGAATTTTCTACAGTGAAAAGTTTTCGGAACTTCAGTATTCAAAAAAGTATACAAAAGCTAGACGTTAAGAGCGTATCCAATGAGCGAGCAAAGCGAGCATTGGATTGCGAAGCAATCCGAAATGAACTGCGAAAGCAGTTCCGGTGGTTGGTGAGCGCCAGCGAGCAGGGGGCGAAGACTCCTAGTTAATTTTAATATCGAATGTATACATTAGTTCACTGATAGTTGAATACATTAGATTTTATGATACTTGATAAATTTGAATTAGGTAATATTCTATTCGTTAATATCGTCTAATGTAGATTTCTTAAAATTAAAAAAAACACTCGATAGACTTTTTAAATCCCTGCTTTAAAAAACAAAATACGGCACTTACTTTTCGTATTAAAATTCATTTATCCTTTAAAAGTAGGATCGGATTTATTTTTTTTTAAAAATTGGTCATTGAAAACAATGCTAATCCAATTTGCTAAATTGTAATAAATTTTTTGAAAATGAAATTTTTTTTTGGTTAGAGCTTTAAAACATAGTATTTTATTAGAACACTTAACGATTCCTACAATTTTAGAAAAAAGGTTTAAAGAAATCTTTTTTTTTTTACATAGGATTTTCTTTTTAGCATGTTTTGTTTAATGTATTTTCTTAAAACGGGGGAGGAGAAAAATAATCATACTAGGAGAAACACACCTATAATAGTTGTTGTGATAGTGGAAAGATTTCAATTGCTAAAAATAATTAACGTGGATTTATTTTTGAGAAGTTAATAATATATATTTGAATAATTAAATTATAGGCTAGGTCAAAAAATACTAATTAATAATGGATAATGCATTTTTCAATAAAAGGTCATAAAACTTTTAATCTCTAAATATCAGCTTCCAAATTTGCTTCTTTTATTTTGTATATCTTAAATTTGTTTTTAACTTTTAAATTAATATGCTATCAACTTTAAAATTAATTATGCAGCAACTTTCAAAAAAATATTTAAACATATTTAAAAATATTCAAATATAAACTTTCCAAAAATTAGATTTAATTGGATAATTGTAAGTGAGGTAGCGTGTGTGTGTCGATTCTGCTAGGCTTCTGAATCGACAAATATGCCATGATTTCCCTATAATGACCTTTTGTAAATATCCCCCCCCCTCCTTATCACCTTCGTACATTTTATGCACTTCGTGCGTTTTATACTGTACTCATACTTTTTATCTGATTTTATTTAGATTATTTCTTGTCTTATTCACTCACTAGTACTATTTTATCATTATATTGTGTTACAATTAAATTTACATTAAAATTAAATTTTGTATGCACTTAGGCTTTGAACGATTTTACCGCATTGTTTGGCGCAACATGTCCTCATCTGGACCTAGCGCCACTAAACCCTACATTTAATCAATCAATCAGCCCTATAATGACCTCACTTGCAAATATCTAGTTTTATGGTGCTGCGTAGAAAACATTTTAATTTAGCGTCACTGTCGTAGTTTTATTATTTACTTATTAATTTAAATATCTCATATAACCTATTATCACGATCAGAAAAAAAATTCATAACGAAGAGCATAAATGTATTAACTACAACAGATAACATTTGTCCGTAGTATTCATTGCTTAAACGAATTAAACATGTCATGCTGATGAATATGCATTCGATTTAACATAATAATAAATCTAAGAACAAATAAACGAAATAGAGACGATTTAAAATATTTATAATAAATTATAAAATACTTTAGAATCATAGAGAAAACATTATTTTTTTAAACACTCTTTATCTTTTTTTAACACTCGACAATATTTGAAAAACATACAAGCATTTTTAATTAAAAATAAACAGTCAAACGATTGCAAAGGATTTCGAAAACGTATCTAAAGGAAATAAAAGGAATTGATTAAATTATTATTCAACAAACAGTTAAGCTTATTACCACAAAGTAAATCTGAAATAGTAACTACCACAGATATAAAAAGAGCACATAAAAAGCACATAAAAAGACGACGCGGTTCTTTTCAATGTGCGGCAAAATGGCAACACTTGGCCAAATGGTTTTAGAGCCACGCTATGGCAAAAAACTTAACCTCTAGTTAGGGTCATGACTGATGAGCTAGTTGTTTTCTTTTATTATTTTTAATTGAAATTATGAAGTTCTTTGTAATCGTTTGATTATTTGTTTTATTTCAGTTCTTTGCTGCAATGCTTAGATGTTAATTCTTTAAGGATACCGCGTACAATGAAGATAAAAGTGACATTTTGTAAATTAAAATTTATTTTAAATATTTCATTTTGAAATAATATTTTGGTGCTCTTAAATTCATTTTAATGTTGAAAAAACTATATATTTATTTGGATTCATATCCTTTTAAACTATCCTATTAAACTAGAATAAATTCCAAAAAGCGTTATTAATGTTGATTTTTTTCTTTTCTTTGTTCATCGTAGAATTTATTATATGCCAGTACGGATAAGCAGGAATAAATAAAAATACAATTGAAACACTTTTTACATAGAATAGAATTGAAATATAAGAAGAAAGATTTGGAATTGATTAGAAAATTTAATGTTTCTACATAAATGCATGATATGAACAAAAAATTCGAAACACTAACATAAATTCAAACAATCCTATCTTTATTCAATAATTTTTACTGAAATGAAGCAAGGAAAAACACTTCTTTAAAACTAATCACATTCAGAACTGTATTTCATTTCTTCATATGCTATAACTATAATCATCGTTCACAATATAATCGTACAGGAATAAGCAAAAATATGGCAGAGACAATAAATTAATAAACGTAGAGGGTCAACTATTCAAATTTACTATACCAACTAACATTTTCCTTAAAGTATTGCTAAAGGGCTGTTGGTCTGGGGAAACTTTTAGAAAAGAGTCGTGACAACGTCAGAGTGGATTGCTCATGCTTATTACCGTACAGTTATAATCTATACGTTTTGGCATAAAATGTTGCAATTTTCCCTCTCGTTTGAAGGAAAAAAAAAATCAACTATTTGCTTTTTTACATGTTCTAGCTCTAGCGTGGAAAATTTTTATTTTTTCTCTCTGCCATTTAAGGTTTTTCTTAATGCAAAAAAACAGTTTCATAACTTACTATTAATTTTCTACAACCAAATGTCTTTTAAGACCAAAGAATTTTAAAAATAAAATAATAAACATATATAATCTTCTCCCTCAACTTAAAATATCACATAAGAATAATAAATATTTTCCAATTACTTTATAAATATACAATAGAATTTTTTTTATCTGTTTAAACATTTACCATGATGATATAAAATCTACTGATGTCTTTTTTCCCAGAGGTAAAGATAAGTAAGACGAAAACGATTAGATGGAATTAGCCATTTAATCCACCCTGTTACTTCTCTGGCGTTTTAAACTGTACATTTCATGACTGGAAATTAAAAGTAAGAATTTAATTTATTATGTTAAAATTTATTATTTTAAATTTTAATTATTATTTTTAATTTTTAAATTCTTATTTAATGCAGTCAAGTTTCTGTTTTTATAGTATTTACTATTATATTTAGATCTTAAATTTGAAAACTACTAATTTGTTTTAGCTTTTAAATGATCTGTTAAAATAAAAATAAAAAATTAAGTAATTTCGAAATTACTTTTGAAAGTTTAAAAAAAAAAAGGAATCTAAAAGTTAATTTTGTGATTTTAATTTACTCTTTACATTTTTATTTACACTGTAAAAGTTTTGGTGCATAGTTGCCACCATTTTTGGTGTTGAGAAAAACTTAAAACATTTTAAGTACAGAACGGTAGTTATCATGTAAAAAGTTATATAAAATTGACAAAATAACAATTGCTTGAAAGAACTAGTGCGAATATATAAGTAAAAATGTGCTTGTTTTTTAATCGAATAATTTTTGAATCGAAATGTGTTTGAAAGGAATCCATTAAATTATTCTTATGCGTATGAAAATATGATGCGTTTTTTAGTGAACTAAGAAATAAAAAAAGAATAAGTGAATAAATAAAAATTATAACAATGGAAAAGTGTGTAAAAAAAAGTTGATAACATGCACTGTAAAAAGTTTTAGTTTACCTTAGCTGCAAACATTGTTGCAACTATACACAAATTTTTTTAAAAGTTTACTTAAATAGTAAAAAAAGAATGAATTTTGAATGAAAAAAGAAGAATGAAAAAAAGAAGAAAAAAAGAAGAACGTTTTGAATTTAATTTAATTGTAAGAAGTAAAAATTGAACTAATTTAGAATTTTATTCCATCTAAAAATTTAGTTGTGTTGAAGAAAATATTAAAACAGTTTTAATAAATAAATAATTTGGAGTGGATAACCAAATCTACTATCAAATAGAATCAAACTAAATGCATCTAGAATTATTAAAAGAAATAATTTTACAACGGAATCAGCATTTGGGGATCCGTTAAAAGAATTTCAAATTCAGAATGAATAAATGAAATAAACAATATAAAGAAGTTATAAGGTGATTAGTGAAGACACCTCTAAAATTTCATCAGACAATCAAACTGGTTTTTATATTTCCAGTTCCGCCTTCCTCTGAGCCGTTAAAATTCTATAACAGTTTTGTTCAATATTTTTCAGTTATGTTACGAATATATTTCAGTTATGTTGTTATTGTTCAACATAACTGAAAAAAAAATTCATACATCAATTTTTTTATCATAATCGTTTTTCATCAAGTTAAGTTTTATTCATACTCAAATTTCAGTAACCATTTCATGAGATAACAAATTTCTATAATTATGACAACTGATTCGCCGATCAGCCTGTGTAGGGGTTTGGGAACTGCCCAGAAAGGTTCTGTGTTCGAATCACGGGGAAGGCATGGATGTTCTTTCATTCACTGTACTATCTGTCCTTACTATGAGAGCAACGTTAGCCCACCTAATATGGTGCCCCTGAAAGAGTGGCTTACAAATCTGCTCTTCAGACACTTGTATGACGTAGGTCCTTCCCCAGGCGGGCATTGGAAAAAAAGTGACAACTGATTTAGGTTTTAAGTTGTCATATTATTTTTAAAATCCATATACTTGAATAAAGAGATTAAAAGAAAGGCGGAAATAGTCAAAGGTGGAATAGTTATAGAATAATATTAACCAAAAAATCAAAAATAATGAAACAAAATATTTATTAAAGAACAAACATTTAAAAAACTAGTTAGCACCTTTAATTTGTTTCTTTATTTTCTTTTGAAAATTAGTAATTTAAACTTAACTCTTTAAAAACCATTATATTCCTACATATACTTTTTTTCATACTGATTTCATTTCCATTTATAAGAAGACAGTCATGACCACCGCCATTATTCCTGTACTTGCTGCCATGTACTTGGGCAGCACTTTCAATCTTGTGAAGTACCAAAAAGGAAATGCTGATATTTATGACGAAAAGACGCTAGAGGGAAATTTACAGGTAAAATACACTATAATTAATAGATTTTATAAACGATTAAAAATATAACTATTGCAAAAAAAAAATTTTAAAAAATCAATCTAACATTTAATATATTTTTTCATTTTTAATTTATTGAAACGATTATATTTGAAATATGGTTGGCCAAATTCTTATAAAATCAACTATCTATGAAAAAAAAAACAAACTCATATATATATATATATATATATATATATTTAAATTAAGCTATTATTTTTTAGATTATTATTTTGAGTTAATGTATGAATTTTCAGATTCGTATTATTTTTTAGTCTTATATTTTTATTCTCACAAGGGTCAGTTTTTTTAAAGGAATTTATGGATCGTAAATTAAATATAAACATATGTAGGTTGTTTTGTAATCGCTGCTCTTAATAAACATTTTTCGAATCCCTGTCAAATTCAAAGTAAAAAAAAAAAATGTACTAGTTCGGCATCATAAATCAATATTAAAGCAAGAAAAAAAAAGAAAGAAAAACGCCACCCATACTTGACAAATCACTTATGGAATATTAAAAAAAAAAAAAAAAGCAGTTTGCAGCCAGATAAAATTCAGAGGCATTTCTAATATAAAAAAAAAATTGAATAATTTTTTTAAATATTCGATTGGCATAAATTATGCAATATTACGCAAAATTTACATTGTCGATACTGAACTGCACAATAATTATCGATGAATTATTTTAGGTGATTGATCGCAGTTTTACGCGGTCTCAGTACAAGTTAGTTGAAACTTCTACTCAAGCCAGAGAATTCTTGGATGTGAGTGGTGCTCTTTCATTGCGCATTAAGAAGGGGGATATTGCTATGGATGGTACAGGGGCTTATTTGAAGGACACGGCTAACAGGCAGAAATTTGTAGAATTACTTATCAGAGTACAGCATGAAACCGTGAGTATTGTTATTTATGGTACTTTTACCTTTCATTTTGAAGGAGCAATGTTTCTTCAATCACTGTGCGCTTAAATTCTATAAGTCGAGATTTTATTGCGGTTTGGTTATTAACAACGCACTTAAGCTATACTAATGGTTTTTCGGCTACTGCGGTGTAGGGCGAAATTTGGAAATTTTGTTACTGGTCAGTGGCCATTTTTAATAGTGGCCACTTTTTATAATTTGTGAGCAATTTTTTAAAAAAATTTAAAGTTTTAAACGATTAAAGAAATATGTTTTATAAAGCATTTTTTTCTCAGCAATTCTCAGAAGTTGGTAATCATTAGGGGTTCATTTTAAATGAAGAAATATTTCAAGGAACAAACATAAAATATATAAATTTTCAGAATATCATAAAATTTTAATAATTTCATATTCCAAGAAATCGAATCCACTTTTGAACAGTCAAACTAAAATTCTCAACACGTTTAAACTAAAGATAAAACTGATAGAACATTTAAGTCTTTTTCACGTGTTTCATTTATTGTTTTCATTAGGAATTCAGAACAGTTTCTAATAATGTTTTTCATCTTTAGCTGACAGAAACAATTCCTTCTCATTTGGAGCCAAGAAAGGAATGGATGACAATGGACCCAAATCTAGTCGGTACGCATTATGTAAGAAGTATAACTTACGGTGGTGAGCTTATTGCTTCTCTGAGGCTCAAAGCCAATAACAGAGAGGAAAGAGAAATCATCAAAGCTGCTGTCAGTGCTAATCTTCAACTCACAGGCACTTTTGATCTGAATGCTAATGGTAATGTACCGACTGTACTTGAAATACTCTCTGTTGGTGGTTAGTCTTGTTGTAAACCTATATTGTGATATCCAGTTATCTAATTATGTAACTTGTTTTGGAATCACCGGCGATGAGTGATTCTCTCACATATATTTATGCTAATGCTGATTGTAATGTACCGACTGTACTTGAAATACTTTCTGTTGGTGGTTAGTCTTGTTGTAAACCTACATTGTGATATCCAGTTATCTAATTATGTAAGTTGTTTTGGAATCACCGACGATGAGTGATTATCGCACATATATTTATGTTAATGATAATGGTAATCTTAATGCTAATGGTAATGTACTGATTGTTCTTGAAATACTTTCTGTTGGTGCTTAGTCTTGTTGTAAATCTACATTGTGATATCCAGTTGTCTAATTATGTGAGTTGTTTTGGAATGATGAGTGATTCTCACACATGTATTCATGCCATTCTCCAAAATGGCAGTGTAGGGTATGCCGACCACCAAACTGTAAATATAAAAAGAAAGATTTGGACTGCCATATAAATGCCACTGTAACTGCCACAGAAATCTAATATCATCGAATAAAATAATGTTTTTTTTAAACATTTAATTAATACCCTTATTTTTGGCTATTTAGAATGATTTTACACGGGTTTTAAAAATTTTATTTATTTAAAAGTGTATTTCGAGTTTCAAAATTCTCTTAAAAAGCGTTGTTGTTATAAGCACAAAATAAAAAAGTCAGGCCTAAAAGTGGAAGAACATGGACACAACATATGAATGTTTCTTTCTCGCTTGAATATTAATTTGTGTCTTCCAATTTGTTTTCAGTTTTGATGAAGATTCTAAAAATATATAGAAAGGGCTGTTTTTACGGAACACCCAATGATTTATGGCTTCATTTTGAAAATGATTTCGATTTTATTTCGAAGATAATAAGTCGCAGAACTTTAATAATAATTTTCTTTTGCAGGTAGCTTTGATAAGTTAAGAAAGGACTTAGCTGGCATGTATAACGAAGAGATAAAAGTTATGGCCACCAAAAGCCCCACTAGTCCACCTCAAAATGTCGAAGATTTGATGAAGCTAGTGGATGATTATCCTAAAGAAATAAGCTCAATTAATGAGGGTAAAGGAAAAGCTCTTAAGGCAGAGCTATATCCTCTATCATCTCTTAAAGCGGATTTTCCAAATTATTTACCAAACAGGTAATAAGCTTTCTTTTATACAGTTATGATTCAGTGTGTGTACAGTGAAAAAAAATTAAAAGTCTGAACAACTTTTAAATTAATGATCGGATTTCCACTTAGTAAAGGCTCATTCTTAATGATTAAAATGCATTGCCTAAAATACGTTAATTTACTTGTGCTAACGATATTTTAAGTTGCAAAATCAGACACAAAAACGAACTCTGTGTGGAAAAAAAACCCCTTTTTTGAGAGATTTGAATTTTTCATTCTCAGAATATTGATATGGAAAATATGATTTCAAAACTTTGGTCAGAAGAGCAATCAAAAGTTTGGACCTTTTAATGTTAATTTTACTTTTTGCATCTTTTGCTATATCTTGAAAACTGCAAAGACGAATCGAAGATTCTCTTAAAAATAATCGCTCACAGTTAAAAAATTCGTTTATCCAGAGATATCAAGCAAAGTAAATAAATAAATGAATAAAAAAATAATAATAATGATTTTATGATAATTTATTATTTCAAAAAAGTTTCTTCATCTCTAATAATTGCTGAAGAAAATGTCAAATAGTGAGGTATACAGATTTTTTCTCACAATTTTAGAGTATGTAGTTTTAAATTACAAAATACGAAATTTAAACGAAATCAGTGTAATAGTTTCTGAGTTATCCAATTTTAAGGAAGCCGTATAATTTAAAATTTGATTTCTCGTGAAATATTCAACCGATTTCATTCAAATGTTGAGTTTTGTCATTTTAATTATATTCTTTGAAATGATCTAAAATTGTATATACTCAACAATACAAAACTTTTATGATTATTATTAAATGAAATATTAAATAATCATTAAAAATTATTATTTTTGCTTGGAAATATCTTTAATTTACTAAAAATTCCCAAAGGAGCTCGAAGGGTGCTCTCCTGTTTAAGCTATAAGTACCGTAATTTACAGGTTGCGGCTATTCCACATTTTGGGAGTCAGAAATCCGAATACGTCAAAAAAGGTATGTTTATTCGGACAAAGTACGGTTTTTCGTAATATTTTGTAATATCGTATTCACTTAATAATTAGCATATTCAAGATTAGACGCTCAAACTATTAAGATGAAGACCAAGCACGGGAAAACCCGATCATAAGATCTCAATTATTCAAATCAGAATTCATTCTATTTTGATACACACTGTTCTTAAAAGAATACAACGATGCATTTTATCTTTGTGTATGTAATTCTTTAATGTCGGTTATTTTTCAGTTGAGTTTACTTTCTATCTGACTAAATAAATGTATACTGAATTATAAAAAGGGCCGGGATAGTCTCGATAATGAGGTATTTCTTAAAATCACAAGTTTTTAAAAGAAACAATTTAGAAAAAAATCGCATTTTTGAAATAAAATTAAGTATAAAATCTGTAAATATGGTGAGAAATCATTTATTTAAAATCCCTTCTTGGTTGTAAAAATGTACTCCTTCTTTTTCGACTGGAATAGTAGTCATATAAAGGAGATATGATTTGGATCTGTTTTAATATTCTGATAGTGTCCTATTATAACCTTGATTAACGGAGATACTAACATCATGCAAGAGTTATGCGCTGTTAACAGCTCCCAGCATAGACGATTTTCACTGTGTAATAACTCACTGGGAGATACGATTTTACAGGTCATTGATTTGTCAAAACTTAGCAAATCTTAGCAAAACTTTACAAATCTCCAAATGCAACAGATGGTGATACGATCGTCCTCTTTGTGAAAAAAGAATGTAAAACATTCTTTCCCCTGTTATTTGTGAATTTCATATCATCATTGTTGTTTTAAATTTCAGGGCTTTAAACTCACTTTTAAATGATGTCGAAACGAAGTATGATGATATAAGAACTGTTATGCATGACATTTATGCATGGGATAAAAAGAGATTAGATTCTACTGAGGAAGAAGATGATTTGGTAATGTAGTATTTTACTTTTGTTGGAAATGTATAAGTTACTGAAAAATTTACCAAATTTTTCAATGATGATTTTGAGACTGGAAGGGTGTCCATCTTCCTTATATTCTTTTTAATAATTATTTCAGCTCTAAGTATAAAAAAGTTTCATTCCCACTATAAGGCTACCATTTATCAAATCAAAAAGCATGGAAATTTGTGAGAGTTATGTTTTTGTCCAATGGAAAGGAATGGTTATCTATTTATTTTTATTTTATGGTACTCAGTTTACCCTGTAGATATCAAATGAACATGAATATTTAGATGACTAAAAAAAATCCACATAAATTTCTAACAATTTATGAAATGCAGATGAGTTTTCATGAAATCAAGATTTTCATCTAGACCAGCAACCAGAAAGACGTTTCAAGGAATTCTAGAGTTCCGTGCTAGAGTTACTGGGGTTCTGACTCTTAAGATTTATAGGTTTGGAATCGCTAACGTTCCTGATTACACAATTACCATAAATATTCACGATCGCAACGAACTATAGGGGGCGTTGTTGTATGAGACGAATTCGTGCAATCCTTTCCATATGAACAATCATTCAGTTGCTCTGGAGACGTCTTTAATGTAGCGTGTAGCATTGTAACGTTCCTTCTTTATTGTGACTTATTAAATTTTAAAAAGAAAAATGTTTGATATTCTTTCTTATGCAAGCGAAAACAAAATGGTATCTCTCTTTTTTTTTTTTTTAGAGAGATGGAACATCCAAAACACATCGAAAAATATTAGTAAATAAACAGGAAAAAAATATGTATCTTCTAATTAGAGTTAAAAACCTGAGAAATCGTTTACTATGATGTAATGATGTAACATGAAAGGCCCATTTAAACTTTACATTCCATAGTTTTAATAATCATATTACTTCAAACATTAAAATAAGCAAAAAGTATACATAAGCTCATAATTTTATATAATTTAATTTTGCAAAAATGTTTTTTTGACAACAATTTTTATCAGAAAATTTTATGTTTCAATAAAAATTATTATTTACAAACTAAAATACGTAAAATAAAGAACGTTACGAAAAAAAATAGATTCTAAATATTCTTCAAATTAAAACAGAAAACTTTCATGCTTTTTTTATTTATAATCGGATGTAGAAAACCATTCGATAGAAAATTATCATCAAATAAGAAAAAAAATATTTACAAGTAAAATTTTTCATTTTAAAAATCATGACATTTACCTGGTTTATAAATCCGGAGAATTCCAAAATTATATGTTCTTCGTTTGAAAACTTTATTCTCAAATAATATAAACATAGATTATCCCTTCATTACTTTAAGATGACAAACCACACAATAAAATTTTATAATTGCAAGATCTCGATATGAATTTCAATATGTAACTTGAAAACAGAATACCTGAATTCTAGTTGAAATTTATCATTGAAAATTAAAAAATACTTACCAAGAAAACGATAAAAATTTATTAATAACAAACATAAATGATAGCATTTAAAGTAATTCGGATAATTCTTTATTGTTGTTTTCTGAATTATATAGATTCAGAAATATATACTATTCTATAACTATTACAGTTCTGCACGTTCTGAAATCATATTTCTCAATTGGAATAGAGTAAGAAATGTTAACTTAACTTTAATTTGTCACATCTGTAACAGTATGCGATCATGAAATCGGATTTTATCGGTTACAAGCTTAATAATAATCAAAAGGTAAACATTTTTGAGAAATTGTTCTTCAAATGTTTGGCGTGTTCTGTTTCAAAAAGATTTACCAATGTTCCGGTTAGTTTTTTCAAGTTCTTCTGCCTTTTTCTTAGGGAAATTTTGCTTCTTATTTGCTACTGAGAAAATGGCGTCCGACTCTGCCAATGATTATGATAGAACAACTTAATAAATAAATGCCTGATATTTTCAGGCTCCTCTAGAGGGCGTACTCAAGCGTTTCGATCGCGAATTGCCATACGCTCGCAATTGCCAAATGCTTGAAGTTGATAACCAAAATATATTTGCTGGAGTTCGATTTCTGCTCCACCAAAAGATTGTCGATTTCTTAGGATTTCCTAATCTATAAAAACTGGTAACAGCTGATCCAAATTATTAATGGCTCTATTATCAAGAAGAATTCATCCTAAAACAACGAGTCAAGACTCAAAACTTCGTTTGACATATCGATTTTGGACTAATAAAAAGCCCACCTGATCAGTTAAAAAAGTCAAAAGAATAAAATGACACTTCCCGTTTTAAATGTCTATCTCTTTTCCTGAGAACAATAAACAATGAAAATAGCTTTGGTATGCATTCTATGTTTTTTTTATACAAACTGGTATTTGTGCCAGTTGTAACATATAGCTTCGAAATAAATATATGATAAATCTGCTACAATCATAGATATGATATACAAGTATCATTTTAAATAAAATAACATTTGAAATCTATGTTTTAGATATTTTCACTTCGTGTTTCTTTAAATTAATAAAATACACGACGATGAAGTAAACCAAGTGTAGTGAAGGAAAATAAATTAATTTTATTATAATTTTTAATAACCAAAAAGTTTGTAGAGAATAAAAATGACCTTTTGCATATTCTTGGGGGATAATAAATATCTTGTAGTCTCATCTTGCATGGAAGAAGTAAATTTTATATAACTTATAATATATAAGTGTAAGGTTCGCGTAAGTTTAATCTTATCACAGAGCAGAAAAGTGTAGCATTCATATATTAAAAGGTGGCAACAGTTTATATATATATAAAAGAAAGCTTCGCTTTAAAATATTTGTTCTCGTTTATTATTTATTAAAATGTTTTTTAAAATTTCTTCTCACCTCTTAATTAAATTTCTTTCATACTAAAGTCTTTGTTTTTCAACTTTACCTTACATAACGCAGTCGATTTCTTTAAAAGAACCTTTCAATTTCTTCATCTTTTAAAATCGTCATTCTATCGCAGCATTTTAAGTTCTTTTGATGAAATTTCGACAGCTAACGAAATAAAATAAAAATTCATCATTGGCTACAACTCGCCCAAGTAATCCTATTCTGACGAAAAATTACATTTCTCCGAAGAAAATTTAAAAGTTGCATCCCATTGAATATTGATTTCTACTAGCCAAGCTTCTTGATAATAGACGTCGCCAAAACATATTCCTTTCCCAGTACTTTTCCTCGCCACGATGCCAACAGATGTGATTATTGTTTTGAACGCCTTGAATGTTGAACCATTGACTCATTTAACTGTCGCTCAGTTAAAATCAGATTTGCGTTTAAGAAATCGGTACTTACGTATTGACGCAACCAGGCCAAAATTCGCATAAATCGCCAAATTTGGCGACCCTACTTACGGCAACCCTAAGTGATTTATATTATTTTTCTTCACACATCTTGAATAAATGTATACCTGGCAGTGGCACTTGACCTTAAAAAAACATCAGTGTAGGATATACCGGGCAAATGTATACCGGGCAGTGGCACTTGACCTTAAAAAAACATCAGTGTAGGATAAACCGGGCAAACGTATACCGGGCAGTGGCACTTGAACTTAAAAAAACATCAGTGCAAATCGCATACATACAAAAAACATAACATACAAATCGCGACAACCTGGTTGCGATAATACGTAAGAACCAAGAAATCTCTCACTCAGTGGATATAAAAATAAGTTAATATCGCGTATAAAGAATGATAATATTATAATAACAGATGATATAACTTTAGACGAACTCTTCGCGTACAATCGCCAAATGATGACAACACACATTATTCCGAAGAAAACTCCTTCGACACACAGTTATTGACTAAAATTGAATTACTTCAGAAACAAATGGACCTTTTAAGCAGTCAACATATTCCGCTATGTACCTCTTCACCTCCTCTCTCGCAAACACATTCTAATATTGGGGCAATTCTCGCTACATTTATGAAGACTCAAAAACAATTATTAGACAAACAAGTAACTTAACCAAATATCATCCAAATTACATCCACTAATGATACCGCAAATTCTATTTCAATATTTAAAGGAGATGCTATTGACAATGCTTCTGAATGGATAAAAGAAGTAGCTAGAATTGCAACACAAGCTAGCTAATTGGTCTGATGATCTTAAACTATAACTAATGCTATTTGTCGCCTCGCTCGATCTGCAAAAAATATGGCAAAAGACAATGGGTAAAATTTATAATGACTGGGCTTCATGAAAAACTGCCCTCGCTGCAGGATTTAAAAGGCTCATTGCAATGCAAGAGTTTTTAGATCATCAGAGGACCCGTAAATTAAAAAATAAAGAAAGTTTAGTTGATTATATTTATGCTAAAGAAGCTCTTCTTGAAAAAGCTTCGTTTACTATACCACAAGCCGATCGCATTTCTGTGATAATTGACGATATTACAGAAGCGAAATTGCAGATTGCCTTAGCTACCCAGAATTCGAATACTGTCGAAGAACTAATTGACAGAGTTGCCGCACTTGATGCAATTCGAAGTTTCAAACAAGATGATATGTCACACCAATCAACTAAAATTTTTTTTTTTTCAGTAGCGAAATCTCAGACAAAAACTATCAATTCGCACGTTAAACATCGACGTAAATATAACCCTGCTACTGACGATGTTCCAGACATTATCTTCAGGCGATGCGGGCAAAAAGGTCATGCTTCTTTCATGTGCAGTTTACATCTCCCTCAACGAAGTTCACCTGGAGCTCAATCATGAAATTCATCACGATCCATTCAAGAATCCAACAACCTACCGAAAACTCAGCTCCCGTCGACTAGACAGTCACTTAATTCCAGTAATAATAAAACACGCGGTTCCACCAATTCAAATTATCCAAATTCACGTCACAACACAAATCGCAACCTCCCACTTACAAGATCTACGTCTGCAAATGAAAATGATGATCATTCTATTACAACTCATTATCACAACATTAATACAACTCAGTATTACAACTCAAACAAATAAGCGTGCCTTAATACTTGTTACTATTGAATGCAGAAATTCAAGCCCTTTGTGATTCGTGAGCGGACATTACCGTAATTCAATATTCTTGCGTTCCTGTTAATGCCGTGGACATTTTCAAGTCGTCGACTATTTTATAAATCTTATTGAATGATTTCTTTAAACGTCAAGGTTGGAAACATTGATCATCTAATGACCAAGGTTGGAATTTACTCCCAACTTCCATTTTCGTTCATTTTGAGATTTGACTGGCAACAACAAGTGCAAACCAGATGCACTCAGATGAGGAATCAGTTGCTGGAATACAAGATCCAATAGAAGCACACCTACCTGAAGGACTTTGGCAAAATCAGTCCAAGAACCTTAAATGTTTACCCTTCAATGTAAATATCTAGATTTAGCATTTGAGCAAGGCTGAATATAAAGTTCGCATAAGTTTAATTTTATCCCAGTGCAGAAAAGTGTAACATTCATATAAAAAAGGTGGCAACAGATTATATATAAAAAATTAAATGCTTCGCTTTAAAATATTTGTCGTTGTTTAGTAAAATGTTTTTTAAAATATCTTCTCGCTTCTTAACTTCATTTCATTTAAAATAAATTTCTTGTCCTTCAACCTTACCTTATATCAAGTTTAAAAGTTTGTATAACGTAAGTGCATTATGTTTTTAACTATTATGATATTTTATTGAATTTGATTTAAATGTTCACCTAAGCATAGATTTAACTATACAATTAAAAACCGTTTTGCAAGAGGCTTGATTTCAAATATGCAGTTTTTTTTTTGATAGACGACAGTTCTTAAATTTTGTAGGATCCAACAATGTTTATTTTATTTGGTTCAAAAATAAAAGAATAAATTTTAATGTGTGTTCTTTTTATCTAGGTTTCAAAAATGATTTTTAATTTTTTTTTAAAATTTTAACTTTATATTGTTGTAGTGCCTGGAGTTCTTACTGCCTACAACCAAACAAAAACCCATTTGCTGTTCTTCCAAATTTTGCTGTAAAATATTCTAAAGTTTTAAAGGAGAAAATGATGTATACTAATTTTACTATTAAGAACTTATGAATATGCAATTGAAACTAAAGCTAAGCTACTGAATTAACAAAAACAACAGTTGTTGCAATTAGTAAGTTTAAATATTTAAAAAAATTATATCATATTTAAAAAAATTTAACATTTAACTTGAATGAACTTGAATGGATTTTTGTGGCCCTTGAACAAAATCTGGCCCTACTTTTTATGGTGAAGATTTTGAGGATTAACATCGGATTCTAAACATAGAACTACAATTGGATTCCTAATATAGGATTCGAAATTAGCTGTAAAATTTTCGATGACATTTAAAATTATCGATTTCGGGCTTTCGTTGTCACTCATGTATATTAGAGATTTTAAATGATACAAGATGGATTACTAATTTACACTTTATTTTCGACGAAATTGTGTTTTGAGTAAAATAGTACAAAGTCTTGTAGTTGTACTAGCTTGAACTTCACAAAGAGTGTATGAGGAATTATAGATCAAAATATTTACAATAAGTTGGGTCAATATATTTTTGTAAAAGATTTACAAACTGTTATAAAAATGACTGCAATTAAATATTTTTTTTTCCAATGGCAGGCACTGAATTTCAATCTTTGCCTATGAAGATGCCAGAATTGTTGCTCATTTCGCGTTACCCAGTGGACACCTGTGAGCCAAAGTCACTGAGGCGAGCAACATTGCCCACGCCACACTGCCACAAACCCGTTTATAGGGTGGGCCACATTCACACACACACACACAACAGAGGACAGCACAAAGAGAGAGAGAGAAACATCCATGCCCAGAGCGGGTTTCGATGCAATTAAATATATATGTATAAAAATCTTGTACATGCTACATTCAAAAATTTTTCCAAGCTTTTTAAATTTTTTTTCGATGAAATATTAATGACAAAAAACTTATTTTTATTATTTATTTAGAAAATTTGTATTTATGAAATATTTTTTGCCTATATTGTTTTGCAATCTTATGCATTGTTATTCATGTTTTTACTTGTATATTCAGGTGAATGAATTATATGGTAGTCTGAGAGAGGCACAAACAGCATTTCATACAGCTATCAGTGATCTCGATGTGTCAATAAATGGTAAAGTTGATCAGTTCAAGGAAGCTTTTAAAGCTTATGGTACGGGAAAAGACAATAGACCCAACAGGTTTCAAAGATGGTTCTGGAAGCTCCGTCATGAGATTGTAAGTTTCAGACAATTTTTTTTTCTTCCTCGTTTTAAAGCTTTTTTTTAAAACACTATTATAAAAAGTGGAAATTCGATTTTTATAAGATATTTAATACTAAACTTGTAAAATATTTCATAATAAATGATTGTTTCTTTAAAAAAAAAAAAACTTTCGTAATAAACTTCCATTATCAATCCTTAATCTTTTTCACCTCTGGCTCTAATCAAGATTCCTTTCATTGCTAAGATATGGAATAAAAAGAAATACTAGTTTCATCAAGAAAATAAAGGTAATAAGGAAAAGTTCTAAAATATTATTTGACCTATAATTTTTGACACATAGTGCAGTAGGGACTGTTGTGTTCCTCTTGATAAAACGATACATTCATTTATCTTCTATTCATGTTGTCACTCACGGCATATTCATATTTATATTCTATTTTGAAATATTTTGTCTTCAGAGTTCGGGTGAAAATTATAATGTCAGGGATAAAATGAATTGTTCAAATAACGGATGATGGATTACAGTCATATTATCACCAAGAGGAATTCCGGAATTTTTTTCTCTGTGCAACGCACAAACTAGTAAATTGTTACTCAAAAAGTCTTTCAAAATAGTGAGATTGCTTTTCTTTTTCATTGGAGTTTCTATACTGTAGCATACCGTAACGAGTGGTTTGTCTTTTTCCTCAAATGAAACATAACAACTGAATAATCATCGAAACATCAGATAAAATCAACAACAAACAAATAACACTTTATTGGACATTTAACAACTACACATTTTGGAGTAACAAACACTCTCTCCTTCTTACATCCATCGATCACTACTAGACCCTTTTTACCAAAAATTTAATATAATTCAATTTAGGTTTCATTTCTCTGATTTAGCTGTGATTTCATCTCTCTGGCAATCCAGTGCCAACAGAAGTTTCATTCATCCCAAGGTCATCAGAAAACCTTTTAGGTTGATTTAGGGTGCAGAGTGAAATATGCGCACTTCTGCACTGATTGCTGGCAATAAAATGAAACAAATTCAAATTACTTAAGGATTACCAGGATGGAATATAATTCTGCAGTGCTAGGTAATGGGATGGAGAGTTCGCTTCTGATACATGTGACCCAGGTTCAAATTTTGAAAATACCGTCCCATTGTCAGCATGCCACTCATGCATGCCTATAAAGCAAATACGATGAAAGAATGGTTTTAAAACGACGGAGATACTCAAAATCACCCAACCAAAATGTTATTGGGAAGAAATGGGAGAAACTCGTGCCAAAAAAGTTGATGGTAAAGACAAATACAGTGAAACCTCCTGTTGTGGACACTCCTGCAAAACGGACGCCTCCTAATGCGGACATATTTTTAATTCCCCGGGAATCTTCTATGAGTAAACCATTATATACATTCTCCGCAAAGCGGACACTCCCGTAACCGGACGCGGACAGTCATTTTGGCCCTGAAATGTTGTTTTCTATCTCTTCAAACCGGACACTACTTTTTCTAAATTTGAAAAAAAAAAAAAAAAAACTACTATTTCTGCTTTAAATTGCAAGGGGGAAAATGCAACTTTTCACCATTTATAAAGCATGTAAATTTTTTGCCTTATCCATAACTAAAAATATTGCTAAGCTATTTCACTGCTGAAGAATCAATCTTTCTCCTGTCACCTTGCCCTATCTTTGTAAAGAAAGGAGAGAAAACGATACTGCTCTTGTGAAATAATTTGGACAGCGGCATCTTTTGATCTTTTCAACTGGACCATACAAGTTATAAGACCCCACAAGTTGAAATGACATCTTAAATGCTCCCAACACTTCTTCCCCATTGAAAATTTCATTAATTTTCTTATCAATTTGAAGACTGTATTTAACGCAGCTGGGGTAAAAAAGAGAACAGAAGTATAATCTTTGAGGTTCATGTAAATGAAACATTTATTCAGACACTTGATAGCTGATCAATTGTGAATAATCAACTCAATAGGTTCTCGTGACTTACAGATAGGCATTGCTTTTTAAGATTCAAGAAGATGTTCCCTAATCAAATGTTAGGTAGGTGTAAGGGGAATAAACCTAATAATTGAAACTGACTGAGGAGTGAAAACTCCTATTCGGTATCATATGTCTAACTTGAGTATTTATGCTGATAGGAAAATTATATTCATTTATCTGTATCTATATCTAAAATTATATATTCATATCAAACTTTTTTATATATTCTTTTTTTTTAATTTTCTTAAATTTTAGGTAAATATCCTTGTAGATAGTTATTGTAAATTATTTAATTATTTCTACATCTTTGAAAATATTCTAAAAACAATTTACGGTGTTAAACTTCGTTATTAGGGTTACCTTCCCTTAAACGGACAATTTTTTCGGTCCCAAGAATGTCCGCTTAACGGAGGTTTCACTGTATTATGATTCAAATTGAGATCTAGTTTGGACAATAATATGAGATCTTGAACAAGGTAAATCAAAATGAGGTAAAAATTTATTTACTAAATTGTTGCAAGTCAGACTTTTAAGTTCCTTTAAAGCAATCTCAAATACACTACTGATTTTTCTAAACATCAGTTCTACAACTTCGTTTTGTAATTCTACTACTTATTAAAAGAATAGTCTTCGCTATTATTTTGAAATGAATCGGAAAAATTGGTTTTCACAGGGCATATAGGTTTTCATGTAATGTATAACTTTCTTTAGTAAGTTAACACTTTCTTCAAGTGTTTATCTTAATCTATCTCTCAATTTCTGTTGAATGTATATTCCCTTCCTTTTCAATGTTTTATATTGTTTTGTATATTTCAGACTCATGAGCCAATTGGTAAGTAAAATTTTTCTATGCTTTCAATTTATGACGATTGTTCGTTAACGTACGTAAGATATAATTATAATTCCAGTTTTTTTTCAATCGCTTTCACATTTAAAAAAATAATATGTATAAAATAATAACTTCATGAAAAGTTACTTTCATCTTTTTGCTAAGCCACATTTGTTATCCTATCTGATCATTTATTGATTTAAAAGGGGGAAAAAAACAAGAACACTGCTGTTAAATAATTGAATGAAACTCTCACATAAATCTACTTATATTCTTAGGTACCTTAGTTTTAATAAGAGTTTTAGACACATTATTTCTGAATAATTTGGCAGAAACTGTAATCGATTCACAGTTCTTTTATTAAAATTAAATTGATATAATCAAGTTACTTATGTATCAATTTTTAATGGAACTTACATGACTCCTACTGTTATTAATAATTGTTTTGTTTTTATATTTGGAAACATGTAGCAAAATTTTTTAACATATCAGAAAAATAAATCTGTTATTTAATGTAAAAGACATTATTGTCAATTGTACAAAAGCTAATACACTTATAAATTATAACTTAATTTTTTGTTTTTCTTCCTTTAAACACAAAATATTACTTGAAATTTGTACAAAAAAGTGACTTATTTGAAACATAAACTAAAGAAGACGGTCTGATGTAAAAATGGACAGTTTGCTGCGTAATGCTTAGGGAACAAATTATTATTTATTCTCACCAAGTTTTAAAATTGATCCATCCAGTATTTGATTTATGGGCATTAGTTATCCTTAAAAGTAAATGCCGACTGTGCAATCTTATAACATTGACACCATCTTGCCGTTGGTCTAGAAATTGTGGAACCTTATTCTCAATGTTTGCAAAGTTTTTCAAAAGTTTGGTGCGGCGTTGCTAACTGGGAAATTTTTTTTCAAAATAACTACCAAATGCAAAAAACACGTATGATAATAAAACTAACAGATTCACGTGAAAATATTTTAGCTGAAATAATTTAAAAAATATAGCAGAAAATATATGATTTAGTATTTTCTTTCCAGTTGGCAACGCCATTTGTTGACGAACATTATAATTAATTTCGAACCTTGGCAAGAATATATTTTCTGCTGTTTTAAACAGGGAGCCGCAAATTGTACGTTACTGTTTGCTTCTGCTTTTCTATTACTGATTTTTATTTTTTTCATTTTTAGCACACTTGCTAGCTAATCAGTTACTGAATCAACAATGAAGAAAGAAACTAGCAATATAAACTTCGCGATATAATTCCTTTATTAACTTCAGAAAGAAATTTTATTTGCGGAATTAATATTTCGTCATTTTTGTTGTTGTTAACACCAATATTGTTTACATTTCAATTTATTTAGGTGTGGGTCTCTTTTTCATGTTTTTTTTTTTTTTTGACATTACAGTTTGGGAGAAACCAGACGGAAGTGGAACTGTTTATATAAACTGGGGACAAAAAACTTGCGATTCATCGAATGGGCAAAAAGTAGAACTTCTGTACTCAGGTCAAGCTTCCGGTCCTCTCTCTAAATCTTGGGCAGGAGGCAGAGATTACAAGTGTTTACCGCAATCTACACCTGCTATATCCAATCCTCTAGCCATGCAGCCAAAACCTGCTCTAATCGACTCTGTAGAGTATCGTACTCTCATAGAGCCTGATAAATCTGGACCTATTCCATGCGCAGCTTGCTTGCTTACTGAAATCATCGGGTTGAAAACATTCTATGCTCAAACATCTTGCCCTAAGAATTGGAGGAAAGAGTATGCTGGATTGACAATGGCTGATAGTGGATCCAATGTTGATGCTGATTTTATATGCCTGAATAAAGAAATTTACTCTACCTCTGCAATGAATGAAGGAGGAAATTCAGTTTCTAAGTTAAATCCTGTATGGATGAATTGCGAGAATTGCGATGGTGACAAAGTTGTTCCTTGCGTTGTCTGCAGTTATCTTAACAAGGTTGAAGTCTAAATCTCTAAATGATTACGAAAAAAAGTTGTATTTCTGTTAATAAAGTAATTTTTAGACACATGCAGCAGCAACAAATACTTCATCACATTAGACTTGAAATTATTTTTGAATGAGTAGTAAACTGGTCTGATGTTAGTAAAACGTTTGATTTTTGAATTTCGTATTCAAAATTGTGGTGCAGTTTAAGGGGTAGAAGGTAGGGAGAGAAAGGAAAAGAAACTTCTTTTTATCCTATAGTAACCTGAAAAGTTTAAAATAAATGGCAGTATTTTTTGCAATATTATTTTCTATACAAGGTCTTTGCCAATATTGAGCGTCACCAAAACTAGTAATGACAGTTTTAACCTTCAGTCCCTGGCTAAATTATTAGACGCACTGTAGTTTTATAATAATTATATATTTTGCTCGAGTTTACATACAATACTTTTATCCTTAAACATACATGTAATGGGTTTTTATATATTTCATATTTGTATTGATTTTTAACGTATTGAGTTAAAATGTTAACCAATTGATACACGAACGTAAACAAGTGCAAACCAGCTTCAGTCGCGTTTTCACGCGCTTCAGTTGCGGACGTGTTTCTGTAGCTTCATGTGCTGTGTTTATTTGTTTCTCAGTTTTATACTACGAAGTTATTTGTTTATTTTGTGTGCAGTGTTTAAATAATCAATTGGAAACTTTTCAGAATGGGTAAAAAAGGGAGATCTTTCACCATATAAAGAAGCTGTGAGTAAAGGCCCTCGTGAATGCTGAAATATTTTCAAACCGCGAAATATCTCGAAGATTGAAAGTTTCTCAAATTAGCGTACGACGCATAAAGAAAAAAAATTGAGTCAGGGGACGAATTGAGCTGAAACGTAACAAAAAAATGCGGCAGAATCTTAAAGTGTGTCCAATAATTAGACCAGGGACTGTAGTTCACAAAAGTTTCGTATAAAGAAATCTTTGAAGATTTCTTACATGTCTTCAATTATGCTCGAATTTTTCTTAGGGGGAAAAAGACTGTTATGTCACACAGAAAAGCAGACGATACTGAAAAGAGAACTACTTCTCGTTTTTTCCTCAATCTCGACATCTTCTCATTATTATCATCACTTATTGTTAAATATGTACAGTGCGGAAAAAGAACGGAGTGCCCTTAATAACTTTTTATCTCGTCATCGGATCTTTACATACTAGGACTCAATCTTAATGGTTTAAGGAAGTGGCAAGTCAAATATGATAATTAATAAGTGCAGACGATATTTTAGGTTGCGAAATTAGATACAAGAACGTACTTACTCTGAATAAAATAATACTTTTTTTTAAATACAGATCTGGATTGCATGCCTTCAAAATATGGGGTGTAACAGCTATTTGGGAAATTCGGTTCCAATAGTTGTTCAGGAGAGCGGTCAAAAGTTTGGACCCCCTAACGTTAGTTTTACTTTTTGCGTATTCCGCAATGTCTTATAATGGAATTTTTTTTGCAATTAAATTTTTTTTTGCACACAATTATAAAATTCTTTTGTTTAAAGATAATTCTGTGCATAATGTAACTTTTAGTAAATATTTATTACTTCTTTAATATTTTATTAAATAAGTAGTCGACAAATTTGAAATTGTAAAGTAAAAACATTTTTGTATCATTTTATGTGGGGTAATTTTATATGGCAAAATTATCAATTTGAATGAAATCGGTCGAATAGTTTCTGATAAATTGAATTCTAAAAAAGTCGTATTTTTTAGTCTTATTTTACGCATTCAGATTAAATTCTAATGATTTGAAGAGTAAACTTAACTTTTCATAAACTTATTTGTTAGTACTACATAAGTAAATAATTATGTAGTAAATTATTATTATTTATGGATTAAGTTACAAAATCAGACTCAAAAGCATGTTTTCTTTGAATAAGCAAACTTCTTTTCCGAAGGTTTCAGATTTTTCACTCTTTTTGTGATAACTGCAATCATGAAAACATGGTTTCAACAGTTCAGTTTGAGAGTGGGAAAAAGTTTAGACCCCTTAACTGAAAAAATTTTTACTTTTGTATTTTTACTCGATGTCTTATAAACAAGCGAAATAAATTAGTTTTACATTCATTTATAGAACTGGTTTGCCTAAAAATAATTTTATATAATAATAAGTAATAGTAATAGTGATAAATAAGTAATAGTGATTACTTATTCAAATATTTTTTTATTATTTCATTTTGCCAACCGGACTGTGTAGTGGTCAGGAAGCTGACCTCTCATCAGAAAGGTCCTGTGTTTGAAACCCGAACTTGGCTGGAATGTTCTTTCATTCAATGTATTATCTGTCCTTACTGTGGAGGCAACGTTGACCTATCTAATATGGTTCCCCTGAAAGAATGACAGACAAATCTGCCCTACTGATACGTGAATGACAAGTGTCAATTGGGTGGGCATTAGGAATTTTTTTTAAATTTATAATTTGTTGAGTTATCAAGAGGTGAAATTTTCGAATGCTTTCCGGATTAAGTTATTGAGAATTTGGGTTCTATATTTTAAAGATTGCAGCTAATTCGATAAAAAAGAATTTTTATTCAGAAATATTTGAATGCTTTAATGCTATGAAGGTTTGATTATTAAAACATATTACAAAGAAATACTGAAAGCTAATAAATGGAACCATTGTTTTCTTGAAATATTTATCATTGTATAATAGCATACGTAACATAAGCATGCATTTAGTTATAATTACAAATATTGGTGTTAGTGATGTTCTCCATTAGAAAAAATGTTCAATAGCTCCCTTGCAAGAAACATAGAATTCAGACTTGAAACACAGTGATCTACAGATAAATAAAATGATAATAAAAAAAAGATTTTTCGAATTATCAAATAACATACAAAAACTAAAAGAAATGGTAGTTTAAGTTTTTGTTGAAAACGTTTTAAGAAAATGTATAAGGCGTATAGCGTAACTACCACTACAACTATTAAATTTCAACTCACTAGTATATAAAACATGTTAATTCGGTTCGATCTGGAGGTACCTTTAGATTGATGACGGTTCACATTGTCGGTAGCATAGTCATACATTGGTGACATTCGGCCGTGATCCACGTCCACTCCGATATGAACAAGCCTCGTTTGATGGTTGGAACAGTGAATACTTCACTTATTATTTATGTCGTCCTTCACATGACGTTGCTACTCAGTTTCCATCACACACAACGGAGCCTGTACACACTCGACTGTTGAAAGCAACACAGAATCAACCACGCAAGCAACTGTAATCTTTATACAGCTCTCACGATCAGCACTCAAAGCCTAGTAATCTTAATACAGGTCTACCGGCCTCTCGATCAACTTGTGGTATCCGTTCATTGAATTCCATCGTAGGTAAAATTCTGGTGGAGGAGTTATGTAGCGTAGCTACCACTACAACTATTAAATTCCAACTCACTATAGTATTTATGATATATTAACTCGATTCTATCTGGGGGTACCTTTAGATAGATAAAGGTTGACATTGTCGGCAGCCTAACCCCACAGTTGACCATTCTGAAGTAAGGATGCTTAAAGTCTAAATACTTCACCCATACTCTACCAAATTTCCAATAAATATTATCAAGATAATTGAAATTTAATTACGGACATTTTAGAGAAAAATAAGCATAGCCTGTACGAGCATTTTAATACAGTACTCGCATATATACATTCATAATAACGCTTTACACTTGCAATTCTGGGTTGGGATATCTAAACTGGTAGGGCATTGAGGTCTTATTCGAGTGGTCGAGAGTTCCATCCCCGCCGGGCGAAAATAAAATAGTGACTGGTGCACGCTAAATGTGTCGGGGTCACAAAGTCGTCCATAATAAATCAATACCTCTGGGAGTACTGGATCGGAGATTGATCGTGCTCTGGTTCAGGTCAAAATTATGATCTGCGAATGGATGGATAGTGTGTGGATGTGACCTCCCTGTAAAACAGGGATCTGACATATGTATGTTGCCTCCAGATGATCCTCATGGATGTTTCGTAGACTGTCACCAATACCCCGAAGTGCAGCTATAATGTGTGGCGTTAATAGAGTACCACTTACAATTTATAAAACACTTTTGTAGTCGTTTCTACCCTTAGCAGTAAAATGTTGCATGCGTATTTCCAGATAGAAAAGGGGTTATTTAAAGTTTATTCGAAATCACTGAAAAACTCAATGCTTGCGAGTGAAAAGTATGCAAGTACTCAATTGAAGTCGGGTAAACTTGTAATAACCTCGTACCTTCGTAAAAATTTGCATACAACCATACTAATGCTAAGGATAGACATAATTAAACTCCAAGTGTAAAATGTTATTGTGAATGTAAATATCAAAATGCATGTCAATTTTCTGTACTTGGAATTCTTAATTTACCCCGAAATTTTCCTTGCAGTTTTACTTTATGCTATGGTGGGGAAAAATTGAACTATATATATTTTTTTCTTTTTAAAATCAAATTACTTAGGTTTAAATAGTTAATTGATCGAATTAGGTTATGTAAAGTTCTGGTTATCGAGCTTAAAATACCTTTACTTTAATTATGGTCACTCAGTATTATTATTTTTAGTCATTAATCATATTGTCGAAGGCATCGAAGTCAAAAAAGTATTGGGGGACACTAATTGAAACTACTAACTATAGAAGAAATAAAAACGTTACGGAAATTTTTTCAAAAATCACTAGTGAGGAAGTTGGGATAAGAAATATCAAAATCAGCTAATGAAGCTGGGAGAAATTTTCATCTCTCCCTCAGTTTCCTTCGGCAATCAAGCAGGTTTTGATGTTTTCTGCACTGCCTTTCTCAATGGATATTCATTAGATTCCGATAACGTTTTTGTCTCTTCCTCGTTTGAATAACCTAATACTATCAATGTGTATGTAACATGTTTTTTTTAAACTTTATTTTTTGACAAGGATTATAAAAATATCATTACAGAAGATTATCATTAAGGTCATTACAGAAGGTCATATAAGGTCATTACAGAAGGTCATATAAGGTCATTACAGAACACCCTGTATAATAAAACTGTACATTAAGGTTAAAATTTGTTTAACTTACTTAAACGTAGCAATAGAGGAAACGAAGAAAATAAAAATAAAAATATGACCACCGAAGCCGACGTCTTCAGGGTGTACCGGCCCCGGTAGCCATAAAACAAAACCTTTTCTATTGAGAGAGATGGCAAATGCCTAAATTAACTCCCTCAGTACCCCGAAGGTTTTGTATAGAAGTCCAGGAAAAAAAGCATGAAATACATAGAACCAATTCAGAAAAGAAACTCAAACAAAATCATCAGAAAATAAAAACTCACATCAACCAGGTCAAACAGCGATTTCACAAGCAAACCAAATAAAAAGGAAACACTTAAAACAAAAACAAAAAAAGAGTTAAAATTGGTGTTTTTGATAATTAAAATTGGTGATTTTGATAAAAGAAAAGCCTTTAAATTTAAAGTTATTTTTTTTTCTGCAACTTTAATTTGTGTAACAAAATTTTTAAAAATTTAGTTTTTTCACAATTGGTTAGGATTAAAAATATTTGCAATAATGTTGAAGGTTTTCGGGAAGCTGTGAATAATTTTTTGAATAATTTGAGTAATAATGATTTTCCTTTTAATTTCTGTAATGTTAATTTTTTAATTAAGAATATGATTGAAGAATACTAGATTTTTATTTCTTTTAACAGGGCGTAATTCAATTCTTAACTGAACAGCCTCAGTTAAACATTCTATTAATATGTTACGTAACTTTTTCTTTGACTTCTTTTTTTCAATCTGCGCATTTTAATAGAGGGCGTTGTTTTTTTTTTTGTTTTAAGTGTTTCCTTTTCATCTGGTTTGCTTGTGAAATCGCTGTTTGACCTGGTTCATGTGATTTTTTATTTTCTGATGAATTTGTTTGAGTTTCTTTTCTGAATTGGTTCTATGTATTTCATGTTTATTTCCTGGACTTCTATACCAAACCTTCGGGGTACTGAGGGAGTTAATTTAGGCATTTGCCATCTCTTTCAATAGAAAAGGTTTTGTTTTATGGCTACCGGGGCCGGTACCCCCTGAAGACGTCGGCTTCGGTGGTCATATTTTTATTTTCATTTTCTTCGTTTCCTTTATTGCTACATTTATTCTTTCTTTTTTTGAAATTTCTGCTGCTTTTTAGCGCATTTTTTTCAATAAAGTTTTATCTGTTTAGAATTTATAAAAAAAATTTGTATTCTTTTAGTATTTAACTTATTTATATTTTTTAAATAGCTGCTTTGTATTGCATCCTGTTAAATTGTATCAAATTACACTGTAACTAAATTATTTTTTAATCTCCCCCTGGAATTTAAAAGTATAAATAGTTATAACTATTGCCTCTTTTTATTATTATCCATTTTTTATTTTTTTACTTTATTTTTGTTTTCAAACTTCCTACCTAGCTATGCATCACATGAGTTAGAAAAGTTTATCATGGAGGTTTGGTCAGCACTTTAACAATGATTCTGGACTTTTTCGGAAAAACATTGAATTTTTTTCGGATGAGGATGAACGAGTTGAAAATTAATTAAAGAATAAGGGAAGCATACAAAATAGTACGATGTGCTGCTTTTAGCTCTGGGAACCAACGATATTTTTTTGTCTCATTAATCTCCAAAATCAGTAACAGAGTTCGACTATAGATATCGCTGAGAAATATTTATTAAAAAATATTTTTAAAACATTAATTTACAACAACAAGGAGTATCGCAGTTTGATGACAGAATTAACAGACGCTTATACAAATACTTCAGTTTGAATGGTCTGACATGCCGCCTGAAAAAATTATACCATAGTTTTCCTAATCATTTGCGCAATCATTTGAACAGTTTTGAAAATGCTTTAGAAAGTTGAGAAGAATAATATATCTAGTTTCATGAGCATAAAACTCCAAATCATTCATTTCTATCTCATTAATTATTTTTTCAGTTAATCTTTCAAAATGTAAATTTTAGCCTTTTTTAAAAAAAAAACTAGAATGTTTTTAAAATATCCTTTCTAAAACAATTTGCGCCAAATCACTCCCGAATTTGAGGCAAAACTCAGTAAATTTATTTTAGTTGCCTTTATTAAAGAAATGTGAATCTTACCTGCACGACGATCGCATAGTCTCTTTATTTTCATCGTATAAGTCAAAGCATTTTTGGCAAACTACGTCTTTTTCGTTAAAATCAGCTTCAGAGAAGTCTGCCTCACAATTTGATTCCTCAAAAGCCTTCGGATCAATTGCACACAATACCAGGCCGATGATACTCAGAAAAACTATACAAGTCTTCATTTTTCTATCTAGTAACAATATATAAAGAACACAAATAATTGTTATACTAATAATACACTGCAGATATAAGTTAAATGAAATGGTTAGCTTCGAAATTACTTGTCAAATATTTTTGTAAAAAAGTTTTAATGTGTACTTCCACTAAGTCTTAATGTGTTTAAAACAGTATCTCTAAATTGAGAAGTAAACAGTGTTCTGTTTTGCATACTGGGTTATTTAAAAAAATGGGCACACTTTAAATAATTTGTATTTAATGATGTATAAATTGGACATAAACAATCCTACTACTGATGAAAAGAGGATATTAAATACAGGTGATAAATGTTTTGTTTTCTCCGTTGCGGCATATCATACCATTAGGAGTCTAACTCGTCCGATAAAAAAGGCGACCACAATGTACGTTAAAGTGACGAAACTAGTCAACACGAAACTAGTGGCGACTATCATCAGAAAGTGGTGGTGAAAAGAAATTTTGGAACTTCTTCATTCCTGCGGTATATAGACTGATTACATATGATTCGGCATCTATATGGACCATCATTTTGAACAACCCTACCGCGATGGCTCAGGAGATGGAGCTTCCATCTTCCAATGAGGCGAACCGGGTTCGAATCCCAGTCGATATGAATTCCGCATCCGGCTCGCATCGACCACAATGCTAACTTGAAGTATCCTCTGTGGTAAACGGATCATGGCTCAGAGTCTCCTTGCTGTTAGGCTAACCGCAAGAGGTTCTCGTGGTACCAAGAACCAAGAAAAGAACCAAGTAAATGAGTATCTTCGATAAAAAATAAAAATCAGTCGTTACATTTATTCAAATTAGTAATTAAATTGCAATATTTGTTGAAGTAGTAATTAAAATGGTTTGCCAATAAGTTATATATAATTTTTTAAAGCCCATATGAAAAATTTTTACTATTAAAAATTTTCTTTTTTTATATATTGAGAACCAGAACTTCAGATTTAACTGATCTATGTCTTAAACATGTGTACTCAAATAAATTATTTATGAACAGTGCGCAATAATAATGATAATAATAATAAAAATAATAATAATAATAATAATTGACCACTTAGAATAACTTTTGATAGGATGTTATAAGTTCTAAGCTTGAATCTTAATGGTTCGAGGTGGTAACTTCAAATATGCCAATTAATTAGTTCAGACGATATTTTAATTTACGAAATCTACTTAAAGAAATGTACTGTAAGATTTTTAGCCCCCAAAATACTGGGAAATACAATGGGAAATACAATGAATTTTATAAGTAAGAGTTTTTTAAAATTTGATTTCTCAGTTACTCTTTGACCAATGTCGCTCAGATTTTGTACTATGCCATGTAAAATCATATTCTTTAAAAGGATTTTAAAAATTGCAAGCCAAAAACAATTTTTTGACTCTTATTAAATAATATAATAACAGATATTAAATATTTACTAAAAGGAATTTTCAAGGAATTCTCTTTGGATAAAAATTTTTTTTAATTGTGTGCAAAAATTTTTCAATTTACTTAAAAAGTCCTCGAGATTTGGCGAAATGCCCAAAAAAAGTTAATAGTAAGGGATGCAAACTTTGAACTGCTCTCCTGATCAAACTATTGGGTCCATATTTCCCAAATTGCGGCTATCCGCTATATTTCAAGTGTCAGAAATACGAATCTGTCGAACAAAAAGGTAGGTACGAATCCTAGCTGTATGTGGTTGATACGAATTCTGCTCCCGGCTCGTACTGATCACAGTGCTGACGTAAAGCATCCTTTGTGGTTGACGGATCATGGGTAAGAATCCACTTGCCATCGGGCTAAACCTAGGAGGTTTACGTAGTTTTCCACTGCATGCAACGCGAAAGAGGATCAAATTAATGAAAATGCCCTACTCAAACGCGAGTTTGTCCCAATGTTTGATCCAATTCCAGGATTCTCTTGGTTGGGCTCAAATTTACAAGATTGCGGGGTTGAACATTGATAGTCGTAAGCCCAAATATGGTTCAGCTGTTCAACATCGGTTACAAAATACTATGGAACCCGGATTTTACGTTTTTCGTCGGATTAGCGCTAAAATACGCTTTTAGTAGGAAAGCGTAAAATCGGAGAAAAAAAAAAATTAAAGCATATTTTTCAAAAATTGTCACTTGCGAAATGAACCAGTCGAAAAATTGCGTAACATTCACTTGTTTTTCGCTTTCAGATATTATTTCAACAAAATCCCAAACAATACTTGCTATTGTGTGCAAATTTGCTTTCGGTTTACAGAAACAAATAAATATTGTTGGAATTAGTTCTTTAGTATTAGCAAATAAATGTTGTTTCAGAAATTTTATGATTTGGAACTCTTAATCAACTGTGAGTATGTCCTTTCATAATTTTCACTCATCTTTCATCACTATCATCGAGAGTAGGGATTAACCAATGTATGCTCACTGCCTCCTATAAAAAAGAGTATTTGGTAAATTTAAAGATTTGTCGCCCCCTCAGGAAAGAAAGCACAGGTTCGTACCAGCAGTGCTGATCGTGAGACCCGGCGAAGTCCCTCCCCAGGCATTTACTGAATAAAAATAATTTAAAATTACTAAACGATGTGATGGCAATAGCAAAGGTACATCATAATTTACAAAAGAATATTAGTAACAACTATTTATAAGTTAATGACAATGACTCATGTAATCCGTCGCCGGGTCAACAGACCCTTATATAAAATCCGGAATATATTCAATTAATTATAGAAAATACAAAATTTAAAAATTAAAAAAGTTATTACAATCATTAAAAACCCACACCAGCCAGCTCAAGAGCTGTTAAGAAGAAAGATGCTAAAATCTGTATGAGTAAACAACACTTTAAAACTTGAAAAGAGAGATCAAAACATTTAAAATAATACACTTAAAATAGGTATAGCAAAAGGGTTAATACCATAATAATAATAAAACCAAGTTAAGGTGTTTAAAATCAAACAAAATATCTAAGAATTGACGACAGTCAATACTAATAAAATAGTTGATGTAAAATCAAGCCAAATGACATAAACAATTAAGAGACAATTTAAACTAGAGGTGCAATTTAAAACATCAAGAGGAAAGATAAAAACAATGAAGGCAATAAAATTGTTGGCTAAAATGTAAAAGAGCAGTAGTAATACAGTGAACACGAAATTTAAAAGTTAGTTAATTCAGTTGTATAAAAAGAATTAGTTCTGAGATTCATTAATGTTTTGGGCCAGCAAGTTCTCCAATGTAGTCTCGATAATCGTTTTAATAATTTTCATGCAGGCCAACTGAGCAAACCATTAATCTTGATTAATCATATTTCTAGTTTTGTAACAAATGCATTTCCTTAGAACACACCTAGAGCTCCCCCTGATGAGCCAAAAAAGACAGCTCAATGCGAGCTGTGAGACAGTATGCGTACCATGCTACCTTGCTCTAAACTTTTCTCAATGTTTAATGTTTTGTGTTAAATGTAAATTTGTGTAACAATACTTGTGTAATTCGTGATCTAATTAAACAGCAAAATTACTCCACTTTCTTTAACTAATTATTACAGTTTCTAGTTGAAATATTATAAAACTTTTTTTTAAGTTATGCTACTTTGTCTGGAAAAAATTAGGGAAATATAAAAATATACTTGTTTTTAATTCGTAATCTATTAGTCGAAAGATTAGTTATAACTAACATTGATTTAAGTTTAGTTATCTATGGTTAAAAGAAAAGCATCGGCTATCAGGAGAAGGAAATTGAGAAACTTTTGATAAAAAAGTAAAATACAAAAAGTGTGGGTTACTTCAAAATTAACAACTAAGCGGCATTTGCAGGTGCCACAAAAATTTTATAAAAAAATGTTGTTTACGATTGTATTTCTCTGTTTCTTTTGCCCCTGACCCCCTTCTTAATTGAAAAAAATTCAGCTCTTTCAAAGAGCTTTTAGCGTGAAAGGGTAGCTGGTGGAAACGTGTTTTAACCTGAAACAAAGCTTAACAGAAGAAAATTTAATTAATAAAGCTTCTAATCGTTTTAATATGAATAAAAGTGATACTTAATATTCATTCTTATAAGACTAAGAAGGCTTTGATCTTTATTAGTCTTCAAATTTGTCCTAAACAGACTTAAATTACTACAAGTAAAAATATTGGGCTGAGTGCCAAACTTAGTTGCCATGAATGATGTGCAGGGGTCTAAGGTCGCAAGCGCATAATTTTCTGTTTATGTGAGTAATTATGTGGGAGCTCATCTTCCCTATAGTGTGGATGATATGGGCTCAATTTAGATCTTCAGAAATACCTTTATATATTTGTTGATTTGATACATCAGTAAACTTTCGTTTATTTAAATTCAAAATAAACGTACATTGCATTATTAAGGCAGGTTCACCTAGTGTTTTTATTTTATAATCTTTTTGGGGAAATTGCTCCCTTAGCCTACTTTCCACTCAATCATCCTATCTAAAAATAAGAATATGGAATTTAAAGCAACCATTTTGAATTTGTATGTATATTCTAAATTTTTTTATCATTAACAAAAAATCAAAATTGTCAAAATATCAACAAATGTTTCTTGAGGTAATTGTATACACTTACAGTAAAAAAGCTATTTTACATTCGTCGTGAAAGTAAATTCGCCGTAACGTAAAAAGTTCATAAAAATATCCGCCGTATTTATAAACGCAAATAAAATGAAGTTTTTTTTTCTTTATATTTTTAACTCAACCAATTCCACCGTATTATTTACACGAGTAGGCACAGTCTAAAAGTTGCCTTGCTTTAGAATATTAAATTTATAAATAAATTAAATTTTAAATTTAAAAAAAAAATGTTTCACTGCTACACGTTAGTTAAGCAGAATTTTTAGAACTATTCCGAATTTCTTGCTTGGAATCATAGTTTAGTTTTAAAAAATGTAACTTACCTTAGCAAAAAAGAATTTTCTTTAAAAATTTAGCAGTGTAGGTTTAGAACCGTATCGAACACTCTTGAATAAAACTGATGACGTTTTCTAACTGACATTGTTATATAGTGCTACAGCTACGTTGCATTAACTGTAACAGATGATTGACGAATTGCCATGCAGACTTGAAACGTTGTATGCGTTTCATTTTCTTGACAGAACAATGCAAAAACATATGGCATGTACAAGTGAGATGACGTGGTAGATCTTAATATTAGTAAAAAATTTGGAATATTGTTGTCTAATAAATCATATTCTTGTAATCAATAAAGCTTCTGTTGAAGATTGAATGGTAATTGATTTCTTTTGTAAAAACAAAATTACACATTGCTCTAATCTTTCTCTCAAAATTTATAAATATAATCTTACGAAAAAACATTTATTTTTATTTTTTGGTCGTAAAAAGTGATAACAAATAATTTTTATGAAAAATTAATTAATCATAGAAAGCATTAACAAGGTAAAGTAAGTAAAAGTAAAGTTGTAAAGTTAAATCATAAAAATACTAATAAATAATAAACAAGTTTCAAATACATTTCTCTTTTATTAAAATAAAATGCATTTTTTAGTTCATTTTAAAATTATGAATGAAAAAGAAATATCAAAACACAATAAATTGATTATTTGAGATCCAAAGAATTATATTAATATCTTCATGAGTCACTGTGGCCCCAAGAGATGCAGAGCTCACCTCCAAGAGAGGTACCCCAGGTTTTAATCCCAACGGTGGCTGATTGATTCGAATTCTGTTCTTGGCTCACACTAACCACAGTACTGACGTAAAATATCATCAGTAGTAAAATATCCTCAGAGAACTGATCATGAGTTATAAGCCCCTTGCTTACGGCCTAGGAGTTTTCTTGATTTTCCTCTCAATGACAAGTGGTTCCAGAAAAACGTCCTCCACGTCAACTATTTTGTCCCATTGCTTGATCTAAGAGTTCCTTTGTCTTCTTGTTAGGTTCAAAATTACAAGGCTACGGAGTTGAACATTGTTAGGCATAAATTCAGAATTGGGTCAGCTGTTCAACGTCGGTTATAAAATAATATATTCTTTCAATGATAAAATATAATTCACTAATATATTTCTGTAATGATGCGCAGAAGAAATTTTATTTGAGAGAATAGACAGAATTGCAAAAATATATTTTCTCAACGTTTCACAGACAAAATTCCAATATAATGAATGATATTTAATATAATCGATGTCGTATTACAGCCAATATCTTTTACATCTTTATAAAGTAGTTAAGTTAAAACACTAATTGTAGTTTACAGGTATTACTTCAATTAGACTTATTTGCTTGAAGAGTAGACAAAATAAACAGTACACCTCAAAAAAATACCTCTCTAAGTTGGTGGCACTAAGGTAGATTCCTATAAACCTCAAGAGCGAATAAAACAACTTCATGCACCTTGGGAGGTTGATTTTTTAAAGTTTTGAAGTCGACTTCAAATAAACTTCAAAGCTACCTTATAACTTCAAAAAATCTATAAACCTCAAGAGCGAATGAAACAGCTTCATACACCTTGGGAGGTTGATTTTTTAAAGTTTTGAAGTCAACTTCAAATAAACTTCAAAGCTACCTCATAACTTCAAAGAATCCTCAAATAAACCTCAAAAACATCAATTTTTTGTAAGGGCGTGATAGAACTTCTATACTCTGTGGCAAGTTAAGAAAAGACCATTGTGGTATAGGATTTAAGTAGTCATCCGCAACCACGCATAGTTCTGTTTCATTTTATTATCAGATTATAAATGGTGCGTCTTATGTTAGTATAAAAATGGTGCGTCTTATGCTAGCATACCCTTAACAGATCAGATGCGAGATAAAGAATTTTAATTTTTTTTTTTTTTTTGCTGTAAAAGAAAATAGTCTGCAAAAAACAATCTTTATTATTCTTCCATACGTTCCTCTAAATGCGAACAGAACGTATTATTTAAATATGATGCAACTCCAAGTTTTGTGCAAGTTTTGTTTTCCTCATTTCACATGATTTAAGAAAGCAAGCAAAAAGACTGTGCAACGATAATGTTGTTGGCGATGTTGATATACGATCGCGCTGGGAGCTTGGCATCCATTTGGAGTGCAAACAGGCTGTCGTTATAGGGATCATAGTTTTTTCTTAACTTGCAACAGAGAATAGTCCTTATCCTCAAAAATATCAACCAATTGCGATTTAAAGTCATCATTATTACCAACTGTTTTTTCCATTTAAAGCATTTTATAAGCTTCCAAAAACATGATAATCCGATGGTGCCAGATCGGAGGTGTATGGAGGATGCAACATCACTTCCCAACCAATAATTTCGTATGTGTTGCTAAAGATGTATGAGTCCTTGCATTTCAATGGTGGAACACGATTCTTTTGCTATTTGCAATCCTCCATATAGCCTCGACCTTGCACCAACGAATTTTATAGCTGTCGTTGAACAGCTGACCCAATTTTGGGTTTACAACTACTAATGTTCAACTCCGTATATCATTTATTTCAAAATCAATAAAACTTTTTGCTAAGAAGTTGAGTAATAACATTCATCTCAAATTGCACTTGGTTGAAATTTTCGCTGATAAGGATCAGAAGTTCTATGAGTGCGGGATCACGAAGTTACCAGAAAGTATGGCGAAAGGACATCAAACAAAATAGAAGATTGTTGACTGATTAAAAGCTCATTTTTGCATAGAAAATTAACCAATTTTCTGTAACACTAAAAACCGAAATTACTTTCTGCCAACCTAATATTTCAATTATTTTACACTTTATCAAATTCCTCCGGCAAGTAATTTTCAGAAATTTATCTATAATCATAGGGTGGGAGGATAAAAAAAGTCCTAAAATGATTTTTCCTCCATTTTAAAGAGCTTATTAGCAGTGTGATACGAACACTGCTTCAATATATTGAATCAGAGCACGACGATTTTCAGCTTTTTCCTTCTTTGGAAAAGTTTTTTTCAGGGACATCCCTTAAACTTTTGAAGATTTTACAAAAAAACGAGGAAGTTGACATTTTCAAGTTAATGAGGAAATCAAGTTTGAGTATTAGAAATCAAAATTTTGAGGGGTGGGTAATTACTATTAGTTAGTATTTCGAATTAAATTGAATTTGGTAACTCGCATCTGTATACTGGTATTCTGAGGATATGTTAAATCTAAGTTTTACTTGCTAGTATTAATAAAATGATTTTTATTTTCGCATACTTCGTTCCTTCCGAACATTTTTGCTTATACTGTTTTCCTTGATGCTTTCATGGATCTGAACATTTTTAACAGCTGTAATGAAAATAAAATTGTTTTAAATGATTTGCCCCACTATCGGAATTAAATTTTATCATCTACCTAAAAAAAATTTTATCATTATGTTTTTTATATTAAGTGTGAGAAAAATATAATTATCTTATATTTTTGAAAAGCATTTGCTTTTAATACTTTATTTTACTTTGAAAAACATTCAGTTATTATTTTTTTTTTTTTCAATTTTCAAACTTCAGGTGCCCTTATTTATCATTATTTTTTTACATACCCTGCATAAGAAAATTTTAAAGCATGTGCAGGCACAATTATCTTAATTTCAGAAAAGATTTTTTTGTATCTTTTAGCTCTAAGATTTAAAGTTTAAAAAAAAAAGCTTTTGATTTCAGTAGAAAAAGAGGAACGCCTAAAAATACTTGGCGCGGGACGATTGTAAGTAACAATAAGAAAGACATAGAGAGTGGTAAAATATCTGGCCCCAAATAGAATGAGATAGAGAGCTGTGATAGAAGTCCTACGCTCAATTCGGAGTGAAGAGGAATGTTGTATGTTTAGCTTCAAGTCTTTTTAACAATCATGTTTTCCAATTTACCAGATACACATGGGGGAGTATCCTTCTTTACTATATCTCAATTTCGGAAAAGATAAAAATCACTCACCATGCATTTTGAAAAAGACCACAGGTTCACTTCTTCTTCCAAACACTGTAAAACTTTCTTCGTTTTTAATGAAACCATTTTCTGGTATATGTTCCGAGCAAAAATTTAGTTAAAGGGATGAAATAACTATTATCACTTCTTGAAGGAAACAAATTTTGTCAAAACTAAAAAAAATATTTCATCATTCTAGTTTATCTCCCATCCCCAAAAAACGTCAACCTCATAGTGCTCATACTCATATGCGGTAGTTATCTTAGCATCAACTAATTCAAATGAGTGGGAATGTATAATAAATCCGAAGTATAATTGAATGGGTTCAGTCATATTTACTGAGAGAAAATTAAAATAAATTAACCTCGCAGTGATTAATGTACCTAACTTTTATAATAATAATCACTTTATCGTGAGCTCGTTATTGGTAAATCAGTGTCGCTCTAACAACACAAGAAAGACAGATAGAAAAGAGATATATATATTACATTCATACCCGAAGCGGGATTCTAACCCAGGATCTCCCCGGTATAAGGCCATCTCCCTAACCACCAAACAGTGTTTATCTTATTTCGTCACTTTAGTTTCGATCGTCTAGACTTCATCCTAGTTTTGTCATTCTAGTTAACCATCTCCCACAATGCACTACGTTGAGGTTTCAAGTTGAGGAAACATTTTCTTCATATATTTAAGAGTATGTCACAAATCACATGATTTCGTGACGAAATGATTCTCAAAATAAACGAAATACAGCTCAAGGAGGGCTGAATCGCTGAGAGTTTCATTTCTGTAAGCGAAGATTTTGCGATATTGTGTTCAAGTAAGTTATAATTTCTAACATAATTCGTACAGTTTTTCAAGACTCTTTTGTTATCTTCAAAAAGGGATTAGAAGAGTAATATTGTAACATGTTGTCCTATACCCATGAAATTTTGAATTCAGTGAAAAAAATTGAAGAAATACAGAATAAGCACATACAGAACTTTAATTATGATCATTTTAGTAGTTTGTCTATATTATTGAATGCACAAAATGCATATAATAATAGAAAACTCATATACAGTAAGCTCCAGACGTTAAAGTTAAAATATTACAAACTTTTATGCCCATGATTTCTCTATTTAATTTTGTCATAGTGTACACAACATTAATTCAAATCCAATTATCGATGCAAACAAATACTGTATCAAAATACTGTAAAAATACTGTAAAAATACTGCATCATTAAATTATTGAAGTTCAACTTGACTCCGGTTCCTTTTTAAACAATTTGGCTGTATCTATGCAGGAGTCATAATAATCAGACTTGAAGCACTCTGATCTATAGAAAATGAAACAGGAATTATAGGATCTATCTATAAAAAATAAAGGTACTCTAGCTTACAATATACATACATAAAAAAAATTCAAATTGTGATTAAAGTAATTTTAAAAACATTCCATGTTTTTAAACTTTTATATCTTCGGATTGAGAAAATGTATTTTTCTAAGAGCCGTGGTAGCCCAGTGGGTAGAGAGTCAGACTCCAGTCCGGAGGCGCCGAGGTTCAATCCTCGACTCCGCTAAGAACCTACTAAGTATATGCGATATGCGTGCTAGTAAAATTCGTGGAATAGAAAGTCCTGGGGTAGGTCACTGAGCAATACTATGGGTATAGGGATCGGGAAAAAAATTTCCTTCCCCTTTAGATCTATGTCTAAATTGAGGAAATGTCCTGACAAAATTATGATGGCATGTCTCCGGATCATCCTTATGTATGTTTCCCAGACCGTCACCAATAGTCTATTGTGCAGCTAAAGTGAGACGTAAATAAATTATCTACCGACATCTGTTTTTTTTTTTTTTTTAACGAGAATTAAAAGAATTGAATTGCAATTTAAAACATACAAATTGCTAGCTCTGTTTATTTTTGGTTTATTGTTAGGCTCTTTTATAAATAAATAGACTGTTTTTGAATGGTGAAAAAAAAAACGAACAATAGACATTGCTAAAAATATCTGATTAAAAATCAGATTTTTCATAAACCATGGGCCGAATGCTCAAAACCATTATAAGAAAATAGTTTGCTTTGATCTAATGAAAGTGATTATAAGGTTTGTTAAAATAGTCAATATTAGGTGGCTGGAATGTATATATTGCTCATTATAATAGTAATGCTTCCTGCAACAGCTCGATGCGGACCAGGTGTCAAGAAGATAAAGTCACCTCAATTTTGGAGGCAGCAGCATAATTGTGGTAACGTGTCTTGTACGCGGCAGCTTTTCTGTTGTATTTCCTAGAGAAGCTGGTATCCATTGGTCCAAAGTTTGGTCTGACTCAAGCCGTTTCTGTGGATCAAATTCTTCAAAATAACTATCTCAGTGCCTTAACCACTAAACTATCGTGGCTTTCCACAATTTCTATAATCATGCACATTTCATATTAAAATACAATACTAAAAATATTACGGCACTTTATTTTGTGTTGCTTAGCGTATCTAAGCCATACTTCTTGTAACTGAAGTCTTACCCAATGAAATGATCTAAGTGTTTGTTAACATTTATACTTCTCTAACAGATTTTAATAAATATAATTGTTAAATGGAAGTTTTTTTTTATAAATGCACCGATAGCTCACGTAACTAATTTTTTTTTAACTAAATAGATCGTGGACTACAGCGTATTATTCTTCAGATTGAAAGAAACTAATTTTAATTTTATTTGGAGCTTTTGAAAATGGTACCATAGTACTTCAGTTCCTGTACATTTAAAAGGTTTCAGGTACATTAAAAAGTTTTCAAAAAAGTACAAGTTGTTTTTCATTAGTCGTATCACTTTAGTGGCCAGTTATCCAAGATAGCTACTCATTTTAATAACATTTTTGTGAGATGACAAAAATTGTCCTAATAATATCGTCATCGTTATTTTATGTCTGTATCATGTACATTTCAATCATATGCTTATTTTCCATTGAGAGGGCCTCTAAATTGAGTTACACTTTTCTCGGCCAATTTTCAGGCTATGCTGTTTATAATACTGAAGTTCAATAGCTGAGCTATTATTTGGCTGTCTGCTACAAAATGGCGATTTTTAATTAACAATCTTAGTTCGAATTCTTTAATGTAAATTATTGAATATGACAGGCTGTTATATTTCTAAATGTTCTTCGGGTTATCAAAAATGTTATAAAAAATTTGAATAAATTAGCAAACAAGAAGTTCCGGGATTTTTAAGCGCCAAACTTAAGTATCTATATATTTAAAATAAATAAATAAATAAATAAAACTGAATAAATTCACTAATTCACTTTGCTTGCGTTCTCTAAAATATTTAATTGGTATTATTCAATAGTTTTAGCCTTAATTTTTGAACCAAGATTTATTATAAGTACAACAGTCTACTGTTGCCGTATGGTGGCACAGTTATCGGTAACCTCGGAAAAATGAAATCTCGGAAAATTTCACCGTGACGAGATTTAATTTCATTCGGATTTTCACATTTAATTTCATTTATAATTAATAAATGATTAATAAATTATTTATAATATTTAAATTATAATTAAAATTATGATAATTTCATTAATTTCATTTGGATTGACATAAATGACATGGCGAGCGTGTTCTATCATAAGGCACTTGCGTTTTTATTTTTTTTATAATTGCACGACAGACTTCAATTCTTTTAATTAGAAAAATTAACATCAAAAACTAGATTTGTAAGTTACGCATAAACGCATTGATGAAAAGATATGAATATTCAATTTATAAATCCTTATATGCTAGAACAAGCGTAAACATTAAAGAAGATTTAGGTCTTTCGATTTGGATAAGACTTCTATCTGTGGGATAACTTCCTCCAGCGCGCGAAAGAACACCGAGCCTCCCTGGCTGAGCGGTCTCTTCTAAAGGCTCTGTGTCGTGGAGGTAGCGGGTGCGAATCCCATCTTAACCCTGGTTGTTTCTATGTGGTGTCCCTTTGTAACTTGTTCTTTCAGTTCATTGGATAGTCGTATTTTGTAATGAGTAAACAAGACCTCATACGTATGTGTAAAAATAAAAAAGGCAGAAGAACACTCAAAAGAGTTCGAAGTACTTTGATTATTATATTTTTAGGCCTAGCATAAATGTTTAAAATTCTTTAATTCATATTGTCCCGTAGCGAACTGATCGTTAAGACACGGTTCCCAGTAGAACACCGAAGTCAAGCATCACTGGCCGCGGTCAGTGTGCGGGTGTGTGCTTACTTTGATCAGCCTTCAAAAGACGCGGTACTGGTCCTCGTTAAACTGCTCTCGACTTCTCGTGAAGAGCTCAACTTCGTGCGTAGGTCGTTGGGCTACCGAAACAGGGGTGCCATTCCCTCTGAAGAAGATCAAAATTGTGATGACAGGTCTTCGCATCACCTTTAGGATGTTTCCCCAACCATCGCCAAGAGCCCATTGTGCTGCTCTAATGCTACGTAAACCAACATCAATAACAATGAAGTTAAAGATTTTTTTATTATAATTTTTACCTTTCGGCCCAACGTTTAAAACAAATCAAGGAGAAAACTACTTTTTGACCTCTTTGTTTACGTATACAAAACAACGCAGACGTGTATAGAAAAAGAGTAGGGCCTTCCCGGACCAAGCGGTATCACCTACCCAACACTCCGAAGTGGGGAGGTAGTGGGTTCGAATCTCTCTGTAATCCTTTGTGATGCCTTTTTCTAATTTGTGCAGCCTGCTCTTCTATCCATGTAATGTTTTGGATTTATAAGCCTTTCTTTACACTGCTCATACCAGCCCCTGAATATGCTTGTGAACAAATAAAGATAGAAAAAGTCATTTGACTTGTCATATCACAAGAGTGTGGTTTAAACGAATAGTTCTATTTTATAGTCTCTAAAGTACTATGGCTGTTAACGTTAAGACACAGTTCCCAGTAGAACACCGAAGTCAAGCATCACTCAGGGATGCTTGACTTCGGTGTTCTACTGGGAACCGTGTCTTAACGATTAGTACTTTCTTAAGAAATTATGTACAAACACTGAACCCTACGTTTTGCGAACTGAATCACTGAGAGACGAGTTACAAAACGTTAAAATAAAATCCAAATTGCCCCATTAACAAATTAAATATTTACTAGTAGCAGTTTAAAAAGAAACGTAAGTTATTTCTTAACATAATTTGAAAGTAACACTAAACATTACGAAAATTATAACATGAAATTTTCTACTGCTTTTATTAATATTTTGAAAATAATTCATATGATTGAGGAGGGGAGATTAAAGAACTCAGGCCGAATCTAGCGAATAGAAGATTTTATTTATTTATTGGTACAACATACATTTACAGGTTTGTGTGCTCAATTAGAGGCTGGGATTGCCTGAATGGTAGAGTGTTGGACCCATGTCCTAGAGTTCGTGAGTGATCCCCAACGGTCGAAATTTCACCGTGTACAAAATGGTGATTGGTGATTCCCATAACTAATCAAAACTCTGGGGGTACTGGATCGGAGATAGATCGTGCTCTGGTTCAGGTCAAAGTTACGATCTGGTGAGTGAATGTGTTTTCCCTGTAAAACGGGATGTGACGTATATATGTTGTCTCTAGATCATCCTCAATGATGTTTCCTAGACCGTCGTCAATAGCCCACTCTGCAGCGTTAGTGCGATTTAAATAAAAGTACAATGCCTTATCGTGGGCTCAATTAAGACTTATAAACCTTTGTCAAGTTGAAGGACAGGCAGCACAATACTGAAAAGGACAGCATGAATATACATCCAAGGTAACAGCGGGATTCGAACCCACCACCTCCAAGCCACACACAACGTTTGACGGGAGATACCACTCGGCAAGGGTAGCCTCAATCGAAGAGTTTGTTAAATTGAAAAAATTTTGCTAATATTAAATAGTTTTTCAACTTTAATGGATGCCAATTTAATATTTCACTTTGGCATAAAATTTCCTCATAATCTCTACAGCTTGGAATATATTGTAAAAACTAAAAAGTAACTTTTATTAAATCCTTATTAATTGTAATGAAAACATACCTGCAAGATGATCGCATGAATTCTTTATTGTCAAATATTTCAAAGCATCTTAGGCAAACTTGATCCTTTTCGTTAAATTCAGCCTCTGCAATGCTTGAATCACACTGAGATTCTTTTAGTGCTTCAGGATCAATTTCGCACAATGCTAGGCCGATGATACTCAGGAGAATTATCCAAATCTTCATTTTTCTATCAAATAATAGCATATACAAATATAAATGCTTGATCTCCCATATCGGAGCTAAATAGAGCTATACGTATTACTGCGAATAATTTTTGATCAAATAATTTGATTTTCGCTTTAAGTTTAATTCCGCAACGTTAAAAAATACCAACTGGGGAGAACACTGATTCAAAACAGAGATTTTGCACTCTCATATTGCCTCCCGCACATCCTCGTACGTAAGTTATGCCCTATGCAGTTACTCTTGCTACGTTTGGGAGTGACCAGGATGCTACGTGAGAGTGCGAAATCTCTCAGATATGTATAACCAGAAACACATCAATAACATATTATCAAAAAATTTGATCTATTGATTGGATTTTCGCGTATAAGATTCGGTTTAACTGGTTGAAAAGTAAACTTGAAATATGCCAATTAAGTTTGCTTTTGCGAAATTCAATCACGCAGGAGCTGAACTAAACTTTTATTCCTGGGTTATGCGAATAAATATTGTTGGTGAGCTTTTTATTCTGAATACAGCTTAAAATGCGTATTTAAGAAAATTGATATGGCATTTGATTCCGTTTTTCAAACTTCTCTTATGAAAATTTTTCTTTTAAAAAATAGTTTAATGAATCCAATAGTTTCCTAAAGTACTGTCGTCCATTTACTTAAATCCCTTTATACATATTTTTAGAATTATTATACATATTATATAAATTTTTTCTTTTTTTGAAGAGTTTAAAATTTAACAGTTGTTTTTACAAGATTAAATTTATTATAGCAGTATTAAATTTACATAATATAAAGTTAGATTTTTTAAAAATCACTTTATTGTTTTATGTTTTCAATACTAAGAGATTGTTTATAAATACTGGTGCAATACTGATCTGTAATGCATCCATTCATCCCAACTCCGAATTCTGGGATTTAGCCTGTAATAATTATGCTTAGTGCTAAAAACATTGTAAAGAAAATTAAGTAGAAAATTCCTCGTTTAGTTGTTAAATATGGGTTGAACATTGAAAAGACGCATTTTTTGCTGCGTGCATTTTCTTATACACATTTTTTGACTTATATCCCTTTTCTTAAACACGCATTTTGAGCTATGTCCATTTTGTTAACCGTGTGTTTCAAGCTATATCGCATTTCCTAGCCATACATTTCAAGCTTTTCTTTAAAGCGCAGTTTGGGCTATATCCCATTTTTTAAACATTATCTTGCGAGCTGGGTACATTTTTTTATCCATATGTCTGACGATATGCTTCAACAAATATTTATGATAACTCCTAAAGAGTGCTGCTCAAAACATTAGCACATAGTCAAGACTTTTCTAACATTTTAAGTACTTTTAGTTAATTTCGTTAAATTTGCTTAATTCTTTCGGCGTGCAATTTATTCAAAGAGTTTTAATTTTGTAAAATATTTAGCGCAATATTGTAACTTATCTAAAAGTTAGCAAAATTTATAACACTTACCTTAGTAAGAATTTTGTTTCAAAATTAGGTATGAAAGGTATACAACCTCTTTCACGATGTTGAATCTAAGTAATGGCGTTTTCTAATTCTGAAAATTATATAGTGCTACAGCTACGTTGCATTAACCACAACAGGTGATAATTTAATTGGGATGCGGAATTGATTCGTGGCACTGTTTTCCTATTTTTGACAGAACAATACATAAACATATGGTAGATAAAGTGGACGGCAGATATTGGTAATTACATTAAAAAACTGAAAATAAAATCGGATATTAAAATTCTAAGCTGAATATAGTTCTTCAACCAATCAAAATTCCGATCGAGAAAGAATTGTTTGATTTATTTGACGACGTATTGTTTATTTCTGACATTAGGAATGATTTTTTTTGAAGCAAATACCAAAAAAAAAAAAAAAAAAAAAAAAAAATTTAATTTTAACAAAAAGGATAATAAACCTAAATCAAAAGTAAAATTGACCCAAAATTATTAAATTTAAAAAAAAGTCAAACACAAAAATCAATGCAATTAAAAATGAGATGCTATTTCTAACACCGATGTAATTTGTATGTGAAAGTAACAATCAAGAAAATACGATTCACTACAAAATGAAGAAAATTTTGATCACCGCAAGGCGATCACAGGCTACCCATTGGCAAAATGGCTACTGTCTAATTTTTTTTGGAAAAGAAATTTCATTGTGTTTTGATCTTGGACATCTTTAACTGTTAATCATGAACTGCTCAGTACACAGTTTCGCAGACAAATTTAAATGCAGCTCAGACACGTTCTGTGTAAATTCTTTTGATGACTGAATAGACATTGAACAGCCAATCGAGAGCAATATTAACATTTTCGGATTGGTACAATGGCGTTTGATGGAGATTGTAAGCTGCGTCATGTGCTATTATGAACCCGTTTTGGCTTCATAAGTTCATATATGAAATATGATTTGAAAGCTAGCCTTTTTTTTCAATTTTACATGAATAGTGAATGAATCATTTATATTGCGTGGAAGACAGTCTACGGTCTTGTGCAAGTTATTGGGTACGTTAACAATGGATCCTTTTATCCCTAACTGGTGATCAACACCCAGTTTTCGTATTTGCATGAAAGAGGTTCGGAGATTCACCCTTCGCTCTACGGTAGGTTTCAGTTCTCTCAACCACTTTGGTACTTTTGAGAGGGACGAGCTTCATGCTTCCGTTTGCGAACGGAATTCTTTCGTTTTTTGCGTTTGCGAACGGAATTTTTTCGTTTTTCCGTTTGTGTGTAACGCTTAAGGTATTCTTGTCTACGTTCTTTGGCTTTGGATTTTTCAACCTCGGTAAGTTTAGGCCTGACGCCCGGTGGCTGAGCGGTAGCGCTTCGCGCTGTCGTGCCACAGGTCCCTGGTCCGACCCTCGGGCCGGGCAAGGTTGACTCAGCCTTTCATCCCTTCAGTGGGTCGATAAATGAGTACCAAGCATGCTTGGGAACTGAACACTGGGGGTTCCGCGTTCGGCTGACTACCTGACCGGAACATCTGCTCCTGCACCCCAGAGCCCAAGGTCAAGAAAACTGAGATAGGCACAGTAGGCCTTGGCCCTCTATGGGCCAAGGCCTACTGTGCCCGTCTACGTTCTTTGGCTTTTTCGGCCTCGGTAAGTTTAGGCCTTGGCATCGTTTTTTTCTTGCTTCAACTCTAACTTTTGGGACCGTTTCAATCAGTTTGGACCCTCTTTATTTGTGATATTCACCTGAATTAGTATTGAAAACGATACAGTTTGAACTGTAGGTTAGAATTTCTGATTCTTAATTAAAACAATAAAAACAAAAATATCGTTCAAATGATGAAATTGTCTTTTATTCACAACTCAAGATGTATTTATGGGATATCTCTGGTCCCATATCTCAAAAATAAACTCGTCAACTTAATGCATAACAAAATTAAAAAGTGAAAAAAAGAATTATAAGAAAATTATCCAACAGCAGCGGTCGCCATAGCAACGTATGCGCACTGTTTACTATTTCTCTTGATTATTGTAGTTGAAAAGTGAGGATGCCATGAAATCCAAACCAAGACCTATTTTCCCAATGCGTAAAAGACAAGAAATCAATTTACAAATTATAAACAACTCTCTATTTATTAATATTTGCTTTATCGAGGTATCATCAAGTAATATTTTTATCAAAATCAGCAGTAGTTGAAAAAAATTAATTTGGTTTTTGTTGTTATATTATTATATTATGTCACATTATTATATTATGTCACATTATTATATTATTATGACATTATGCCATTATATAATGTCATGTCATTATAAGTCATATTATATGTTATTATATGTCATATTATTATTATATTATGCTATATTGTGTCATCTCATATGACTGTTTTATTAATCTGTAATTGAAAAAATGTACCCTTCTTCAGGTTAATTCGAATCGATTGATGATTGGTAGATTCGAATTCAGACTATGGCTATAAGAGTTGTGTTTGTACGCTGTATCCAGTGCGAAATGTATAAGCCGGAACTTAGAACGAATAAAATGAATTATATTAGCTCAATAGTTATGGGAAAATAACAGTTTTAAAAAGCTTATTATTTTTAATAAAAATATATATTGTTAAATATATCTTTCTCAAGAACCATTTCGTTGATTTATATCTCTCTTTTGCCTAATGTTTAATTTGATACAATAAAACGAGTTAAACTATGTTTATTTTGCCATCATATAAGAAATATAAAAGTGCGTTTGTAATTAATCCGTGAAATAAATTTCTAAGAGATCAATTGGATAAAATCCAAGAATAGCACACCTCTTAGCGAAGTTTTGAAATCTTGCCAAGTTGGCGATTAGTACTGGGATCAACATTGCTTATTGATTATTAAAAGAAAAAAAAAGAAAAAAACAATTTGAATTATTACAAATTTATTAAAATCTTTTTTAATCATAATAAATAAAATAATAATAATAAATGACAAAAAATAAAATTTAAAAAATTGTGATCACTTTATTACGATTACTGGTTACCCATTGGTTAAATGCTTTTCTTTCTGGTTTGATAACGATAAACGCCACGACATTTCAAAACATGGGTTGCAAAAACTGTCTCAATTGATGTTTGTCGTCGGATTGGTTTTCAAATCCTGGCTATATACGTGTTGCAAGACGTCGCAAAATACTTTTCCTTTTTCAGTATTCATATTTATATTAAAATCATCGTCAAGACAGTAATTAATTTTAAGTTAATAATGAAAAGAATATTAAAATACTTTAAATTATTACTAGGTAAATACATTAAGAATGACTACTGGTGAAATAAAACGAAAAAAAGAATTCTAAAAAAATTATCAACAGCACCAAACGACGCATGCGCTCTGTTTACTCTTACTCTTGAACATGCTGAATAGTGTGATGATGTCCAAATAAAGTGCGCACTCCATAAAACCCAAAACAAAACCCATTTTGCCAATGGGTAATAATAAAAAATCGAAAAATAAACCGTTTTACTACTTTTCTAACGATATCCAATTTTCGGGTAGGTATACATATCAAATAACCAATCAGGTTTAAGAATTTTGGTGATGTTATCGGTCATTCAAAATAATCTCCTCGAAATATCTTCCGGAAACCAAGTTTGGCGATATTTAAAAGCTTTCTTGGCGAGATTTTGAAAAATTTACATTAGGTGGGCTATTCTAGGTCAATTGCATACATTAGACACAATATAAAAAATTGTTTTCTCCATAATTTTGGAAAAAAAATTCACAGTTATCTCCTTATTTATTAAAAGAAAAATCAAATATTAATAAAGTTTAACTACTACTTAATATTAACCACAAAATTGGATTAACGAAATCAATTTCATTTTAATACCAAGTAAAATAACACACGGATAATTATAAGCTCTTGATTATTTATTTAAATTATTTTTGTTTCGTGCTAGTTATAACTATTTCTTATCAACTTTTTTTGAAATAAACATTAAATCAAATTAGCAAATATTGAAAAAATTCTCGAATGCGAAATGGAATTAACAAAATGTTTTTATGCTGCCAGTTAAAATATTGCTTAAATTATAATTCGCGATCGCAACGGTCGATACGCCCTCTAGCGAGAGCCTGTAACCATTAGTTCCCTCATAACCTTTGGCAATGACGGACGCCATTTTCTTAGAAGCAAAATTTCCCTAAGGAAAAAGTAGAAGAACTTGGAAAAAACTAACCAGAACATGCCAAACATTGAAGCAGAACATGCCAAGCATTTGAAGAACAACTTCTCAATAATTTTTACCTTTCTATTACCAACGACATAAAATGATTTCATAATCACTTACTGTTACAGATGTGTGTATTGCGGTAAAATAATTTTTCTGTCTTCAATTCATTACAAGTTAAAATGAAGTCAACATTGCTTTCGTCATTCCAATGAATAAATGTGTTCCAATGAATTCCATACAGAACTGTAATAGTTATAGAATATTCTTCTTCTTCATAGAATAGTATATATTTCTGTATCTACATAATTCAGAAAACAGCAATAAAGAATAATCCGAATTACTTGAAAAAGTATCTTTTGTGCTGATTATAAATAAATTTTTTATCGTTTTCTTGGTAAGTGTTTTTCAGTTTTGAAAGAATTTAAACTAGAATTCATCTATTCTGTTTTTAAGCTACATATTAAAATTCATATCGAGATCTTACAATTATAAATTTTTGATGTGTGGTATGTTACCTAAAAGTAATGAAGGGATAAACTATGTGTATATTATTTGAGAATAAAGTCTTCAAACAAAGAACATATCATTTTGGAATTCTCCGGACTTATAAATCAGGTAAGTGTTATGATTTTTATAATAAAAAATTTGCTTGTAAATAATTTTTTTTCTTACTTGATGATAGTTCTCTACAGAATGGTTTTTTTACGTCTGATTAAATACTATAAGAATTAAAAAAAAGAAACAATATGAAAGTTTTTATTGAAAAATGAGGAATTTTTAAAATCGTTTTTATCCTAAGAATTCTTTATTTTACGTTTTTTAGTTTATAATTTTTTGATAAAATTGTTGTCAAAATACCTTTTTTGAAAAATTAAATGGTATTAAATTATGTGATATGATTCAGAATAGTATGGAAGAAAAATTCGGTACTTACGTATTAACCACAGCTACAGATTTAGCAGATTTTTAAGTGCCGCCAATCTACACTTAAACTTTTTGGAAAAAATCTTAAAATGAAACACTTTGTTTAAAATCAAAGTAGTCAATCGGATTTCGGTGGAAAATGGGCCGATATAGAGTTTAGCATAGATTCAAAACAAACTTTTCTCTCACCTGATTCTATAGCCATTATGAACTCTAATAAATAAGATTCAAAATGAAATAACATTTCCAAAACGGACGTTTACTAAGATAAAGTTTCATGTTATGGACATTGGTACATTTTCGTTATATTTCACTCCATAAAATATTTCGCTTCTAAAAAAATAAAATTGCATCTTGTTTTGTTTTTGGCAAGTTCCAAAGACGCATTTTCGTAACACTAAAAAATGGCGACAAAAAAAAGAATGGTTCTTTTTTTTGTTTTGTTTCGTAAGCATTCTTTATTTTACGTTAAAATTTAAATGGGCCTTTCATGTTATACCATTAAATTTAGTAAAACTATTTCTCAGGCATTAGGTTTGAACTCTTATAAGAATATACCTATTTTTTTCTCTTTATTTACAAATATTTTTCCGATGTGTTCTGGATGTTCCTTCTCTAAAAAAAAAAAAAAAGAGATATCATTTTGTTTTCGTTTGCATAAGAAAGAAAACAAACATTTTTCTTTTTTAAATTTAATCAGCCACAATAAAGATGGAACGTTACAATGCTATATTAAAGACGTCTCCAGTGTAACTGAATGACTGTTCGTATGGAAATCGCAGGGATTCGGCACATACAACAACGCCCCCTATAGTTCGTTGCGATCGCGAATTAGGAAATACTATTAATTTATTTAAATTAATTATGTTTAGAAGAAGTCGAAAGCATTTTATATTACCATTGACGATCGAAATGGGCTACCGGTGGCAACACTCTCTACCCATGGCAACACTTCGCATGGAGATTCGTTTAGCGTATGGAGATTCATCGTCATAGAAAATGGAAGTACATTAGTTTCAGTCTTGATTTCCATATAGATTAAATTCTTTTATGTTGGGAAACTATATGGAACTGAAAACTACATTAAACATAGTTCTAAAAGTAAGCATCTTGGAAATTTAAAAAAAATATTATTATTAATTAAAAAAGACAAATATTAAGAAAAGGAAAAATATTGTAGTACTTTCCTATACAACTGAAAAGAGGAGGAGAGGGAAGGGAGAAGGGCCAAAGGCATGGAACTGGTCTTCTCTCTAGATGGCGTATTCGTGCGGTGCGATCGCCTATATTAAAAATATATAATTTAAAGCTTTCTAATTAAAAAAAAAACCAATTGTATTTAAAACTGAAAACGAATTCTCATTACAGCTTTATCAATAGAATTGCACATACCTATTTTTTTTAAATGAATTTTCGTTGCATATTAAAAGAAATACTACTTTTGTTTTAGAAGTTCTATTTTTAACCTTAAAAGAATGGTGTAAGATAAACTTTCTTCAATAAAGACAGTGTTTCTTTTAAATTTTATTTAAAGTTTAGAATTATTAAATAGCAAACTTTTACACTTTTGCACAGCTTTACGCAGAGTAAGCACATAAAGGGGCGCAAATAATTTAAAAATTCTAATCTAACAATTTTATAACTAACACTGTTCATATGCATTTTTACTAGCAACAGTATCTGTGTGGGAAGATATTGTCAATCAAATTCTAACAATTGTCCAACACTACTAAAAAGATGTCTTGTAGCCGCTGTCTTTATGTAACCAATTTAATTTTGATACATTTGGCGTTCAGGTGACATTTAATAGTATTTTTTGATGGGAACTATTTGAATCTATTTTCAAGTGTCCATTGTATCATGATATATTATGCGACTGTTATGCTAAAACACATATTTTTGATGATCATTTTTAGAAACATTTTTAACGTGGAATCTCTTATGGTCATGAACAGAGAATGCTCCTCAATGCAAATTTTTATTAAAAATAATATAAGTATTTATTGCATTCTTAAACATTAATGCCACTTTCCCCCCAAAGTAATTGGACCAGGTAATTGGACTTTAAAGCAAAATGTCTGTTATCTTCTTAAAGACGGCCATTTGTAATAAAGATTATCGCAAAAATTTAAAAATTCTCCGGTGCTAATTTAAAAAAAAAAATTTTTTCAATGTCTATTGTTATAATACAAAATATTTAACTGAAAAAGAAATTACTTTTATGTCTTTTGAATAAATATTACTTTTAATAATTTTTGTAGCTTTTTTTAGAAAAATAATAGAAAGTACCATTTTAAAATTGAACACAATTTTAAAATGGCTCTAGAAAAAAAATTCCATACAACAAATTTTAAGAAACTTTTTAAGCCTACAATGTTTTCATACATAAACGTCCGAAATAAAGATAAAGTTAGTTATAACTTAGATGAATAAAGCAAGATGCTATTCGGAAGATTGATACGAGTAAAAAATATTCACCTCAAAAAATTAAATATTCCTTATTTTAATTTTTTTAATAGATATTTGCTCATCCATTGTATCAATGCATATTGTGTATCAGATATCTTAAGAATTAATATTGAGAAATTATACCCATTTGCATAATTATTCATTACCTGCTCACCAAGATACAAAGAAAATAAGGAACATTTAATTGTTATATTTTGTGTTCATTTAAGATTTGTAAGCATTTTTTTAATGGAATGCATTTTTAATTGTTTCTTTTTATTTTTGCATATGAAAACCCCTTTTTTCAACACAAGAAAAACTTTTTTTCTTTCTTTTTATCAGCTTACATTCCAAAAAAAAAAGAAGGTCAAGGTACCTCGTTAGTTTCGAGGAATGAACAGTTTTTTATATGATTGAAATATTTGATAATAAAATGAATTTACATATATGGTTAAATATGAAATTTTTTTGAAAAAGATGAAAGTTGAAAAATATGGGTCGTCTGCCCTGTTATCATAAGCAAGAATATGGGCCGTCAGCCCCGTTTTCACAAACATAAGCCCCGGCTGGGCTATGAAGTTCACTCTTTCAATAACAAACGGAAACTGTTTCTTTCGATTAAAAAAAGGAATGGTGGTGGAGTGGAGGAAATTATGGAGCTGGAATGATGGCGGCAAAGGAAGGAGAGGCAGTTCTTTTCCTCATTCTTCATATATATATATATATATATATATATATTACATATATAATTACAAACATATTGTTGTGTCACAACAACCAGAAATAAGACGTGAGAATCACGAAATATTACCCAAAGTAAAATCTCTTCTGAGAAAAAACCTCTCTTTTTCAACTACACAAAAAAAGAACATCACTTCTCGTGTGTGTCTCTCAAGCAACATCATTTTAGCATTACCTCTCGAGGAATTGATGCTTTTTAGCTCAGTTGTCCCACATTGTTACGTTACAATATGTTTGTAATAAGAAATTTTATTTCATTCCTATGTACACAGATTCTTATATACCTATATTTATCATTTATTAGAAAAACTAATCCTGCTTACATATAAAATTCGATTCGCTATGAATTTAAAATAGACTTTGCATGGTATTCTTATTGGCGACCGAAATGAACTACAGGTGGCGTGGAGCATAACTTTCTATCTATGTCTAATTTCTGTCTTGATTTTGAAATAGATTAAAAACTTCTACGGTAGGAAAATGTAGAGAAATGAAAACTACATTAGACATAGCTCTAAATGAAAGCGTCTTGGTAATTTGGAAAAATAGTTTTGACAATTAATTAAGAAAAAAGTTAAGAAAAAGAAATATATTGTAGTACATTCCTATACAACTAAGATAAGAAGGAGAGGGAAAGGGGAGGGTCAAGACATGGACCCGGTAATCTCCCTAGATGGCGTATTCGAGCGCTGCAATCGCGAATTGCATTTTCTTTAGAATTATTAAAATTTAAATAATGGTTACTATGTAAATGAATAACTAATGAAAGTCAATTTATCCTAAAAACAATTTTGTCAGTGTGACAAGAAATGACATCGACATAGAGGTAGAGAAAATGATGTAGTGAAACCTTGGGACAAAATCTTTCCTTTTTCTGCTTTCTATGGATAATGTTTTCAATGGATGGTGTTTTCAATATAAATGTAAACAATAACAATCTCGAGCTCAATACCTGCTCTAGTTCCAGTTAGAAAGTTTGCAACTGCTTATTCTGCGAGGCGATATTTTCAAACGGATAATTTTGTTTTCAATAATAGAAGTAAATTAGATAATTTCTGAGCTCAAATCTGCCGTATTTCATAAGATATTGATGTTATTAAGTAATTCTGGTGAGTTTGAAGTGAAAATTTGTTTTAGTTCTTTATAGATATATTGTTAAAAAAGATGGCATGGTTGCTAGATTTTGAATGACTCACTTTTTTGGCAGTCCTCATCTACTCTTTTTACTTGTTTATTACTGTTTGTTCTTGGTGCACCAATATGTTAGCGCTGACCTATTGTTCAAGCAGGGAGATTAAATTCATTTTATAAATTATTATTTAGGTTTAAATTTCGAAGTTAATATATTGTTAACAAGGTAAGAAGTGTTTTATAACGATTGTTTTTTCAAATCACAATTCTTACGTCTTGAAATGACAGGTCATCAAATGACGATTCATTCTTCATTTAAACACAAATATTAAATCATGTAACAAATACACGTATACAAGAAATACTAATAATAAGAATACAAGTAAGTCTCGAAACATAATGATCACGTTGTGAGCCAAATGGCTTCAAAATACCCCACAAACAATAACCCAGAAGTATAGGCAGTCAAGAGCCTGCAGCGCTTCCTGGTGTACTATCCATGAACGATTTTAATAACTGCTCTTTTATTTCCAAAATCAGTTTCCTGTACATCTCAACTCAGCGGTAGAATATTTTCCAAATTTTGCTTACAAATTTTGTGTTGTCATGGCTAGAGGAAGCAGTGCCGGTTTTGATAGACATATTACTATATTTTCGCCTGAAGGGCGTCTATATCAAGTTGGTAAGTATATAGATTTTACAGTTTGTTTAATTTGTTTTTATATTTTTCCTTTAAAATAGCATAAATATCATTTTACAAATGAATAAATGCATTAAAAAGCACTGTTACCTGTCATAGACTCCTTCTTTATTTAGAAGAATTCGAGTTATCAAATTTAGATATTCACTATTTTTATTGTGAATCAGAACTTGTTAAGTGCTACTTTTTAAATAAATAGACTTCTGCACTATAAAAAAATGTCATGGAAACAAAAGAAAAAAAATCCAAAAAACTTTTATTCCTACCAAATTAAAGATATGTATAGTACCTTCTAAAATTACTTAACTCTCAAAACTGAATTACCATCTTTTAACTTTATTGTATAATATGCAACACTTATGTTATCACTTGAAAAAAGTTTTAATTGGTGATTAAACTGTTATATATATAATTTAAAATAAACTGTAAGAAAACCCCCAGCTATTTGATATACATTTCATTTTTAGTTGATTTGTTTAATTTGTCCTTATTGCAGTACCTCTAGGGGTGATATTTTCGTATTTTCTGGTGCCCAATATTTTTTTTTTAATTTTTAGAAAAAACTAAGATGCCCAGTGGCTGGGTGGTAGCGCTTTGCGCTCCCCTGTCACAGGTCCTGGGTTCGATCCTCGGGCTGGGCAAGGTTGACTCAGCCTTTCATCCCTTCAGTGGGTCGATAAATGAGTACCAAGCATGCTTGGGAACTGAACACTCAGAGTTCTGCGTTCCGCTGACACCCTAAACGGAACATCTGCTCCTGCACCCTAGAGCCCAAGGTCAAGAAAGCTGAGATGGGCACAGTAGGCCTTGGCTCTTTATGAGCCGTTTTGTCACTGAGTTTAGTTTTTAGAAAAAACAAAACAAGTACATGTTTTCGAGGTTCCTTCGACCTATACTTCCTTTGGTGATATTTTTTTAAAGTTCCTTGTGGATCATTGCCCAGGTCACCAAAACTTTACTATTATTATGGCGTAGATGCAGATACAAAAATCCTCCTATGTAGGGGAAGATTTCTATGTCTGCAGAATAATCGCCAAGTCATGGCAACTTCTTAACAATTGCCTGTGATAAAAATGAACATCACAGAAGGAATCTAACTCAAAGGCAGGGCCGTCTTAATATCATGCAGGGCCCAAAAATATTTTAGACTCTTATAACATGCTATAATGTTTAAAAACGAACTAAAAAACTTCACATATATAAAATAAATCATTTTTTAGATAGGATTTTAACAAATTTAAACACATTTTGATTACCCCAAAAACTCAACAAAAAAAAGCATTTTTAAACTATGTATCATTTTTTAAAATAAAAATGGAGATGCTACCTAGTTGTAATCCTCAAGAAATTAAATAATTTTCGAAATCATGGAAGTTAATTAAAATAATTAAATTAAATAAGCATAAAGGTATAGCAAATTAAAATAAATTCAAAAGGTATGAATTATTTTGTCAAATTGAACAGTTATTAAAACATCTTTCAATGCCCAAGTACCTCAAATTTTCATTGAAGCGTAGAAAAATAGAATTCGGTTGTCTGTATTAAGTTTTCTTGTTAATAAACTATTCAAATTATTGGTGATTGCATGATAATCAATCAAAATTTGTAAGAAAAAAAATTCACACTTTATATAATGGAATATATTTATTTTAAAAAATATATAAGGCAATGTTGTTTATTCTTTTAACACAATTTATAAAAAGTAAGATTCTCAAGGGCCCCTTGAGATCTTGGGGCCCCCGGGCACTGCCCAGGTGTGCCCATGCATAAAGACGGTACTGCTCAAAGGGTAGGATTTGTTATCACCCCCAGAAAAACCTGTAAATGTTTTTTTTTTTTTATTTAAAAAAATGAGTTTAGAATCCATTTGGTGACTGTAGTTTGCGTGACAGATCTTTATATTAAAATATCAGCCCTCCATGCTGTTTTAAAATATAGTTCTCATTATTTAGTAGTAAAAGAACTTTGTGAGATTGAAACGAAAAAAATGTTGCTTCCGAAGAAAGTCTTATAAATTAATGTAACAAAAGATTAATATTTAGCAATATCAACAGAATATTGTAATAATTAGTCCAAATATGTAAAGTCTATTATTGTTATGGCTCTCTGTCCATTTCCCCAGCAAATTTCTTGATTCAAAACAGTCTAATCTGTGACACTAATTTTTCCTTAAGTATGTCAAAGTGATATAAAAGAAAATATCATTAATAAACAGCTATCATTATTGTTAATATAAAAAAGAAGTACGGTACGGTCTTAAATTAACACATTCTATGTTTCTAACTTGGATCAGATTATCCTTTTATTAGCCTATTGTTTAATGCTTAACCCACTGACGGTTATGCACGTATAAAGTCGTATTTTAACCTGCAGTCTTCACTGCATAGCAAAACCAGTTTTCCCATGTTAATGGATAGGGGAACTGCGTGTAGGGGAGAAACATTCTCCCAATTTTGCCCATTTCCTTAACCGCCAGTGGGTTAATTAAAGATTATGAAACATTTCTTGAATATTCAACAGTATATAGGGTAAAATTAGGAAAAAATTTTTGTTGGCCAGTTGTGGAATTTTGAGTGATTACTGGCCACTTTCTTTAAAAATTGAAAGTTTTAAACGATCTGGAAAAAAATTAATATTAATAATGTAAGGTATTTCTTTTGAAGCATTTCTCAAAATATTATAAATATTGGAAGATTTTTAAGGGAATAATCTAAAGAAATTAAAGCTGAAATATATACTTGATGATCTAAAACTTCATTTGAGTGTTAAAAAATATGAAGATGGTAATGAAAATCAACTTGTTTTAATCATTAAAAAATACGTGGTCATTCTTGTCGAGCTAGTCTTGAGAATGGCCATCTATTTTTGAGTGATCGAAGGATGTCAACATTCATTTCCATCTTCATATTTTTTTTGTAGCAAATAAAGTTTTATATCAAGTACATTACAAAGTGTACTTCTAAAAAAAAAAGAAAAAATTTAATAAACAAGTATAAACTAAAATTTTCCGAATATTATAAAATGTCTGTTATAGTTCCATATTTATTTTTTAAAAAAATTGTATGTGGAGTGCATTTTGGGCAAGAAAAGTTTTGATCTGGTGGATACTATCAGAAAATTTTTTAATCTCTACTTGTTATATTCAGTAGTCTTTTGGTTACTGCTAATTTACTTTTCCTTTATCTTAAGTAACTTTTTTATTTTTGGTTACTGGTAAAAGATTCTGTATAATGATATGAAAGAAAATATCTTCGAACTTTTTATTAACAATGATATTATGTGTCTATAAGCATGTAGTAATTGATAATACATTTATTTGAATGCTGTGATATTAAGTGTCCAAATTCAGGAGTCAATCTATAAATTTGGTTTGTTTAAGAACTTTTCACGAAAATAAAAATCAGAAAAAAGGTAAAAATCCAAATTTTAAAAAATGAAGCTATCTTTTCTAAAATTTCAAATAATCCTTTCACAGAGCTTAGTTTTCTTAATATTATTATTTTATGTAGTTTGCCTTTTTACACGTAAAAAGATAATTTTCCTATCTGTGAACATGTTCATTTTTATCTAAATTATTCACAAAGACACTCTTAAAAGACTTTAACTTTTTTTTATGTTACAAAACTGTTTTATTAATTATATGTTTCAAAAGTACTTGTTCATTTAAGATTTTTGTATTTAAAAGTTAATGAAATGACTCTGTACAATTTTTCATAGATAAAATGTTATATTTTTTATTCAATATTAATTTTTGGAAACCTAGTTATTAGAAAGATATTTTTCACAAAATTTGGAATTGATCACAAAATTGGAAGGGTAAAAACATTGACGCTAAAAGTTTGATTGATTCTTGTTATAAGCATAGGGGGGAATATTAGGCTTTCTAATAATTATTCAATTGAGAAATTGTAACCTCCTATGTGTAATCTATAATATTCATCATTTATAAGATATCATAGAATATTCTTAACTCTTGAAATATCATCATACTTACAGCTTACAGTTTATGAATATTTATTAAGATGCTTTATATTTTTTAAAGAATTTTATTCTAATGAATTATAACTATGTTTTGTAGAATATGCTTTTAAAGCAATCAATCAAGGAGGTTTAACTTCTATTGGTCTTAAAGGCAAAGATGTTGCTGTTTTGGTTACCCAAAAGAAAGTGCCTGTAAGTCTGCTTTTAAAATTTGTTTCATCATTACTAAAACTTTGCATAATTCTTGTGCTCACCTAATTCTTTGTTGAATATTCTTATTAATTTAAATTATGTCATACATTCTTAATGAATCTTAATATAACACCAAAATCATTGGTTCCCTTTATGTTGTGATTATGTATTAAAATAATTTATTTTCACTATTTTACTAATTTTTGAACAAAAATTCTGATTTCTTATTTTGCTTATCATTTCAAAAAAATTTGTTGACACTGTTGGTCGAAGTTGAAGCAATGAATTACCAAGGATTGGGGGGGGGGAGTTGTAGCCATTCAATAAAACTGAAATAATCCTTTAACAGGCTTATCTTGAAATTTCATAGACAACTTAACGTTTCAAAATGTGTTCCTGGATAGCAGAATGAAATAGATCCATAAGTAAGTGTAAAAAGAAAAAAGTATTTTCTTATGCATAAAAACTCTTGCAACTTATGTAATATTCAAACTATTGACTAATGACTGATTCGATTCAATATTAAAAAAACACATAAGAAACAATATCTTACTTGTTTAATAAGTAACAAGTACAAATTTTGCACAAAACCCTTATAACTTCCAAAATATTTCGGCATGAAAAAATACATTCAAAATTGTGCCTCACTTGCCAGTTCTTCCCTTCAAATCACTCCCATTTTCCTCAATAAAGGAGAATAAAAGCACTTTTAGGTTTCAAAGTTTACTATAAAAAAAAGTATTGGGTTACTAAATTTCTGGAGAACGTGACTATGATAGGGACTGCACATCACATATTGAACAATTCTGTATAGCATGAGTCTTAGTGTTTTTCACTTGCTGCATTATTTTGTATTAAATTTCTGGAATCTAACAATTTTAACTTGTCTTATTATCATTAAGGATAAACTTTTGGATCCAACTTCAATTACTCATATGTATGCTGTAACGGAAGATATTGGAGCTGTTATGACAGGATTAGTTGGTAATTCATTTAATATATTTTATAAACTGTATTTTTGTAAATAAATTTGTTAATCGCTGAAAGTGAAAGAAGTTCAATGTCTATTGTTTTTGTTTTTTTTAATATGTGGTATTTGAATATAATTTTGATTTATATATTTAACGTTTCTCTTTTTGATCTTGTCATTAAAATCATTTTTGTTTTATTATGGTTTTATTGAACCATAAGTTTTTTACTGCTGAATTTTTTAAAAATAATATTCAGGTTTCATAATTTTTTAAAAACTTTTTTTTTCCAGACTTGATCATTTTTTTTAGTTTGTTTTGTTTTTCTGTTTTAATTACAGCACAGTATTTTAATAGGGCGTTTCTTATAGATTTTACTGTCACTTTTTTTCCTGTACAGTATGAAAGGTAGCAGGTAGCCTAGAAAAGTGCGATTCTCAAAGTTAAGATTATATTTCAGAACTAGAAAACAGAAATATTCTGTTTCTCTTTTGCTTTTTTATTAACTCTTCTTTTCATCTGCATTTTTATTCCGGCACAGCATTTTTTTTAAAGGTGTTTCTAATGAATGTTATTCTTTTATGGTCACTTTTTTCTAAAAAATATGGCAATGTGAGAAAGTTAAATTGAGATTTTTGACGTTTAAATTTTTTAATTGAAAATTAAGAACGATTTTTGTTTTGGTTTCTATCTACTTTTTCTTTTTTAATTACTTTTGTTTTTATGAACCTTTTTATTATGAGGCAATTAAGATTTTTTCTCAAAGATGAAGATTTCTTCCAGAGATTTTCTTTGAGATAAAAATTTTCTTTCAAAATTTATGATTGATTTTTTTTTCTGCTATGTTTTTCTATATAATCTTTTTTATAAGCTACACTTATAAAAAGATTATGATATCTTTTCTATAAGCATAGCTTATAAAAAAGATGATAGCACTGCTTTTTTAAAAACATTTCCAAGACTATAACTCTTTTAACGTTTTATAGAAAAAAATTTCTGGAAGAGTTTTTAGCATTTAAGAATTAAGAGGATATTTTTTTTCTTTTTTTCCACTTTACAACTTAAGTTTTTATTAATAGCAGTTACTTAGTTTATTTTTATCTTAAATATTTCTAATTATCTTAATTCCTAATTATCTTTGTCCCGCAGTGGACTGATCGTTAAGACACGGTTCCCAGCAGATCACCGAAGTCAAGCATCACTGGCTGCGGTCAGTGTGCGGGTGGGTCACCACTTGGATCAGTCTACGTAGGGACCGAGGGTGTGCGGTATTGGTCCTCGTTAAACTGTGCTACCGTAAAGTGCTCGACTTCGCGTGCAGGTCGTTGGGCTACCGAAGCGGGGGTGCCATCCCCTCTGCAGAGGATCAAAATTGTGATGGCATGTCTTCGGATCATCCTCAGGGATGTTTCCCAGACCGTCGCCAATAGCCCATTGTGCAGCTCTAGTGTGACGTAAATGAACTACTACTACTCCTAATTATCTTTATTATATTAAATTATAGTTTTATAATTTTTTTTAATCTATTATAGTTTTTTCCCCTTTATCTCATACCAATAACATAGCTAAATTTTGGCTATTCAATAATGACTAAACTTATTTATATATTCTTACTTTATATGAAAACATTAATATTTATTAATGAATTTTAGAAAAATGTTGCTTTTCGGTTGCTGAATATTTGGTATTCAGCCGATTCATTTGAATATTCGGCCAAACCACTATTCGTTACATAATTCATGTTTTTAATTGGAAAAATAGATTGTATTTTGATCGACAGCAATTACAAGTATTGGCTCTTTTTAATCTATTTTTACCTATCAGTGATATATGTACATTAAAATAGTTTTAAGATCAAACAGAAAGTTGCTTAAAATTTTTTATTAAAAATAATCTGCATATGTTAATGAAATGTTATTTGAAGAATGTGAATATATATGGAAATATATTATTTTTTTATGCTCTTCAACACTTTATCATTTTGGAATGCTCACATCTTTTTATTCTCCTACGTTCATGCTCAAAATTGCTTGGTTTTTAAAAGTTATAGAGATATTTGTTTTCTTTCTAATGTTGTGGGGAATTAAGGAAATATGCCACATAAAAAAAAATTTCAACACAGTGAATTACACTTTTTTAAACTCTTCACTTCCCCCTTTTAAAAATAGTATGCATGTTTTGCAGCAAAAAATTTCCCGATTTGTTTCAAAAGTTTTGTCTTGAGTTGTCAGGATATTTTGAACCACTACAACTTGCAGAATACTACTTAAACATATGCTGCAAAAAGAGACATCTTCTCAAATAATTGATCATAACTTTTCTTGTAATAAAAGTATTTGATATTTGACTCTAATTTTCTTTTAAAATATCAAAAACATAGCGATTATATTTTCTTTAAATTATTATAGAATTTTTAAGGAATTAAATTTATTTTCTACAATTTCATTGTTTGAAATAAAATAAAATGCTAATTAGAGAGAAGGCCCAGATGTGCGAAAAAAAGCGTTACTGGTGTGACATGTGATTGAAAGTCTGAGTGATAAATGTTATGAGCCATTCTCCACTGTAAACACTCTAAACCTCAATTTTTATCTTACTTGTACATATTTTTTTTTTATTGAATAATAAAGTACATAGGTTAAATCTTAAAAAATTAGATACAATAATAGTTATATTGAAATTTTTATTATGGAAACAATTCTTAAAATTTAGCTTTGTACTTTTTAAGTTTTCATGTTATAATCAACATATTTACATTAATTTTTTTAGTTGAAAAAATATTATAGCATTTCAATTTTCTTCTTTTTTTTTAAGTATATCTATATAATACTCTTATTAAAAAATGAATTAAAAATTTAAAAATCTAATTAAAATTATGTAAAAAATAACAATTTATTTGAGCAGAAATTGGTTGTCCCGTGCATAACACAAAAACATGATAATTTTTATTTTTCTCACTTATTTTTAGAGCGAAACAGAAACTGCTTCAACTTTACTTTCTTTCTCTTAGTACCGACTTATATTACAAAGGAAGTTCCTCTAAGTTTAATATTAGATAAAAAATTAGCACTTATTTTCATGTCCCGTGCATAACTTAGATTTCTCTAAAAATCGGGTAAATCAAATCCTCCAAGAGCATTTATAACTATAGGTGGCTGAATAACTTTAGCAACTTCCTCTTGTTGTAAAACACTTTTTCTCCCGTTTAGGCCATTTCCAATATTTTCCAGGCTTTACCATGGCAGAAACTTCAATATCATTTCCCAGCACTTGCTTAACTTCTCTAGCATATAAACTATAATCATATTTCACAACAACCCAATTTCCTCCAATTCTTTTTGTGGTGTCAATTGCCCTGGTATTAAGATTTCCTTTCATTGGTGCTGCAGTATTTTTATAAAATTTTAAACCAGAAGGTGAATATGTAATTCCATGCATTTTAGAAATTCCTGGTAAAGTATTACTCTTGCGTTGGTTCAGATATTATTATCTCTGTTTAGGATATCTTTATCTAAAAATAGCATCACTGTAGTAGATGTATAGCTTTTTTTACAACATTTACAAAATCTTCCACGGACTGCACAACTGGAGCTGTAGATTTTTTTTTACTCAACAGGATTTTGTACCAAGCATTTTGCCTCACCACTATTTCCATCCACCACACCTTTGCCATGGGCAGTTGCAAAATATTTCCAGTAGAAAGTCTTTTTGAATTTCTATGGTCTTGTAGCAGCAAGGTCATGAACCTATTTTTAAACTTTGATGAAGGTTTATCTGTCCAGATTACCTCTTCAAGAAATTTGTTTTCTTCAACATTTGACTTGATTTCTTTATAAATTTTTTCAATGAAAGCTTTGACAGTATTTTTTTTTTTCTTTCTCACAAATGTCGGAACATATTAGGTAAGTACTGCATTTTTCGTGCAAGAATACTGCAGCTGTAAATAAAGTTATACCTTTTTGAGTCCAAAGTACACTCTGTACTTGGATCCTCACATGGACAGCTATAGTTCATAGCAAAATTCTTTTATCAGGTGAACTTTTATCATTTTGGAATTGAATTCTTTTTACGTTAATATGAAACCTTATTGATGAAAAATTGTCGCACGTACTTTCCAAAACTTATCCAATGCATGTCTGCTTCACTTGGCAATATAATTTTGCATCTTCACTTCCCCCCTTTTTTCCCAACAAACAATTATGAGAAAGATCTTCATTACATTTTAATTTTTGTCCATAGCAGCAATTTTTACAAAATCCTTGCCAACATGAAGAGTTTATCGAATCATTACAGAGTGTTTCTTTCCAAAATAGTTTTGAATCATATGGAACTTTTAGTGCTTTAAGCTGAAGAAAGAAGTTTTCACATACTGATCTTCTGGTGTTTGATGCAGCAGAAAAACATTTTCTGGTCTTAACTTTCAAAATGTGGAAAAGTTGATGGAAGAATTTGGGTATTCATCCTTAAAAACTGAATATGCTTCACAGGGGCTTAGTTTTGAACGTCCTAAACTGGTTCTAACAGGACATGTGGGCTTTATTGCCTTAAACTGACTAAAACTGCTTTGTTTTGCTGGAGATTTAGGTAAAGATTTTCATGATTTTCTCATTGCTTTTCCGAAAGCTTGAAAAATCTTGTTGGTATTTTCAATTTGGCTTCTTGATGGTGTATTATTCCTAAACTCTGTTCTTTCGTTGGTGATACAGTTGTAATTATCCTTTATAATGATTTATATTCTCAAGCTTTCGGAAAAGCAATGAGAAAATCTTGTTGGTATTTTCAATTTGGCTTCTTGATGGTGTATTATTCCTAAACTCTGTTCTTTCGTTGGTGATACAGTTGTAATTATCCATTATAATGATTTATAAAGCTTCTAATCCAGATCACAAACTAAATTCAAAATATGAATTAGTGTTGCCACGTCAAAATATGCATAATTAAATCAAGTGTATGCCTCTGTGTGTAATAAATTGCAGACATGTCCCGTGCATAACACAAATAAATTAAATTTAGAATTTTATCGAATGATGTATTTGGAAAACATGTAGCATAATTTAATAGAAGTAATATTTATCAGCTGAGAAAAAAATATAATGACATTAAACAAGTTCTAAATTCACAGAGTTTATGAAAAATAGAAGTCAGGGTGGAAATTAATATTTTTTCTGAGTCCCGTGCATAACGACTATATTAAATCCCTTTTCAAGTATTTAAACTTTAATTTTTGATTTGTTTTCTATACAATCTTTAAGAAACAGACCTGTTTTGAAGTGAATTGTTAAAAAAATATTTATTACCCCATTATTTTACTATTTTTATATACTTCAAAAGCCTGCAAATGTCCCGTGCATAACAGGAGATTGGCCCTTAAATGTAATTTCAAAATAAAGTAATTTATTGGTTTTAAATATGAAAAAAATTACAAGAATAATTGAAAAACAATGATAGAAAGAACTGAAAATGCCTATACAAAATTTTAGCTATGAAATAATTCTGGTCTTTTAATTCTTAAGAGTATTGAGAGTATTAAGTAATTCTTAAGAGTATTAAGAGTATTCTAAAGTATTGTAATTCTTTTAATCGAGATACTGAAAGAAGTACAATAGTAATTTTATTATTACTATTTTTTTAAAAATGATAATTTTCTCATAGGTGATGCAAAAACTTAGCGCTCATCAGTTAATTATACAGTTTAAAGATATGGTGTATTCAAATGTGATGTAAATGTGTATTTCTACTTATGGTCATTAAATGAACATTTTATAATTTAGCTGAAAGGCTTAAGAATTAAAGTGTTTTCACAGTGAAAAAGAAAACTAAAATATGAAAATTCAATTGTGATATAAAGTTTGAGTGTTGCAAAATCATTCATAGTGACATATTAGTGCTTTAAAATCCCTTTTATATTTCAGCTGATGGGCAGTTTCAAATGATGAGAGCTCGATATGAAGCATCAAATTATCAATATAAGTTTGGTCACCCAGTGCAAGCGAACATGCTTTGTAAACGGATTGCAGATTTATCGCAAATATACACCCAAAATGCTGAGATGAGACCTTTAGGGTGTAGTAAGTATTATGCTTTAAATTTGAAGTTTTTTGTGTTATTAATTTATGCCCCATTTAAATTTTATAAAGTATGTCACATCAGAAATGAAAATGTAGCTATCAAAGAGCGCTGCCTAGGTTTCCATTTAGTGGTTGGTGTATTTTGGTAGACAAGCTAAACAAATACACAAATTATGTATATATTTTCGGTTGCTTATCTATAACTGTACATGTTTGTACAAAGCACAGTTTTAAATTTTAAAATATCTCAAATGCCAAATAGTTTTCAAAATTTTGTGTACTTTTTTTTTGTTGTTGCTATATTTGTGATGCACAATTAACCCGTGCTGAGATGCCAACTGCTCTAGGCGCACCAAAATAATAATAATAATTTTAAAAAAAACAAACTCTAAATAACTGAAAACTGAATTTTGTAAATATTTGACTATTTTTGCTTGCTTATTAAGAGGTATAACGTGACATCACTACTACGAGGGTTGTTATTTATATTTCTGGCCTTGGCAACAGTAAGTGTTGCTAGGCGACCGCAGACGATTTTAATCGAAAGTTTGATATTTTTAAACATAAATTCCGCAGACGATTTACCATTATAGCTTCATTTGTGTTGTTGACAGTAAATTGAAAAGTTCTTCTCTTTCAAAAAATGGAATTGAATCGTGAACATTTTCGTGCCATTGTTTTTCATAACTTTCGACATGGATTGTCAAGACAAGAGTGTTTCGATGAACTTAATTTTTTATTCAGCGATAAAGCGCCATCCTACAGCACTGTAAAAAATTGGTGTAACGAGTTTAATCGTGGTCGATGTTCGATCCAGGATGAATCCCGTGCAGGTTGTCCAAAATCCGTTGTAGTGCCAGAAAAGATCGATGCTGTGCATGAACTGATAAAGCAAGATTGTCATGTGACATACCGTGAGATAGAGGCATCTTTGGACATTAGTATGACTAGCATTAATAAAATATTGCATGAACATTTGAGCGTAAAAAAAATTTGTTCGCGTTGGATCCCGCATAATCTGACAAACGCTCAAAAAAAGGCTTGTGTCGATTGGTGCAAGGAAATGCTGAAAAAATACGTTCAAGGTACATCAAAGGCTGTGTATAACATCTACACAGGTGACGAATCATGGATCTATGCATATAAGCCGGAAACAACAGCAATCAACTGTATGGGTCTTCCAAGACGAGGAAAAACCAACAAAAGTTGTTCGAGGAAGAAGCACATCGAAACAAATGATTGCCTGTTTCTTCGGTCTTAACGGTCATGTGGCAACAAAGGCGTTAGAGCAACGCAGGACGGTCTATTATGAATGGTACACAAACATTTGTTTGCCAGAAGTCATCGGAGAAATTCGAAAAAAGCAGAAGAACAGGCGAATCATTCTTCATCATGACAATGCGAGCTCTCACACATCGACTCAAACAAAGGCATTTCTGACGGAGCGAAAGATCGAACTGATGGTTCGTCCGCCGTACAGCCCTGATTTGGCTGTACGGTTGGACAATGACTTCTTCTTATTCCCACACATCAAAAATAAATTACGTGGACAACAATTTTCGACCCCCGAAGAAGCGGTTGATGCATTCAAAACGCATGTTTTGGAGTTACCTCAATCGGACTGGAAAAAGTGCTTTGAAAATTGGTTCAAACTCATGCAAAAGTGTATTGATCATCATGGAGAATATTTTGAAAAACAATAAAACCCATTTCGATCTTACATATTTGTTTTTTCATTATTAGGCCAGAAATATAAATAGCAACCTTCGTATAAAGTGGTGAATCATATAGCCCTACTACGAATTATTTAAAAAATAGTGGTGGATAAAAATCTATTAAATTGAATTTATTAAACCAAAAATCACAATTGATAAACTACCATTTTAAAACATTTATTTGCTGTCCAGAGCAAGTTGGCATCTTAACCTATCTTTGCCTATGTAGTTTAACTATTGTTTCTTCAGTGGTTATTGCTACAGAATTTGATTCCAGACATATTTGATGCTCTCTTAAGATTTAATTTTAAATTTTCACGTTTTGTGATTGCTTTTTGGGCAATGATTGCAATGTTGTACTCCATAATTATTATATTCTCTATCCTTTTTTTCATACCATGCTCTATATACAGATTGCACATTTATGAAATTACTTTTTGACATGCTTAATTGCAATGACTTTACCATTAAGTAAGTGGCTAAGTTAATACAAGAATCCTTATGATTCTTAAAATCCTGATTATTCTGTGTTGTACCCTTTTTTAAAAAATGAAAAGTTTTTCCTTTTCCGAAGGAGATACTAATATTTTTGTGCACCTGCTATTATTCGCTATTGGCTATGACTGGACTGACTTCATTCATAAAGCTTTCATTCTATTTTATTAGTAAAGAAAATCTCTTAATAAAATAAAAAAAATCTTCATAGATAAAGAATGTATCAAAATCAAATAATAATCTCTTAATATAAATTTAAAAAGTCTCCCGTCACATTATCAAAAGCTCTTGCCCTAGATAGTGTGATATGTCTACTCTAGTTGTTCTGTGGTATGGTTAAAAAAATACCAGACTACTTGAGTGTTTTAAGTGACTATTTTTCAACATTTGTTACTGACTTGTGGGCAATTGTCATTATGAACCCTATCTATTTAATTCAGTTTTCACAGAATCTATTAATTTCACAATTTTTATTTATTTGCTTGATTTTTGTGCTACACTTACTATTCAAAAGCAAATATTCAATAAAATATCAAGTTTTTACCCAATTAGAAATGTTTTACTTAGAATTAAGTTTCTACTGCATTTATTGTAGCTTGCTAGCGACTGCGCTTAAATATAGAAAGTTTATCTGAAATCAAAAGAAAGTGTAAACAGGTCTTGTTAATGTGTCCTTCAATTTGTCAGATTTTTTATTGTTCATAGCAATTTTGCGATCGTTGCTCGCAGATATTGTTGATAAGTGTAATTGTATTTTCAAATTTTCTTGAGCGTTTCAAGGTGGTGACAGATTGAGAATTTTTTTCCAGTGAGACCTTATGATGACCAAAATTCAAACAATTACTAATTAATTTTTTATGAATCTTTTGTATTCATGAGAGAGCCTAAAATTTACACAGTTGAAAGGGCATTTTCCTTTGTGTTTTGTATTAAAAAGTATATGCCAACCAAACACAATATTTTTACAAGAGTGGACCTAAATACAATAAAGCAACTTCTATTTTTAGTTATTACTAACTGTTTTAAAGCTCAATGTATGTTGTTAGAAAGAGATTTTATTTGCTTGTCATAGTATACGAATTTATGCTGTGTTACTTTTAGGCATGATGCTTATTGCTTATGATAAAGTGCAAGGTCCACAATTATATAAAGCTGATCCGGCAGGATATTACTGTGGTTATCGAGCTACAAGTGTTGGGGTTAAACAGACTGAAGCAAATAGCTACTTAGAGAAAAAATTTAAGAAAAAGACAACTTATGAAGGAAATGAAGCTATACAGGTATTTCTCATCTTAATTCCTAACTGCAGAATAGTATAATAATATTAGTTATAATGATATTTAATGATACATATTTATTGTATTTCAGTTGGCGATTTCTGCTCTTGCCAATGTATTATCTGCTGAATTCAAGCCTACTGAACTTGAAGTTGGTGTTGTTACAACTGAGAGCCAAAAATTTAGGTAAGATGTGTTTTTAGTTATTTACTTTCCATAATAAAATGTGGTGAGGTCCATATTTACTATTAAAAACATTTTCAAATATCTAGTGAAAATTTTAAATTACATTAAAAAAAAAAATTTTTAGAAGAACTGAAGTATGAAAACTTTTATGATGCATTTATAATTCAAATTTTAGGTTTCGTGAAAAAAATAGCTTTCATTCCTATAATATAAAAGCTAGGTTGCCACCTAGCTTATAAAAATTTATTTTTCCTGAGAAGCTGGACAATTTAACAGTTATGACATGTACAACCATAGTTATGTTGCTACAGTGGAAATTTTTTTTAATTGTATTGCTTTAAAAAAAAAAAGTTTTTAAGTAATATGCTCAAGACCTTTTTTTTTTTTTATTTTAAATTTTGAAAAATTAAGACATATATTCAAAAATAAAATTTTTCTTACATAAATATAGATAAGTTTACAATATGCAGTAGTGCTCCTACTACACTGCGTATGTATACTTACTATTATGTACTAGTATATAGTTTGACAATGATGAACATCTAAGTATTTAAGGCTAAGACTAGATTCAAAAGTGTCAAAATAGTATTTTACCTAAGATAAAGATACAGAATGTCTGCAAATAAATTATTTTATAGGCTAAAAATATTTTTAAGTCACAGTTACTTTGTAGAAAAACGAAATTTTTGTTATATAAAAACTCTTAATAGATCAATTTTAGTCTTATCACTCTAAGACATTGATATAATAAGATATAATGAGTCCTATTTGTACATTTTTAACGAAAGATTTTAACTGTTTGGTAAGAGTAAAAGAAAATATGACATGTTTTCAGGGTGCATGATGTTAACCCTGTAAAAAGGCTTCTTTTGGCAAAGCCGTCGTGACAAAGAAAACGAGGACATCCTAAACTGTGATGGATTGATGCAGTTGAATGAGATTTTGAAATTCTAAATGTTAAGAGCTGGAGTGTCATTGTCCCCAGGGCATGGGTGCCACTCTAAAATCATTTTAAAACTGAATTTATTTTTGACCACTTAACAAGCTCTAGCATTGTTTATCAGAATTTTCCAAAATTTATAGCTCACTGACTCTAAAATGTACCTTTCCATGATGATGACTCATATTTTAATAATTTTCTCATCTATCGTAATCAACTAGGAATTTATTTTATTTAAAAATTTTCTTTTCATTTATTTTTTTATTATTTTTTTTACAGCAAACAAGATTAAAAAAATAAGAGAGCTACCCTTGTACCTCTTTTTACACCAATCACTAAATAATGAACCACTTATTTTTTCATGAATCTATTCACCTCTACTTATTTTTCAGTTCACCATTATTTATATCACATTTATATTTTGTCCTATCTCGATAAATTTAAAAAAAAAACTTATTTTAACATTGGACTGCATTTCAAAACGTTGAGAAAAAAGAAATTTTAAGCAAATTTAGATACAGCAATATTACAAATTAAAATTTAATTAAGACAAATTAAAAATTTTCAGCCGTCATTTCTAAATTCCTGCTTTCTCATTTAGCACTATGTGTCAATTTGTAGTTAAAATAGTTACTGAAATAATTGCTAAATATTAGAAGTTTTTATATTTGTAATATTTCTAAGTGCTCATGCAAGTGGATTGCAGCTTCTCAGTGTAATACAACCCATGGTTTTGGAGATATTTCCTTGGTGTAGAAAATATTTTTTCTTTGAGGAATAAATTTTATTTTATTTTCAATATTATAATTTTTCTATTAATGTATATTTGAGTACCCCTTATTTTTCAACTTTTCAAAAGTTTAGTTCCTTATCTTGTTTCAATCAAACAACTGCTCGCATTATTTAATTTTAACCGAAAAAGCCATTTTTCAGACAATTCTTTAGACACATTTATTTCCAGTTTTATAGCATCATGTGAGTGTGAATAAAAAAGTTGCAACATTATTATTTATAATACCTATATTAACATATATATATTTATAATTTATAAAGGTGATCCTAATTTTTCAGCATTTTATGGATGCAAAAATTAAAAGCTTTCCAATTCTTTTTAAACACTTTAAATCTATATTAAAATAAAATCACTGCTGTTGTTGCAACTCTGATACTTACTCTTAATACAAAATTAATTTGAAACAAAATTACATTTTGTATAATCTTTGAGAGATGTTTAAAGAGCATTATAAAATAAATATGTTATTGATATGGGCATTATTTTGTAAGTTGTATATAAAAGTTACATAAATACTTTTTGAACTATGTTATTCAGTTTTGGTGTTCAATGTTATTAAATTACAAACTTTGGTCTCACAAAAATGAAATAAAAGTTCAGAAAATGTCATAAGTTATATTTGTTTTTAATTCTGAAAATCCCTTATAAAACTGTAGCAAGCTATTTCAATTTTTTTTTATGAATTTTTAATCCTTTAAATTACTGGTTTTACTTTTATCCCAAAAGAAAAATCATATCTAACTTTTGTATCGTTATAGTTCAAGAAAATATGTTTTGTTTTAATCTTAAATGCAGCAAAAATTGCATAATTGAGATGTTTTCTTTTAATTATGTTTCATATCTTTTATTCTTATACTGCATATTTAAATATATCTGGGTGTTATTTATCTTTTTAGGAAATTGACTGAAAAAGAAATTGAGGAACACTTAACCGCCATAGCTGAAAAAGACTAGTGTTGGAATATGCTAACTTTATGAATATTTGTCTTTTTTATTTTAATGAAATAAATAAACTTTCTATAAAAATGACATTGTTGAGATAAGTTTACTTGCCCTACATCTCATTTCTAGTGTTTGCAAATAAAATTTTGTGCAATTTTAAACTTTCTTCTTACAAATTTTAAACAACAAAGCATTAAAAAATTTAACAACATTCACTTTCTTTTGTATTTAATTGTCAAACTCTCATCTGTTTTTTAGTCAGCTTTATTTCATATAATGAACCAAAACATCACATGTTTTTGCTATTACTAAGAAAGTATTTAATTAATTTCAAGACAGTGTTTTAAGGTCTAATTGGGGAATAAGTTTTAATTTATTATATGTATGATTAGACTATACTTACAAGCAAGCCAGCTGTGTAAAATTTAAAAGAGTGTCACCATATTGAGATCCCATTTTTCTGAGAGATATGTGCCAGATTATTTTTTTTTTTTTACAAATATATTTGTATTTAAAATATATTTTATTTGATACCTCTAACAGTGAAAATTTGTTTAATAATTTTTTACTATGACAATAGATCAAAATCATCTGCTGAAAACTTTTGCTGCAAAGAAAACTGCTACCACATACTTATTGTTTGTTACTTACATGCTACAACATTAGCTGAAATGTCAACTTTGAAAAAAAAAATATTTTCTAGTGGTAAAAAAATTATTTTAAGTTTAATACTTTTAATATTGAGTAATTTTGCCACCACTACATATCAAAACAGATGCAACATTATTGCTGCTATCTCGTGGTGGCTCTTTTAATGAGTGGGCGAAATTATCCTTATTCTACAAGTTTTACTATTTAATTTGCTACCAGTTTATTACAACTTTTGCAGAAAGAAAGATAATTGGAATCTTTGCATTAGGCACAACCTTTAGGAGAACACCACATTAGATTGTTTTAACATTTGAAAAAATATTGTGATTAAAACTGCCAGGACTGTTGAGAAGCATTTTAAAGTGGAATCTTGCCTCATAGCAGCTCTAAAGACTTCGGATATCGAGCCATAGTCTATTTAACCATAGCATTTTTTATTTCGAATGTATTAAATTGGGTTAAAACTTTTACATCGCTTGATCTTTAATTGTGAAACAATGGGGCATTTCTGTAAAAAATTTACGTTTTGAACCTCTTATGTTATACATTAGTAGAGCAATTAGCTGCTTTCTTTGGAATTGTAGCCATGGTAAGAATTGTTTTTGAAAAATAACTATTTTATATTAGTTTATGATCTGTTTTTAGAAGCATAATCTTACATATTTAATTGGTTAGAGAGGGTGCTAAAAGTTAATGTTCACTTCTCTGGAATTTAATGTTGTGGATCATGAAAATTCTGCTTGGTAATCTATTTTCCATATATTAAATATCTACTTCTAAAACATGCTTTATTCAAGTGCATATGATTGTGGAAATTTCATTTTGATGAAAAGGATTTTCAAGTAGGAAAGTTCAAATGATCTGAGCTTTAGATATTTGCTGCTATAAAAATCTCAAGGAAACAAAGAGTGTAAAAAGTGGGTTAAATTTCCCTATTTGAGAGTTCTTTGCCACACGAGAAAAATGTTATTAGAATCTATGCAGTAGTTGCAAAATATCTGAAGAAATGTCAGCTATAATTATATGAATTGCTGAATAAAAATTACCATGGAAAGAAAGATCTCAAAAATGAATTTATTTTTTCACCAACTAACATTGCCTATCATTATTTAGCAGAATTAAGATTCGTAACTCACTTTACATGAGTGTGGCCCACATATTAATTAATTTTTAAGTTTATTTTTTACACCAAACGAAATAAAAATAACCTCAAATCTTTTTGCACCAGTCTCTGAAATACACTACTAACTTTTTCATGGAGCCATTCATATCTACTTATTTTTCACTTCATCATCTTTAATGTTTTGTCCTAGATCTAAAATTTTCATTTTTTGAAAAATAAATGAGCATTGCCCAGCAATGTGGAGATAAAATGCAAATTCAAGCAGTTTCAACAATAGGAATTTTGTTTACACAAACTGATGTAGAAGTTCATTCAATCCCACTCTTTCATTGTGGTGTGACATAATTACAGGAAATTATTTTTAAATTTTTTTAAGTTAAAAGAATTTTTTTTTTTTGAAACTGATTTGAATAGTCGTCGGGACCGAAGATTGGCAATCATGAATTTTGAATCTAAAAGAAAACTGTTAAATAAATTCAGTTTGAATTTATAATCTGAACTAACCAAATGCGTTTCTCTTTGTTGTTTCCTCTGTTAGTTTTTTATATATATATTTTGAGTTTTCTGTTTTTTTATTATGCTTTGTCACTTTTTAATTTCCTCTTAGACAGGAGTATCTCAAAATTTTTGTCTTTACCTCAATTAATTGCCATTTTGTTAAAACATTTAAACGTTAGAATGGAAAGTGTAAAGAGATATAATCTATACTATAGAGATATATATAATGTTAGGATGGAAAGTATAAAGAGACATAATATCAATATTATTTATCTTTTTATTAATTTACAAATTGTTGATAAACAGAAAAAGTACATGATATCATGCTGTATACTATAATCTGGTATTCATTAGCTAAATAAATGTTATGGCTTAAATAAGATTAAAATAATTCAAACTTCCAACGTTACCCTTACAACATTGATTAATATAGAAAATTAGTTTTTAAAATGTTTCTTTCAAATTATTTTGAGCCGCAAGATTTCATTTTTAAATGCATAATCCTTGATTTCGATTTCCTTCCCTCCACGTAGAAAAAAAAAATATAATGTTATGTTTTGTTTTATTGCGCAGGCACTACCAAACTTAAATTTTACAAAAATGCAATAAAAAAAAAAGTTTGCTGGTGTTATGTAATAAAGGAGTCTAACATTCGATAGTTTAAGAATTATTTCTTTTTAAATTTGCAGTAAATATTTATCGTTCGAGATTTTTATTCCATAAACTCTGCAAATTTCGATAACAAAAGTTGATAAGAAAAACGCGAAAGAAGGAAAACATGCTTACAAGAGTTGGTTTTTAACAATTGTAAAGAAATTTTAAAAATATAAAAAACTCAATTCAAGAAATTTAGTCTGTATAATATTTTTTAAATTTTTGCAATCTTTCATTTCGTTGTGATCTTACATTTATGATTAACAAGATTTTATAGAAAATTGTATAATTTAAACAATGTTTTATTGCTTTTGTGAGAAATGTTTACTTAAAAAATTGTGATAAATACAAAACAATCATAGATTTTACCGATTTTTAAATATTTTCACTTTTAAATATTAGCAAGAGTGATTCTTCGGAACGAGATTTATTCCCTACCCAAATTGTGTCGATGCCAGCGCCTCTATCTATACTCATTATTTTATCTTATCAGGAAACTATCGTCATGATGTTAAACAAAGTATCCAACACCTTATCTGCTAGTAAGTAAAAGGTTATGGGAGGCTAATTTTTCCCATGCTGTAAAATGGTGATTTTCAGAAGGTTACATTTTTTCTGTCATTATGTCAAGAGGTTCCAATTCTGGGTTCGATAGACATATTACAATATTTTCGCAAGAAGGGCGTCTGTATCAAGTAGGTAAGTTGAAAGCTTAATTAAAAACTTTTTTTTAGAGATGGTGGGAAAAAGGTCACGCACATTATAATAGGATAAAACTGATACAGTGGATTTGCGTACGAGAAGTATGCTAAAACGGCATCCTTCTGTGACCCAGCGTCCAATATAGTGGACAAAATTTTGTGTAATTTTATTAACTAAGTAATAATATTTTAAGAGTTATTTTTCTGTTTATCTTCAAAAAGTGTGAGTCCGGCGATAGCTGGTCGATGCGAATTCCTCATCTGGCTCGCACCGACCACAGTGCTGACGTGTAATATCCTCAGTGGTAGGCGGATCATGGGTTTGAGTCTCCTTGCCGTTAGGCTAACCGTGGGAGGTTATCGTGGTCTTCCTCTCCATGTAACGCAAGTGCGGGCTAGCTCCATCAAAGAGTCCTCCACGAAGGTAAATTTCTCCCAATACTCGATCCAGGAGTTCCCTTGTTTTCTGGATTGGGTTCAAAATTACAAGGCTACGGAGTTTAACATTAGTAGTCGTAAACCCATAAAATTGGGTCGGCTGTTCAACGACGGTTATAAAATATAAAAAAAGTGTGAGTAAAAATCTTAGTAAGTCTTCAAAAGTGTAAGTAAAAAGATAATTGTTTTCAGCCTCATTGGTAAAACTTTTTAATTACAATGAAAAATCATAAAGGCTAGGAATATGATTCAAATCATCTTTCGTACAGTTATTATTTGAGTTTTTTGAAGTTTGTTTCGTGACTGATATGTATAGAAAAGAAAACACTTTAAAAATATTTTACAATGTGTAAAATGGCTAAAAATCAAACTATAATTCTTTATGTAATAATTTAAAAAATTTAAATAATTTTTTTTTTACCGCATTGATGATTTTACTTGTGTGTGTGTGTGCTATTCACTTTTTGAACGAAACGTATTAAAAATATTTGGGGCAGTTATTAAATGTTTTAACTCTTTTTTTTTTTATGAGCGGTGGTATAAAAGCTGTTCCATTTATTTTTGATAATAATAATGAACAATTATAATTGTAATATAGTTTTTTCTCCTCTTAAACTATGTGGTTTTTAATCATCCATTTTAATTTGTGAAAAAAGAAATAGCAGGTCGATTGACTTTTGATGTATGTATGATGAGCAAAATTATTGTGGCTCCTCTTCACTAAAATTTTAGTTCGAATTTCTCTGCTCCACAAATGATTAAATAGATCACTGCACCTTCATAAATAAATCACTAAATTAATCATTTTAATTTAGAAAGGATATATATATATTTAGATTTTTTTTAATTATTTATTTTACAGTTTTGACGATAATAACGACACCCATTTTTAATTCCATACTTTGCATTTTCTTTCTTTATTCATAATGAATAAAAATGTCAAAGATAATAAAATTAATATCTCCTGACGTCTTGATTCTAGCAAAATTAACTAAGTGTTTTATCGGACAGACTCTTAATTTATTCTACGAAAGAGTTGTCTTGGCGTGTAGTCGTGAATTGATGTCAGTGGAGATAATTTGTTCTACAGTGCCAATTCGTTAATGTTTTCTTTTGTTTTTAAAATAACCTTATTTATTGGTGGTTGCAGTAATAAAAAAAACTTTTTAGCCCAACTTATACGTTTATTAAGGATTCATATACCATCAATATATATTTTAGAAAAGTGAATCTAATGTGGCAAGTGATTTTGCTGGAACCACGAAAGCTGCTGTTGAGCAGAGGTTAAATATAACTACTCCACAAGTGAATTTTGCATAGATTATTCTTAAATTGTCCTATAACAATTGTCTGCTACTTTCTCACTGAAATTCTAGTATTTCTAAATTTCCTATAGAGTGTAAGATCGGGTGATTCCTGTTTTTCTAGGGAAACAAAAAAACTTATAAAAAAAGTTGTACATCTATGACTTTTAAGTGTACACAACTAAACGATGAATATCTTAATTAAATTTGACTGTTTTTAGGTCGAACAGTTTAACTCAAACAGGCCTTCGAATCTTGGCTACACTGACTTACCGGACTTTACCCTACATTTTACGTATATTTACCCTACATTTTATTTGTATTGCTTTTTTATTTTTACGAACATAGAAACATAAAAAATGAGATTTGTTGCCATTGTTTCACTATAATCCTTTCGAATGAACTGGTATAATAGAATTTGTTGTGTCCCGTGAAAATTTTTAATTATTATGCCGGTATATGTACAGTGCGCCATATTAAGAAGAAAAAAACATTTTGAATAATTTTAGATCTAATGATCGAATCTTCACGTTCTTAATGGTTTGAAGGGGTGACCTCAAATATGGTAAATAATTAGTGCAAACGATATTTTGAGTTACGAAACTAGACACAAAAACGTACTTTCTCTGAATAAACATACCTTTTTTTACGACGGATTCGGATTACTGACCTCCAAAATATAGGGGGTAGCCGCAAACTGAGGAATATGGTCCCCATAGTTTGGTCAGGAGAGTGATCCAAAGTTTGGGACCCTTAATGTACTTTTTACGTGTTTCGCCACATATCGAGAAATTTTAAAGTAAATTGAAAAATGTTTGCTCGCAATTATAAAATTCGTTTATCCCAAGATAATTTCATTCAAAAAATGAATTTTAGTAAATATATATTATTTATAAAATAATGGTAGAAAAAATGTTGAATTGTAAGGAATAAAATTTGTTTGCATACTTTTAAAAATTTTAAATTTTATATAGCAAAATGCAGAGTTAGAGCAAATTGATTTTCAAAAAAGTCAGATACTTAAATTTCGATTTTTCAGGAACTATACGACCGATTTTGCTCAAATTTTGTATTCTGCTACATAAAATTACATTCATTGATGATGTAAAAAATTGCATACCTTCAAAATTTTTCGACTGTTCTTAAATAAAATAATAAATATTTACTAAACGTTATTTTTTGCATGGCTTTATCTTTGTTTAAACCAATTTTAGAATTGTGTGCATAAATTTTTCAATTCGCTTAAAAAGTTCTCGAGATATTGTGAAATATGCAAAAAGTAAAATTAACATTAAGGGGTCCAAACTTTGGATCACTCTACTGACCAAACTATGGGGACCATATTTTCCAGATTGCTGCTACCTCCTATACTTCGGTTCGGGGGTCAAAAATCCGAACCCATAGGAAAAAAGGTCTGTTTATTCAGAGATAGGACGTTTTTGTGTATGTTTCCGTAACTTAAAATATCGTCTGCAGTAATTAATTAGCATATATGACGTCACTCCATCGAACCATTAAGATTGAGTCATAGAACACATAAGATCCAATTATTAGATGAAAAATTATTCAGGTTAAACCATTATTTTTTCTCACTGTACCTATTTTCTGTTAAATACAGAAAACTACTCTTCACTGCTACTAAAATACTCTTAAATTCTAAAACATTTTGAAATCTTAAAATTACTTGAATATCTTCTCATATTGTATAAACATAAAACAAAATAAACAACTATTTTCTTTAAAAGGAAAAAAAAAAAAAAAAACTTTGAGTTTTCCGACGGAAAAAAAAATTATTTCTGCCATGTTACAACTAAGGGTTAAACAAAAAAATGTAATAAACTATAGAATGCAATCACTGTGTCAATATTTTCAGTCTATGACTATACAGATAAAATTGAATATACAGATACAAATTGCAGTATTTTTCTTTTCTTTTTTGAGCTCTAATTCATTAAAACAAAAATGAAACTCAAATTTTATTTATTTTTATCACACTTACCTTGAATGAACCATGTACAAGGTCATTCATAATTCCCTCTGTTTACTACAACCTTATTTTTACTACAACTGGCTTCAGTGGTGCATGTTACTGCCCTCTACCAGCAACTGCTTAAATTGAAACTTGAATACTTTCGGAACAATTTCATATGTTCTTTTTTGCCATATTCATCTTCGTTTTTTTACTATAACGCTGCGAAACCCCGGAGGGAATTATGAATATCCCTGTATTTCAATCCAACAATTATATTTTTTCCGTTTAAATAATTATAATTTAAATTTTTATTTTCAGAATATGCATTTAAAGCAATAGCTGTGCCAGAAATAACTTCAGTAGGTCTAAAAGGAAAGGATATTGCCGTTTTGGTTACTCAAAAGAAAATTCCTGATGTAAGTCAAAAAGCAAATGACAAATAGTCCACTCATTGAGTAAAAATCCTTATTTCTTAAATTTATCTAATTCATTGGCAATTTATTATGCATAATTACATATATATGTAGGATAGAGCCGGAAGTGTTCAGGGGATAGGAGATAACTCACTTCTCTATTAAAATTTTTCGAATCCCGGTGCTAGCTCGTGCACTTATACCAGGACTGACCACAGTCCTGGTGTAGAATGACTTAATTAATATTCGGATCTTAGGTAAGAATCCCTTCAGGGTTGGGCTAGCCATTGCAGGTTTTCATAAGAGATTTAAAAGAATTCTGTCGAGTAAAACAGATGCGGTTTAGCTATCCTCAAAATAGTTCACTTCCTGATCCACGTTTATTCCAATACTTACCCAGGAGTTCTTTTGTCTTCTGGGCTATTTTCAAAATTGCATGGCCTTGGAGTTGAACACTGGTAATCGCAAAACAGATATGGAGCAGTTGTTCAACTCTAGTAATATGAGGCAGGGGAGAGTCGGGTAGCCCCGCCCACTTAAGGACTATTGCTTATATTTCTGTATAATATTGAGTAATAATCAAGATTTTTGTATGTTTTTATTGTTTTATCATTTAATTAAATAATACAAAAAGAATAAACCAAAAAAAGAATAGTTTAACTTAAAAAAATAGAAATTTAAAAAAAAATGTTTTTCAGCTCTTTTCAAAATGTGTCGGGTAGCCCCGCCCATTTATAAAAGTTATGTTTTTTGATTGTTTTTTCAGGTGTAAATGAAAATGACCAATGTATTGACAATAGATAAACCTTATTTATCATTTTTATCACAAAATTATTTTTTTTATTACATATTTATATACTTTTAGTGAATTCTATCATTTATTAACAACAAATGTTATATTTTTTATTATTATTAATGTATATTAATATATTATAATATTAATATATATTTATATTAAATATTTAAAGAAAATAATTTAATTTAAGTAAATCTTTGGAACCGTACATTTATCGACGAAATAAAAGTGGGCTGTGATACCTAACATTCATGTGAGCGGGGCTACCCGAAATCCAATTTTTTTGTAAATTTGTAATTACTTGAACAATTTTTCACAAATAAACTTCGTTCTTTGTACAAACTAAACTTAAGACTACATACTTTAATGCTGTATGTATAGAAAAAATTATTTTTTTAATATTAAAATGAAGTTCAATCGAAACATTCAACCAATTTTTCTTATTATCATGACAACTGTATTCAACATATTTTCAAAACTATTGTTTACCATGTTACCAGCTGCATAAATACTTGAAACTTTGAAAATAATCTTTTTTTAATATAACAATTATTGTCCGATGGCCCATTTACTTGAAAAAATATTCTATACATATGAAATTGACATTGGGCAGGGGTATCCGCTGGGCGGGGCTACCCGACTCTCCCCTATATGTATTTCCGTTATTTTCTTAGAACGTATATAGTATTTAGAGAAATATTTATTTTTAAAGATTACGGGTGAACGACGCAGTTGGTTTTAAAACCAGCTCTTCTTCAGAAAAACAGATGGTCGAAAAACGTCTTCCGTTTGAATTTTGGTAGAGGTCTTAAGTATTTTTGAAACAGTCAAGTTTTCAGAATTGTTTCAATTTAATAGCATTTTTATTAAAAGATTTTTTTTAAAGTAAACTGCCGTAAATAAAAAAGAGAACACTTTAATAATTTTTCTTTTTATCTAATGGCCAGATTTTAACATACTAAGTTACGATCTTAATGGTTTGAGATACACTAAGCCTTAAATATTCTAATTATTCCTAAAGTCTGGAGCTTGCACTTCAAGAAGATCACAAGTACCCGCACACACGATCAATGGCGTCAGCGCCAGCCATTTTAAAAGCAAAATGGCTTGTTAAAGTTGAGCTAAGTTTCTTTACATAAGTTAGAATGTTAATTAAACGTGATACGTGATGTTAATTAAATAGTGCCGTATCGTACATCGACTTTGTAGAAATATAATTTTTCTCAGTACTTAACTTAGATTTATCATTTGTTTATGTATTTTATTATAACCGTAATATATTTTTGTCTTCAGCACCTGGCAACTTCGATACATAATAAGTTTGTTTATGTTTTACATGGCTTCTTTGTGTTAAGTAATAAATATATATAGAAAGATTTGAAATTTTTGAGAAAGAATCTTTGTCAAAGAATATGGAATGTGTCACTTAAGAGAATTGATACTTGATGGGCTGGGCTTATTCGAAATAGAATGGAAAGAGCAGTTGCTAACGTAAACAAATGCCACGTTTCAACAACCAATCAGGATCGAGATATCCACACTACGTCACTTTCAAGGTATCTCATTGATAGAATTTTAAAATGATAGTTCAAACGTTATTATTAAATGAAATTATTATGAAATCAGACACACAAACGTACGTTCTCCGAATAAAAATAGCTCTTTTTCCAAGTATTCGAATCATTTACCCTGAAGAAAATATAGGGGTAGTTGCAACCTGAAAAATCAGGCCATATAAATTTGGTCATGACGGCATTCCCTTCACTATTAATTTCTTTTTTGTGTATTTCTCCAACTCAAAGAAATCGTATTTTCAAATTTTTATTCCCAAAAACTTATTCAATCGATATTTTTCCAATTTTTAGACTTTTGTCATTTAAAATTTCGAAGGTTAAAATGGAGGAAATTTTTCCGTATGCTAGACAATTGAGAAGATCATAAAATGATCATTAGTATACCAATTTTAGTATATTTAAGGTTTGAATTACAAAGATTGCAATATAGTATGTGAAAATCAAATTATGCATAAATTTATAATAACTACAAGTTATAATTATTTACATGAGAAAAATTAAAAACGGGTGTTCAGTTTTAAATTTTTTCAACCTGTTTTTTTTATTTTTTAAAATTATTTTGCTCCCAACGTATTGATGTGTCGGACATTAAATTAAAATTTTAGCAAATTTATTATTTATTTTTTTATGCAGTAACTACACTAAATATATACAAATAAAATAGCTATGAGTTTATTGAACGGTTACATTTTTTTTTTTTTTTTTTTTTAGAAACGAGTGATAAAAATATCGAAGCTCAGAACAATAGATTTAATGTGCAAAAAACATTCTTACTCAGGTTGCCGGATTATATTGTATTAGTTGTCGTATCTAATAGTCACATTTATATTTCATTCGAAAATGGAACTGATTTTGAATGATTAACGCCGTCTTCATTAAGATTAATCTTGATAATAAGTTGTCACATTTTGATAAATTTAATTTTTGAATTTTTTAACTATAGAATGATTTGGGGGCAGCTCCTCCGAAAGAATCAACGAAGACTAAAGATGGTCAGGGTAGCAAAAGTAATTTAATTAAAGTAAGTACACTATTATCTCCCATTATTTAATCATTATTGTGTTATTAATGTCGTTTTGAATTTGTAGATGGGGGGAGATCCAAGTTATTAAAACCATACGTATCATACTATTTTTTCTGAGTATCAATATTTGTAGAAAATAACAATAAATAAACGAGTTTTGTGTGCGTGAAAAAAAAAAAAACGAACTTTTTCTTCTTTTCTTTGCTTTTTTCTTTCCTATTTAAGTCTTTCCCACCTTTTTTTTAGCACAGAAAACGTAATGCAAAATAATATTTAATTAAAATAAAAAAAATAAGGTCATATATAGCGATAACTGAAAATACATTTTTTCTTTTAGAATTTACACTACCAAAGGAATTTAAAATAGCGAAGTTTAAATAAAGTTCAGTGCGCAAAAAAAATAAACGAAGCACTCTGAATAACTTGTGGTCTACTAATGATACGGCTTTCACACACTAAGACTCAATTGCCCGAAGGCAATTAATTAGTGCAGATGGTATTTTAGTTACGGAGAGACAGACTCAAAAACGCACTTTTTCTGAAAAAAACATACCTTTCTGACCCTCAATATATAGGGGGTGGCCGCAATCTGGGAAATATTGTCCCAATAGTTTGATCAGGTGAGCGATTGAAAATATTAAAAAATCTTAATGTCAATTTTTCTTTTTATATATTTTGCCATAACTCGAGAACTCTTAAATTGAATTAAAAAAAATTTGCCCATTATTATAGAATTCGTTTATCCAAAGATAATAAAAATAATTTTAAATAAAAAATTCTATTATTAAAAAAAAACAAAAACGGTATAATTAAAAAAGAGGTAAAAAAAGAAATGGCTCTCATAATTACTTTATTTTTAATCAGTTCCAAGGAAAAATAAAACCCCGTAACGCAATCATAATTTACATAAAATATTTTAATGACAAATATGTATGTAGGGTGATCCATAAAGACCTCCCTTAGAAATCCATTCTATTAGAAATCCATTTCAAAAAGTATAGATTAGTGTGCTTAAATCAATATCTAGGTACTAAGAAAACGCTATCGAAATCTAACGAATGAGCACAGAAGTAAACGTAATTGAAAACATCAAAATCTGTTTGATTACCGGCGAGAGCAGAGAGGAATTAAAAATCAATATGTCATAATTTAGTAACTTTCAAACTTAATTAAATTAAACTGCTTTGATAGCAATAAAAAATAATTATAAAATAGGGTTACATATTCCCCCGCTTAGTTACTCTTAATTTATAGCATAAACGCAGTATGGAGTTCACCCCTCTTGAATGTCACATTATCTGAAGTATCACCCATATGTGGAATATAGTTTGTCCAAAGAAAGAACTCCCCTCGCTACGAAATCTAAAATCGTCTGCTGCTATGGATACAAGAAATAGGGCATTTCAAAGAGGGGAGCTTCTTTTACCCCAGATTCCCTTTCTCCCTTCGACCCGAGCCAAAACCTATCTTAAATAATGACCCAACACCCCTACTTGAAATAGTTATACCTCGTAACCATAGTCACCGACAGTACTCCAGACGAATGGCGATGGGAGTTCTTTATATAGACAAACTAAATTTTGGCAGGGATATGTGTAGTATTAAAATTCACTATGTTGGTTGTCCTAGAATAAAGAATGTCCCCCAAGACAAGTGTCTCTCTTTATGTTTATATGGAATAGCATGATAAATATAAATGTAGTACTAGTATTTTTTATATTAATAAATTTTGTCACAGAATAAACTCCTTACTTATCTATGTATTTTTTACTCTTATGGGGTACCAAAAAAGCGGATATTTCTCCATTTAAATTGGCAACACCACCATAGTCATCTATAATTCATTTTGTTAGGTTGTCTAAAGTAATAATTTAAGTAGTGTTAATTTATTTTATTAAGTAATCTTGAGTAATAATTTAAGTAGTGATAAATAATTAATTTTACGTTATATAGGTATTTAGTTAGATTCATTTTGTTAAGGTATCTTGACTAGTGCAAAAACAAACAAAAAAGTGAATTTTGGACAAAATTTTTGAAATTGTGTTAATTATAAATTTAGAATCCCTGTACTTATAGCTTTCTAAAAATGTTTTACTTTTGTTTGTACTTCAATTATTTACAAAGTTATGCTGTTTTTTGCGCAAGGTGATAACAGTGAATAGACATGTTTTTTCTCTAAGACAAGAGCAGAAATATTATTTAAAAATTTGCTTTTTTAACTTCTTCGATCTTTAACTCAGTAGTATATGCACTTTCTTTTAAGATAATAATTAATAGCATAGTTGATAGATTTCTAAATAAAATCCTCAAAGGATTTTTTGTTTCAGGCGAAAGAATTTGTTTTACAGTGTTTACCGTATATGCATAAAAATACCTTATTTTATACCTAAAAATGGAAATAATAAAAATTTTTTGGTGGCTTTATAAGTTTTTACACACATTAAAATAAATAAAATAATTTTTTAAAATTTTATATTAATATTTAAAAAAAAAAGTTGTTAGAAGTAGTCGGATACTTCAAGTAGTTTTAAATGTTAGTTCAAATAGTGTTGAATAGTTAGTTATACGTTAAGTATTTATTTAGAATAATTTCGCGTTTTTATAAAAATAAAACTCAATTTACGAAGTAATTATTTAGATTTATTTTCGTTCCTTTCAAAAATGGAACTAGAAATTTTAAAAATAAACAGTGCTATGGTATCGCATACTGTAATATGAATTATTGGTGAGGGATCTGTCCTTTTTCGAGAATTAGCATAAATATTTTACAATATTCAAGTTATGGCTCGAGAGGTGCGTGGGTAAGTAATACAGCACGTAATGGAACATTAGGAAGAGTTTTCTATCCTATTTCAGGACAGAGATGGAAATAATGTTCATATTTCCGTTACCTAATATACTTAAATTTCCCGAACTTATACTGTTTTGTGAGATTTAATGGTTGCCGGATAGATTTTTAATTATAAAAAAAAGTCAATAAATTGAAAACTTTGACAATAGTTAAAAACTTTAACAATAGCTATACTCTTGAAAATAGTTAAAATTGTAGATCGTTCCTTTCAAAAATGGATCTAGAAATTTTAAAAATAAACAGTGCTATGGTATCGCATACTGTAATATGAATTATTGGTGAGGGATCTGTCCTTTTTCGAGAATTAGCATAAATATTTTACAATATTCAAGTTATGGCTCGAGAGGTGCGTGGGTAAGTAATACAGCACGTAATGGAACATTAGGAAGAGTTTTCTATCCTATTTCAGGACAGAGATGGAAATAATTTTCATATTTCCGTTACCTAATATACTAAAATTTCCCGAACTTATACTGTTTTGTGAGATTTAATGGTTGCCGGATAGATTTTTAATTATAAAAAAAAGTCAATAAATTGAAAACTTTGACAATAGTTAAAAACTTTAACAATAGCTATACTCTTGAAAATAGTTAAAATTGTAGATCGTTCCTTTCAAAAATGGATCTAGAAATTTTAAAAATAAACAGTGCTATGGTATCGCATACTGTAATATGAATTATTGGTGAGGGATCTGTCCTTTTTCGAGAATTAGCATAAATATTTTACAATATTCAAGTTATGGCTCGAGAGGTGCGTGGGCAAGTAATACAGCACGTAATGGAACATTAGGAAGAGTTTTCTATCCTATTTCAGGACAGAGATGGAAATAATTTTCATATTTCCGTTACCTAATATACTAAAATTTCCCGAACTTATACTGTTTTGTGAGATTTAATGGTTGCCGGATAGATTTTTAATTATAAAAAAAAGTCAATAAATTGAAAACTTTGACAATAGTTAAAAACTTTAACAATAGCTATACTCTTGAAAATAGTTAAAATTGTAGATCGTTCCTTTCAAAAATGGATCTAGAAATTTTAAAAATAAACAGTGCTATGGTATCGCATACTGTAATATGAATTATTGGTGACGGATCTGTCCTTTTTCGAGAATTAGCATAAATATTTTACAATATTCAAGTTATGGCTCGAGAGGTGCGTGGGCAAGTAATACAGCACGTAATGGAACATTAGGAAGAGTTTTCTATCCTATTTCAGGACAGAGATGGAAATAATTTTCATATTTCCGTTACCTAATGTACTAAAATTTCCCGAACTTATACTGTTTTGTGAGATTTAATGGTTGCCGGATAGATTTTTAATTATAAAAAAAAGTCAATAAATTGAAAACTTTGACAATAGTTAAAAACTTTAACAATAGCTATACTCTTGAAAATAGTTAAAATTGTAGATCGTTCCTTTCAAAAATGGATCTAGAAATTTTAAAAATAAACAGTGCTATGGTATCACATACTGTAATATGAATTATTGGTGAGGGATCTGTCCTTTTTCGAGAATTAGCATAAATATTTTACAATATTCAAGTTATGGCTCGAGAGGTGCGTGGGCAAGTAATACAGCACGTAATGGAACATTAGGAAGAGTTTTCTATCCTATTTCAGGACAGAGATGGAAATAATTTTCATATTTCCGTTACCTAATATACTAAAATTTCCCGAACTTATACTGTTTTGTGAGATTTAATGGTTGCCGGATAGATTTTTAATTATAAAAAAAAGTCAATAAATTGAAAACTTTGACAATAGTTAAAAACTTTAACAATAGCTATACTCTTGAAAATAGTTAAAATTGTAGATCGTTCCTTTCAAAAATGGATCTAGAAATTTTAAAAATAAACAGTGCTATGGTATCGCATACTGTAATATGAATTATTGGTGACGGATCTGTCCTTTTTCGAGAATTAGCATAAATATTTTACAATATTCAAGTTATGGCTCGAGAGGTGCGTGGGCAAGTAATACAGCACGTAATGGAACATTAGGAAGAGTTTTCTATCCTATTTCAGGACAGAGATGGAAATAATTTTCATATTTCCGTTACCTAATATACTAAAATTTCCCGAACTTATACTGTTTTGTGAGATTTAATGGTTGCCGGATAGATTTTTAATTATAAAAAAAAGTCAATAAATTGAAAACTTTGACAATAGTTAAAAACTTTAACAATAGCTATACTCTTGAAAATAGTTAAAATTGTAGATCGTTCCTTTCAAAAATGGATCTAGAAATTTTAAAAATAAACAGTGCTATGGTATCGCATACTGTAATATGAATTATTGGTGACGGATCTGTCCTTTTTCGAGAATTAGCATAAATATTTTACAATATTCAAGTTATGGCTCGAGAGGTGCGTGGGCAAGTAATACAGCACGTAATGGAACATTAGGAAGAGTTTTCTATCCTATTTCAGGACAGAGATGGAAATAATTTTCATATTTCCGTTACCTAATATACTAAAATTTCCCGAACTTATACTGTTTTGTGAGATTTAATGGTTGCCGGATAGATTTTTAATTATAAAAAAAAGTCAATAAATTGAAAACTTTGACAATAGTTAAAAACTTTAACAATAGCTATACTCTTGAAAATAGTTAAAATTGTAGATCGTTCCTTTCAAAAATGGATCTAGAAATTTTAAAAATAAACAGTGCTATGGTATCGCATACTGTAATATGAATTATTGGTGAGGGATCTGTCCTTTTTCGAGAATTAGCATAAATTTTTTACAATATTCAAGTTATGGCTCGAGAGGTGCGTGGGTAAGTAATACAGCACGTAATGGAACATTAGGAAGAGTTTTCTATCCTATTTCAGGACAGAGATGGAAATAATTTTCATATTTCCGTTACCTAATATACTAAAATTTCCCGAACTTATACTGTTTTGTGAGATTTAATGGTTGCCGGATAGATTTTTAATTATAAAAAAAAGTCAATAAATTGAAAACTTTGACAATAGTTAAAAACTTTAACAATAGCTATACTCTTGAAAATAGTTAAAATTGTAGATCGTTCCTTTCAAAAATGGATCTAGAAATTTTAAAAATAAACAGTGCTATGGTATCGCATACTGTAATATGAATTATTGGTGACGGATCTGTCCTTTTTCGAGAATTAGCATAAATATTTTACAATATTCAAGTTATGGCTCGAGAGGTGCGTGGGCAAGTAATACAGCACGTAATGGAACATTAGGAAGAGTTTTCTATCCTATTTCAGGACAGAGATGGAAATAATTTTCATATTTCCGTTACCTAATTTACTAAAATTTCCCGAACTTATACTGTTATGTGAGATTTAATGGTTGCCGGATAGATTTTTAATTATAAAAAAGAGTCAATAAATTGAAAACTTTGACAATAGTTAAAAACTTTAACAATAGCTATACTCTTGAAAATAGTTAAAATTGTAGATCGTTCCTTTCAAAAATGGATCTAGAAATTTTAAAAATAAACAGTGCTATGGTATCGCATACTGTAATATGAATTATTGGTGACGGATCTGTCCTTTTTCGAGAATTAGCATAAATATTTTACAATATTCAAGTTATGGCTCGAGAGGTGCGTGGGCAAGTAATACAGCACGTAATGGAACATTAGGAAGAGTTTTCTATCCTATTTCAGGACAGAGATGGAAATAATTTTCATATTTCCGTTACCTAATATACTAAAATTTCCCGAACTTATACTGTTTTGTGAGATTTAATGGTTGCCGGATAGATTTTTAATTATAAAAAAAAGTCAATAAATTGAAAACTTTGACAATAGTTAAAAACTTTAACAATAGCTATACTCTTGAAAATAGTTAAAATTGTAGATCGTTCCTTTCAAAAATGGATCTAGAAATTTTAATAGCGCGGGCAACAGATAGTTATAAGAATATTTAGCTTCTTTTTATTCCATATTTTTTTCAAAGATAAAATAAAAATATATAGCATACACTTTAGATGATAAATAATAATTTTTTTTACTTTAGCAACCATTGATAGATCTAAATACAGTAACCCATATGTATTCTATAACTGAAAATATAGGAGCAGTTTTTACAGGATATGCTGGTAACGTATGAAACATTTTATTTATGTTTTTTTCTCTTTGTTTCAAATTTATTTGATAGCATAGTAACTAAATGCGCCGCCTATGTTTCAAATATTTACTAATGTATTATTGTAATATTCATATACATAAATTCCCTTAAAAGATAAAATAAATAAATAAGCGGAAATAACGAAACACAAACTTATTATATTATATTCAAACACAGAATTGCTCGCTTAACAATGCAAATTTCATTACTATAAGATAAAAGAGTGAACAGCAAGTATTTGAATATGTTAACGTATGGCAACTAAAGTACTTGCTATTTCTCTAAGATGTGGTTAACCCTTTATAGGGCTATTCTTTTCTAATAAAGTTATGTTAAAATATTTTTGTGATTGATTTAATAAATAAAACTTCATTTAGTTAATAACTTAAAATTAATTTGATTTTCAACACAATTTTTTATTTTTGGAAGGAAGGTGTGTTGGATTTTAAAAATTTTACCTGTTGAAAGTAATTGACCATAAACTTAAACTTTTGTGCTTATAAAGGAACAAATTTATAATTTCTGTCATTCTATGTTTAAAAATACTACTCGATGAGAAATCAGGAAATAACCGAACGCATAACGCACAAGAGAAAATAGCGCCATTTATTTAAAAATTTAGTTAATTTTTTAACGGTACATATTTTTAATTTGAATAATTTGTTTAAAACATAACCGTATTAATAATACGTTTTTGCAATTAGTCATTAAGGAATCTTCAACTTGCCCCTTAAACGCTGATATATTTTAAAATAACAAAAGTTTTTAAAATAACTTTCTTTTTTATCTATAAAAATGTTGAGTAATTTTTAATTTTATGTATCACGGTTCTCAGAACTCTCTGCTTTAGTTTATGTATCTCTATTATTGAAGAATTTGACCTCAAGTAATTATTATTATTAAATAACTGATTACATAAACTTGAAGAAACAATTTTAGTGCTAAATCAAATACTATAGTTTTGTCTTAAAATAAATAAATGTTATTTTTTCTCCTGATTTTTTTAAATAGATGATAAAAAAAAATTCACTTCACTTTCTAATTAAAAGAAAGGGTAAGGAATTGAGATTAGCACACTTTTGTCCACAATACGAAAATTCGTCAATTCACAGTCTAACAGAAGTAGCCAAATGACAAAAAAAATCGTCATTTTTATATTGCAGTAAATAATTGATTATCAAAAAATACCGGCATTTTGTCTATGGGGATCTAAATAATACAAGACAGATATGTGTTAAAGCAACCTCATAACAAGATTAATAGTTTAGTTTAATTATTTTTCTTTTCTTATTAATTTATGGCGGTAACTTAAATGCGGCGACAATATATGATATAATTATTAGGCCAAATTGCGCTTGTTACAAATATGTATATCTTAATTCCTATTTGACAAAAATTTGGAAATATATAAATTAGTATATTAAAAACTTTCAATTTTTATTATTTGAAGTTTTTATGAGAAATTGATTCTTATTTTAGCTGATGGTCAAAGTCAGATGCATAGAGCTCGGTATGAGGCAAACATCTATCGTGATAAATACGGTCAACAGAAAGTACCAGTGGATTGGCTTTGTAAAAGAATCGCTGGTATATCTCAAATATACACTCAAAATGCAGAGATGAGACCTTTAGCATGCTGTGCGTATATTGTTTCTTAAATTAAGTTTTTGGTAAATACATTATTCAAAATGGCAGAAATTGTAGCAGAATATACAATATATTTATTCACTAACAAATAATAGAATTTATTTATGACTATCGACTTATTATCTTATACTATAATACGAGGAATGGTTGCCAAGTCGAAAATCTCCCCAGAATTAATAAACTCCGGTAAACTTGGGGGTCTGGGGTTTTTGGCCACGAGGAATCGATTGGCGCCGGTTTTGAAGCGCTACGGTCGAGCAGTTCGGAGTTACAGATAGGATATTTTCAAACTTTATTAGTTCTGTATTAGTCTGTTTGTAATCACAATATATCGCCCCAGAAGTCTCGCCCAGGCACGAAACTCGGCACATAATTGTGTTTTGACATAATGAAGAAGTATTTTTTTTCTTTTTCAAAAATTTGGATTAATTTTTTAGTTATCAGTCATTTTGTAAGAAAATCTATACTTTTTCGTCTTCAAAGTGCCATATTCAAAAAACTTATTAAAAAAATACATATCTCTTATAAATGCATGCTAATGCGAACCTTACAATTGAAATATTAATTTTCGACAACTTAAACCAATAATATACGAAGGAATTAATAATTTAATTGTAAGGTTCGCATTAGTTTACATTTATCAAAGTGGAGAAATGTTTAACTTTTGTATTAAAAATGTGACAACATATTAGATACGTAAATAGAACGCTTAGCTGTCGTTGTTCATAATTGTTATAATAAGTCTTTCCACGATTTAAATTCTTAAAATTTTCTTTGTCTATTGCCTAATAAGTTTCAAGCGGTAACGTGCTGCCATCTATAGCCAATATGGCGAACTAATAAAGTTTGATGACCACACGATTATTATTAAATCACAAAATTAAGGTAATACAAATATAAAAGAAAAAAATAAGGATAACTTTGATATTTTTACTAAATTTTCTTTTGAAAAAGTACGATTCTAATTCCACTGCTTTTTATTAAGGGAAATTTGTTAATGAAATTTTGAATTTAGCGCTCGTTCGTTAACTAAAAAGATTCGTTCAAAATTCCAATTTCCAAATATTCGAATTTCCAAAAAAGCATTTAAGGAACTGATTTCGATTTCAAATCACCGTCAACAAAGTCCGACATTTCAACATTCATCAGATTTCAAGCTACATTTTCAACATGCAGAACGCACCTCTACATGAAATTCTTCAAGGAGCCGGAATTTTGGAACAACAAGCGATCAACTCAATTCTACCCGCAAATGGACAACTAGAAGATACCGTCATTGTCAGAATGCTTCTCCATTACGCCGAACAAGCTTACCCGACCGTCAAAGTTGCCGTACTTCACCCTGAATTTGTCGCACGCTTCTACGTTACAACAGCGGATGGCGCTTATGAAGGAATGGCTCTTCTCAACGATATCAGCGACCAGAACAAGTCTTCCAATTATCTATACGGCGTTCAACAAGGATTCGACGTGCTACTCATTCCCATTCACAAGAGAGCTCAAATGGATAGAGGCGAGCACTGGATGCTAGGAATTTACGAAGCAAGCTATGGAGAACGTCAACTATTAGTCTGCGATCCAGTCGACAACCCGCTGCCCATCGATGCTGTTTTGAGAAAAATACTGCGACACGTCTTGAATACCGTTGTTACGAATGAAAAGCTGAAAGGATGCATCGTGAAACCTCGCAACGCTTACAACCACCAAGATGACGCGTCTTCCTGCGGAGTTTACATCGTCTTTTATGCTCGACAATACCTCTCTCATCGACGCCTTTTCCTGGACAAGAATTTTCATGAAGCGGATGAACGGAAGCAAATTTACGAATTCGTTGTGAACATTGACCAATTGAACATGTCGGGACTATCTGTAACCGCATCTTTCACATCTTCGACCAATATGCACGCTTTGAAATTTAATCTGTTTTCTCCGAGCCGAGCTCGGTAACCCGCTGGTATTATTTAAAACGAAAGTTAAGCATTTATCTTTCTCCCTGTATAAATATATATAGCACAATAAAGAAAAAAAGGATGAAAAGAAAAAGAAAGAAAAACGAAGATTATATTATACATTTTATATTACACATTACTTAATTATGCATTTTATAAAAATAAAGTTTTTGAAAATTAAGCATTTGAAAACTTACAAAAATCTGGCATTCATAGAATCGTTTGCTGAAAAAACTGTTAGTTCTTTTACTAATTTTATAGTCTTCATATTGCTATTATTTTTTTTCCAGGTGTAACTTAGGAAAATTTTTCAATAGAATTAATTTTTTATTCAAGTATACGGCTCATTTTGTACAAAAGCAAGCTTCAAAATTAAGAATAAGAGAACTATTTAGAAAATCTAAATCTGCTCTTTGTAGAATCGTTTGCTGGAACAAAAAACCAAGCGTTTTCTTCTTTTCTTTTTAAAATCATATGTTTGGAAAAAAATTATAACTTTACATTAGATTTTATTAGAAACAAATAATTTAATATTATAAGGTACGTAAAACGTCCGTGTTCGCTCTATATATTTCTTAAAAAGATATGATGGCATAGTTTTCATATTAATTATTGTAATTAACTCTGAAAAATTTCTCTAAGTAAGCACCCATTTTTCTCATTAATTTTGTATTATTTATCAGTTATAGTTAAACTATTTTCATAAAAAATATTTTTGCCTAGAAGTGTATATAAATATGCTTTTTAAATGAAATTTTAAATCAAAATCTTTTAAAATTCAATCTAAAACGCATTTTTCCATATTTAAATGCGTACAGATACAATTTAACTAGTGAAAACTATAAATTTTAATTAAACAGTAATATACTATTTTCCAAATTTTAAATTGACAGTAATTTATTCAATAAAATATTAAACATACTGCATATACTAACAATATATAGTTGAAAGTAACCTTACAATATATATAACTTAACATAGAGTTTATAGTCAACAGAAATAATTATCAGTTCCTAATATGGGTCTTAAAACTTTTTACCTCATTATATTCCTTAAAGTATAGGTCTTAAAACTTCATACAGGTCCTTTACAATCATTTGACAATTAACAAAAAGGAGGGTGTGATCTGAAGTAACAAGATTCATATTAGCATCAATGGTAAAGTGAAAATTGCGTATCGTTTCTTAACTAGAATTTCAATATGGGTGTAGTAATCATCTATTTTATACTAGAAACTCCTTTTAAAACAGAAAATTTCTATGAGTAAAATTTACTGTATATAAATATGTTGATATAAGAAATTGCAGATAGTAATTGATGATGATTTTAATGAAAAATGTAGCCTTTTGTTCAGTGCTCACAATTTAAGAATTCACTATTTGAAGAGACTGCGAGGAAGATTCTCGAAAAGTATGCGATTAACTTTTTATTTACAAAATTACAGTAAACAAAAATTTCACGGTATGAAAACAGATATTTTCAGGGTTCGTATTCGTAAAAGAACGAATTATTTGGAAATTATACCTCAGGCGTCAATAACATTACCCCAAGTTTATAAAAAACTTTTTTTTTTTAGAAAATTAAGATGATTTTATATGGAAAAAAAAAAAAAAAAAAAAGAACCAATAGAGGATTTCTAGTTTTGCTCTTTAATGTAATCTATAATAACCTTACATATTTTATTTATTTTCTTCATTTTAATTATGTATAAGGTATGATGCTTGTCTCTTATGATGAGTTGCTTGGACCACAATTATATAAAGCTGATCCAGGAGGTAATTATAATGGATATAAAGCCACAAGTGCAGGTGCAAAAGAAATGGATGTAAGGAAATATTTAGAAAAGACGTTTAGAACATCCAATATTTTCTCTGGAGTAGAAGCTATAAAGGTATATATTATATAAGCAATCAATTGCTTATAATTGATTGATCATTAATTTTTTACTATATTTTATATGAATGAAAATTGGTATTTTTACTCAGTTAGCGATTTCAGCATTGGCAGATGCTTTAGATGATGAGTTTTCACCCACTGAACTAGAAGTTGGAATAGTTACTACTAACAAAATATTTAGGTGAGTATAAATTATTATTTAAGGTATTATTGTGCATTAAAAGGTAGTATCAGTCTGAAAGTAAACAAAATCTCCGCTACCAGATAATGAGCTATAGCTGTGACCATTTTACTATACATTTAAGCTTAATTAATAATATAATTAAATTATGTAATTAAAATACCAAAAAATAACATTTTTATTAAATAGTTTTTTAATTATAATTATAAATTTTAGAAAAAAGTATGTCATAATTATTAGATATTAGAAAGAAAATAAATACTACATAACCCAATTTAAAACAAAATTAAATAAAACATATTAACCAGATAGATTAGTTGTATTTGTAGAATCATTTAGAAATTAAAAGCACAACAATCTTTAATTTTTTTTTAAAATTCTCAATCGGAAAATTGTAAGACTGAAAAAAAAGAAAGATTTAAATGACTGCTAAAAAAGTAAAAGAACTCCGGAGTAGTGAGAAATTTAGAGCTTCAGCTCCCAGCTTAAAAGTTTTAAAATAACTATTTTTTATAAATCTGTAATTTTCAGTTGCATTGATAGGTTATATTTTTGTGGAAAATTTGAACTTTTCATTTCAAAAGATCTGAATTTGGCGGAACTTAAGTTGAGTCATGGGCTAAAAATGGTCCAAATTTAAATAAAATAAGCGATATGAAAGATTATGTTCTTTGATGTATTATCACGTGATACATGATTCAATTAAAATAAAAAAAATCCTTTTACTTTTAATAATTACTAAATTAGTTAAATACTAAAACATCACATCTTATCTAGATTTTTTAAATGAAATTATAAATGTGTTAAGTATGTATATATAATTTAAAAAGATAGTTATAAAATCTTTTATGCCACTCAAACACTTTTAAGTAAAAATTATTTTAACAATCGCTTTTAATTATCAAATAGTTTTCTCATAAGCTTTTGCTAAAACTTTTTTCATGGATATTAGGCTTATGTTGTTGAATAGTTAGTTTTTTTTTTGTAAGATAAGTTTTTTAACCGTGTTTAAGTTTGAAAGATGAATTACAGTATTTTTAAGGTGCATTGTATAAATTAATCTTATTTTTATTGGAGAAAAAAATATACAAATTTAAATTCAAAAAGTTGATTTTCATTCCTTACAAATGTAAAAGACTTTTCAAAATATAAAATATTTAATATAAATTATGTATAATATAAATTTTGTAAAATTACTTGTATAACTAATTTCTAATTTTTTCACCCCTTAGGAAATTAACAGATGCTGAAATTAAACGTTATTGTTTTGAAATAAAAAAAACGTAAGAAAGTTGACTTTTTTCTTCTTTTTAAATAAAATATGCCTATAACTTTTCATTGTCGAAATTTCTTTAGAAACAGCTACTATAAATAAACTAGATATAGCGAAAGTTGAACAGATGTCTGATTGAAAGACTAACAATTAAAAAATGAAGATTTAAATCCATTTTTGAAACTTTTAATATATTTGAGTTGCTGAAAAATTTTATTGTTTATAAAGGGACAAAATGTATGTAAAACTAAAATAATTTCAATCTTTTTGAAGTATATCAAATCCTATGGTAACTATCACACTAGAGTTGCACAATGATCGCCTTGGTGATCGTCTGAGAAACATCCCCGAGGATGATTCAAAGACATGCCATCACAATGTTGATCCTTAGAAGAGAAGATGGCTCTTTTGCTTTGATAGTTTGACAACCAGCAAACAATTTAATACTTTAAAAAAAAAAAAAAAAACTAAATCGACAATTTTATAAATGATAGAAGTTTTAAACTACTGACAAATATGAACTTCTAATTTATACCCACGTGACCATCACTGTAATTAGTCTTGGTAAGGTTGACAATGAGTAATATATTAAGGAATTTTTAAGAAGTCTACAGAACGAAATCTAATTCTTACTGCCTTTTTCTTGCTTTCTTCTGCGATTGTGGAATCTTGAAATAGAAATTTTGATCACTTTTCAACTATCTATAGCACTGGAGCTATATAAATATCTACTGGAGCTATATAAATATGTACCGGATCAATATAAATATTTACTGGAACTCAATGACCAATGACAATAAAAATTTCAATTGTTTCCCGACTCGCAAAAGCAGAATATAAATTCATATAGAGTTTATCCGCAATTGAAATTTCGAGTATTTTCTGATAAGCTAGAGTGCTCAAATTTTAATTGGAGATAATGTCTGATGACAAAGTTACAATTATTTCGTAAGACTTGAGTGTTGCAAAAAAAAAAAAAAAAAAAACAAACAAGTTGCAATTTTATCGCAACTCAAAATTTTAACCATTCTTTTTGACAAAAACAATCACAAGACTACAAATAAATAAAACAAAAAACTCAAAAGCACCATTTTACAAGAACTAAAAAGATGAAACCAATTCTATTTTTGTCAAACTTAAAGCGAAAAAAATGATGCACATCACTTTCCAAATGAACATATATCACCACTGTATTCAATTGGAATGCATCCTAGATTTTGTTTAAGGGGTAAAAAAAGAATAATTTTCTCTTTTCTGGCCTATAGAAAAATTGTGGATTGTTTAATTTTTATTTTAGTTTTGATTAAAGATGAAATCCGACTTCAGAACACTGAGAAAGCAATGAAATATTGAATCGAGTGAAATCTTTCTATGGATGGAAAACCATTTAAAGCTAAGCACAGGTTAAAATTTGATACAAGACTTCCGGGTTACTAATTCTGATTCATTTTTACTCCTTAACTTGAAAAAAAAAAAAAAAAAAAAACTGCATCTAGCATTGGATTCTACTTATAGTGTTTACAATTATAACACATTCTTTCACATTAACTTTCAATGAAACAAACAAATTTGGAAGACACCACAAGTATGCTATAATACTACCCCCCCCCAAAAAAAAACGACAGTATTTTGCACAACTCTGGCCAAATAATGGATAACACTCAACATATATCAAACCTTATGCTATATTTATGTTTTGATATCAATTTTCTCAAATTTAATTTACCTTACACAACCTTTTAGAATTTATAAGTTACAGAAAACTCTTGGATACACCAAGTTTTCTCTTTTTCTTCTAGTCTTAGAACCTTATTGTTTACATTCAGTCTTCCATTCATAGAAGATTGATATAGTATATAATATGAAGCTGTTTGTTTCAGGGACTTACCAGGAGGGAAAAAAAATTTCTCCAAATGATAAAAAAAAAGTTTTTTAGTTATGAGCAGTTTAAAATAATTTTTTATGTCAAGAAAAATATATATAATGTAATTGAAATATTTTGAACTGGAGCAGAAACATATACTTAAGTAAAGTCATATTTGAATGATACATGGTCAAAGGTTTCTCATTTCCTTGATTACCCAGGACTATGTCTAACATCCTTCACTCCCATAACAGGTGTTTTTAGAGGAAACATAAATCCCATTCAATTTACAACTTTAAAAAAAGGAAACAGACTATCATTATAAATCCAGGATACTACATATGGTACAGTAGGTGAGGAAGAAAAAATATTCTACAATCTATAACATTGCAACAAAATAGTAAAAAAATGACAAGTTAAAATGCAAGTAATGGTATCAAGAAGAAGCCAATATTTTATCAAATTAAAGAAAACTTGAGTTATAGAAGCTGAACTGTAAATTGTTGAATTTAAAAAATAATGAAAGGAACGTTAAATAATGTTTAAGCTTTTCAAAAATAAAAATACATAGATTAATTAAGCAATTTATTTTCATAGATAATTTATTTTCATATGGTTATGGATATTTTTTTATTTACAAAAAAATATATACAATACAACAAAAGACAATCTTAATCAATCAATCTGTTTAAAAATGTTAAAATATTTTTGCTATTAAATCTTTTATTCAACATGTTAAGTGAATTAATTCAAAATAATATTTCTGTATGGTGTCTAATAAATTCTCATTGCAATTTTAAAATATTAGAAGACAGTGTAATTATTTTTAATTTTTAAATATATTCCTTGTAACCTAGGCGTTTTTAACACATATAGCAAAACCAGCATATTTTTATGGAAGTTTCAATGTAATGTGTTTTTTGCCATTTTACCTCTTTAGTGTCTGTAAACTTGTGAGTGGGGTTGCTACAGCATATAAAACTTCTTAGAAAGATATTAGCTTTTCACAACACATTTGCCAAAATAAGCAGATTTTTACATTCTTCACTCTGGGTGAAATGAATTATGTGGTCAGTTAAGGTTTATCTATTCTATTTGTAAAAAAGAAAAGAAAAAAAAGCCCTACTAAATGAGAAAAATTTATTTAATATTATTCTACCACGGTTTTGTGTAAATCTATTCTGGTCAAAAGGAGTTTGAAACTTTTAACTGCCTTCACTTCTATGACCTTCTAAGCCAACAACTGGCTGATGCAGAAGCCCATTATTTCTTTTTTACATTACAATGACTTACATTAAATATGCTACTTTTTAAAAGTAGCAAAATATGAAACTAATCAATATAATATTAAATTTGTGCAACAACTACTGCATTTTCTGTTACAATGATTTTAGAATTCTCTAATGTGAATCAATATGTCACAAAATGGTGTTGAAATTTCTATGTAGAATCATTAAAAATTAGGCACTATTATGAAATCCTTAAAGGCAAAAAAAAAAAAAAAAAAAAAAAAATATAGCACATGATAGAGATAGATTTATCTTATGCAAATTTGTCTAATTTAGAAAATTTATCTTTCCAGAGAAAAATTATATGATCAGACTCGTTTAACAACTATTGTGCGAAAATGAAAAAAATAAGCTGTGGAAAAATAATTAGAAGTTAAAATATGAATAGTATCTTTAACATCTCCTGGTAGAAATATTGTAAAATACTTTTTCATCTGGCACAATATACAAGTTCAAATAAGTTCTCAATTATTGAACTTTAAAAAAGCAAGCCTTAAATTAGTCCTCTTGTTCAAAATTAACTCTTTTTGCATTAAGAGCAATTAAATTAATATTTGATAATATTTATAAATTCTATTTTAATTTATTTGCTCACAAAAATAGATGCATGAGATTTTAAAAGACACCCTTCATTCAATTTTGAATGATTAACACATTAAATGCTAAGTTATCTGAAAAGGTAAGATTAAAAATTCTGAACAGGCATAATTATTCCAAAATTGGTGACTGGCTGTTTCAGCAAAAACTTTTGTTCAAGATCACTTGGCATTTAAAGTATTAAGAATACTTACAATATAAAAATATTAAAAACTGGCTATACTTTTTTTTTTTTAATGCAAAACAAAATGTATGGCTAAAACAAATAAACACAACAAAAGAACATCTCAATTCTTTTTGTTTGGTCTGTTACTTTTTAAATGCTAAGTTTTTAAAGTAAGGAAAAAAAAACACAATTATTTTAAAAGTTTTTCAGTAAATATTGTTAATGCATCTATAGTTATGCAACTATTTTAATGTAAAAGTAGCAGCAAACAAAGCAAATATCTATATTATGAATACAAATCTAGAAATATATTACCAGAGTACAAAGCAAAATTAACATTTGCCACTAAGTGCAATTGAGAGCATTTATACACTGATGATAAAAAAGTAGAATTTTTTTTATTTTCATGAGCTAAATTTTAACTAAAAATACATTTATTTTTATCCAAAATTCTAATTTAAAACAGTAAACACATATAATAAATACAAGTATTTAAAATTTTGCAGTAAAATATGATTTATAATGTGAATAGTTTTTATTTTACTAAATATTAATGATAAGCTAGTTGCTTAAATTTGTTGCACACTCTTATAACTGAGTATACCTAAAGGCAATCTAAAGTTTCAAAATATTTTAATTTCAAATACTAAGTGGCACAAATAATACACTTCATTTTTTTAAGAAAAAAAATAAGAGAGTAAGAAAAAATTATATAAACATAGAACATAATAATTAAATTATCAGATGCACAATGTTCTCTTATTAAGGACTTTAGTAAACACATCACATTTATCAATTACTTCTGTCATAGGACTTTTTAGTGTATCATATCATGGAACAGTAACCAGTACAAGTTCCCTCATTTGCTCTGTTTGACATATCTGTGAGAGAAAATCCTTGGGGGTTTTCTGTTTCCCAAAGTCCTGGTGTCTGCAAAATCTAGAAAGAAAAATCTACTTAAGAATGATGTAGGTACATATTAACATTATGAAAAATAAAAACTTTGATAAGTAAAAGAAAAAAAAAATTAACACTCTAGCATAATATTTAATGCACAGTACAAGATAGAAAAGTGGTGATGAAAAACATTACAAAAAGGGGGGAAACAAATACAGTCAATGCTTTTTAGTGGACATCTAGTCAAATTTTTATTTTGTGACATAGCTGAGTTGACTATTAACCGAACTTAAAGATAAAACACAAATATGTTCCACATAAAAGCACACACTGTTATTTCAATGCCCATTAGAATGTCCGCACGGAACTGTTACTTTCAATATTAAATGAAACTTAGCCTAATTTTTGTTGTTTTAAAGTCCACAAGAAACATTTCGAAAGTAAGTAACAAACATTTTTGCATTTTCGAAACAAAATGCTTCTAATGAAAATAAGCTATCCGATTTAAAAATTTTTTAAAATATATATATTTAAATTCTTATTTCTTTTGATGTTACTCCACTTTAAATGTAAAACATCATGAATTCCTTTTGAATGAAAGAAGAGTAACGTGACATCCTAGGTGGTTGAATGTATTTTTAAAAAGTTGATAAAATATGGATTATTTCACATGGTTCATCAAAAGTAAAAGTATATATTTCAAAATGATTTCTTAGAAAACTTCTATTCAAAGGATACATTAAATTTTATCATAGTTTTTTGTTTGAAAATTTTATTCTACTATTTCTGTGTATGTTGACTCCCTTTATAGTTTTTTTTTTTTAGTCAAAACATTGAGTATTCAATCTCACACTCCTAGATTAATGTTATTTATCAAAAATCGCTGCTTCGAATTGGCATATAATTTTTTACTGACTGTGTTTTAATCTATACTTTTAAACACACATAAAAAAAAAAAAAAAAAACAACAACACTACTATTCTGTCAGTTTCATACTTAATTTACAGTAATACATTATTTGTTCAAAATTAGTCCAGTATTAATTAGTAAGGAATAAATAAGTATAATCTTTTATGCACTCAAAATACAGCAAGCTCATGTTAAAATGTATGTTTCTGTTTGGGCAGTAACAACAAGAATCACCAATTTAACTGAAACAACCAACAGGAAGGTAGTTAAGTAAATGCATCATAGATTCTATTTAGTGACAAAGAAAACATATGATTTTAGGCAATAAAATCAGAAAATTAAAATGTCTAAAAAAATAAACAATTATACTAAATAACTCATTAGGCAATGCTGTTTTTTTTTCAGGCCTTGCAACTAAACCTTAAAAAAAGTTTTCATATATTGAAGATAAAACTATTTGTAGAGTTTTTACAGTAATTTTTTTTCTTGTGTACTGTTTATACGCATGGGCATACCCGAGCACCTCAAGCACTCAGGGCGCCCTTGAGAATCTTAATTTTTATAAATTGTATTAAAAAAACTAAGTATAAACATTGCATTACATATATTTTAAAATAAATATATTCTCGCGTAAAGAGTGTGCATTTTTTTCTACAAATACTCATTGATTTTCATGTAAGCACCAATAATTTTAATAGTTTATTCCCAGGAAAGCTTACAAAGTAAACCGAAATCTATTTTTCTATGTTAAAATGAAATTTTTAGGTACTCAACTCTCTAAGACAGAATGTCTTTAAATATGGCTTGACCACCCCCAACTCTGTTTAGTATTTATAATTAGTTAAAGTAATAATTGAAAGATCTTAGAATTACACAGTACAATAGGGCAGCAACTATTAAACTGGTTAGTGCATTGAAAGATGCTTTAACAACTGACTTAAATAGTTTGACGAAATAATTCATACCTTTTGAGTTTTTTTTATATGTACCCTTATGTTTTTTAAATGTAATTATTTTAATTAGCTTCTATGGTTTTGAAGATTATTTTATTGTTTGAGGATTGCAACTGGTCAGCATCTAAATTTTTTTAAAAAAATTATGCATAGTTTAAAAATGCTTTATTTTATGTGCATTGAGTTTTTGGGGTAATAAAAATGTGTTTAAGTTTGTTAAAATTATTGCATATCTTTAAAATGCCTTATTTTATGTACGTGAAGTTTTTTTAATTCGATTTTAAACAGTATGACATGTTATAGAGGTCCGAAACATTTCTGTGCCTGGCTGCTTGCTTCTGTCTTGTACTGAGTGCTGACCATAATGCTTCAGAATAGCATTAAAAATTGTACGCTATTTTAAATTTTAATATATATTTGTGATTTATGTTTAACTGTTTATTTTGGATATATAATATATTTTTGTGATAAAAAGATTATTTTAAATATTCAACAGATAAAAGAGATGGTTATGACACATTTATAACTAAACACGGTTTCACTATTTCTATCTTCAAAACAAGCAATATAAATAAATTAAATTGTTTTGGTCTTTTGAACTTAAGACGGGCCCTCAGAAAAGACAGATGAGGCATCTAGAATTATGCATCTCACTCTTTATTTTCATATTATTAGCTAAGTAAAATTTCTATGTGAAATTGAAATAACAAAGAGTTTCAGTCTGAGGGCATGAATCACATCTTACAATTCTAAATAGAATGATTACTTTTTCTAGATTATACAAAACCCAATAAAATTACATAATCTAATGATAAAATCTCTTTCTGTGTATTTTAACCATTGAACAATCAATACTTTATGAAAACTAAACAAAAATTTATAAGGCTAGCTGTTATAAATAAAACAATAACATTGATTAAATTCAGATTAAATGAAATTAAAATTAATTTTTTTTAATGATAGTAAAAACATTATCAAAATTAACCATCTCCAGCTTAGTGTTGATATAGCAGTTCAGATAGGGAAGCAGTTGATAGTGAGTAACAAGTGCTGGCTGAATGATATTTATATTCCATAACATAGAATAAAAATATAATGATAAAAAGAACATCTACATTAATCAATTTTTAAAAGAGAGTTCCATAAAACAGAACACAATATACAGGAAAATTTAAATATTTTAATATTTAAAAAAAATATATATATTACTGATTTTAAAAGGTAAAACGTAATGAAATAAACAGACAAGTCCAACAGCAATAGAGATTCTTATTTCAGGTTAACTACTTTTCATTTCTTTATGCCCCATAATATATCTAAATTCACTGATGGTACTACTTACATACACGAGGCAAATTGAATTACACTTTTCAATAATATACGCTCTTAATATCTGTACGATTCTCATAAACTTATCTATTTATTTTAAAAAGTTGTCAAAAGACCTTAGGTGTGTATAAGAATTGTCATCTGTAAAGGATCCATACAGGTAATAAGTGAATATAATTAAGTGAATTTTTTTTTATTATTTATAATTACCTTTTCAACCAATTCTTCAAATGCACACTGAACACCATCACAAGTTTTAGCGCTGGCTTCAATAAAAAGCATTGAATGTTTTCGTGCATATTTCATCCCTTCTTCTCTAGACACGGCCCTGTTATCCTAATCACAAATAAAAACTTGTAAATAACGTCATCTTTTATGATAACCTCAATTTAAGAAATTTAAAATTATACTACATGATTAAAGCAAAGATTTATCTAAAAAATACTCAATCAGAGGTTATAAGGAGCATAGTAATTATATAATGCATTGATTGAATATTGGCTGATTTATCTAAACATATATATCAACCATAATAAATGAAATAAGGGTCTAAGAAATGTGTCTGAGGAGAATAATCTTTATACGGAACATTGATTTCATAATGGATAAGTTGAATAAGGAGAAAAAAGTAGTATTATAAAAGTCTTAATGAGATAATGGAGCCTTTTAATGCATTGGCGTTTAGCAACTGGAATTTTTATGTAATGTATTTTTTGGGAACAGCTTATTGTTGATTTTCAAAACTTTTGAGAATTAAGAGTTCCAATTTATTTTTCTTCAATTATTAACAAAATAGCCTCATGCCCATATGATAAATTGGTTTAAGGGCATGAGTTACAGCAAATTTTTAAATATGCATTACGTTCATGTCTTAGTCACTGATGTTGTACAAGAAAAAAAAATTAAAATAATTTTATTCTCAAAAAACTTTTAAAAGTAAAATTTAAAATAAAATAGTAAACTTTAATTAACAAAGATTACGTTTGTAAATTACCATGATAATATATTATAATTAACAAATAAACTGTGTACAGTTAAACTTCTAGAGATATGGATTTAATATTTAACAAAAAAAAAAATATATATATATATAATTACACATTTTTACACTATTTGCAAGTTTCTAAGACAAAGTTTCTTTTTGAAAAAACTTATTAATTAAAAATAGAATTGAATATTTTTTATTTTTGTATCAATAATTTGTTAGAATAATATAAGCATATATATACACATACACATATCTGCCTTTCTTTACTGATTTGCTTTAGCGAAAAACAAATAAGCTTTTTGGCAAACATCATTTCTAACCCATAATTAAATTAACATGTTTTTAGTAGTTGGCTTAGGCTTAGTTTTTGAGCTGTAAAACATTAAGCCATACCAAAATACTTAAATAATACAAAATTTCAAAATACTAATTTCAAGAAGTTAGTAACAGAAACATTTAGTGGTTTTTATGATAATTTAGATATAAATAATGATGCCTATTAACCGATGCAGCCTTCAAATTTAACTGAGTTTAACAGAAATTTCTCTTTATGCACACTTTTTCATCAAATAACAAGGGCAAAACTAGTTATTTGACGACGACAAAAAAAAAAAAAAAAAAAAAAAACAGCATGTGAAAAGACACCTTTAGAATACCTTTCTCAATTAATTAATGAAATTTAAAATTAAAACAGATAATAAAACTATATTACCTTATCTATTTTATTGCCAACTAACATTTTGATAATGTTAGTACGTGTTGAGTATGTTTCTAGTTCATATAACCATTGGTCTAATTTTTGAAAGCTTTGCCGGTTAGAGACATCATAAACTGAAAAAAGAAGAAATCAGTTTTATATGTATTATGCATTAATTGTTTAAAATCGTAATTTTGAATATATTTTTATTACCTAAAATAGCTCCTTGCGCTCCACGATAATAACTTGGAGTTAATGTTCTAAATCTTTCAGAACCAGCAGTATCCTGGAGAGAGAAAAATATTTTTAAGATAAATATTATCAATAGAGAATTTAAACCAAGTATACCACACCAAGATTTTAACTATATTAAATGTAATAAACCAGCATATTTAAATTAATAACTATAACATCATGTCATAGTAATATAAATTAAATTCAACAATCACAAATTTGTTTTTATAATGTAAAAACAAAAATTAATGCTATATGGTATTTTTAGGATAAATTAATTTTACATATTATTTCTCATATTTATTTGAGTATTTCGAATTTGAGTATTTGTAGAGCACTAATCTATCTAGATATAATTTTTAGGATCATATCTTTTTCTTATCTATTCTTTTTATTTTAAAATCCTTAATCTTTCTTTCTGAAGAAAATTGCAATAACATATTCAAGCATTTTTCTGTAGACCATTCACAAAACCACTTATTAAATCAGCAGCTAGACATTTAAACTAGCCTATTGTTTATAAACTAAGCATAATTTATAAACTAAATTAAAGTAAAAAACATTAAAAAAAAATTTACAATAAGATTTGGTAAAGAATACAGTTTGCAATTTATAGAAATCTAGAGATATAAATCAAACATTGGAAATTTCTGGCAAACACTGAAGCATTTGTTTTGTAAATATTTCACTACAAAGTTATATACACATATCACTTATGGGCTGCAATAGCGGCACAACTAAAAAAAACATCTTTTGAGATAAGTGGGTTTAAAGTTTTTATTGCTAAGGAAAATGCATAAGAAATGCTTTAGTTTGCTTAAACGAATATTAACTTAAAGTTGAATTATGAGTTGTGCTAGTATTGCTGCTGAAAAGAATGTGTATTTTCATATTTACACCTGTTCTTAGTCCAAAATGCGTGTTTTTTGAATTGTGCGACTATTGCAGCCCATGAGCAATCTATAAAATTTAGCACAGTTGTTTATTTGTTTAACTTCTAAGAATTTTAGAATTTAATTAGAACAATAGGGCTTTACAAACTTTAGCATACAGAGAAACCAAGAAAATTATTAAAAGCTTTGCAAACAGATAAGCAAACAGATACTGATAAGCAAACAAGGCAGAAACTAATAATTCAATAATGAATGATAATAATTTTACACACAAATACAGTTACTTATATTCTTATAATTATACCAAAAGATAAAGCATGGAAAAACAATAATTGAATTAACTGTGTCTGCAATTAAAAAATAACCAGAGCCTTGCATATTTAATAAAGTGTAATTTGTAAAAACAAAAAAATACTTCAGAAAAAGAGTAAAAATAAATCCAGAGTATGGAACAATTATATCTAATAGCTTTGACTCAATAACTGGAAACTTGTTTTCTAAAAGACCTATCAACATACACATTATAGATGTTGGTTATAATTTTATTTAAACTTCTTTTATACTTTTATTAACAAAGAAATTACTAGATAGAAGATTAAAAAAAATAAAATTTTAGATTAATTACTATTTTTATCCTAAATATAAATCAGATTATCACAAAGAAACCTGCACATCTGTTGAATGAAGCATTAAATCTGAGATTCTTAAATTGCATAAGGATTGAAATACAAAACATCTTTAATTACAATATCTTTGATTAATAAGAATTAACAATACATAGAAATACATAATACAGACCCATATTGCTAACTTGGCTTTATTTCCATCAATAGATACAGTTTTAACTTTGAAATCCACTCCTATATAAAAATATTTAATTAGAGTTTATTAACAATATCGTGTGATAAATATAAATAAAAAAGCAAAAAAGGTATCAGACAATTCAATTTTTTTACTCTAGAAATACGTTAGATTTATGCGAATCAGTTAATAATATTGGATGTACAAGGTTCAAATTTAAAGTAGTAAACAAGGCCAAATTAATTAAGATAATTCGATTTTGTTACAGTTGAAATTTTATCTGAATGTGGATAAGAAAACAATTAATTACCAATAGTAGCAGCTAAACCAGGGTCAAAAACATCATCAGTAAATCGAAGAAGTAAACTAAAATATAAAAATATTTACATTAATAGACTGCATGAAACGGTCTGATACGGTTTGAAATAAATTAATAAAATTTATAAGAACCACCATGCATTTAAAAAATAATAAAAATCTACCATTAATAAATTATCACATTGAATTAAGAAGTAATTAACTTGAAATAATACCTAGACTTTCCTACATCACTTTCTCCAATAATTAAAATTTTTAAAGTAGTTAACACACTGTCATCATCCATCGTATATTTGAAACATTTAGTTATATAAAAAGAGTAATTGAGAAAAAGGGAAATACGCAATTAATTAAAAAAAAGGACAAAGAAATCCAAACTTCGTCTTTATATTCCGTTGTTTATCAATTTCAATAAGGATATGTCTATTGCAACATAGAAACAACGAAGCGTAAATTATTTTGACATTACATGTTTTTTAGTTAAAAGAAATTTCCAAAGATGTCACTTCATCTGTCAACACTTATAATTTTATTTTAGTAGCAAATATCCTAATAATGAAATGTAAATATCTGGAGAATAAATTTGTGAATATTTTATTTTATAAAAAAAGAGAAATAAATGCGTTTTATAAAAAATAATAAAAAAATAAAAAATATATATTCCATAAAAAATTTAGAACTGAACCGAGTTTTGAACTTGTTTATTTACATACAGCGGGAATTTTAAATTTTTGCTGTGCTTTGTAAATAAATTTTAGTTATTTGATTGACATGAACTCTAATTTTCAGAATTGTTTTTTATGTTGTTTAAAGTCTAATGTATGGACGCTTTTTGATTTGCTTCTTTTATTATTATCTTTTGGATCATTTCTTGTCGACATTGCAACTGGTAATTTATTCGTCTTTCAAAATAATTGAATTGATGCTACTATACACATTATTTAAAGATATTTTAATATTAGTTTGTTATCAATCAAAACGTTATTGCTTGCGGGGAAAATTAAATTGCCTAAGCATTTTTTTCTTCTTAAAGAGGGAGAAAAAAATAAATAAATACATTTTTAAATAAATTCTTATATAAATTTTTATGTTATTTTTATAAACGTTGTGGTTTATCTTTCATACGAAGTTTTAGCTTAGGGTAAATTACCTTTATAATAATATATTTAAAATTTATTTGGTTTGCATACTTATCTTAAATTTAAAAGCACTTTTTTCTGTCTCTATTATTCAACAAATTGAGTTTTTCCACTACATTTTTATTTGTTGTTATGCATAAATATAGCATTGAAATAGAGCATGTTTCTCATTTTTAGATGTTATTGTCGTATACCAGTATTATAAAAATGGACACACTTTTTGGATGCTGTTGACTGTTAGTTTTGTTTGTGTACCATCATTAATGGTTCAGACATTTAGTTACAGATGGTTTGTTGCTGATGAAAGAGTTTCAAAACTTATATGTTTTGTTCATATTTTTCAATTAGGATTATTTTACAGGTAACATTTTCAATATTATTAAATTAACAATATTTATTTACCAAGCGTTTATTAGTAAATTTTATAAATTGTATGCTATAATTTGATGGCATGCATTGATTGTAATGTTATCGAAAAAAAAAAAAAAAGATTTTAAATTAAATCTAGGAACTGTTTGTTAAGAAAAAATAAATTTGAAAACTTAAATTAAGAACTGACTTAAATTTGAAAACTTAAATGAAGAAAGGTTACATCAACGAACAAAGATTAAAAACGATTCGAATAAGTCAATTGAATCTAAATAATGAATAAAAACAAAGTATTCATTGTAATAAAATAAAATTAAATGTTCAATAAAATTTTCAGTCACAATAATTTAATTTCTTTTTCGGTATTTGTTTTCGAAATTTTTTAAAAATTTATTCATAAGTTTATTCAAAATTTATAATAAGTTGACACATATGTTTAAATCACTTAATGTACAGACAAAATTTAAATCAACGAGTTCATAAATATTTTTCAAATAATGAAAATAAATGTTTCCATTCAATATTTTTTTAGTAATAATAAAATATTGGCAAAAGATTAAAATAAATAAAATTGAAAACAATTTTGAAGGAATTTTTTAAATTTCGTGGTTTAATTTTTAGTATCCTTTAATTGTTTACTTAATTAAACTAGCTACCAATGGAAAATTTTCAAGGTTGAATATGCTGAAATTTTTAATTAACTATTTTATATAGTAATACTTATGAATAAATAATAATAAAAAAAACTAGGTTGAAGCTAGATGTTGATTTATGGTGAATATTTTTTTGTCATTGGATCATGTTTCTAATTTTTTAAATTGTTTTTTATTGTGTATGAATTTTTTAAAATTAGTCACCAAATTCTAAATAGTGAATTATTAGCAATTACTACATTTGATGTTAATTTTTTGTTATATTTTTATATTACATTTGTTCTTTTTTGTAAATGTTAGTATTTTTTGTTTGAATTACCTATTATCACTTTTATAAATGTTTTTTAAATATAGTTCTTGAAAGAATATATAATGTAAGTTGCTTTAAGAATACATTATGTATAAAATAAATCAAAGAAGATATTTAATGCAATTTTTATAAGTATATAAAAGTACAGTAAGTCTGTAAGTCTACTGCATCTAAAAGTTTTTAATAGATAATTAATACATTAGTAATCTAATATGTCAATGATCAGTGTTATGTTGAATGTATAATAAAACCTCAACATGCAGACACTCTTCAATAGAGGTCTCACAGTTTGGGCAAATTTTCAACAGATCCCAGGCACTGTTCTATGAATAAAGCATTATATCTCTTCCTAAGGCAGACACTCTCTTAGTTTGAGAGTAACTTGCATCATTGAAGCTCTTTTAAATTCCTCCATTTCATATTTTTATAAATAAATTTTTGTTTGTCATTTTATTAAAACATGAATTTTAAATCACTTTACATATCTGCATATATTTTTGGACTAAATGGTGGAGAAAGAGAGAGAAATCTTCTTGTCGTCCTTTTTATTTAATTGAAATTTTCCTGTAAGAAATTAAAAAAAACTGACCAATGCATAAAACAATCAATTTATGCATTGTAACAACTATTCAGATGCCTTACAGTAGATGGAACAGTATAGTGATGACAGATCCCTTACAATTAAGTATAAGTCTTTGTAACATTTATTGTACTTCAGAGATGTATTTCATATTACAAATAGAAGTCGGTATTATTCATCATTAACTCATTATTAATTATTATTCAAATTTAATTTGAAAGATGTGATTTATGAGCTTATGTCACTAGACTGACATCAAACTCTGATTAAATGGATGCAAGTATTCCACTAACTCCACTTTTCAACAAATCCACACTTTTCCAAATCTCTCCACTTTTACCTTTTTAAAATTTATTCAATTTTATGCAATTGGAATTAAAATTATTTCAACTAAATTGAAAAGGCTTCACTAAGATCCTTGGTGCTTCAATCATATAAAACAAACTTCTATTAGATCGTTCTCCCTGTTAGATCAATGTAAAACATATGTTAATTATGTATGCCGAACATTTAACATATTTTTTGAGCCATTTAGATTTTATTTACTTTAAGCAAATAATTATGTATGTCATTATATTTTTATTTATTTATTTAATTCTCATATATAATAGTTATGTTACCTCTACATATATATAATAATTATGTTAAAGTTAATTATGTTATATTTATATTAGATTTCCCAATTAGCAAGTCTTTCTTTTATGCAGACACCTCTTTTTTGTGGACAATTTTCACTGCAAAGAGTGTTCTATTTAAAAATGTTTTACTGCAATATGTTCACTACTTATTCAAGATTAGTTTCTATGTATCAAATAAGATTATGGATAATAATTAAAGGGATATTATTATTTGAATACTTATATGAAGTATTTATTGCCTATTTAATGTATACCAATATTTTTCTTAGATTTATTGAATTATTACAACTTGGATTTAAAATGAGGAAAAAACAATCTAAAATGGATTTCCAGAATTTTAATCAACAACAAAGTGATATGTGTATGCTGCGTTTGTTTGAATCCTTCACTGAATCTGCACCTCAGTTAGTTTTGCAGTTGTATATTATGGTTACTACTGATGACTGGAATCCTTGGACTGGTGTGTTACCATTCTTTAGATCCACATCCTTTATACATTTTGTTTTGCATTTAATTGTTTTAGTTACATGTTAATGTACTCGAGTACATATTATTTTTTAATATAGGTATTTCAGCTGCTGCATCAATTATGTCTTTAAGTTGGGGCATATCTGCATACAGTAAGGCAATGCGTAATGTTCGACCAGAGAAACAGAAGCTGTCCTGGTGGGGCTTATTATTTCAAGCATTATGGAGAATTGGAATGGTTTCTTCCAGAATTATTTCTTTAGTATTATTTGCTGTTTCATTTGGATACTGGATAATAACAGTTTTAAGTAATATTCACAGTTCTATGAAGTATGATTTAATTTTCTGCAATTTCATTAGAAACGTATAATTAGTTAAAAGTTTCTTAATCAGTATCACATTAGTGATAAAAAATAATACCTACTTCAGTTTCATTTTTGAAATAACAATATAACTTGATGCTAAGAAAGGAACTCTTTTTTTTTTTCTTGACTCTAAACATGAATAATTAATGTGATTTTTTTTCTTTAAATTTTTTTTTGAGAACTTAAAAGAAATGTTTTAAACAGACTTTTTGTACCACCATATGTATTAGTGTTGCAGCATTTTAGTGATGTGAATGAAACTTTTGTTTATTTTTTTAGGCTTGCATTGGTTTGTCATGACAATATGGATTTTTCTTCAAAATACAGATTTCTGTTCTAGCTGGTGGGAAGAACGTCTTTATAACTGTGTGATTGGAGTAGTTTATTGTTTCTGTTTCTTCAATTTAAAGGAAGGAAGGTCCCGTTATCGAATGCTATTTTTCTACTCCTTTACTATAACTCAAAACATTATCTTTTTGCTAGCTTTTTATAAAACAAATACCAACAACCATTATTTTACAAACTTCATCATCATTTTTGTACCATGTGGTATGTTTTTAGGTAAGTGAATTAATTCCAAAAAATTTGTGTTAGATATACCATTTTTTAATGTTAATTTTTCTACTAATCATTATGTTTTAGTGTTCTCTTAAAAGTGTGGTCTCAATGTATGCTTTTGCAATGTATGCCTAACTTTTTAATAAACAGATTAAGTTGAGAACAGACTCTGAGATACAATAGGCCAAACTTATTGTTCAACGTTTATTTTTAAAAAGATTATACGATTTACATGCCATATAATGGCATAAGTATGTAAATACAGAAATAGGCACAGACTTTAGATGAGCACTGATACATAAATGCATGTAATAACTATGTTTTATAAACGCATAGACTTTAATGGATTAATCTGAAGCATGCTACTTAAGGAGTTTATGGCAGGGTAATTGTTCTTTATGATTGAGTTCTTAATTAAATTTTGAAATTTTTTTACATCCTTTAAAATTAAACTAGGATAACGTAATTATTTTATATTATAAAGTTATATTAGCAAATATACAAGGCACATTTTGAAACTCATGTTCATTCTGTGGTGCTAGTAGTAATAGGTGGAATGCAACCATTGTTACATTAAGTGATTCAGAAAGCTGCTAGCTTTATGTTGCACTGCTACACATTTGCTGATTTTAACATCACAAAAATTTGCACTACCATTGAAAATCCTGAGATTAGTGAGGAGAAAAAGTTTCGCTCCTGCTGACATTTAAGGTTGAGGTACTTGTTGAACACAAGATTTTGATGCGTCAATTTAAATGAGTTGTGTTAAATCATCTCCCCTAGGGTGTTGACTTGGTTCTTTCTCTAAATTTGTTTACTGTAATGAAGAAGTGAATAGGAGCTTAACATTTGGGGATATTTCTGTATTATGATCTGTCGTGTCAACTACAATCGTCAAGGTGGAATTTATCTAAAATCCCGATTTTAAAAAAAAAATAAAAAAATTTAGAGATTTGTCCTTCAAGTTAGTCCCATTATTTGATGTTTTTTTTTTTTTTTTTTTTTTTTAAGTTTCTAGTGGGCTAATAACCAGAAGTTGCCAAGAATTGGCTATTATTCTGAATCAGATCACGATAGAGAAATCTTTTCCAGCACTAATCTGATTATGAAGCACTTTGAACTGTTTTAACAAGTACCACCATTTTTCTACTAATCATTATGTTTTAGTGTTCTCTTAAAAGTGTGGTCTCAATGTATGCTTTTGCAATGTATGCCTGACTTTTTAATAAACAGATTAAGTTGAGAACAGACTCTGAGATACAATAGGCCAAACTTATTGTTCAACGTTTATTTTTAAAAAGATTATACGATTTACATGCCATATAATGGCATAAGTATGTAAATACAGAAATAGGCACAGACTTTAGATGAGCACTGATACATAAATGCATGTAATAACTATGTTTTATAAACGCATAGACTTTAATGGATTAATCTGAAGCATGCTACTTAAGGAGTTTATGGCAGGGTAATTGTTCTTTATGATTGAGTTCTTAATTAAATTTTGAAATTTTTTTACATCCTTTAAAATTAAACTAGGATAACGTAATTATTTTATATTATAAAGTTATATTAGCAAATATACAAGGCACATTTTGAAACTCATGTTCATTCTGTGGTGCTAGTAGTAATAGGTGGAATGCAACCATTGTTACATTAAGTGATTCAGAAAGCTGCTAGCTTTATGTTGCACTGCTACACATTTGCTGATTTTAACATCACAAAAATTTGCACTACCATTGAAAATCCTGAGATTAGTGAGGAGAAAAAGTTTCGCTCCTGCTGACATTTAAGGTTGAGGTACTTGTTGAACACAAGATTTTGATGCGTCAATTTAAATGAGTTGTGTTAAATCATCTCCCCTAGGGTGTTGACTTGGTTCTTTCTCTAAATTTGTTTACTGTAATGAAGAAGTGAATAGGAGCTTAACATTTGGGGATATTTCTGTATTATGATCTGTCGTGTCAACTACAATCGTCAAGGTGGAATTTATCTAAAATCCCGATTTTAAAAAAAAAATAAAAAAATTTAGAGATTTGTCCTTCAAGTTAGTCCCATTATTTGATGTTTTTTTTTTTTTTTTTTTTAAGTTTCTAGTGGGCTAATAACCAGAAGTTGCCAAGAATTGGCTATTATTCTGAATCAGATCACGATAGAGAAATCTTTTCCAGCACTAATCTGATTATGAAGCACTTTGAACTGTTTTAACAAGTTGTCTGAAATCACAACTGAGATTTTTGAAAAATGGTTTTTGTAAATTGGTAAAACATAATAAGTACTCTTGGCTGTTCTTAGTGACTATGTTGCAAAATAGAAGAAGGTTTTATTCAGGTTATTTATAATAGCTTTTTATTTACAGTGAAACAAAGCTTAGCTTCCAAATTGCTGCTGGAATATTTTGAAATATCTCTATTTCAGTTATATATATGTTTAAATATTTTTAAAGATTGTAATTTATATGAAAATTATTATTTTTTTAAGGTTTGCTTAGCATGTTGCTATATTATCGTTTCTTCCATCCCAGTGGTCCAATCACTTTGTTTTCTCGCAATGTTCTGAAAGTTGTAAGTTATTTTTCTTATACTGCTTAACTAATAAAGGCTAAAACTTTTAGTTATCTATGTTTTTAAAAATAATCATATATATATATAAAGTTTTATTATACAAAGATTACTTAATCAACTGTATCATTATCATTGGGAAAATATATACATCAAGTTTTGATCCTTAGATAGCTTCTATACATTATTATAAAGAAATATGAGATTAAACTTTTTGGTTTTATAAGCACAATAAAAACACACACTTGATATCGCAAATATTAACTAAAGTATGTACCTTTTTTCCAAATGGATTAATTGTAAAATACATATGATTTCACTTTTTAATGATAATATTTAAAACCTTAATACTTTTCTCTTAAATTATGAAGTTTAGATTAAATGACTTATTGAAACATTAAATCCTGTTTCAAGAAGAATGAAATATGAAAAGTAAAAGATATTAAAAAAATCGATTTGTGAATGATGTTCTCAGAGCTTAAGCGTAGAGAAGGCTTGGAATAAGAAAACTTCATGGGGGCATAATATATAGATACAATTAATTTTAAGTGTTATGTTTGAAACACTATTTTTTCCTGCTAGAATTGCATTTTGTAGACTTTCTATGAGGGTCTGAGTGCAGGGGAGACATCCCTTCTGCAGAAGATCAAAATTGTGGTGGTATGTTTTCGGATCATGCTCGGGGATGTTTCCCAGACTGTGGCCAGCAGCCCATTATGTAGCTCTAGTAAGACGTAAATTACATGCAGATAGGTTAAAGTTTGAAAAAAAAAATGTTTTTTTTAAAAAGTTATTAGAGATAAAAAAAAATTATTATTTAATACAATATATTTTTTATATTAAATTAAATTATACACATGAATAGTAGTTTCTTTAAACATTTTCTGAAGGCTTAGAGCTTTATTATTTTTTTTTAATAGGAAGATGAAGAAAGTAATAAAAAGAATGTAACGTTTAACAACTGTACTCTTAAAACATCTCGTAAGTTAGCCTATGATGGGGAAGCAGTACAAGCTATATCACATATTTCTGCTGTAAGTGTCATGACAATCGAAGACAATTGGAAAACTTACTCAACATTAGCTATTCCTGATGAATATTACAGTTTATCCAAGACCTCTAATTTTCACAGATACCATTCCTTTAGTTGCAGCTGGGACTCATATTTCTATGTTTGTAAAATATGTTACGATCTTCACAGAAAAACATTAGCTTACCAATATAAAAACTCAATTCATAATTATATGTCCAATCCAGAATTTACCAGAATTTCTAATCCAGAATCACAAAAGCAATCTTTTTCAAATGTAAATCAATGTGATGAATTTGTTGATATGTATTGTTCAAATTTTACGTGCATGCGAAAATGCGCTTCTCTGCCTAATCTTGAAGTAAAGAAACGGAATTTAGATATTTTGTTAAGTGACATCTAGTTTGATCATTTTAACTTTTAAACTTAGTATTTTACAGTTATTTATATGACAGGTAAGCTATCTGAATCAATTTCGGGTTTTGCTTATTTGTAACAGATCAAAATATATTATTATGATGTTTTTAAATGTAATATAAATCATGTTCTCGGTCCCTTGAAAGGTAGTATCAAGTGGCAACAAATACTTTGAATCATTTTTCATTTGCATTTTAAGCCATTAATGACATATTGTGCATATCAGGTAAAAACGTAATGACCTGTAAGGGTGCAAAATAAAAATCCTAATAACTTTTGATAAAGTGTTCAGATTTTAAAATAATGCAACTGTAGTCATTCTAGAAGCTAATCTTTAATATGCTAATTAGTTTGCTCAGACGATATTTTAAAATCAAAATCATACTAAAAAATTATTTTTCTGAAAGAACATACCCTTTTCAGTGGAATTCTTAACTGTCACCATAAGACAGAGAGCAACAATCTAAAAATTAAGGTCCCAATAGTTAGTCAGGAGAACTGTCGAAAATTTGCACTCTTTTCCTGTTAACCCTTTGCACTCGAGAGGTGAGTCTCTCTCACCACATGATTTAATGCCGCAACTCGAGAGGTGACTCTCGCTCACCACTTTGTTTGGTGCGGAAATTCGATGCGTAGTGTAAACTATTTTTGTTTCTTCATTGAATTGGTATTGAAGCTACTGTCAAAAAGCCTAATGTTGTAATAAATTATATAAAACATATGGGCGCTGTCGATCGTGCAGAACAATTGGCCGCAACGTATTGTTTCTTAAGAAAATCTTTGAAATGGTGGCGTAACATGTTTTTTGGGGGAAAGCTGCATAGCGTTCTAACAGGAGTTAGAAAGGATTGCAAAATCTGCTCTTAAAGAAATAAGCCCGGCAAAAGACATCAAACGACATACTATTGTGAAACTTGTTCCGACAAGCCGGGCATGCATCTTGTTACATCAAATATCATACGAAGCAAAATTACAAAGACTTATATTTAAGAAATTATCTTCGTAAAGATACATTAAATATTAAAATATAAAACTTTTATGTGTTACTTTATGTTTGAAATCACTTAAAGTTAGAGGTAAGAAATTCACCAAAAGGGCTGCGAAACGCTTCCGAGTTGCTGGTATGTACTCGTGGAAACGGTCTCGAGTGCAGAGTTAATTTTTTACTCATTTTGCCATATCTCTAGAACTAATAAAGAAAATCAAAAACTTTTTTTGCTTACAATTGTAAAACTCATTCAGCAAAAGATAGTTCAATGCAAAAAATAATTTTCAATTTATTAATTATTTTTTAATTTAATTAAGGCTGAAACAATTTTAGATTGTAAGGCATTTGAATCTTTACATCATTTTAAATTATATAGTTCGCAATGGCAAAATCCAAAATTTGAACAGAATCCTTCAAAAAGTTCTTGAGAAATAAAATATTAAAAATATGACTTCTATTTAAGACTTGGTTTCATTTCCCAGGCATCAAAAAGTTGTTTAAATTCTATACATTAACCAAAGCACTGGAAATTCCAACATAACTTTTTATGTTTGCTTTTAGAATCCTTTTGCTTGCTTGTTTTAGAATGGTAGATATTTTTTAGCTATTACTTATAGTTTTCACTGCACTAGGCTCTTTCTTTTAGATTTTTATTAGTTGTGTCTTTCAGTTACAAAACTGATTATCTCCAACATATAAAATTTTCAGGGAAAGCTAATTTTATGCAACATTTTGCGAAAATGAAATAATAACCAAAACTTAAAGAGACTTTAAGACAATTTGTATTATAGTATTATATATGGAAGCAAGTAAACGTGGAGGGAACGGGCTATTAAATTTTTTTCTTTTGGATTTGGCCAGCATTGCTTCAAACAGGAACTTAAATTTGTGTAAAATAAACAAAAATGTTAAATTAGACTGAATTACATTGAAAAAAATTAAAAGAATTATAGATTAAGAGAATTATATTTGAAATTACTTTTATGAACTTAAAATATTTTCAATAGAAGAAATTGGAAATTTCTTTTACTAGGTCTTCAGAAAAGTAAGCAACAAAAAATAATTTTGAAAATTGCAGTATATTTTAAAACTTACTTTTAAGATCGCAAAATTCATAACATCACATATTTTGACACAAATTACAGAATTTTTATAACTTAAAAAGAAAATATGATCAATAATTATTGTTTATGATGTAGCATTACACGAGTCACTAAAATATAACTGGTGTTGAGTAAACAATATTATTATGAAGGGTTCAAATAACAACCGGCAATAACTGTTGTAAGTTGATAGAAGTAAACATGGAAAACAAAATACATAGTAGGGATTTCTGGCTTTTTTTCCTCTTTCCATGACGGACCCCCCCCCCCCCCCACAAAGCTTAATGCAAAACTTTTTGTTAACAGTCATAGACAAAGACACCATAACTAAAATCTGGATGAAAAGCGACATTATGCGAATATGGAAACGATTGGTTTTGCAGTAAAACTTGACTTTCAAATGTATACAAAATGTAGATTTGGTTGAATTTGTCATGTTGTATTCGGTTGATGGAAAAATTAACTTTTAAAACTAACAAAAATGCATTTCCAAAATTTGAGAAGATGATCAGTTTTGCAACTGAACAATACTATTTTAAATTATATTTTAACAGTAGCTTTATCAAATGTATATATATCAGATATTTTTTTATATACAAACTGTACATATAAAACATAATACTAAGTGTAAGCATTTATTTTAATATTCATGTATAGATAGAACTGCATTATTAATTAATTTGTGTTGTGATGCCAAAATATTGTATTGTGAGCACGAACAATTGGAAATAAATTTCTATATTTTCATAAACCTTTTCCTAATTCTTAGTTGTGTTATTGTTAGTTTATACTTAAGTTTAATTGAAATGCAAGATATATCTGTTCTATTTTTTGAAGATTTCATTTTTACACTGGTGGGGGACAATTTTTAGCAGAACAGTTCTTGAAATTTCTGAAAATTCATCAGAAAGTGTTGAATGAATGTTGTTTCTATTCCCTGGAATTTGGTGATCACTTACGGCAACTGAGGGTCCTCTGTGCTTTTTATAAATGCACATTTGTTGGTAAATTCATTGAATTTTATCCCATCTTTTGATTTAACTATTGCTTATTCCCTTTTCATCATAAATCTCAGTATTTGACGATTAATTTCTCTAACAGACCTATTAAAAATATAAAGTTACTTGAAGTTAAAATTTCAACAGGCTTCACTTATTTCATTTGAGAATCAAATTTGGCAGATTTTACATTTGTCTTATACATTTTCAGTGCTCATAACAAACTGAAAACACAAAAAAAAAAAATATTATTATGGTGTGAGTTTAAAGCTACACAGACAAAAAAAAAAGAAAGATTAATATGTAAGTTCAAAGTGGTATCAGTATCTCTGTGTAAGAAAGAAAAAACAAAAATTAATTTTTGTGGACAACTTTTATGAAAATAATGCAAACTAAGTAGGAAAAAAATTATAAAATTCATCAATAAATATTTATTTTTACAAAAAAATTTACAAAATATGATGTATGTGACATATTTACAAAGAAGCAATTGAATGAATAAATTAGACTTGAGGTATTTTTGATAAATACTGAGCAACAAGAAAACGCCCACCTTCTTTGGCTTTGTCAAGTGGTAGCAAATAAGCCTGAAATTGTTAATGAATGGTTATTACTAAGAAATGAAAAATAAAATCAATATTACACAATTTAATCATTCAAAATACTAAACGGTAATAAAAGTTTCTTACTGCCCTCCATTTTGTTTTCTACCATGAAATAAGTTTTTTTTAACCTTAAAATGTTAAGTGTAATGAAAAAATCTGAAATATCTAATAAATTTTTAAACTCTCAAGAGCAGATGTCTAACCCATACTAATGGGTAAACAACAACAGGGGTAAACAATAAGACAATTTAGCCACGAAAGTATTAGTAACTAAAAGACATTACTAGTCCATCTACACAGCTTTATTAATTTTTTTTATGTTAAAATTATGATATATTGTTTAATGTTAAAATTATGATATATGCTATTCTGTGACAAAAGCACATAACAAATTATATACAGTCAAACTTGGATAATTCGAACGTCTTTAATTCGAATTCGTGTATAATTCGAAGCTTTTCTCTTTCCCTAGACACATGTACATTCAGTTAATGCTAAAAAATCTTGGTTATTTCGAAATCCAACTTCTTTAATTCGAAGTTTTTGCCCTTTCAAAAATGGCAAAATCTAGTTTAAATGCAGTTATTTTTGAGAAGTATTCTGGTTATTTTCAGCTATTATGGAAATTTTTTTAGGGATGACAAGGGGGAGGTAGAATAGTCTTATCTGCTCAAACAGAACAGGAATAAAGAGGAATTGGACCTAGACCACCAGCACCTGTTCTTGGCTACAGATATCCCCCTACCCTTTCCTTGTAAGTGAGCCAATCCCAATTGAAATAAAATCTGTGAACAACGGGAAGGGTATTTCGAATCAGACTGGATTTTTTTTTCAAATGTACCCCTGTAAAGACTCTTGCTTTTAAAGGTGAAAAATGTAGTGGTGGGAAACACAGTAAAGACCGAATAACCTTACTTGTAGGAGCAAACATGGACGGCACTGAGAAATTACCATTACTGATGATTGGAAAATCAAGAAATCCAAGGTGTTTTAAAAATGTCAAATCAAAGCCTATAAAATACCATTCTAACACAAAAGCATGGATGACGGCGAATATTTTTTAAAGAATGGCTACTAGATCTCAATCGCACATACCAAAGAAAAAACAGAAAAATCAACCTGTTTATTGATAACTGCACTGCTCATAAATCGATACCCACTACGGAAAATATCACGGTTGTTTTTTCCCCGCCGAACATGACATCAGTGGTGCTACCAATGGATCAAGGCATCATTAAAAATCTGAAGCATTTCTACAGATGTCTAGTCGTTCAACACCTCCTTACTGAATCTCCTCGATGCTTCAAGGATGTGTTTAAATGCATGGTCCAAAGTCAGCCAAAAAACAATAGCAAATTGTTTTCGGAAGGCAGGATTCATCAGGAACACTGTCCCCAGCGATCTTTTCGATGAAGAAAATTTACCTCCCACAGTTGCATGGGAAGACAATATTCCGTTCGATGATTACGTCAGTATGGATGAAAACATAGACACTTGTGGAGAGTTATCCGATACAGATATTCTATCTGAAGTTCTAAACAATAAGAATATTACAACAGAAGACGAAGAAGATATTGAAGATGAGGTAGAACAGAGGTCAATTCCAACTTCAAGTGAGGCAGTCGTTCATTTAACAGAATATCGACGCTATGCAGAAGGACAATCTGACGTAAGTGAAGCCGTGTTTAGAGGTATAAATATATTCTTGAAGATTTTTTTAGAAAAAATCAAGTAAGCTCAAAGCAATCTGATATAGCTAAATATTTTAAAAAATTGTAGCGTTTTAATTTAAAATTAATAAACAATCTTTGTTTCGCAATTTTTAGTACCAGTGATTATTTTAAGACATAAAAATAAAATTTTTTGGATAATTCGAAGTTTTGAAGAGGACCCTTGCCCTTCGAATTATCCAAGTTCGACTGTATATATATATAAAGACAATGTATCATCCTATTATATTGATTATTGGTCTACAGCACCACTGATAATTATTTTATGGAAGCTAAAGTTAAATTTTAGTGGGCTTGGACCAAAGAATCACCATCAATTTTAAGTTGTGAAAAGCAGGCCGTCCGGAAATTTGTATATTTTACTATTTTTAAAATGACTGTGCTTTTTATACTTTCTAGTGAGATTACATTATTTGTTCACACAATTGTGTTATAATTGCTCGCATTGAATGTATGTGTGGTAGATTAATCAGTAAGAATGTAAGGGCATGAGCTGTCTTCATTTTCTCCCTTGTGATTTATTCATTTTGCGTTCGTTCAAGTGGTATTTTAAGTTAAAGCAAAATTAGATGGTTGGTCTCCATGAAAACAAGCATATTTTTTTATATTTTTGGATCTAGCATCTGTAAACGATTTCAGTAATTTTTCTTCAGTTATATGTATATACGCTACGACTTTGAAAATCCGGACACTTAAGTCCAGTTCCTCAGAAAAAATTTTCAAAAAAAACAAAACATAAATAAATAAAAAATTGCTTAAAATAAAAATTTAACTGTAAGAGTGTGAAACCACAACTCAACTCCAACAATGAAGCAGTAGATAAAGAGGTAGGGAATGAATGAAAGCTCATTGCTGATTAGGAAATTCCAGTCATTCTTATCAGCTCTGTATAGATAATAAAGAATACAGAGAAAAGAATATAGAGGTGGGTTTCCCCTCTATATTCTTCCATAGATAAAGCATGCAGAAGGAGGAATTCTTCTACCACCTTGTGAAGAAAGAAAACTTGTTCTTTCTTAACCTTGAAGCTTAGGAGGTGGGGACAAGTTCTTTCATCCCCCAACAAAAAGAGGATTAGTATCAGCTGGTACAGTCTAGTCTAGAAGCATCTGTTTCAGTTATAAGTTGAAATTCAGCTCTCATTTTAAGCCTATGTTTTTAGTTACTAATATGATGTTATCTAAATGATCGATTACGGGGGAAAATGACAAAAGTTTAATTTTTAATGTCTCTCATTTATTATTTAAAGTATATATATATATGTTAAGTTGTTAAAATTGACGTCAGAAGTCTACACACGCACGTTAATCGCGAAATCGGCCTGCCGAATTCGAAACTTCGATAGTTCTATCAATTTAAGTAAGGTATCTAAAATCCGGACCTTTCAAACCCCCCAGAAGTCTGGATTTTCGCGGTTGCACTGTATATACATATATTTTTCTTTTACTGTGTTATATGAAAGTTCAAACAGTTCCTTTAAACATTTAAATAACAATACAAATTTGGAGTTCTTGAAAGAAGTATTAAAATGTATGAACAATTTTGCACTACTGTTTAGGAAATAACAAAAATGAATATACAAATAGAAGCAAAAGTATTTACAAATCAATTATAGAAAATGAACTCCAGAACTATTTGTAGTATTTGTAGCTCAGAGTATGAAATCTTGTTAATACAACTTAATTGAAAGTTTTTTAAGCATGGATCTGTATTTAAGAAACAAAAGTAACACCGGTAGTGCAATTTATAGTTACAAAAACAGAAACTTAGAATATTTTCTATCAATGAGCTATTTCAAAAATAAAAAGAAAGTTCATTTATAAGCAAAATTAAGAAAGTTCATTTATAAGAAAGTTAATTTTAAGCAAAATTAAGTTAATCCGCAAAAGTTGATAAATTAAAAAAAATAAGAAAAGTAAATCACCTTTACTTAGTTAACATAATAAAAAAACTTTGTTTTTGTCTCTAATTAAGTAACACAGCTTAATTAATTAAAAAAATGGTGATTTCAAAATAAATTTTAAAAAAAACAACAACTATAAAATATTTCAAACCTATTATAGTAATACCAATTGTAACTATTTCTACGCATAAAATTTACAATCAAGTTTGCAAATTACATTATTATGAAGAAAAGGATCAGCTCCAGCTTCGACTAAGGCTTTTACAACATTGATGTGACCAAAGTAAGCAGCTGCATGTAGTGGACTTTCTCCATTCTAGAAATGTAAAATACATCTATATCCATTGGCTATATTCAGTTAGTCTCAAATTATTGAATAGTATAATATTAGATAGCTATCATTAACAAAGACTGAAAACTATTTCCTTATTAAAGGTTGACATTAAATGCAGTAAGAAAAAGCAATAAACTCATTAATAATAACAGATATTATTTATACCAGGTTTATAAAAAAAGAAGAAAAAAAATGCCTAAAGATAAATGTTATATATAACAATGAAATATTAAAATGTTCAGAACTCAATAAGTCACATTTGCTATACTTAAATCTTTTTCTATAAATCAATTCCCTTAAAACTTCTAAAATTATAACAATTTTATAATTCTCTAGTTCAGTGTTTCCCAAACTTATGACTGTTGTGTACCCTTTCTAAATTTTTCGAAACGCTGTGTACCACTCATAAAAAAATTAATGTATTTTTTACTGTAAAAAATTTGCACAAAAGTTAAAAATCACAACTGGCTGTTGATACCACTCATTATTAACTTTACTCTGCAAAAAAACAGCCAATAGAAAAATATGTAAACGTAAATTTTCATGGCTAGCTTTATTTTCAAATAAAATTCTTTGAAATTTTCGTTTGTTGCGAGATATTTTGCATAAGAACGCGTACCCCCGCTAAACTGTTCCCGTACCCCTGGGAGTACGCGTACCACACTTTGGGAAACACTGCTCTAGTTGCATTTTTTTGTTTTTGATCACTTTTATGTAAAAAAAAAAAAAAAAACACTCCTTAACAATGGAAATGTAAATAGTTTTGTTCTGTATTGGTACTAATAGAGCATTTAATATTCTGAAATGTGTCAGGTTCATATGTAAAAAATAATGATTGAAATTTAATATTCAGCTATAATTTAAAAAAAAAAAAAAAAATGGGATTGCTTGGGAATATTGTAGCGTTTCTATCATAAATAATGCAATAAAAACCCATAAAAAAATTATAATTATAATTTTTTTTTTTTGCATAATGTGTTAAAATTCTTTTAGTAAAAGTTGACATTTCATAGAAACTATGGGAAATTCATAACATTTGGAGTCTTAGTGATATTTAAGATGATGCACTTTTTGAACTATAGCTTAGTTTTCAGTTTTAAACTTTCATTTTTAATGAAATTAGGAAAAAGATATCGAGACAGTTTTGTTTGAAAAAAAAGGACTCTGTAGAAGTAGTCTTTAAGTTCTTAAAAATTTGGAAGTTAATTTTATATTTCTTACAGAAAAATATGAATTAAGTTTTTCTATACATGTAGCATATTATGTGATAACAGCCAAGAAAAAACATTAAAACATATTTTTGATGTTACCTGTAGAAGGCCATGGTTGGCTCCCTTCGATAACAATAATTTAACGACAGGTAGGAAACCTTTATGGGAAGCTTTGTACAAAGGGGTACAGCCATCCTATTTGATAAATAAAAAGAAATACTTGATTTATAATGCATAAGTAAAAGACGTAATTTAATATTATTTATCCTCATGTTATATTGTACATTGAACCTTTTTAGTAATGATCAAAAAAATAAATATTACTTTGATAATTTTCTTTATTGAAATTCCAGAAAAGCAACAGAATATTTTTTCTAATAAATATAATCCTGGTAGCAGAATTTGAGGAGCGAATCTGCAGCACTTTTTCATAAATTTAAATTTGACAGTGTCCTCAACACAGTCAGAGAGAGATTATTTTTGAAAAATTCAGCTTAATCTGATAAACATGTAGCAAAATTTTGCTACTTCAAGGTCTTTAAAAAATATACATAAAAACCTTTATTGTTTAAATTTAAGTAGAATTTTATACAATACATAAAATAGAATTAATTACAGTTAAGCATATAATCAAGTAATAATATTTTTTTAATTATTCATTGTTTTTGTGATGTTTTATTAGTTTAGAAGTTTTATTAAACAAGTTTAGAGTATTATCATTAGCTAGATGTTTTTAAAAACAGAGCGCTTGCAGCTTGCACAAAAAAACTTTTAACTACTTATTGTTTTTATTAATGCAACAAGTTCACAAAACAAAAATAGTTGTTACAATCCAATATCAGATTTTTTTAAACATTTATACAAAATGATATCAACTATAAAATTATATATATAATATATATAAATTACTAACATCTCTTGCAAGGTTGACATTTGCTCCAGCATTGATCAACTCTTGAACTACAGCTCTGTGACCCATTTGACATGCAATTAATAATGGTGTTGTTCCTTCCTAAAAATAAAAAACATTTTAAATCACAAAATTAACAAAAAATAGAAAAAAATTACCAATGTTTTTTTATAAATGTAGACATGCAAAAAACAAGTTCAGTTAGACTTAATGTATATAGGGCATCTGCATTTTTTTAAAAACATACTTTTTTTTTTTTCATTTTTAGAATTTTTTTGAACATTTATAAATTTTGTAAATATTTATACAAATTCATGACATGATATTTATAACATAATAAGTATTTTCTTTCATAATTTAAATTTAAACAAATAACATCATTGTTAAGGTTGCTCATTTCTTCTACACACTTATTGAATCAATGTAATTCTTAATAATAAATGAAATCAAAAGTTAATTTAGAATTAACACAGGGTTCCCACTCAATTTTTTAAAAAAAATTCAAGGACTTTTCAATTACTTTGAAGGACCTAAAATCAAATTTTTCAAGGACCTATTCCATACTATTGTTATATGCTAAAGTACATGTCAACCAGATTTTACAATTACGTAGAAGCAGAAATTGTATATTTTCAAATCACAATGCTTATTTGAAAACAATTTTTTTTTAATATTAAATTTATCAGCTAATACAAATGGTTGATAGTTACTTTGCTGTTTCAAATTACTTGAAAAAATTTCAATTGACAAAAAAAACAAACCAATTGACATAGGATAGTAGCCAACATTTGAAAACTAACACCAGTGAAACTTTTCATGAAAAATTTAATGAAGTGAATTAGAATTAATGAAACTGAATGAATGTATAATATGCATTAAACATGTTTAATGCATGAATGAATGTTTAATGCATATTATACATTCATTTAGTTTCTTTCAAACAAGGATAGTAAATAATTGGTAACGTTTGTGTAATTGCACGGTTATTAAAATATAAACACTTTTTTTAATTACGTTATATCAAATTTTCTATTTTGTTACTTCAGAATATTAGTAATGCATTTTGAACATAATAAAATCTACTACAGAACAATATTTTACAGATAACTAACAAAGGCTTACCAAGCTTTATTTTCTCTAAAATATATCCATAAAATGTGAAGCGTGATTTTTAAAATTTTGTGAATATCTGTAATTTTCACTAAGCGTAATTTTTAAATCGCATTTATACGAATCTAGATAAACTATATGTAAATCAAAATTATAAGAAAGGTGAAGTAAGCCTACAAGATTGTGTAAATCAAGTATCGCAATGTGTGATTTGCAAATTGAATTGCAGTGTATGTTTCTTCAATCGGAATAATATGAATAGCAAATGATACAAAATGCACGAACTAACAATACATAAACCACAATGTAAGATACATAAATCACTTTAATGTGAATTCTGTTGCGCGATTAGCTAATAGTTTTTATGTGAATAGTGATCATTACGATGCAAATTGCAGTTTGGGATTCGAAAGGTGCTTAATATAGCACAGCTATGTGTGATTCATAAATCATTTTGAAGAGAATTGTGGGTGGTAATTCTTAAATCTTTTGTGAATCGCAATGCGTGATTTGTAAACTACTAGAATGAGAATTGTGAGGCATAATTCAGATATTACTTAAATACATTATGTGATTCAGAAATAACTTTAATTGAAATCATGATGTGTGATTCATAAATCACTTAATGTGAATCATAATGTGTGATTTATAAAATACCTTAATATGAATTACGATGAGTAATTAGCAAGTCACTGTAAAGTAATATTTGATATGTGATTCATTAATCACTTTCAGTTAAACTGCAATACGTAGGACATTTCATATGAATTCCGATCCAAAAATCAAGAATCAGTTTAATGGGAATCACAATGTTTATTTATAATCAATGAAACCTGTAGAACTAAATTTTATTTATTAGCAGTAAAAGCTAAATGTAAAAAATGTAATTATAAATGATAAAAAATTAATTATTCTTCGCACATAAATTAAAAGAACAAATAGGATAACAATATAAACTTGTCATAATAATGGAGTTAACACATTGAACATATTTCTAAATCAATTAAACACTACATATCATTCAAAAACTATAACTATAAAGCCTAAAATTTGCTAGAAAGTTTAGCTTTCGCAACATTAGAGTCTGAAAAATCTAGGAGAGAAAAGTTTTGCATCTTCTTCAACGTTTTTTCACTTCAAGCATTAAAAATTGCATCAATCAGAATTTCTATAATTTTCCTTTGAATTTATTTATTTTTATTACTCTTTTGTAAGAAAAATTAGTAGTACTTTAATTCCTAAAAAATAAAGTACTTTTCAAGTACCCTATGGCAGAATTCAAGGCCTTGATTTTTTTCAAAGAAATTCAAGGACTGTAAAGGTTTTTCAAGTACCGTGGGAGCCCTGTAACATTAGCATTAAATCACAAATTCTTTTGTAGAGAAATTTACTTAAATTAATTCAAATGAAATCGACACTATAATTGGAATTTCTTTGCACTAGAACAAATTTTTAAGAAACTTCTTATATAGTATTTTATTGTTTACAGTACATTTAAACTATAAAAAGTCATCTTAACAAAACATATTATAAAAAAAATTAGAGATATGGGTTTTTAGGTGGTTATAAAAACTAATTTATTTCTACATTAAAGTAAACTTAAATAGAAAAATTAGTAACATTTTAGTTGATAGGCTAATCAGTAATGAATAGCTAACTGATAAATGATATGCTGAATCAAAAACAGTCAAGTAACAAAAGAATATGATCAATATTAAGTAATTTAAATGTAAAACTAACGTATGTAATTTATCAGTAGAAATACTGATATTGTGATTCAATAAAAAATACCAACAACGCCATTCAGAAAAAAAAAAATTTATATTCCTCAATTAAATTTGGAATAAATAAAATCTGAGTAAAGGACAACACTAGTCGAAAATGAAGAAATAACAGTACTTTTATTCTTATTTGAAAACATTGTAATTCATATAAGTTATATATTAAGATGATTTTCATCTATAATAGAAATTTGCACAAAATAGTGCATACTTTGACTAAATAAGATCTTCGAATTAACTAAATAGATTTTTAAAAAAAGTTTCAAACATGATTTATTTATAAGATTTGCACTGAAGTCAATGCATTTATAAATATATATTTGAAATAATATATTCAATGTGTAACTGCTACAACTAGTAAAGAAATTAATTAATATGACAACTTAATATTCTTCAAAAAATAATTAACTAATTCAAAATGGTTTTAAATTCACATTAAATGTTCAAAACATAGATTATAAATTTTGTACACTAAATTTAGAATATTGAAATTGATTTTACATAATTTTTTCGGTTTACATCTGCTCCTCGGGATATTAAATATGAAACTATGGGTAAGTGACCATATTCAGCAGCTATAAGTAAGGGCATAGGCTCAACCTACAAAGAAAGATACATTATTATTGAATAAAAGTAATATTGAATAAAACAAAATGTTTGAAAAGCAATATGTTCTAACGACATATTTTTTAATTAGTACATAGAGCATCAGTAAAAAATTCCTTACTCAGAGTAAGAAATTACACTCTTACTTTAATTTGTAGCTTAAAATTTAGCATTTTTTAAGAAAAGTACAACATAAGTGTTATATTAAAATATGCATAGCATATTTCTTAACATTTAAAAACTAAATTATTATCTTATTTAATCCTTTTCTCAGTAAACAAAAATCATTAATATAATCGGTAATCTTTTAATACCACAACCTTGAATTGAGTGCAGAATAATATCTATTTTTAGAGATTTCAGCAACCTTCTACAACTGCCTAACACATTAGCATAGAATTCGAAAACAGTTACATGGTTGCTATTGTTTTGGTTTCATTAAAATTCACTATTATTCAGTTCTTTGGTAAACTGTGAGGGAGGATTAAAAACACCAATCAACTATTTATTATTTTTTTTTTGTATACAAAAGTAAATGTTAATTGTGTAGTCTTTGCAAAAAAAGCACGATCTGATGCTCGGTGCATTCCTATTGAGTTAACACATGAACGCTGTTCTACTGGTGTATTGCTTTTGACTGCTTTGTTTAATTGATGAGATATTAAAATCTGAAAGGACAGTGGGAAAAAGTCTAATATGACGATTCTAATTCACTTGTTCTTCATTTCTCTTTTATTTCAATCTTCTTTCACTAGAATAAACTTTAACTGCTATGACAATCTCCTAATGGGTGAATAGCATAGGAATACAAATAAGAAAGAATATAATTTGAAATTTCCCCTCACAATATAATACCATTAGGGATGAATTATCAATGTAATATCTTACTGAAAAATAACTATTTAACAGGTTTATTTAAAATCATTAAAAGCGAGTAATTGATTTATAGTTAACTTAATTAATCTGTTATTGAAATATTTATTAAATTCTCAAAAATTAGTACTATTACACTTAAAAATATATATTCATTTTAACATTTTTAATTTTCTAATACTGATTTTAATAACAAATTATGTAAATAAATAGATTTTGATCAAACTCAGATGCACGATAATAATGCATGTTCACAAAACAGGGTTGTAGTGAGATTATTTATTACAAAAGATACATATTATTTTTTGCTTCTGTGAGGAAATCTTTACTGGTCAAATAAGGTATTTTTATGAGCACTAAGTGCTTGAGTATGTGTTAAAACATTTTGTTTCAACATCATTTGTGATGAATTCAAGTGAACAATTTCACTGATAAATAATTTTCATACTAAAGGCAGAACTCTACGAACAATACCTATTTGTACAAAAAATCAACAATCTAATGAATGATAAATCTACCAGCCGAACTGAACTGTTCGAAGAACTACATACAATCAGAAGGGAGAATCATTTGTTATTCCGAACACCCTTTCCGAACCGCAAGAGGTGAGACAGAATGGATCCTGGTAGTTAAGCTACATTATTGGAATGAACTTTTCCTTCTTCTAAGGTGGCAACAGGCCTTTACCTAAGCCATAGCTTGAATCTGGCGGGCAGTTTGTGGTGAGGAAGCTCTCAAGTAAGGGGCTTAGGCCCCTAAGCTTTCTATGATTTTGAGAGTGGTGCAGAGATTTTTTTGATTGATTGTATGCACGTTAAAAGCCAAGATGATTTTTTTTTTTTTTTATCTTTGTTAATCAGAGATAATAATTTCTCTTCTGCTTTAACAAGCAGTTTAAGTATACATATCACTTGAGATATGTTGAAAGCTTTTAATCTTTTTTCGTGAAAGTGTAATTGTTAAATTTTTTGTGCCTTCACTTGAATATTTTACCATGTGAAACTTTATAGTCTGGAATAAATTGTTGTAAGTATTACTTCCATGTTTTGTTTCCTTTTAGAATTCAATGTTTATTTTTCAACCGAAATACATGAGTCAAAATTATTAAATTGTACTAGAGAATGATATGAATATATTTGTACAGCACACGTTACCATTTTCCTATAAGTTCTTAAATTTGATCCAATTACTATGCTCATAGTTTTACTCTAATGCAGTAATTAATTTATTATACCTTTGCATGTGCCGTAACATAGATTTAAATTGAATATTTATTTTAAACATCATGTGCTATCGATCACAGCCATTTCTGAGCTTAAGGCGCAATGAATTAATCTTGTAAAATGCCTTTAATGGATAAATCTAAATTTAAGAATATCATTTTAATGTTTTCCTTAAGCTTAACCAACACAGACGCTAATAGTATGGTAAGCCATTCAGTGATGAAAATACATCAGAAGTTCTACCACTCAAATTCTCTAACACAGTTACAAATGATGAATAATGCACACATGATAAATGAATATTACATTATATACACAATATAATTATGATAAATAAAAATATAATTATGAAAATAGACTTTTATGTGTAATTTTTTATGTAGTAAAAAATCTTATCTTACAAGCATTTTCTCTTCAAAAGTAGAATCGTGTGCAAAAAGTTCTTGAACTATATCCAAGTGATTACACTGACATGCCATTAGAAAGGGAGTGGCACCATCCTAAAAAGGAAAATAAAACCTTTAAGTGTTAATCTTTTTTAAAAATGAATGATTCTATGAAATTTTTTTATCTTAGCTTATGTTTGAATTTGTAAGTGTTTAAAACAAGGCAATCTCAACTCTTGGACAAGGTGAAAATGCTAAAAATCTCATGTCAAGATCAAAATATTTAAAAAAAAAAATTAGTGCATAAAAGTTATTATAAATTTAAAAGATTTAAATAAGATATTTTAATGCAATGTTGTATATTAAGTAATTCATTTAAATAATGCACAAAAGAACATAAAATTGAGCAAGATATAAAATTTGGGTAACAAAACGTAGAGTTAAATTTTGCTTATCAGATTATTGTGGAGTTTTTGTAAATAAAGCTGGAAAATATTTTATTAAGTAAAACTCATCATAAGAGGGAGGGGGTTCCACACTAATCTGCTGCTGTCATATAATTTATTTGGGTACCATTAAAATCAACAAAATTTGAAAGTCCTTGTTCAATAAAAAGTAGAATAGTATCAAACTTTTTATGTTTCTAAGTTGATTTACAAATGTTTTGCTTAGATTGAAATGTCTTAAAATTTAAAATAGTGTTTAACAGTATTAAAAAATTTGCTTAATAACATTTTCAAATCATCATAAAACTAAATAAAAATGTAAATTTCATATGTATTTAATCCATAAAAAACACATGAAATAATTTTATGTGTATACTTTGTATCGGTCAGGTGAAATTCCAGGAGTATGAAATACATATTAAAGTTGCTTTAATTACACTTCTTAGGAAAATATTACATAAACTAAAACATTAAAAAAAAAAAAAAAAAAAAAATCAAAATCTAAAACTTAACATTGAACATTATGTGGCAGGCAAGTTTCTTTTATTCCCTTTATAGCTATGGTACCATTAGATTATATAGAGGGGCACCTATCTGTGAAATACGAAAATAGCCACGGGAAAATAATTTCAAAAAATATGCTTAAAGAATTCTTAAGAAATTCTTGATACTTTTAATTAATTGTTTATTTTTCAGAACATTCTTCACAATTGAGTAAATAAAATTAAACAAAAACATAAATTCTATAATGAAACATTCAACAAATTATTTTACAATTAAAAAAAATTAGGGAAACAATAAAATATAATTAGGTTCATTGACATTAATGTAGGATTAAGAAACAATTTATAAACAAAGAAATTAATATCTCTGTTTCATATGTAAATGATTCAGTATATCAAAAGCAGAGCAATATTTCTGTTTTGTAAGTAAATGTTTTAGTACAATATTTAGCTGATATGAAACAATTTTTTAAAAGTAAATAAAATTACTCACTACTGCTGCTACTTGAATGTTAACATTATGGTCAAGTAAAAGTCTTACAATTGGAAGATATCCCCCTTGAGCAGCAAAATAAAGGCTATTTGTTCCAGTCTAAAAAAATAAATAAATCAAATTAGAAAAATTGTTTATAAAAGAAAAGAAAATTACTAGAGAGCAAATTTAAAAATTAAAGTGATTAAATTAGTTTTTACATGATTGTCTTGCACTGATTCTAACGGTAGGTCATGAAGCTTACATTGTTCAAATATATTTTACATAATAATCATATCACAATCATTTCAATAAGTTTTCTTCTCTTAATTTAACTATCAAAATATTTTAATTATAAAGTAAAGGTTTACAGCTACTGAGAAACAAATTTAAGAAAAAGATCAAAAATGTTTTTGAAAACAGATAATTTTAATTTTCCTTTTGATAATTTCCTTTATATTACAAATGAAGAGCTTGGGATAGTGATCAGCTTCATTCCTTTGTTCTGTTCCTTATTTTCTGTTCTTTAACTACTATCAACAGCTCAATAGTCAGGGGCATCTAAGTTCCTACATAGAAATTATGGTGTTTTTGATCGAAAACACTATTCTTGACAATTTGAAAATATGGTGTATCATTATTTTGCTAAAAACCTTTCCAGTAAAATGTACCCAAATATTAACTGGTATACATCTGCTATCACAAAAACTCCTTCTGTTTAAAAGTGTGATTCTAAGTAAATAAGAGCTAACTAATTTTAACAAAGAATAGAGGTAATGAATAATTTTAAAGTTGTAAATTCAAAATTATTTTAAAGTTGTAAATTCATACACAGCTTTGAGGCATTAATCACAGTTTGTTTTCCCATTACTTTCAGGACTCATATAATAAGAATTTATATGATAACTTATTTTATTTCCTCAATTACATCAAAATTAAAAGGCTAAACTCACCCTTATTTTATGTGACTTATATTCATAATCATTTGTCAGGTAGTTAGCAAGAAAATAATATAGTTTTTTGACCAAAATAAATAAATAAAGATCATAAAAAGACAATTAGGTACTCAAAAGAAATTACTTGTCTGGAAGCTTGAGGATCAGCATTATGTTGTAATAAGAGTTTGACACATTCATAGTTATTATGGCGAGCTGCTAATATTAAAGCTGTAGTACCTTCCTAAAATATCAAAAAATTTAGAGACCAGAATATGATTAAAAATATACCAAAATATATGAGACTCCCCCCTAAAATAAATAATAGTTTTACTAAAAAAAACTTTACTTCATCGAAAGACACTTTAGTAAAGAAAGTAGCTAAAAATTATTTAAAATAGAATGGGATAGTTTAATTTTTAGTTGCAACCCCTAAAAATAAATTATCAATACAACATAAAATCAATAAAATGTCTTAGCTCTGGTAGCTCATTTTTCGCAAGCCACAGTATAAGGTACAAATAAGCAATAAGTTTAGACTAGCTTTTGGCGGTCTGAGATGATAACTTTACTTATGATTTTTGTTATTGTGGATTTACAAGGACACTTTCAGTCCAAAACAAACAAAGTTTGCTTGATAAACAGAGAGGAAGAAAATATTTTTTAATCATTTACAATTCTATAAAATTTTCTAATCAATAATTGTAAGGAGTTTAAAGATGACTTGTAATAAAATATTCAATTTCGAAAAAAAGGTTAATAATTAATTTAATTTTCATTATTTCAATATTTAGCTTGCAATTGAGACTATGTTTAATTTCTAAATCTATTTACTATTTGATTTAAATTTCATACAAGAATTAAAATAAATAAATCAAACGTAGAATAAATTAAAATTTATTTCAAAGAAATTAAATCTATTAAGGCTTTGAGCCACTGTCACTGTGAAAGACCAAAGTTCTATTATCGGTGGCAGCTTAAAGCTCGCCCAGATTCAGATCGATAGGCACGAGTTTTTCTGAGAAGTAATGGCAAAGTGTTGACCACATTAGGGGCCGTTCAAAAAGTACGTACATCCTGAAGGGGGGAGGGGATTTGCTATTACATAGTACGATGGAGAGGGGGGGAGGTATTATAAAAAGTACGTACATTATTTAAGCATATACCAATGTTGAAGGACTTGATATTAATAAACCACGAGGAACTTTTCCATCATTATTTTTATCTGAAACGTTGGAGCCAATTGTAAAAGTTGCTGTTAATCAAAGAATAGGTTTGAACTCCATGACAGAAATACCATACGATGCAGCATGCCCATCGGTAGAAGGTGATATTAAACAAAAAATTTGTCCTACTTATGGTACATATTTTGCATCTTTAACTTGTTTGAAAAATCACAAGAAAATATGCAAATCTTCTTTGGAAATCAACAAAGTAAGACCAGTTTGTGTAGCAGCTCGTCAACAGAAAGAACTTTTGGTTATCCTCCGAAACCAGGAAAACGAAGATGATGCAGAGTGGATCGAAGATGATCTCGTTGATGAAGATATCAAAATTTTTCATTAGTTGCAGACAAGAGTAACGCTGAATTGGTGTCTCTCAAGAAGAATTAGAAATGTCCTTAGGAAAATACTGTAGATTAATTGCATTGATTTTAGGAAATTATTATGTTTATCAGATAAGATTGTTTTATTTATTGATTCAAAGATAAAGTTGGGTGTTATTGTTTAAATAATTTAAATGAATAAATTATTTTAAATAAATATTTAATTTTATTTAAAATATAATTATTTTAATTTTTATGAAAAAGGGGGGTAGACTAATAAAATATACATACTCTAAGGGAGTAAGACCTTATGTACGGTAATGTAGGAAGGGGGGAGGGGGAGGGGTTTAAAATGTCTCCATTTTTTGTGTACGTACTTTGTAAACAGCCCCTTGCTGCATTCATGCCTTTGATCTCAAAATAATAGATGTTTTACTTCCACACTCCTTCCTTTCAGATTTAAACTCGCTATTTGTGACTTCTTTACTTTAAATTCTATAATTCGAAGTTTTGGCAGGTCATACATAATTAATCAACTTGACAGTTAAAAAATTTTTAAGACCAGAAGCTCAGCAGGCAACAACTGAACAAAACCATTTTTCTCAAAGTATTTTAATTTGTTTAAAAATAGGTTAAAAAGGAAAATGCATTAAATATATATTTAAAAAATATTATATATATATACACACGAGGTTAATTGGAAATGTAATTAAACTAAAACAAAATTTAATTAACAAAAACTAAGGGACCTGTCTTATATCTAGCAGACACTTTCAGTAGCACTCAGGAAATGTGATAAGTTTATTTATGTAATGCCAGGAAGCGAGATAATAAAAATTTATTCAAAGAAGAATAACTTATCACATATCAAATGTATGTGATAAGTTATTCATCACACCCCTAACTGAAAATAGTAGGATGTAGGGAAGTTTCTCAAATGTGTTCTCTCTCTGTTAATGCAAACTAAAACATTTTAGTTACTATATTTGAAATTTTTATTTTTCTAATTCATTCCCTTCTATGATAATTTTTTGTTTCTCACACACTTCCCAGATGAAGTATAATACTCGGTGATTAATTTGCACAAAAGTAATTTGTATTCAAATCATGAAGTTCCTTTCTTTTTAAAAGAAACAGGTAAGAAATTTGGTATTATAGTGTTAATATCGAAAATTTTTTCCTGCGATCTTTATTGCGAAATTTCTTTTCTTGTAAATAAAATTTTGCACAGCTTTTAAATATCTAAAATATATATGTACTAAATATAATTATCTCGTCTTTTTCTAAATTTATAGATTCTCAGATGCACTGATAAAAAGAAGCGCAGCTTATTTTAAAATAAATAGTGCTTTCTCTGAATAAATTTTTATCATCTCGCTTCCTGGCATTACATAAATTACAACACGATCTGTTTGTAAACAAATTACATAACACTTATTGTTTTAGAATAACAGATACCTCATCTTTAACATCAACACTTATTCCTGCTTCTAATGCACGTTTTAGAAGATGAATGTTACCGGTCAAAGCTGCTCTATGTAACATTTGAGGTGATGGTGGATCATTTTCATCGTCATTAAAAAATGTGTACGATATACCGGCCAGGCCTTGAAATGACATGTCATTAAACAGCACTTTAGTAGTAGAATCTCTGCAAGATTCCATTCGAAACAAAATAGATATCAATTCAGTGTACTGGACATTTGGAATATCAAGGTATGAAAACATTTTTGGTACTGAGAACAAACAGATTCGTCAACACATAAGAGCTGTCGTTCACTGAATGGAAAAAAGATTCGAACTATAGATGATACCGTAATCATTTCAAGGCTATTTAATCCAGAGAGATGGAGAAAGAGTGAAACAACTGAATCGGAAAGCGACAGGGAAAAAAAAAGTAAAAACTTAGTTTTCAAGGGGATTTGACATCACGGATTTTATTTTGTTTACAGATTTACACGAGCTTATGCTGTCAACGCAAGCTGTTTACCTTGAAATAACGATTAAGATTAATTTTGCTATATATATCGATTCAGAATGATATTACTATCGCCGCGTAGATGCGGTAATTTATTGTAATGCACTTGTGGCTTTCGAATACGCCATCTGAGGATGGTACCGGTTCCATGTCTAAAATCTCTCCCTTCCCTCATCTTTATTTCTCAGTTGTATAAGAATATAATACCACGCTTTCTCCTAACACTTTAATTTTAGGATTACTTGAAATATCTTTAGGAGCTTTTCTTTCAATTATCAAAATATTACATTCGTGGAATAAAAAAAATGGCCACCTTATTTTTAAGTCACTTTATTCCTGATGGTGGTTTACTCTACTATCAGTACATGGTATCACAAGAAAAGGCGTTTATAACTTCCTCTGGATTATAGAAATGTATTGAATTACACTAATCTGAACTGAGAAGTTTATTTAATAAATTTTTATTTAAAGTTTTAAAATAATTTCTTACATATGTTTTAAGTTAAGAACATTCTATAAAGAAAAAAAAAAATTGATTAAAAAAAGTTAATACAGTTGAGAATGAAGGTAATATTAACATAATCCCCTTGATCGTTGTGGGACTAGCTGTTCCCAAATGATGTTCCACGGAACCCCAGAGTTCCATGGAAGATTTCAAGGATTTCTCAGGGATTCCAAGAGTTAGGAAAATTGTTTCCATCAGTTATGATTTTTGAAACCTGTATTTAAATTTATAACTAGTATTTTTTTAATATTTCTACTATTTTTATGAAAATATTTAATTGAAATGCTTGCGAAGAAAAAATTTCAAAACAATGTTTTTCTGATAACAATGTAATGAAGTATTTCTAAATGAACTTCAGTAAATTTTTTATCTTTATTTTTGGTTTAGGGAGTTCAACTGAAATATTAATTTTAGGAATTAAAATTATTAATTCATAATAAAACTTAAGATCCTTTTGCTTATCAGTACAAGTCAGTTTCAAAAACGAAACTGATCATATTTTTCACTTTTCCAGTAAAAAAAAAAAAAAAAAAAAAAAAAGATACAAATTTAATCACGTAACAAAACTAATCATTCAGTATATATTCCAATAGTTATTTATATTTTATTTTATAACCGTCGTTATATCCGGCCATTTTTCTCTTCTAAGATTAAATTGTTAATTTTTCTATATACACCTGAACGTTACCATAATTGCAAAGTAAATAATGCGTGGAATGACATTATAAAACTATTGTTCCATGTTTTACTGCTTCACAACAATACAGGAAATTAAGTAAAATTAGATTACCGAATTATTCTTGTCCAAATCTTCCCCTTGCGTACTCCAAAAATAAAATGCAACGCAAGATAAAATAAGAAAATACAAAATCTAATATTATATAGCATCAAAACCAAAGCAAAATAATGTTATGGCAAACGCTGGATAATATTAGTTAGTATAGAATCTAATGTTATATAATGCAGAGAAAACAAGAACTTTTCGTATCATTGTTACATTAGAAAGTTGTGCTAGATTATGCTAGAAAACGTTAGAATTTACTGGTTTTCTGATCTTATCTAATATTAGGTGCTACTTGGGTTCTTTTATGATTTTTTAAAATTATTTTCCTATGATTTTTACAATATTTCTTAAGAACATTAAACATATCTTAGTAATAAAGCTATTATTATTAATACTATTTTCTGAAGATTTAAATTCTTTTTTTGGAAATAAAAAATAAATAAATATGTACGATAAAAATTAACATATCGTATAGTAAGGCTTATAAAATATTTTAAAGAAAAAAAAAGGACATTTGTAGGTTAAGCGATATATACTAACTAATGTTTTCTAAAACTTGATAAAACTTGGAAATTTTTTTTTATATCTCTTTTACTTTGCAATGTTAAGTTCGGAATATCATAAAAAATATTTCTACACAGCTCTCCTTTATTATGGTAAGTGAAAATTTATTCGAAATGCTAATTAAATTTTAAAATAACTTTTTCTTTATTTGTTGCTTAAATCTACAACTTTGGGTGAAGTGACAAGCAGGAAACCTTGTTTTCATCGAATATATTCACAAGATTTTGAAAATATCTGAAAAAATATTTTTCATTATCTAATTTCTATAAAATTAGTTTTGGTAAGTCCTTAAATCCTTATGACAATTATGAAAATTTTATTGTCATTATCTAATATAAAATATTAAAAAAAAGAAATTTGGTTCGAAATTGTGATTTTTATTTCATTTTTGTTTCTTTTACCAGACAGCATTTGGTTGTTCAAACATGTCTAATATAATGTCTTTCTTTCACCTCAGTCGAAACTGGTGCCTTTTCACTTTCATCACCTGTACCTGTATCACTCCCATCACAGGCATCCTCTTTGGCTACATATGGTGAAAAAAATTTGTTGTTGTAGCAGGAATTATAGTTGAAGGAGAAATATTATTCTAGCCCGGATTTATATAAAAAGGCAGAATAGTAAATTTATGGAGAAAATATTATTCGCTATAGTTCAGGATGATTTTCTTTTATAACCGTTGTTGAACGGCCGACCCAATTTTTGGAATTACGACTACTAACGTTCAACTCCGTAGTCTTGTAATTTTGAAACCCAACCCAGAAGAAAAGGGAGCTCATGGATCAAGTATTAAGAGAATTTTTTTTGATGGAACTAACCCGCATTTGCATTACATGGGGAGGAAAATCACGAAAACCTCCCACGGTTAGCCTGACGGACTTTAACCCATGATCAGTCTACCACTGAGGATATTTTACGTCAGCACTGTGGTCGGTGAAAGCCGGATGCGGAATCCGTAAGGACCAGCCATCGCTGGGATTTTAACCCAGTTCACCTAATTGGAAGGCGAGCGCTCTATCCCTGAGCCATCACGGCTCAAGTCTCAGAATATATATATATATATATATATATATATATATATATATATATATATATATATATATATATATATATATATATATATATATATATATATATATATATATTATATATATATATATATATATATATATATATATATATATATATAATATATATATATATATATATATATATATATATCTATATATATATATCTATCTATATATATATATATATATATATATATATATATATATATCTCAAGTCTCAGGAGGGATATAATATATATAAATTCAGGATTCTATATTTAAATATGTTAGTACATTACATCGGTAATCAAAAGATCAAATTATCTTGTCAATAATTATACTGTAAATATTTAACATGCATGAGATTTGACAAGGGAAAAAAAAAGCAGATAGCAATAGAAACAGAATTAAAGAACATTTTTGTCGATTAACACAGAGTAATGATCTCAGATATGGCAGCTGTTTCATAATCTGAAGCTGTATTTGGGATAAGCAAAACAATTCTCGAGTTGTCGTCTTTATTTTAGGTATCGCTACTTGTGCGGCACAAAGTCCCATCTTTGGCTTAAAGTCAACCCATTTTTAGACATCAGATGGTTTATCAAGCTGCTCATAAGAAAATATCTTACTTTGGTATTTTTAGGTATTATACAGATTAGGTTGGTTTAAATTTGGATTTAGGTTTGGATTTAGGAATGAATCGAAACCATAAAGTGGTAATACATTTTTTTTTTAAATGTTCTTTTTTTATTTTATAAATAGTAAACACTAGTAGAAAAAGAATGTTAAGCCTTGAATTAAATCGTTATAGGCTTGTTTTTTTATCTGTTGCAATTCATTAGTGATACTCACTGTTAATATAATTTAACAAAAAAATTCCAATATATATATATATATATATATATATATATATATATATATATATATATATATATATATATATATATATATATATATATATATATATATATATATATATATATATACTCAAGAGCCGAAACATTATGACCATCCCTACATTTTGCAATGAACTCTTCTGGATGACGTAGAAGGCACGTGATTAGGTGGAAGTGGTATTTAACTGTTGCTGGAGAGCTTGAAGAATCATATTGACTCAGGGGACTTCCCCCGTATATCTTCCCCCCTCCCTAGCATAAAGCCAATAGTCACAGTCGCCTAAGGGCTAACCTTATCAGTTGAAGAAGTGAGATACCCGCTTCGCGGGCAGGTACATCGCATAACTTTATATCAAGTCAAGTCAAGTTGAAGAATCATTCTTTCACTTATTTCTGTGTGTGATGGGAAAGGCTGCGGATCTAAGCGACTTTGATAGAGGGCAGATTGTAATGGCTCGAAGGCTCGGAACAAGTATTTCCGAAACTGCATGATTCGTGGGTTGTTCGCGATCTACAGATGTTAGTACTCATGCAAAGTGGATGAATGACGGTGAAACCAGCATTACACGCAATGGTGTTGGACGTCCACGCGCTATCAAAGAAAAAGGCGCCGGAGAGTGTCTCGATTGGTGAAGCAATACCGGAGTCAGACAGTGGCTCAGCTGACAGCCCAATACAATGCAGGGTCAAGTAGAATAGTATCAGAGCACACTGTTCAGCGGCCAGTGTTGGATCTGGGGCTACGTAGCAAACGTCCCACTCATGTGCCTTTGCTGACCAAACGTCATCGCCAACTGCGCCTGCGCTGGGCACGGGAACATCGCGACTGGTCCATGAATCAGTGGGAGAGAGTTGCTTAGTCAGATGAATCACGGTTTGTCATTCATCACGCCGATGGCCGTGTCAGGATACGCTGTCTTCCAGGTGAACAGTTGCTCCTTCAATGTACAGTAGGTAATACACGGACCGGTGGTGGCGGTATTACGCTTTGGGGGACGTTCTCTTGGGCGTCTCTGGGACCCGTGGTTGTGGTAGAGCAGACCATGAATGCTACAGGGTATCTGAACATCATTGCGGACTAGTTGCACCCTTACATGGCCTCTGTTTTTCCAGCTGGAAATGGAATTTTCCAACAGGACAACGCCCCGTGTCACAAGGCTAAAATTGTGTTGGAGTGGTTCCAGGAACATGATGCTGAATTCCAGCTAATGTCCTGGTCGCCTAACTCACCGGATCTCAATCCGATAGAACACATTTGGGATGTCATGAAACGGCAGCTCAGAGTTCAAAGACCACTAAGTCGCAATATCTCGGATTTGCGTGACCGTTGCTTAAACATCTGGTACAATCTGTCTCCGGCCATCTACCAAGGACTTGTGGCATCCATGCCAAGGCGGGTTGCAGCTGTATTGCGGGCTAAAGGTGGGCCAACTCGTTATTAAGAGGTGGTCATAATGTTTTGGCTCTTGAGTGTATATATATATATCTGTATATATTTAGAAAGATATTGGAACTTTAGTATAGCTCAACAATAATTTATGTAAATACGGCATTGTTCGGTTCAATGGTTGATAAAAAATGTAACACACAAAAAAAAAAAAAAAAAAAAAAAAAAAAAAAAGAAAACTGTGGTAAAATTTATCGGTAAACCAATTGCATATACTTATAGCTAATTATTCTCAGAAAATACCAGATTTTATTAGCTACAAATAAATATCTGAATGCAAATTGAAATATCTCATAGGTAAATTTGAAAAATATGTAAAGATTTCATAATGGTTGTTCTATACGTTTTATAGAAATTAAGAAATTAAGTTTAAAAAGTATAAGCATAAGGGGTTGTATATAATATAATATAGTTGTATTTAATAAAATATAGTTGTATATAATGAAATATAGTTGCATATAATAAAATATAGTTGTATATAATAATATAGGGGTTGAAAATAAAACAAAAACGTCATCATAAACTAACAATTAAACGACTAAGAACAGAAAAATCTATTTGATTGCTGGCATAAAACAGAGAAGGGTTGAAAAGCAGTTATTAGAGACTACTCTATCTTTAACCAGGCTACCAAACTTGTGTTAAACATTAACTCCTAATAAGTGTTTTTTTTTTTTGGACAGGAATTTAATAATTATATACTTATGATGGTGGTTTGATCGTGATAGAACACCCTTTTCATTCTTTACATCTTGTTTGGTCGCAAAATTTGTCTTAGTAATTATTTTAATAAGTTGTTTAATTCTCCGAGAAATAAATTTTGGGTTGAAAGTGATGAACGAAACAGTCAGAGAACATTTTAATTTATGCTTTTAATTACAAAGAAGTTCAGGAATTATATCTTATACCCATCTATTAATTGCTCACTGTACAAATGAATTAAGCCATATAAAATTATTTGCGTTACATTCCTTTTGATAAAGTATGTTAACTTGATTAGGTGCAAAGATCACTCTTGTTTTAAAATTTTAAACGCAGCTCTTTAGGTTAATTAAGTCTTTCACATCTCAGCACTAATTAGTTTAGAAGATATAATTATATTTTTAAAGAGTTTTGTTATTATTTAGTAACAACCCTTGTTGCAATTTCTGAAAGCTTGAAATTCTTTAATAATAATTTACATGAACCACGAGGTAAATTTATTAAGAAATATTCTTTCCCCTAAGGGAGTTCACATAACATAGATTTTTCTTTTTTTTTTTAACATTGAGAATGAGTGATTATTTAGTGTTCTTTAAGTGATCTGAGAATTAATTTTTAGTTACTTTGAAGAAATGCTGAAGCTTAGTTAATTTAACTAAAGCAGACTTTGGACTATTTTTTAGCCATATAAAATTTGTTTGCATCAATAGGCAGAGCTTTTCTTACTTAAGTTGGTCTTAAGAGTTTAGTCATAAGAGCTAGGGAGAAACTTTAGAATTAAAATCTTACCACTTCTTTTTTTGCTTATTAATACTTATTTTCTAGTGTTTTCCTAGTGTTGTTTGTAATTTTCATCACTTATTGCTAAATGTAGGCGTAGAGAAAAGATGCACACCCACCAATACTTACCCCCTAACTAAAAGAAACAAAACAAAAAAAACCCGTTAAATTTAATAACAAAATAATAATAAAAAAGAATCATTCCTCTTACACATAAGTATACCAGTTATGCTGTTATGCTACTGTTATGCATAACCTTTATGTTAACATAAAGGATAAAAATTAAATTGGTACAAAAAATTTGGAGAAAAAAGTTTTAAATTTATACAGTTTATATCAGACAATATATATTACGTATATTACACAATACATTCTTATTATTTTATTCATTAATATTGGTTTCAGAAACCAATTGTATTTAAAGTGTTTAAAGATTTCTCAAGTTTTGGAAATAATAGCTGTTGAGATATGGCTTCATAAAATATTGTTAAACGCATGAAAATTTCGAGTAAAAATCTTTGAATCTACATCAAAATGGCTCCGGTCTAACTAAATTACTTATTTTACTTCTGCCGTTGTGAAATTCTAGGAAAATAAAATCCATTCATTTTCTCAAGTTTCGGTTCGAAGAAAACTATAAAAGAAAACCTAGAATAAGATTGTCATTAATAATGTCCCTTAGGCGATAAAGAAAGGAGGAAAAATCATAAATTTTTATGAGTTGGCGGCGCTTTCTCTAAAAAGACGCCAATCCTGCATTTTAAATGAGGCGTTCTGAGTAAGTGTTTCTTAATGGAAATGAAACAAACGTAACTAAGTGTTCAGCTTTATTGTGGGTCTAAAAAATATATAAAACTAAAAAATTTCCCTCTAAAACTCAAGACTAGCATATATTTTTTTTCCAACACTTCATCGAAAGCTTTTTGATAAATCATGCATTAATTTTTAGTTCAAATATGTCACAAGTTTTTCAAAAATAAGTAAAGAAGATGAAAGAAAATTTTTTGCTGATTTATGTCTTGTTTACTTTTGATCTTTAAATTCTGGTTCTTAGGAAAATTATGATCATCAAGGAAAAGTAAAAAGGAAGATTATTGTGAGAATGGTTAAGTCTTTAATAATAACGTAGAATGTGAGTTGTTAAGTGTGTGCTTTTTTAGAATTGCATTTTAGGAAACATAAAAATACAGAAAATAATGTTACAAAGTGGAAAATTTTAGGAATTCATTGAATTTCACAAGGGGAAAAATATATGTTTATAATGATAAAGAGGACTGAGTGCGGTAATTTTATGGTCGGACATAGTAATCGTGAAACGCTGAATTCAATACGAAGAAAGATTACAAATAAAAAAATTGGGAATACAAATTTTTTGGTTTCAAGCTTATCTTAAATGAATGTATAGGTACTTTTTTTCCTTAAAGTTTTATTGCGTAATTTTAAAAGTATAAGCTATTCCACTGCATCGAGCATGCAGATACAGTAAACTGAAAATCTTTTTTCAAGAGCTGAAATCTCTTTATAAACAAATTTATTTTTGATTTCTTATGCTGCTTACGTATAGTATGCCTTAATTAGGTCATAACTCACGCTTGATTATGTCATCGGTGAACTAAGCCCCCTCAATAATTTATCGAAGCTTTTTAAACTAGTTTTTACAAAATGAAAAATATATTTTACAGAATTAATTAGGTAAATTTTTTAAAATAATAATATTTAAAAAAAGAGAATAAATCTCGAATGAATTGCTGAATTAAGATTAAATGTCAAATAATAAAAATTTCCTTTAATTAATTAATTAAAATATTTTTCATTGATATTATTAATAATTATATCAATAAAAATTATTTTAATTAATCAACAAGAGAAAGTTATAAAATGAAATCTTTAATTAATAAAATGGTTGATAAATCGAAATTATTAATCTTTATATTAATTATTAATTTTGATGCAAAAATTGAGCAGATATGAACGTACTAGAATAATATAATGCAGTGAGCGTAAATATAGCTTTAAAATAATATTCTTAATGTTATTCAAATAATGTATTCAGAAAATGTCACATTTAAAAAGCAGTAAAACATAATTCACGAGACATTTATTTTAAAAAACAGCAGTTATTGAAATTAATATACACATTACTGATTATCCTAAAACATACCTCAAAACACGCATAGAACGTATTTAAAGAAATAGCTTTTTTTATGCGAATTAAGACAAAGAGAAATGTCTCTACTATCCCCTCTAGTATTTTTTAACTATATGTTGCTTAAATTAATTAAAATAAATTGAGAAAAGTAACAACAATCAGCTGTTGACCCAGCAAAATATTAGCTCAGAAAAGTTGTTTTTGTTTTACTCATTAAAGTATTCCAACAAAATTTTTTCTTAAAAAGGATTTTATTTACTTTATTAATTTATAATTTATAACCTGTTCAATATATTGAAGACAGAAATTTTTAACAAATTTTGAATTTATATGTTCTATAAATAGACAATATCTTTTTAATATTTTACTTTTTTAGATTAAACCCTTCCTCTTTGCCCCCCCGTCGAAATGACAAGTTTCATTCACTATTCCTGGAGCCCGTGATATTTCGGGATGGAGTGTTCTAAAATAATGCACCAAAAGTATTAAACAATCTATTTCCTATATATGTCTGGAATCATCCTTATTTCTCAATTTCTACACCAGATTGCAGTACCAGACTAATTATAAAGTGTTTAGAGATAGTTTATTTTAAATTAAATGTTAGCACTGATCAAACAAGCATATTTGCGATTTACACAAAGTTAAAAATGATTACATATATGGTACATAAATTTAGTTTAATATGATTTTTTAATAAAGAGACACTTTTATGACCATTTTATTCAAAATTCTGCGACTATTAAAGGGTAAAAAAAAAAAAAAAAAAAAAAAAAAAAAAAAAAAAAAAAAACAGTTCTGATTGTTAAAAAACAGGAGTCATCTTGAAGTAAAAATAACTCAAACAACAAGTAAATTGAATTCATTTTTCCGTTTTAAGATAATTTTCTTTTGAAGATTCAATACTATTAACAATACAGGGAAAATTCTATTTTTTAAAACACTTGCTTTAGTTGCATTAATTCTTTCAAAGTAATCTATTTTGGAAATTATATTACGTATGGATAGTTATTTTTTTCTGTTTGCTAACATAAAGTTTAAAATCACTTCTATTTTCCAATTTTCTATGACAATATTTGAAAATAATATCCTACCATTTTCTTAAGCAAACCTAATACATTTGATTACTTGTTTATCTATTCACGATCAATCAAGCATTGCTTTTCCGGCTCAAAATAAATCCCACTTACTTCGAAGTATGCAAATAGCATATTTTATTATAAAATTATTAATCGAATCTTTCCAAAACATCGAAACTAGCAAAATTTCCTCTTTAATAATGACAATTATTCAGGGCATTTGCTTCCTCATTGATGATTGATTAAACATGAAACTTATTTTATCGTTCTTTTGAAACTTATGTTTTCTCTCTGATTGATGATTGAAGTTGTTTTTAAGTATTGTAGAACTTTAAAAGTACGATAAATGCAAATTTTTGCTCCATTGGCGAATTTGCATTCATTTAGAGGTTAGCATTTTCGTCACGACGTGCAAAGATAAATTACATAGCTAAGAATATTACACGAGCTACCTTTAATATAAGAAAACTTTGTTGCTTCGAAAATTAATTTTGCGGTATGCGAATGAAGCTGTAAATAATTACTCAAAAGTTTCATTGGTTAAATTGCAATTCCTAAAATAGTTTAGTTAGGCTACATTAGTAAAATGTCAGTTTAGCCAAAGGCAATAATTTTTATTGTATTTAAAACAAGAGTCAAATTTCTTATATATTTCTGTAGATTTTTAGACAGAAAATAATCAGGCATTAAAATAAGAAAACACCAATATAAATGATTTCCAAATCATGAATTTCAATCTATATTGGTTTGATATGCTATATATTTCTAATTTATTATAAACATTATAGTTGACTATGTTTATAATTTTTAAAACGATGTGCAAAAAATTACATTTTTTAAAAGTTAGTTTGATTTTTAAGGATTCTTTTATTATTTTTCTTTTTAAAAATATTTGGACTAACATCAGAATGTATGCTTTGCATTTAACTTAATTAATAATAAAACTTAAACATATATAAAGAAAATTTTTTTTTTCTGAAAAGGTTTAAATTTCATTAATGAGACAAGATTTTATTGATACTCCATTAAGTGTTCAGCAACTTATCTGCATTTTCCTATTAATTATTGCATATTAAATGCATCGTAAAAATATAAATAGAATAAAACGGGTTATTGTTTACAATTTTTGAAAATACCGTGATAAAATGCAATTGCCCCCTTTCTCAAAAGTTAGTTTAAAGTTTTGCACTGTAGAAAAAAAATCTGGAATCAGATAGTGCAAAGTGCAGCTTTTAATTAATGATATCTTTAAAGATTTTTTAACGAAGATTTGATTGATTATATTTTCACACCCCACACGCTTATGCCTTAAGAATAGGACTGCCATTTTTCTCTTAAGTGAACACACAATTCAATGTTTTAAATGCCTACAAGATATTACTTATCATTCGTTAATTGTTTTGAATCACTCTAATTAGATCTTTATTTTTGAAATAATTTCCTATTTGGACTATTTTTAAACTTGAAATTAAAACATAACTATTTATTATAAAATTAATTTTTAATTAATAAAGAAATTATTGCAATGAATTAATTTTTTAGTAGAAGAAATTCGTTTTAAATTTGTAACTTTTTCTCCCCCTTTTCTAGTGAGGTGTTGCTTCGTTTTTTCTGAATCGTAATTAGTTGTTGAAAACGCGTTTTTCAATTTTTAACGTATTTACCGTCTCGATATTATAAATTATTTTTTATTTAAAAACAATAGGAAACGGATAATAATAATAGACGTGTATAATAATAACTGAATAACTAGATTGGTTAAAACAAATATTTATGAAGTTACAATTAATAATAACCTATTATTATAAACAATTTAAAAATTTGTTTGAAACTATTAGTAGTAACCTTTAAAAAAGATTGATGCATATTATTTAATTCATTTAAGGCTTGACGTGGTTCTTATTAATAATCAATGTTACTATAAGAACAATCAGGTCAGAGCATTAACCATAACAGTAACATATACTTATTCTATTCATTACAAATATTTCTGTAGGTTCACAGAATTTGAACTTTTAAAAATATTAAATCTATTTTTCTTTGAATATCGATAATGTTTTTTTTATACTTATTTTCAGTCGATTTCTGAATTTTTCCATATTATTTTATTGAGAGAGACCACACTTCGAACAAAGTTGTATTGCATGGATACGGTAAGTTTTTTTAAATAAAAATATAGCTGCTGGTATGAGCTTAATTGTATGAAGGTTTGGTAGTTTTCATAATACAGATTTCACTCACTTTGTTGTTGTTTCTAATACTACTTGCCAATATCAGCAAGCCTGCTTTGCGAAACCAAGCGAATTCAAGGCTGAGGGTGCGTTCTTGTGTTTCAGTGGCGCCATCTATGGACAAGAATACGACTTCAGGCAAACACTCTTCTCAATCACTTTACTATATAGAAACCGATAATTGCCAAACCGAGTTTTTCTCACGACCTCCAGAATTTTAGTTGCCTCTACTACGTTTTCAGAGATATTTGATGTATTTTCATTTTGATTGAAGAGTGATTAATGTAAAGCAAAAATTCAATTAAATGTTTTAAAACTCAAATACATTTAAAATTCTAATTTCTCACGAAACGTCTTCAAAAAATCGCTTTTCCAGGAACCAAAATATTTACGAACAGAAGAAACAAAACTTAAAGTTTAGCTACAGCTTAGATCTAAGTTGCATACATCTTCCCACGATAATGAAATATTTCGCAGAAAAGTTTCATTTCACTCAATGGAAGTTTAGAAACAAGGATTTTAATTTGGAATGCTTCATTTAAATCATCTAGTAACAAGATATCTAAACATACAATGTATTAAATAATTATCAGTTCAGATAATAAGTTTGTCTAAATACAATAACGTTAAATAAGTCAAAACTAAATGATAAAACCAGGTAATAAAAAATATCAAATAATATATTATTATTCAAAAATATAAAATAATATATTAATCACGATAGTAAGTATTTTTCGCCGTGCGCAAAACTACTTTTTGTGCGTTCTGCATAGTGCGTCTGTTTCTGTGAGATGCGTACCGTTCTAATGTTGTTTAGGGTTTTTACATGCGTTGAACCTTATGAGACGAAAAAAATGGGTGTTGCCCTTCGAAAATTTAGAGTGGCTAGACCTATAACCGCAACCGTGAGTGCTACTTTGCAGCTGTTCTTAGAATCACCAGCACCAGCTCATATCTCTAAATAATTAATATCTTAAATCTCATCTGAATCAGTTCAACAGACTGGCCGCTTGAGGTTCATAAGTAGGCCAAGTTTTTTTTTTTTTTTGTTTTGTATAACCAATCTGTAGATTTTTTCTTTGACGGTGGGCACTGGAGGCTTCTTTGCCTCGGAAGATGCCGGAATTGTTGCTCATTTAATGTTACCCGGTGGGTACCTGTGAACCTAAGTCACGGATGCGAGCAACATTTCCCACGCCACCCGGCTACACATACACATTCATAGGGTGGGCCACATCCACACAACAAAGAACAACACAAGAGAGATACAACCATGCCCTGAGCGGGATTCAAAACCTCAACCACTGACTTTGCAGTCGGGTGCGCTGACCGCGCTCGTCCAGCGTTCAGTTTTGTTAATTTACTAATTATAAAAATATTTGACCTTTGCAGTCATTTTACTTAAAAATAACTTCAAATTCAGTAGTTTTTCAAGTACTTAGTGATTTTATATCCAAGTCAAACGTTTAAATAAAACTTGTTGCTCTCACTCAAAAATCAATACTTTATATTCGGAGAAATATTAAGTTTATATTTTTAAGCTCTTTTTTATTTTATTTCTGATGATTGATTTAAACTTGAAGAAACTGAAAAAAAAAATACAATAATGGAATACTGGTAGGAAATGTTGGGATAGATTGAGAATTTCAAACTGTTTCTCGACTATTGGTTTTCTATATTCACTTAACACCTCTGAAGTTTGTTTTACGCCACAGAAAATGTCGCCCGTGTTTTGTCCTTCAAATATCATTTGAAAAACCAAGTTTGTACGAGAAGACATTTTATTTTGTTCCATTGGAAATCCATGAGGACAAATGTGAAGCCAAAATGAAAAATCTGGTAACTGCTGCTTTGACGCAACATGGGAAATGGGAGACTGAATGGCAAAGAATTTTTTTTTAAAGCGTGAAATATTAGCTCAACATTAACTAGGATTATTTTTAAAGTTTATTAAAAATATTAAGTTCGTTAAAACTTCAACAAAAATATGTTTACATCTTAGATGAGTGGAAAAATGAGACGGTGATACAGGCAAAAAAATTTTTGCCCAAAAGTTTGATCACAGGTTTTACAAGTTGAGAATCAGATATGTATGATTTTGTTTTCAAACGCGTTAATTAAATAGTTATTATTAGAAGCTCTTGGCTATCAGCATTGTCACCTTTAAAAATTATCTTGTTCAATAAATATACTTTAATGGTAATCAGGTCAAAATCACAGCACAACTGTTTTTTAGTATTCTAATTCTTTAATCCCTTCTCCAATGCTAACACCTTAATTAGTTTTAAACAATACATATGTCAAATGTGGCCATATATATGGCTATAAAATATTCGATTTTTAAAATCTAATATTTCTACCGCTACATATCGCAAACTTAAACTTCATTTAAAATTCTTGACCCCCGTTGCCTGTATTGTTTGCTATTATTATCTATTGTTTGCAAAAATAGCTCAAAATAACTACGAATAAAAAAACAAATGTTTTTAACACGAAAAGGAATCTTTTTTGTTGATGACTATTCACTGAATTCAATATTTTTACTTCGACCAATTCTATGAATATTCAAAATGTTAATATAAGTTATTATGTATAGTTATTCTCTATAGTGCAAAACTATTACTTACTAAACAAGCAAGTAATAATTTAATGTATATATCTTGTGACTCTGTATATATATATATATATATATATATATATATATATATATATATATATACAGAGTCACAAGATATATACATTAAATTATTACTTGCTTGTTTAGTAAGTAATAGTTTATATATATATATATATATATATATATATATATATATATACACACTGGTGGACAAAATTAAGAGATGGAAGACATTTTCCCAAATATCTCAAAAATACTGCATATAAATAAATGAAATTTGGTATTGATATAGCTTATTCTATGATAATAAAGTATGCAAAACAAAAATGAAAGTGCCATTCACTGGCAAGACCTATTTCCAATAAATACAATGTAGCCTGAACTTAAGGATAAAAGATGACAATAAAAGTGAGGCTTGTACAGTGTGTGTTGCCTCTAGTATGGTGTATGGTCACCCCTGTCAGACAGACAGCATGCACAACGAGTATGCATGCTGTTAATAAGGGAGTTAAGGAGGACTTGTGGAAGACCCTCCCATTCTTCCACCAGAGCAATTTTTAACTCCAGAATGGTTCTGGGGGGAGGTTCGCACATCGCAATAGCACTCCCAAGAACATCCCAAGCATGTTCAATAGGATTCAGGTCAGGGGATTTGACTGGCCAATCCATTCGTTGAATATCCTCGCTTTCCAGATCATACTCATCAACCATGCGAGCCCTATGTGGTCGCGCATTGTTGTCCATAAAAATGAACTCAGGGCCAACAGCGCCACTGAAAAGACCCACATAGGGCTCTAGGACCTCCTGCCTGTACCTCTGGGTATTCACGGAACCATTGTCAAACACATGGAGTGGTGTGCGGGTATCTTGTATGATCCCTGCCCAAACCATGAGTCCTCCACCAGCCTAATAGTCCCTTTCGATATTGCTGCTGGGATGGTATCGGGTTCCAGATTCCCTCCATATCAATAACCGTCCAGAATCAGGTTGTAGACTGAATCTGGACTTATCGGTGAAGAGAACATTAGCCCATTGAAGCTGTTTCCAATTCTGATTAATTTCTGATTTTCTCTTAATTTTGTCCACCAGTTTATATATATATATATATATATATATATATATATATATATATATATATATATATATATATATATATATATTCATGTATTTGCTATTGCTCAAAAAATACAAACTTTTTCACCGATAATCGGTATGACAGTAAGCGGCACTATAGATTCACTTATGCCTAAAATTTCTACATTCATTTTATAAAGGAACAAAATACGTCTAAATAATTACTTCGTAACTTAAGTTTTTTTTCTTCAAAAATACAAAATTATTCTAAATAAATACTCAACGTATAACTAAGTATTCAACTCTACTTAAATTATTTCCTAAGAAATAATTTAAGTAGTACCTAGGAACCGAACAAAATGAGTCTAAATAAATACTTTATGTAGGGGAGAGTCGGGTAGCCCCGCCCAATGTCAATTTCATATGTATAGAATATTTTTTCAGTTAATGGGCCATGTTTTATTTCGTTATATTAAAAAAAGATTATTTTCAAAGTTTCAAGTATTTATGCAGCTGGTAACATGGTAAACAATAGTTTTGAAAATATGTTGAATACAGTTGTCATGATATTAAGAAAAATTGGTTGAATGTTTCGATTAAACTTCATTTTAATATTAAAAAAATAATTTTTTTCTATACATACAGCATTAAAGTATGTAGTCTTAAGTTTAGTTTGCACAAAGAACGAAGTTTATTTGTGAAAAATTGTTCGAGTAATTACAAATTTACAAAAAAATTGGATTTCGGGTAGCCCCGCTCACATGAATGTTAGGTATCACAGCCCACTTTTATTTCGTCGATAAATGTACGGTTCCAAAGATTTACTTAAATTAAATTATTTTCTTTAAATATTTAATATAAATATATATTAAGATTATAATATATTAATATACATTAATAATAATAAAAAATATAACATTTGTTGTTAATAAATGATAGAATTCACTAAAAGTATATAAATATGTAATAAAAAAAATAATTTTGCGATAAAAATGATAAATAAGGTTTATCTATTGTCAATACATTGGTCATTTTCATTTACACCTGAAAAAACAATCAAAAATCATAATTTTTGTAACTGGGCGGGACTACCCGACACATTTTGAAAAGAGCTGAAAAACATGTTTTTTTAAATTTCTATTTTTTAAAGTTAAACTATTCTTTTTTTTGGTTTATTCTTTTTGTATTATTTAATTAAATGATAAAACAATAGAAACATACAAAAATCTTCATTATTACTCAATATTATACAGAAATATAAGCAATAGTCCTTAAGTGGGGGGGGGGGCTACCCGACTCTCCCCTATAACTCATTTTTTAACACTACATAAATTTTTACTTCAGAATTATTTATTATTTATTACCTAACATAATATTGCCCATAGGTAGAGTAATACCAGAGTTTGTAGCGCCACATAAGGAAAATATATTTTTAGACTAATGATCGTTTTGGCCACCTTACAAAATTTTCTTAACATATAAACTTTAATGGTAACCAGGCGGAATGCATACCACAACTGTTCCAATTATATATCCCAATTCTTCATCTCCACCTCCATTCTTTACTTCATAATTATCCAATATATATTAACTAAATTTTTCAATCTCCTAGGTGTTGCCCGCAACTTTGCCCTTGCGAAAGTACTTCGATATACAGAATGATATTTATTGAGCATATACATTATAGTTGGAAGAATAAGCGACGAAATTTTCAGGATATTTGGATGAATAGATCCTGAGGAATCAGTACTCAGAGCAGCCTCCCCTGGCAGCAATAACAGTAGTTATTCTCCTGGACATCGAGTCGAACAGAGACTGGATAGCATGGACGGGTACAGCATTCTATGCAGCTTTAACATTATACCACAATTCCTCGACCGTAGTGACTGACGAGTGGTGGCGTGCCAGTCGCTCGGCAACCATTGACCAGACGTTTTCAATTGGTGAGAGAGCAGGAGAACGTGCTGACCAGGGCAACAGGCGAACATGTTCTGTGTCAAGGTAGGTCAGGACAGTGCAGGCAACATGCGGTCGTGCATTGTCCCGCTGAAACGTAGCGTTATGGAGGCCTCGAAATGTAACAATGAAGAAATGTAACAACTGCAGTAACCCGTAAAATTTAACCCGTGCTGACAGTCCATGGTGCTGCAAACGTCATCGAACTGTTCGTGCAGACACTTGTTGTCTTTCACATGACCCCATTTGTTGACTCAGGGTTCGTGACGTAGCTACAAGATTTCTTAAGGCCATGTGGATAACATGTCTGACTTCTCGGCTGTTAGAGATGGGGGGCCACTGAGATCCCACACGGCGTTTCATATGACTGTCATGAAACCATCGATTCATTCTGCAAACATTCATGGGATCTCGACCAACGTGAGCAGCAATACTTCGGTATGATAAACCGCAATCCCGGTAGGCCACAATTCGACCTTGATCCAACTCAGACAGGTGAGAATTTTTCCTTCTTACACGAGGTCTAACAAAAACTTTTTTGCTGAGAAACAACGCTAAATTTCAATTTCTGTATGAGAAACTTACTGTCAAATCTATTTTATGCTAATCATTTGCATACCACAGCCTGCTTTATCCGTCCTACAAATTTCACGCTCGTGGTGTGTTGCCTTCCTGGTTTTGCAATTTTAATGGCCAGTAGTGTATATATACAGAAATTTAAAAATTAACAAAAGGAATTAAAAGGCCAGAAAACGAAATAAGGAGGAGGTATAATATCACCACCGGCTCACACAATTATACCCGTATAAAGAATGTAAAGAATGCTTTCTAATTTGTATTAATACAGCCAAAGCAAAATATATCAATACGAAAGTGTGAGGAGCACCAATTAATTACGAGTACTCTGAATTTTTGACAAAATGTAAAAAAATAAAATTTAAAAAATTTCTTCATGCGTTTTTCAAAAACGAAATAAGTTTATACTAATTGTGATTAAAGCTTTAGAATGTAGAGATGTTTTAGAGTATAAAAAAAATACAAAATAAATTTAAAATAATTCAAAAGTTTCTTAAAGGTATTATTTTTACCCGCTGACTGATAAAACGAATTATAAATTCTCGAACGACTAGTATCAAGGAGTTTTAAACGCAAGTCTTCTAACTAGATTTTAATGTCACCGCCGCTATTGATCGCAACAGTGTAATGTGTTTGTGCCGGAATATTCATACATTTTGAAGAGGAGAATACATTAGCTGGATTTCCGAAATCTCTTTATATCCTCTTCCTTTTCACTCAGAATTTTAGATCATGTATTTTCAAAATGTAGCAAATGCTGACAGGTTCTGCATAAGTGTTGCTTGTTCGGAATTCTAACGTGTAAGGGTTTTAGAAAGAACGCTGGGGGATCGCGAATTTGTTTTATGTTTAGTACTTATCGCTTTGAAGCTAACGTGACAAACTATCGTTAAATTTGAGCATCGTAAACATTTGCGCGTTCTTCAAGTACTGCTTTGATTCACTATTACTCGACCTGTTTTAATCGGCATAATTTGTTGGTTGAAGCTGGGTAATTTCCCCTTAACTTACAATTTATACAGCGGTGTTTTCACATCTAGTAGTGAAACATGTTAAAGAATATTGAGATAATATGAAAATTTTGTGAGCCTAGTTATATTGGCTACTTTCTGAAATCGATATGAACTATTAAGGATGAAATTCAATACCCATAGTCGGTATTAAAACATTCAAATAGTTCTAAATAGTCAAAACATTAAATTAGTTCTAAAATGTAACCGCTAATAATTTAAATTTTCATTGCGCTTGAGGGCAACTAATAGCGCATATCATTGAAAAATTTGCAAAGTTGTGTACATTTTTTTGTATTATAAAGAGGCTTTACGCGGTGATAGATCCACGTGGAGAGCTTTTTGGCAACGCAAAAAATCTTGGTACTGTAACTGTTTTATGGATCTTTCATTTACATCATTTGAGTAGGATTCTGTCATAGTTCTGAGTTAGTTTCATAAGAGGTTTTGAACACATTAGTTTTTTAAAAATGCTTTTTAATTCACATGCATGATTTAAAAATTTTAATGGGTTAATCCGAAATCTTCTAAGTTAAAAAAAGGAATTTTTTTCTAATTTATGAAAGTAAGCATCCAAAATTAAAACAAATTAGGCTATTGTGTATGTCAGGGTAGAATTTTGTAATAAAAACTTCGAAAATATCTAACATAAACCTATTTCACATTTCAAGAAGAGTTTTTAAAAGGGGCTATGGCAAATTTCATGTATAATGATTTACATTTAAAGAAAAAGAATAATTAGAAATATTTTTATAAACAAAAATATTTCTAAGGAAGCTTGCTTCTCGAGATCCTACAGTGTTAGAATATTTATTCTAAAATTATGGTAAAATAATCGGCAGCAGTCTGGCCATCTAACTAACCGTAAAGTTTACGGTAAAGAATATTTTTAACCTTCATGTTTTTAAAAACCTATTAAAACTGGTATGATTAAAAGAAACCGTGAATACAACACTATACGGTTTTTAACCATTTACAAATAGCACGGGTTCCAAACTTTAAAATATAAAAACTAGTCATAGTTTAGCAGTTTTATGTTGCTGCCATCTACGCTTGAATGAGAATATTGTATTCTAATGGCTCAGGGTCACAAATAGGGGATTGTAGGACACCAGCAACTCTTCATGTATTAAAGGGAATGGAAAGAAATTTAGTGGTGTCAACGCTGGGACTCGAAACCTCTTTTTGTGGCCATGAGATTGACAGATAAGCCCTCTCGGCTGTGATACGTAGCAATTTGCAAGGAACTAAGTGACTTCATTAGGTGGGCCTAGATGGTGCTATAAAATTCTACTTGTTTAACCGTATTAGGTGAAAGCAGTTAACAAATGGTATTTCTCATCGTTAACAGTTTGAATACCATCTTATTTATGGTTATTTTACTGTTTTGTTTGAATATGGTAAATTAACAAATAAATTATTTAGCCATTTATTCCGAGAAATTACTAACAGTGTTTCGCTTTAAAATAAACATAAAAATTTATGTTAAATCTCATGAGTTTAAATTAAATTTTTATATAAATAAAAAATTATCACATTGATTACCTTGACTTTGTTATGGTTTTCATTTCTTTGTATCTGCATGCAAACTTAATTTAAAAAAGTTTTTTGTTCCAAGTCCGGAAAAATAATGGACAGCTAATGTGCGTAATTCAAATCAGAAATAATTCAGATTAAAAAAAGCAGGTAATTTTTTTAAGAATTAAAAAATCTTTCCAAGTTAATTAACTTACTTACTAACTTAGTAACACTTAACAGTTAGTAAAATTTCTGGAATTGACAAGGAATATTTCTGAATAATTCAGCGAATTTCCCACCAAAAGTCAACAACCGTGGACTATGTTAGATGTAAATGTGAAATATCTAACCGTGGAATATCTTGTAGTATCTTTCGAGAGAGATAAATAATACTATAATGTGTTAATGGAAAAGATAGACTGAAAATAAACTGATAAGTAGCCATAATTTTGATCAGGTTTGCTATTTTTGGGAATTTTCTCTTATTTTTAACGAATCATGATAGCAAAGAAAAAGAAAGTATTATTTCTGCTCGCTGCTGAAGCATGCTTGCTTCAGAATACAATGAAACTACATTTTTTTAAAATAAATTAAATACGTATGCTATAAACTAAAAATTAAACTATTTTCATTCTGCATTGTTGTATCAGTCAAATTGAACAAATTACATAAAAAAGGTAACGAATATTTACCGTTTGTTTAGCGCCACTTCAAGTAGCCAAATACATGATTGACGCCTCCGACTGATTTTTTTATATTTTATTTACATATAGTTTATCTTTCCTCTGAACGAAGTATAGGTTAGTCAACCACAGAGTCGGATGATGAGGAGTAGAGTTAGGGTGCTGCCATCTATATCCACTTGTGAGAGTTGCGCAGTCCAGCTTCACCAATTGAGGAGTGTATGAGATAGCAACACCGCTTCTATATAAGGAATGGTAAAAATGTGTGATTTCTGTGTTAGCAGCCGAAACCATCTGAATGACAGCTGTGCTCTCTCGGCTAATGTGTGTACTCAGTTTCAAGGAGATGAATGACTTTATATGGTATCATTGCAGAATTTTGAAAAGTAAAGTTTTTTTTTTTTTTTTTTTTTTTTGCAAATTTTTATGATTCCAGATAATGCAGCATTGGAGTTAGTTTTTAAATATTAAGAAATCATACTACAAATGTTTTCCATTATCTCAAAACTGTGACTTTTTGCTCTATTTTCAGAATAAACATAGAGGGTGCTGGCTAACTATAAGCTTAATAGTCATGAATAACTGTTGCAACCACACAGCCGTTTTGAAAATTGCATATTATTCACAAAGAGACATTATTTCATGCGACGACACTGAGCCTTCAGAATAATAGCCTTAAAAAAATAAAAAAAATTGTTGATCATGCAATCATGGGGATTAGAGAATAAAGTGAGCAGGAGATGGAGGCCTGGCTATTAAAATTATGATAATTCCATTCTTTAATTGAAAATTTAAAGGACGGAAGAAAAAGTTAAAACTCTTACTAAGAATGATAAGAAAAGAGAAAAAATATGGTTGAAAAATGATAATAAAAAATAATTAAATTAAAGCTTTCGATAAATGTATCAGATAATTTAAACTTATTATATAAATGCCGACAAAACAAACAAAAAATAGGGTATTCTTATATCGAAAATACTCTTTTCAAAATATTCATTAAAGTAGATAATAAAAAATTAATATCTCGACAAATTTTATATGCTTATTTCAAAATTACTTTTTAGAATATAAAATTAAAAAAATAGTGTTTGCCTTTTTAGTAATAAGTCGCTTTAGAAAACATAATAAAGATTATCGAAACAGTGAATGAAATGAATTATTCTAAAATTTTGACTTATATACACAATAAGTGTGCTGCGATAATAGTTAATCTTCTTTCAATGAAAATATCTTGCTTTACCAAGAATTAAAAAAATGTTTTCAATTGAATTATTGCAAACTGTACTTTTTATGAAACTTGTATTCTTAAAGTTTTTAAGAATGAAATAAAAATGGTAGAAAAATGTTTTCAGTAGAGAATTGATTAAGTAATCCCAGAAAATCTTACCAGCTGTTTGTAAAGATTAGTGGAGCTCATATTTTTTTAAGTTTTACATTTAATGCAGTTTTTGTCACTTCGAGATGTTTTTTTCTTAAAATAAAAAGTAATTTTCGAAGAAGAATGATCTTTTTCATCAATAGAATTCAATTTTTTTAAAAATATGTAATTCATATTATTTTCTTGATATTATCTTTTAATTTAGATTTCGAATTCACTAAAAAATTATATATTTTTTTGTCGAAAATATTTTTTGGTTGCTGAATTTGATATTTGCATAGAGCAGATATATTGAATTTAAGTGATAAATTGTGCATTAATAGATACATTGAATTTAAAATGTTTATATATTTTTAACTTGAAAAAATATTTATAATGTTTTTATAATAATATATTTTTGTGTTATATTAATATAGTATAATATTTGTATGATATCTATACTTTAAATTTTGACATTTTGACAATATAAATAAAATAACTAAGTTTTGGCATTTTCTTTAAAGCAAAGTAGCTTTTTGTTTAGTAAAAATAAATAACAAATAAAAATCACTGAAAACCTCAATTTTTAAAAACAAATTGTGCCCCAATTTTTTTTTTCTGTCGCTAAAGAAATATTTTGTTTTGCACAAGAGAAAGCTTCTGTTACGTCCAAAAATGTGTAAAAGTAAAAATGTGTGAGATATGAAAAAGATCCGCAACAATATTTGTTATTAGCATACGTGTGAGGAACAAAGCTTTCTGTCTTATTTTCATTGGATGTTACTGAGCGCCAAAAATCGAAAGATAGTTTTCAATTTTGATTATATTATTTTTAAATTTCAAAGAAATTAGGTTTTTTTTGAAGGAAAGGATCAATCACCGATCAATAAATAATTAAGAATACTAGCCAAAGTATTTTGGACAAAGGGACTTAAAAAAACTTTATAATTAAATAAAGTAATAAATGCTTTAATGTCATTAAAAAACTAAAACGTAATTAACTATGCGTTATGCATTAAAGATTAATTTCTATACATTAATTACTATACATTAGATATTTCTGTACATTAATTGCAAATGGATTTTTTTGATTTTTAAATGTTTATGAAAAATAGTTTTGAATGCTTTCATAAAGCTGTTTTGAGCATTTTTTTATTCAAAAGCTTAGTTTTAGGAAAGTAAAAATAAAAGTTATGCGCATATTTTTAAATAAGTTATTTTCGCTTGATCTTAGTGCGATAAATAAGAAGAGTTTTGTTTTAATACTAGACATTGCTTCTAAGAAAAAAATATTAAAATTTATTTATTCATACACTGTCAGTTATTTTTCCTATCGACAAAAATTTCAAAGTTGTTACGTTTACGAAAAATGAATAAAACTTTTCACATTCTTTTGAAAATTCCAGATACTTTAAAATTTTTATTTTCCACTTATTTATATTCTTCTATCTTACTGTTGCTCTGCGTTTAAAAGAAAGAAAGATGCGTAAACTACCACAAAAGAGTAACCGTAGGAAAAATAGCGTATTTCAAACTATTTCACGACTATTGGTTTCCTATATTCACTTAACACTCACAAAGTTTGTTTTACGCGACTGAGAATGTCACTTGTTTTATGCCCTTCAAACATCAATCTGAAAAGCTAAGCTATGGAAGGGAAGACATATTGTTTCATCGAAAATGACGGTAAAACATTGAAAACGCGATGACATTGTAAACGTAAAGTATAACTTTCAGTATATATTTATTAGTTTAATTATTTTATTAAATATTGGTCGAAGAACTTGTGAACTGTAAAGCATAAAATTTTTCATATCATTTTTTAGAATGCAATTTTAAATGGCAAAATACAAAATTTGAGCAAAATCGGTAGAATAGTTTCTGAGAAATCGAATTTTGAAAAGTAGTGTATTTAGAATTCGATTTCTTAGGAACTGTTCGACTGATTTGGCTCAAATTTTGTATTTTGCCATATAAAAATACATAATTTAAAATGAGGTACAATATTGTATATCTTACAATTCGAACTATTATTAAATAAAATAATAAAAAATAGTAATTACTCAAGGTTATTTTTTGCATGGAATTATCTTTAACTAAACCTAATTTATTGTTTTGTCCAATAATTTATTCTTTCTCTTAAATTTTTTTTGAGGTATGGCGAAATACGCAAAAAGTAAAATTAACATTAAGGAGTCCGAACTTTGGACTGATTAGTTTGACGGAAATTTGATGGAACCTACAGAAAAAACGTTAAGGATTAACTAACGTTAAAGTTAATTTAGTACCAGCTAAGAACCCTCCAAAAAATATGTTTATATATTCTCAAAATACAGGAAAAATTGAAGCAAAACAAATGTTTTACACATTGCAATTACCCCTCCCACGAAATTTTTTTTAGTTACATTTAAAAACATATCGCTAGTTAAAGAAATATTCGATTTGAATTGAAACTGAAACAACTTCAAATATAAGTTTATCTTCATTAATATCGAATAAAAATGAGAACACATTAAATAATTAACTATTTATTTCTTAGATTCTTCTAATCACCTCGACTCTGGAATAAAGTGAATTGACTATAATTATTTATTCTTTACAACTATTTCCGAAAACCTTTTCATGATTTGTAAAAAACGTAAGGATAATTAAGTTAAGAAGCATTATTTTTTAAATATTTTTATGCAGCATGATTATGAGTAAATAAGAATAAGTTGCATTATAAAATTTTTAACCCATTCGCAACTAGTAATAGTCTGATCATTGTTTATAATCTCCCTTCTATGAGTGTTTTTCTGTTTTTTGTGTGTCTAACATTTACGGGCAAGCTTACATTAATGAGCTATCCAGGAAAAAATTTACACGAAAGAAAGTTTGTCTCTATATTTCGCTCAACACACACACACACACAGAATCTGAATCTTCTGAATTTAGTTCCAAATTATAAGAAAAAGAAGAAAGTTTGTTCAAAGTTCCTATGCTGCTGTTGCTTGGTCTACTAAAATATAAAATTTAAATGTTTCGGTGCGAAAACGTCTATGAACTTCTATGATTAACACTTTTGGCATTATTTAAAGCTATAAGACAAAAATTAATTTAACGTATTGTCCAAAATTTTTTTTTTTTCAAAATAGTAATATTTCTATTTCTTTTCCAGGGAAATTCTCACATATTTGAAGGAATAAGAAGAATATACACATTACCCTTACAACTTATTTATTATATCATAAGGATCTCTTTCCTGCACCTATTGGGACAACTTTTACTACTTCTTTATTTCGTACTTGTATAGAGAGTAAAAAAAAAAAAAAAAAATATGAACTAATACTGAAAAGCAAGTGATACTAACACTATTTGGATGGTGGTTGAGTTATATTAGTTTCTTTTCATGGAATTAATCCCCTCCTTCCTGTTCTGTATTCTTCTAAAGAAATAATTTTTATCTCCTTAGGTTACATTATTAAATTGATATTAATATACTTTGATAATAATGTACAAAAAATCTATTTAATTATTTTTAATATAAAACTTTTATAAAAAATAGAAAACTTTTTTCGAAGAAAGTATGCTTATATTCGCATTGGAGTTTGAAAATAAAATAGCACGAAAAAAAAAACTGATAGAAGGGAGCTAATAATTTTGGTACTACACTGAAAAAAATTTCATCAAATCACGGTAAAAAATACCGGCACTTAACGTACCGGTACTTTTTACTCTTATTAATTAATTACTCTTATTAATTCGGAATCACTCTTATTAAATTAAATATTACTGTAAAAACTACGGTATAATGTTTTACGGTCAAAAGGGGTTTTGCAGATGATGCACCCAAAGTGCATCATCTACTTTATATTGCATTTCGGAATTCTCAGTGCACGGAGGTTTGCTACATTAGATCCATATCACAACTATGTCCAAATAAATTATTATTGAAAGGCATTTTCAATACATTATACTATGCGTTTTTCAATACATTTAAGAGCATGGTACTGTGAGGGATAATGCCTTTAATATTCTAATATGTTTACAGAATGGGCAACAATGAATTGTGATGTTGACAGAGACTATTAAATTAAATAAGTAGGGGAGAGTGGGGTAAATTGTAAAATTTTTTACTTAACTATTTTCAACTAACAAAAAATCCAATATATTATTAGTATTAATTGACAGACGAGTAAAGTAGACTATCCTCTAATAGAAAAAAAAAAATAAATACCTTATTTTAAATGTTATTATATTAGTTATTAAAAATTTTTGACAGTCGTGCACTTGTTACAATTGTCCCCACTTACGGGGTCAATTGTAACAGTTCATAATTCAACTAAAACATAGTTAAGTATACATATTATCATAGTTGTGATATATTTTTTTATTGATCAAAATAGTAGTGATATTTTAGGAGTCAAAATAATAATGAGCAGAGAACTAAAGGGTTAAACTTTTAACTTTAAGGGGTTAAAAATTTTAATTTATGCTGTGAAAGGTGACAAATAAAATAATGCACATGCAACATAATATAAATGATATAGGAAACTATTGGTGGTTCTTAAAGAGTTAAGTAATGGTTTGTAAACATAAGATTATTTATTTTCAGCTGTTACATTCGTCCCTTTACTTATTGTTACAATCGTCCCCAAGACGCCATTTCAGCTTCATTTGTTAAAAACAATGTTAGTTAATTAACAAAACTAATACTTTTTTTAAATGTCAATTAAGGTGTACACTTACATATTCGGTTAATAATTTTTATTTGTTTAAACAAAATTACTTTGTTACAATATAATGTTCTAATACCAAAAAAAGTACTTACGTAGCATGAAAATATCTTTTGTGATGTAACTCTTTCAAAAGTACATAAAAATGGTTGCCAGCAAGGGTGTACATGTAGATTTATTAAATACACCTTGTGCGCCACCTAGGAACCAAATCTAGAACCCGACACTCGAAATTTTTGTTCTGTTACAGTCGTACCCTGTTACAATTGACCCCACTCTCCCCTACTGCTTGAATTTTATATAAATTTAAGCATATTTGAAATTCAAGAAATAAAATATCAAGTGTGAGAGCTGCCATAAGCATGAATGCGTAAACGTACATGGTTACAGATGTCTTCGCATAAATTTTTTTTTTCCGGTAGGTCAAATAAAAGCTGAAACCAACTGAGTTATGAGTTGGGAAGAATTGAAAGTTTGAAAGTGAATATAGTATATTTATACAGATAAAGTGTTCTATATCATGTTTTAATTATAGTTATGCCGGTTTAATGATAATAATTTTATTTATTGTTCTTGTTATCTACTGGAAATAAAGCGTACCATAGAGGCACAGGTACGCTTTTTAAGTGTAATAATAAAAAGCATGCTCGAACAGCAGAAGAAAGCATTGATGACAATTATGAATGACGTATATTGGAAAAAATAATTAGGAGACGTGCCGACAAGCATGTTGTTCTTCAAAAGCATAACTATTTTGTTCCTGCAAGCTTTTCTTTTGCAGGTCATTTATTTAAATTTAAAATTTTTATTTCAATAGCTTATTATTGACTAAAAATTTTAATATTTTAAAGACGAATGAAAATTAAAAATTTTCATAATCTATTTAAAATTTTAAGATTTTTTCCTAGAACACATTACAAATGGGTTTATTTTAGTAGTAAGTGAAGTGAGCATGATTTGTAAAGCAAAGCATATAAGATTGATCAGCATTATTCGGGGCTGAGGAGTGAACAGGGTGTGGTACCTTTAACCCATTTGGTCTGTATAATTTTTATTTTACAATTTATTGTTTATTAAATAATAATTTGTTGTTTCCATTGTTTAATATTTTCTATTCAATTCGTAAAAGAAAAATATGCAGAAATGGTATTTTTTTTGTAAATAATATTTCTTAAAAATAATAACTTTTATATATAATATATTTTCCACAATAATAATATATAATACAGAAATATATAATACAGAAATTTACATACAATATAATACAATATATAATACAGAATTATATATAATACAGAAATTTTTTTTGCAAATAATTATTTTATGTTTATTTTTACCTCATAATAAAATGCTTTAAATTAAGTGAATGTGTTTCAATTGTTTCGCGCAATGTTTCCACAATTAGTAATTAAATGATTGAATATCACTTATAGCCATATTAAGATTTTTTGTAATGTATATGAAATTTACTAAATATTTTATAGCATGGGTTATACTATATATTTTATAACATGAATATTTTATAACATGGGTCTAATGATACCACAGACTACTGTATAAACAAGAACTTTTCTCAATGTCGAGTTATAAAATAAGGAATCTGATAGAAAGAGAATGAGTCCATTAAGATGTATGTTCAGTTCACAAAATTATTTTTTATATATTTGGTTTACATGTTACTTTCTTTTAATCGGAATCTTTGTAAAATCGCTTGGAATTTTATAAATTTTTTTTAAAAATGTAACACCTCTAAGAGTTAAAATACATATGCAGATCCTTGCAATCTTAGACCTTAAGAGTTAAAATTTGTATGCAAATTTTTTAATTTTCGATCCTAGGAGTTGAAATATGTACGCTGATTCTTAAATCCTTAGATCTTCAGAGTTAAAATATGTATGCAAATTTTTAAATTCTAGATCCTAAGATTTAAAAGATGTATGCTGATTCTTAAATCCTTAGACCCAATGAGTTAAAATATGCATGGAGATTTTTAAATTCTCAGATTCTTAGAGTTAAAATATGTATGCAGATCCTAAAATTTTTAGATCCTTAGAGTTAAAATATCTAAGGAGATCCTTAAATTCTTACTTCAAGTCAATAAACAAGTTGATTAGAAATAACACCAAATTAAATTAAGATTAAGATACTCAGAAAAATCAACTGTATTCGTTATAGTTTTCGAGTATAATTCCAATTAAAATAAACTACGAGGTATCAAACGACATAAAGTATTTCAATAGCGTGAACTTATATAGTAATTGCATTATAATTGATTGAAAAGAAATGTTTGTTTTTGATATATTCAATTAATCTCTGAAATAATAAATGGTTCGTGTTACTTTAGTAATTTTTAGTGATTGGTTTCTATCATATTTAAAGTGTTAAAAAGTTAGAATTGTAAATGCTGTAGGAAGTTGAATAAAGTTGATTTTTATTTTTAAATACTTATTAATTAAATAATTAAAGTTAGCAAATATTTATTGACATTATACATTTCTACATATTCTATCTGCAAATATTCTACACAGATATTCTTTTTCTTGTAATTCTACCTGCAAACAAAATGATACCGAGCAGAAAATATGAAAATAATACTGTTTTTTAAAACTTTCGCTTTTACGCAAAGTTTATATATATATTTTCTTATTTTTCGTAAAACCATGAAAAATATATTTTGCCTTCTTTAAAAATATCTCATGTTACAAACTTAAAAATATCAGCATACTGATTTATTCTAAAATAAATTATTTTTTAAATTTATTTATTTTTTTTCTTAAACTTTTGAGAAAATGAAACAAATCCTTTTTATTTTTTTTGTTGTGGTAAAAGAAAGTATATTGCAGAAAAGTGGAGAAAAGCAGTCATTAATAATGTCCCTGAGGTGATAAAGAACGGAGGCAAAATCATAAATTTTCTTGAGTTGGTGCCATTTCTTAAAAAAAGTGCTATTCTTGCATTTTAAATATCTTTACTAAACTAACGTGTAAAGCTTTTTCTAGATCTGAAAAGAATGCTTGGAACAAAAAATTATTCTCTTGAATATACGAGAAACATATTTTATACTAGATTATTTTATTTACCACGACACTTTTTTTTATTTAATCGTTGTAAATCTTTAAACTTCATGTACTACTTTAGAGAAATTGATCGAAAATTCTTTTTAATAATAATTTAAGAAATATAACTTATAAGAAAAACATATAAATGATTTTTTTTAGTTTTGAAATTTCAAAAACCAAGTTATATTTTCCACAGATTTTAAATATTTGTTGAACAATAAAAGAAGAATATAGAGAGATAATAAAATAAGTAGAAACTTTTGCATTTTATTTAAAAAATTAAAATTACTAAATTTGCTTAACAAATACTTAAATATCTTTGAATGATCTATAACTTTAAAAAAAAAATCTTGTAGAGGAAAATTCCGTTATAATGTTTACGGACCTAGCAATAACTCGACTTTAAACAGTGGTTCGCTGCATAAAAATAATTTGAAAAAGTAGTTTTTAGTATATTACAATAGTATTGTAGGAAACAGTGATAATAACAGCGTATATTTAGTTTATAAATTAATAGTTGATTAAATAGATAATAAATCAAATGTTAAAAAGAAAAATAATTAAGTAATTTTTACATTTTGGTAGAAATTAGTGATATTCGATTGGCTACACTTAGAATTTAAGTAGAGTTCTCCAATTTTCGCATTAGCAATTAGTAAAGAATACAGTATATTCAAATCCTCATTTTCTGCTATAATAATAATTAAAAAATATTTAATGCCGATTTTCCTTCCAATATAAAAGTTGCCGAAATTTCGTGTTCTTTTAACAACTTAACAACTTGTTCGTCTTAGTTTATAAACGAAGAACATGCAAGAGTAAGATTCGATACAATGTAAAAAAATGCCACCATTTGCAATCGCATCTCTTGCAAATTTAAAGTTAGATAAATGAAACTTATTGTCATTATTATTAAGAAACACTGATTTTTTTAAAAAATAAAACAAAATATTCAATTGTTATTAACTAAAATTTAAAATTCTTTTAAATTAAAAATCTCTATCAAAACTTTAAAACTGGAAATAAAATCATAAATACATCGAGACTTGAGATAAAATAGTTGTTGTAAAGATTATTTCTATCTCCCGTTTTTAACTAGATAACGTTTCAGTGTTTCCTAAATTTCATATCTTATGAAATGGAAATTTTTTCTCCACTATTATAATTATCAAAATATTTAAAGTAAATACATTTGAAAATAAACTTGATAAAAACTGAACAAATATTCCCTTTTTTATGGTGGTTTATGTAATTGATCTGTTAATTGAAGTATAACCAGCTAATTGAAAATGCAATAAAATGCCATGTAAATATTAATAGTGAAATATTAAAATTTGGGATACATTCTAGGAATAAAGTTTGCTATATTCTATTTATAGTTTTCTATTATATTTTCTCTATTCTATCTATATTATTCTAGTATAGTTTTCTCTATTTTATTTGGCCATAGAGGTGTTTTACACAAATTGAAATGTTTTTAATTTAAGTTATCAAATGCGACTGTCATTTATATAGTTTTACTATATAAATGACAAATCTTGTTATCTAAAGCCATAAGCAGAAAAAATTTAACATTAGATAATTATTTCTAATAATTTTGATATTGAATATTCTAAAGGCCTCTTTGAAAAGAAAGGTGATTGCCTTTAAATAGTGAAAAAAAGTGAAAAATGCCTATTTGAAAAAAGGGATTTCTCTTGATATTCATATATATTTTTAAGAAAATTTCAAAAAGTTTTTTTTTTGAAAACAAAAATTTACCTACACAGTTAGAGTCACATTTGAATTCATAATTTAAATTCAAGATTGAAAATATAATAAGGATTTAACAATTGAGAAAATAAATACTAAAATAGTTTAGCTTTAATTAGTTTGAAATTCTAATATCATTTGAGATAATACTCTGCTTATTACAAAATTTAAAATAAAAAGAAAATATGATCGAATAAGTCAGATTTTAGAGTTTATTCAACAGAATAGTTCAGTGTTTTTTCAATTCCATTTTTCAATTTAGAATAAGTAATATTGGTTATGATTGATTTTATTTTAATTACGTTTTTCTTTCTTTTCATTTAACAAATTATATGTTAACAGTAAAGCAGATTAAAACATCGTAATTATTGACGGGCATTAAAATATTAAGAAATATGTGATTTAAGGCGATGCTCTATAGGCATATTTTCCCTTCAAATTGTATAAGTAATCCTGGGTACAACTAATGCTGAATTTTCTTTAGAAAAATTTATCATTATATATGCTTTTCTGTTATGCCTGAAAACAACAAAAACTGTTTTAGGATATTTTCCAACAGAACTGATCACATAATCCTTTGAAATGAGATTGCTATATCCTAAAACGCCTTTCTGGAACAAAACCCATTTCTGAAATTTCCTTCATGAAGTCAAACTTTTACTCCTTTCTCAATCTTATTTGCTTTTATTTCATTCATCTTAGCTTTTATATGTTCCCATTCAGCAGCAGTTTCAGAGTTAAGAATGTGAACTCTTCAAATATTTAAATGCACTCGGCCAAAAGTTCAATGCGTTCTGTAGATTCTATTAAAGTTAGTCGCAACACCTGATGAGATTTCCGAGTTCGGGTTGGTTCTTATTTCAATAGAAAGAAGATAATGGCATACCGTGTTTGTAATTTGACGAAAAGTAAATGGTTAAAGATAGGAAAGGTAAGCAAGTATATTACCTATGGTAATGCAGAATGATGGTTTTTCAATGAAGAATTTATTTACACCTTCGGTTGCAAAAGGTAGAACTTTCGGTTCTATATAAATTGGCTAAATTTTTTTCAGAATTAATCATCTCGAGTTTAGTGATAACGCACACGGGCTCTTTTTTTTTATTCGTGAAAAATTAATGCGAAAAAGTATTAACAACCTTATTTGCTTTTAAAACATTCACCTTAGTTTACATACGGACCTATCCACCAAAAGTTAAGACTGTGCAATCTTTAAACATTTAGATTTAACGCGTTTTTAGATTCCATTAAAGTTAGTAGTAATGCCTGAAGAAGCTTTTGAGTTCAAATTGGTTCTTATTTTAATAAAAAGCCCATAATGCATACCATGCTTGTAATTTGGCATAAAGTAAATGATTTAGGATATGAAAGGTAGACAAATATTTAACCTTAGGAAACGTGGAATTTAAATTTTCTTATGTAAAATTTATTCATAGATTCACATGCAAAATATGGACTTTTTGGTTTTATTTTTAGTGGGTAAATCTTTCTGGAATTAACACTCATGTCTAGAGTCTATTTATGACAGTACAATATGACGCATATCGTATTTTCATTAGAAAATGTGGAAAAATAGAAAAGTCTACTTAGAGCTTTTGACTTTGAGAGTGAGCCGTCAATTTTGGCAAATGCAGCAATAAAGTGAGTGTTTGGTAGCAAAGCACCTGCGTGTAATTCATTGAGTATTTGCAACCAGAGAGGGAAATTCTTCAAAGGAATTGCTTTACAGTCTTTGATAAAAAGGAGATAATTCATATTGAAATATCACATTACTTATAAATATAGCTTCGTTTAAAATACCTGCTCGTTTCTGATGCTCCAGATAAACTACGTTTTAAAGTTCGAAGATACCAGCTCCGACTTCTAATGAAAAGCTGAATGATTCTTCATCTTGACGTTTAAATTAAAAACATCTTAACTATGGTAAAAATTCATAAAAAAGAAAACATTTAATGACGATCTCATATAGTTTTACAAAATAAAAAGAACAATTAATGAAAATAAAAGAATGATTAATATAACCATTTCGTTGTTCCAAAATTTTAACCAATTCAATTGATATTTTTCACTTCCGTTCACTTCTTTTTTAATTTATTTCTTTATTTTACTTACAGTTCAATAAAAAAAAATTCACATGTGCAAACGATAATTAAAGCATTTGTCAGTTTTTCAACACATATAATGCTTGCAAACTATATGGTTAAATATAGGAAAAGTAAACAAGTATATTATCAAATGCAAAAATATTTTTTGAATAAAAAATAAATTAATAGCATCTCTCTAGAAAATAAAAGACTTTTCATCTTTATGGGGTTAAAATTCTTATGAAATTATTGGAAATATTCAGCCATGCTAATAAAATAAATGAGCATATAGTGCTTTTAAAATAATTAAAAGTAAATGAAAAAATAAAATAAAAAGAGGTTAAGCTAGATCTAAAAAAATTAATTTCTAAAAAAAATGTAGGATAATTTTTTTTCGTTTTGAAAAATTCATTTTAAGCAGTCAGGGTCCACGCTAAGGCTTTCAAATTATTAGCCAGTAAATTAGCCAGATATTAAAAGTATTAGTCAAATTTCAAAAGTCTTTGCCAAAGGCAAATCTTAAAATTTTTTTGTTATTACCCTTTTTTACCATCAAAAACTTAAAACTAAAATGCAAATAAACTGAACTTTTTAAAAAATACAAATTCAAATCAAGAGTCATTTAACAGTTGGGGATAAGTAAATGAGCAATGAATGGATGAGGATGTAAAATGTAGATAATGTTTATCGTCTTTGAGTAAAAGAAATCGTAGTTTTGGGTTAAATTTTGTTAACTTCTTAAACTAGAACAATAATATAAGGATGAACGTGAAGCAACATTTGATTTTTTTTTTTTCAGATAACGACTATCTTTTCAATAAATATATTTCATCTTAAAAAATTCGTTTTATTCTTTAAGTTTTGTATATTTTATTAAAATAATTTTTACTGTCTCTCTTTTTTACTGTCGCATTAGCAATCATTCAGAAAAAAAGGATCACAGTAGAAGATTAGTTATTTAAGCCATTTAAGTTACTGTTTCATTTGTTTTTACACTACTCGCAGATATTTTTTTTAATCAACATTTCGGCTGGGGCTTAACACGTTCATTGCCAACCGAGAGCCGGTGGTCATACTATATCTATCATTTAAGAGTGGTAATTTGCAAAAATAATACCAAAATCAAATTTAATTTTAAGCAACTATTTTAGCTTTTAAGTTTTACAATAAGTTATTTTTAATAAGCGACATAAGAAAACAAATTCTTACTGAAATATTTAGATGATAATATGTATGACGCTGCCTATTAATCTACTTTATTGACAACAATAGGAAAATTTTACTATATCACCATACCATATCATTTGATACCATATCATTTACCATATCATTTGATATCACATGTCCCAGCAATAAACGGGTTCACCTGTATTTTACGGTAGTTTGTTTCATGTATACTTAATCTCTCATGTTGCTTACATTACCTGGTCTTAATATAATTCTAATTGGTTATGCGATGTATCCAACAGCACTTATTGTAATCGAATAAAAAATACAGGATTTGTTCAGTAAAATGCATTTTGTTTGACTTAATTTTTAGGATTGAGGGGAATATATATTGCTCTTAACGGTAGAAAAAATTGTTCGCCAATACTTTCTGCAAAATACAGTTCGTTTCGCCAAATTTACGATTTTGTAGCATTTGGCGAAGTAGTGAATGCCTAGCGCGGGTCCTGGCATTGTCAGTGAAAAGCAGAGAATTTTAAAATTCATTATAATTGTTTTAATTTTCATTGGAATTCAAGTATATTTCTGTCTTTGAAATATTATGCACATAGCTTCTGAAATTTCATGAAAAATAATCAAAAACAGAAAACTTAAAATAGAATAAAAATGCATGCAGGATGAAGCTCTTTTTAATGAAAACATTATTAATAGTAGCTTTTGTGGAAAAATAGACCTTCAGTTGCAGTTTAGTGGATTAAATTACTTTTGGAATTTATGCATACATCTAGATTTTTTATAGGCCCTTATGTAAAATTTTAATATTAGGAACTAACAGAGTGATGTGGTATACACTTTAATTGTTCATTTTAAAGATGTGTGTGATCATAATCTTAAATGTAAACAATACCTCTTTTCCTCCTTCGATTTTAGAGATCTCCTGATTTTTAATATTGGAGTTAGATATAATGGTAGTTCCTAAATTTATTTTGATTGATTAATGTTTATATCATTTTTACAATTGCAAATATTTATTGAAATGTAGTGCTAGAGATAAGTATAATAGAATATATTAGAAAATGATATACCACTAAGGATAAGGATTAATTTTATGAATTTTTTGTTTAAGATGCGCACTATGATAACCATTCCAATTTTTGTTAGATTTCTGTTTTAACGAATGTGAAGCATAGAATTCTATTTCAATAAGAGTTTGGCGACAAATTTAACGCATTTAATTTTATCCAAAACCTTTTAAATTACATTTTACATTATTTGTTAGTTGAAAAATAATCTATTAATACAAAAACTATGCGTTTAGCTCTTAAGAAAAAAAATAATATTTTTCTCTAGTTCAAAAGCTTCTTACAAGATGGCGCTGAAATATCAACAGTTGTACTTTGCTGCAGCTCCTACAAGTAGTTTTCTTTCATTGACTCTTATTGAAGATATCTGAAAAAAAGAGGACTTTTTTTATTTTACAGTTAATGCAAATAGAGATTGCAAGAAATGCAGGATTAGACAAAGAAATTGATTTTAGATTAGCTTAATATTGTATATAAAACTTGCGGCCTTTAACTATTAAGCTTTGAGAAGGATTAAATTCTAAAATTACTGGCCCGTAATTTCACAATGAGTTAATTTAAAGCTGTTTAAAATTTCTAAACAATGCACTGTGGGCCAGAAGACCATGATCTTTGGCCAAAAGTCGAAGTTAAATTTTGAACTAAAGTATGTTTAGGCAGTTTAATATCGCCCAAATTAAGTATTCATAACCATTCCAAACATTATAATTTACTTTTTGGACCGACGAGAGTGCAATGTAGTGAAAAATATGTAAATTTTTTTTTTAAATGTAACTTTTAAATTTATATTTCAGAAATATATATAGGAATTTCACCTTACTGTTGCATTTTTATCAGAGTAATTACTCTGAAATTATAGTACAATTTTTCAATTTGTTGGATTAGTTAATACTCCTGACAAACTTATAGTTTATATCTTATCATTTGACAATTTACAATGTTTGAATAACCTTCGAAACTTATCTCCAAAAAGTTTCACGAGGTAATTAGCTAAACTTTTTTTTGTTGTCTTCATTGATGTTTCTTCCTTCGAAAAAATCTGTCCCATTTTGCCCATATTGCAAAGGTGGACTAAATATACCGAAAAACAAAAATTATGTTTTTTTTTTCATGTTTTCGCGTTATATAGTAATTAATTTCGCGTTATTTTGTAATATTACTTTGGAAATATAATTTGCTTTTCATTTTTAATATAAAATTACGAAAATTATTGTATTTTCATAGCTATATTTAATTATTTAAACGTACTATATATATATTTTTTTGCTCGCCATATTTCAGCTGCCATTTTTTTGTTGTTGGTATTTTAAGTTATTTCAAAATTTCAACTATTAATTCAATTTACCTGCACATAAAAACCTCCAAATTTTGATTTAGCTCAAATACTTTATAGTTTCATATTTATGAAAACCTTAATAACTCCGTAGTTCTTATTAGTTATTTTGATGGAATTTTACAAGATTTGGATGTACAATTAACACTTGACTGTTTCGAAATAAAAGTCGCTAAAAGTTTAATTTTCAGATTCCATATGATTTTATTCAAAACACGAACTATTTTTAAACTCTTGTATCTATTTTGTATCGAGCCATAAAAATCAAAACATTTTGCAGAAAATGAAAGAACTCATCGACATAGTATTGCATTTACTTAGTCCTCCTCATTTCTTTTGCTTAACTTTTGAGTTTTTTTCTACCGAAGAAGCCTCTCTCTTTGAAATAAAATTAAGCTCCAAATGTCGAATTCCTTCCAATTATGGAGCACCAATTCTCTGCTTTCAGCTCATGCAGACTCTACTTAGTAAACAAGGTTTATTCTCGGACAAAATCGACCCATTATTTGTTATAATGGGTCGTAGATAAATGGAGAATTTATAAAGGGAAGAACTAAATTGAAGAATTCGAATGGAAGAAAATCTTTTTCTGAACTATATGTTACTTTGTAAGAATCGTTTGCTAAGTTTTCAAGTAAACCTCACATTCGATTTGTAACGGATATTTGGAAGGATTCTGTATTTACAGATTCTTTGATAAGGATTTAAAGAAAAGTACGTCGGTATTTACTACGAAGTTGTTGCTGTATGCAGTTATATGAGAAAAAGTAACCGGGACTAGTTTAAAACAAAATATGAAATATTATTTTAAGAAGAAACATGAAACTGTTCATATAAAATCTATTATTAACCAATTTTTTATAACCGTCGTTGAACAGCCGACCCAACTTAATGGGTTTACGGCTACTAATGTTCAACTCCGTAGCCTTGTAATTTTGAACCCAATCCAGAAGACAAGGGAACTCCTGGATCGAGTATTGGGAGCAATTTGCCTTCGTGGAGGACTTTTTGATGGAGCTAACCCGCATTTGCGTTACATGGAAAGGAAGACCACGAGAACCTCCCACGGTTAGCCTGACGGCAAGGGGACTCTAACCCATGATCCGTCTACCACTGAGGATATTTCACGTCAGCACTGTGGTCAGTGCAAGCCGGATGCGGAATTCGTATTGACTGGGATTCGAACCCGGTTCGCCTCATTGGAAGGCGAACGCTCTATCCCCTGAGCCATCGCGGCTCATTATTCACCAATTGGAGCGTTAATTTATTACGTCTTAAATTCTATGTTTTAAATTATATGTATTACTTTATAATTAATTCTTACTTTATTGAATGACCGCCTAAACGTACTTCGTTTCTTGTGAAAAAAAAATAAATTATAAACTCACATTTTTTACAGAAAAAACTGTTTAAAGATAAATTTAGATTTTTTTAAAGTTTTTTAATCATTACTCTCACAATGTAAAAAAATTCAGAAAATTCTGAAAACATTTGTTAAAGACATTTTCCGTACATTTGATGGTTTAAAGCTGTTTTTCATAAAACAGCTTTTCTCCGTTTTTCTTCCTAATCACAAATGGATTAAAACGTTCAATTCAAATTTTAGTTTTTATCATGCACTTTTGCTTGCCGTAAGATAACTCTATCTTAATTAAATCATTTTAAGATTATTTTCTTTACCTGCTCTTACTTTTCAAAATTATTTTATGGTTTTGAATATCCTATAAATAAAATTGCGATTTGGCTTTATAGAGAATTGATACTCTACACCAGTGTTTCCCAAACTTATGGCTCTTGTGTACCCTTTCTAAATTTTTCGAAACGCTGTGTACCACTAATAAAAAAAGGAATTCATTTTTTCAAAAAAATATTTTAATTTTTATTTTTTGGTGCAAGTTTTGTTAATAAGTTTACTTGTGTGAAGGATGATATTGTGATAAAAAAAATTGCACAAAAGTTAAAAATCACAACTGGCTGTTGACAACACAAATTATTAACTGTTAACTCTGGAAAAAAATAGCTAATAGAAAAATATGTAATCAAAATTTTCATGGCTAGCTTTGTTTTTAAATAAAATGTTTTGAAATTTTCGTTTGCTGCAAGATATTTCGTATAAGAACATCGTACCCCCGCTCGACTGCTCCCGTACCCCTGGGGGTACGCGTACCACACTTTGGGAAACACTGCTCTACACTAATTAATTCATTGTGTCCTTAGATGTAATTTTTAAATTGCCAGATATTTTATAAGGGTGGGACACACAATAAAGTTTCAAACACTTTTACACTTAAATATTACTTCAAAATGTAAGACATTTAAGATAAGGGCAGCTGAAGATTTTTCTTGGTAACCTAGCACTGGAGCTGCTGTTGTTTAGGGGACTGAGTTCTTGACTCTGAATGCTGGTCATGCAACTTGCTGCTCTCGATTGCACAGGTATTCCATAGAGTTTATGCTTTGTTAGAGTTGTTAAAATAACAGAGTTTTTGTTAATGTAACAGAGAATGAATGAAAAAGTTGATTGAAAGTGAATGAATAAATTTAATGAAAAAGTATATAAAAATTGTCAAAACGAGTTTTTATATTGTTTTAATTGAGCAATTAGTTTTATGATCTATTTTGCATTTTGTTTTTCATAACGAAATCTATGTTCTTCTGTATATGAAAGAATAAATAGTTTCACTTTTCTAATTTTCATTTTCTTCTAAGAAGTAAAAATTGAGCGTAAAGAAAAAGTGTAATTTCTAATCCAAAGAAGACAAATGTTAGTTGATGAATGATATCATTTTTTAGAATAATTCACGTACTTGCCTTAAGAATTATAATTATGTGATTTTATTTTGTAAATTCTGTGTTTATTTTTATAAGCTCCTATTTAAATATGTTGTCTCGGTAATTTTCAATCAAAAAAATTCCACATAATTTTCAACGTTATTTCTGTTTTATTTGCTTCGTAAATTAGAAGCGTTTTCCACGTGTGTTTTTTTAATATGAATGTAGTTCCGATAGAAGTAATTCAAATACATAGCTTTTGAGATTTTTGACAGAAAAATTCATAAAGCTTCCTTAATTTCATGCAAATTATGTTATGATAAATAGAGCTTTTATAATGAATTTTAAAACTGTAAGTGGAAGGTATAAATGTCTACTTTATTACCTGCTCACTTTATTGAAAATAACGTCAGTAAGTTGAATTATACGCAAAACTGAATTACTGAACATTTGTTGATGAGAATAATTTCATTATTTATAAAAAAATAACTGTTAAATTAATTTAGAAATATATTCATATAAAAGTCGTTATTTTTTTAACACATTTAGGAAAAATAATTATCCTAATATTCAATATTTGAAATTAAAACATAAAAAAACATCAACAAAAAATGATAAAATTTAAGTTTCAGCACTAAAAAATGTGAACTATTGATATTTAAATTTATCACAATTTGATATCTGCAAGCGAATGAATGGCTGTTGAAACAAGGGAACTTTTTTATGTTAGTAACTATTCTTTACATTTTATTTTGAATAAGTCAAGCCCAACAAATTTGAAATCTCTTGAGTGACTCATTCTTTATTCTTTCACAAGGAAAAATTTGACTTATTTCTTAAGAAGTCATGTAGCCATATAGAACATAAACAAACTAGTCATGAAACAAAATTGCTTGATTCACAAAACGAAATTTATCCCGCTTACAATAAAATACATAAACGCATAGTAAATATAAATTAAATGAAAGGCGTGAACAAAAAGATAATTATATTTTAAAAATTCGATTTGTAAAATGGTGTTGTATTTAATTAACTTCACGTTAATTAATTAAATGTGTATGGAGAAACTTAGCTCGACTTTACCCAGAAAAATTCAGAATATTAACATGCCATCTGGTTTACAAACCAGCTGGAGCAGCGGTCATAAGTCTGGTGGTTTTGTATCAGTGGTCTTCTTTTTTTGATTCTCAACGTAGTTATCATTATCATCTTCAAATCAAAAAAGTTTTTTTGTTTGTAATTTTTTAAAAATTTTACTTTGTTTATTCGAAAACAGCATTTTAGATTTTCGATAATAAAGTTAGAATAATTAATTATTAGAAATAAAATTATTGAATAGGTCATATTATAATGCCAGAATTATTTATAATTGTAATAAAATTCCTTCATTTTTTAATAAAACTATTTTTTTTTAATTTTTAAAAACTTCAAAGAATTTCAAGCTAATTTTATAATTTTTTGAAACAAATTTAATATGTGTTTTTTTTATTTAAAAAGTTATAAATTGAAAATTCTGAAATTTTTTTAGGTTAATGGTTTTAAACTTTATTGAAATACTTGCTTCTTTCACTATCAAGTTTTGATTTTAAAATATTTGGTTACATAAAATGTATAAAACAGAGTTAAGTTTCATTTCCCTTAATTATTTGCATAAATATACACAGACAAAAAATTCCGGTAAAATTATCGCACCGAATGGTAAGGGCATTTTTGGTAAAAAACAAACAAACACAATTCTTGCAATAAAATCAAAATCAAAATAGATTGGTATTTAAAGAATTAAATTGGTAATTTGTCTGTTCATATGGTTACCGTTCACCAGAAATTCTGGTTTTCAAAATCATAGCTTTTCTTACCACGCATTTAGTAAAGAATACTAAACAAAAAAGTAAATTTATCAGAATAAATTGTTTTACGCCATGCTTTAAGGCATCATAATAAAATTACCAAATTTATTAAAATTTTATTATGGATTATAAAACCATACTTTATTGTTAATTTTACCAAATTACCGTGATTTTTGATGTTTCCATAGAGTCAGAAACATGGTAAATTTTACTTCACTTCACTTTTGACTTCACTTTTTCTCAGTCTATAAATAAAGTTTTTATTATAGTTCATTTTAAAAGCTTCATCAATAATTAAAAAAAGTTAAAAGCTTACCAAATGTAGAACTTCAAAGTAATATCTTGCATTTATCTAAATGTAAAACATTATTATTATTTAAATATTATTTATTGAAAAATTATCAAATGTATTTAAAAAGTATTTACCAATTTATTATATAAAAGTTTATAACTATTATTTCAACAATTGAATATTTAAATTAAAAATAAGAACATGAAAATTTATTCCTTAGAAGTAATTGTTAAAATAAGACTAATCCTTTGGAAATGGAAACCTTAACTTTGAGCCTGATTAATGTTTTCCTTAATTAAAATGGCAACGCTTATAAGAAAAGAAAAGTAGATTCACTAAATCACCAAATTAGTTGAATACAGAAAATCTGAATTGCTTGGCGCAAATAATGCATGATATTAAAGGCCTTTTATTCTGAAAACATATTTCTCAAGTAATGTAATAAATATCAGGTAAATTATTACTAAAATAATATTTTACAAACTTTATAATATAAGGATTAGGTATTATTTTCAAAAATGAAGTTTTATCTTTTAAATTATTCGCATAAATCTGCAATGAAAAGTTGAAATTATTTAAAGATTTCTTAATTTTTAAAATACATCGCTAAATATGTCTCGATTGTTATTATACTGCACGGTAAAAATAACCTCGTAAAATTTACGGCTTAAACCGGCAGCTGGGTTGGTTGCGCAATGCCGTAAAATTTACGAAATAAATCCGTAGCTTTAACGGTTTCTTACCGTGAAAGAATAAGCTGTAACGAAAAAATTACGGGTAAAAACCGTATTCAGACAATTTTTTTACCGTAACAAAACAAGTTACGAACAACAAAACCGTTAAATATACGGAAAAATTCCGAAAAAACGGATTTTTTAAAATATTTTATTTGGTTAAATTTACAAATAAGTTGTTTCCGTGTTGCTCTGCTACTGTTAAAATATTCACAAAGTATTCATGATAAAGATGAAATTTAGTTATAGTTTTTATTAAAAAATTTCATATTCTATTGGAAAAAGGAACAAAGTGGAAAGATAATACAATGCTTATTTTCAAAGAATTTGAAAAAGGTTTCAAGAAAATTGAAACATAAGTAGGTTTGCATTAAGTTTGACGAATATTTTAACATTGCCTCAGGGGATGGAGCTCCAAGCCTGCTTTCAGACAGTTTTCAAAAATTCTCGGAAGCGTTTCTTCCATTTCTTGAATTGACTTCAAAATCGCGTCAAAAAATAGTTTTTTTTTTATATGTAATGCCAATTGAAATTCGAAGTTGTATATTGAATATATTTTTGGAATTCATGAGGGAAAAATGGAATTAAAACCAACTGGTTGGAGATGAGAAGAAAACCATTGATACGCAGAGGAGAGGGAATATTATTCTGTTTAGACGTTATTTAATATAAAATAAGTAGTTATAAAATTGATTTTTAAATCATGAAGTAATAAATTATGTTTTATAAATATTATTTTCGTTCTAAACGCTTTTTAATTGTGAAATAAATTTGAGTCTAAGAATAAATAGATTGTTCTTAACTTTTAAATGTATGTGTTAAAAAATTAAATTAAAAGTGAATGATACTTTAGCGATTTAAAATTTGTTTACTTGGATATAAAATATTACTCTACACCGAAAAAAATGTGATCAAAACTACCAGAATATAGTAAAATTGACCGTTTTTGTAGCACTACGAGAACACCAAAAAACTCAGTAATTTTTATTAAAGTGCTATGGTAATGCAATTGGTAAAATTAACAATAAAATATAGTTTTTTAATCTGTGAAAAAGTTGTTAAATGTAGTAATTTTATCATGATACGTTAGATCATGGTATAAAAAAATTTATTTATTCGGTTAAGCGCGGTAATTTTATCAGAATTTTTTTCTTAGTATATTCAGAATTATTTGAAACACGGTATTACGGTTATAAATTATACAACAAAGAGCTTGCTTAAAAAAAAAGACGTGTCAAAACTGCATCAAATGGTTGTAAAAAGTTTTCAAAAAACGTAAACAGCAATTGAGGATCCCCATATATTGCTAGTATCATATATTGCTAATAACAATATTGCTGGTAGTATAATTTAATATTTTCACGGATCATGCAGATATAATTAATTATGTTGATTATGAATATCATTTGATTAATCTCAAAAAAGTTCATAAAGCAAATTATTTTTAGAAATGCTCTTTTTTTTTATAAAAAATTACATAATGTAATTAAAAATTTTGAGCAAAGGGCTTTTCTAATTAATGGTTTGCGTTTTTATTTTTTCGAAATTTTAATGGTTGAATTTAAAAAAAAAAAATTCTGAATAAAAAACAATAATAAATGTAATATAAACTGGTTCTATGACTCTTTTTCTTAAATAATAAAGTTTTCTCAAATATTTTAATTTAAAGAGTAGGAAAGAAACAGAATTTTCTTATGTTCTAGAAATGTCCTTCAGCGATTTAAGCGCTCATTCTTGGCATCCTTTAGGGGAAACGATAGAAAAAAAAAAAAAAAAAAAAAAAAAAAAAAAACACCCTAAGTCTTTTCCAAAACTGCACAAAAATAAGTGAGCGCCATCAATTTTTACAGAATCCTAAAATATATATTCTTCGTCTTTCTTTGTCGGACACAAATGACGCGCATCTCAAGACATAAAATGTTTCCTTTAAGATTCACGCAAGCGGTTATTCTATTGATTCAATTTTTATGGGAATCTTCGATTTTTACTAAAATACCTGTTTATTCCCTGTAATAACTCTAAACGATTTTTGTCATGGCGGCAGCAAATCTGAGAAAAAATTGACAAAAATTCAAATTGAACGTAAAGTGGTTAAAAGTGAGCTAAGTAAGTAGAATACATATTTACCAATATCAAATGAATTGAAATATTTAGTACCAAAATCTACGATAAAAAGAGGCAAATAAACAGATTAACAACGCTTGAATACATGTAAAATTAATTACATTTTATAGAAAAATGTGAGGCATAAATAGTGTTTCACTCTGAGATTTATTATTTTATTGACAACAACAGCAATGCGTGGGAAATAAGGTTGTACTAACCATAATATACAGCAATATTAACAAGTTAAGTATCTAAGAAACATTATGAGAGACAAATTGGATAATACAAAGTTTAAATAGATGTAAGAAAATTCCACACTTTATAGCAGAAGCAGAAAAATGCAAAAGTGATACATAAGTACTTTTTGAACCAGAAACTCATAGTAATTTTCCAACAAACTTATTATCATGTTCTAGTTTTGTATTTCCACTTTATTTTTCAATTTTTCGATGGCAACTTTACGCGTTACATTTCAAATCACATTTGTTTCTTTTCATGTACACCTGGCAAATCTTGAAAACGGGCTCCTGTTTTTGAGCGCGTGGAATATGTCGACTGTTATTTCCAGTTTTCATACTTTTGATGCGAGTGAAGTATTTTGATCAGGTAGTATCTTACTGCTTCAGTTTCTTAGTGTTATTTGCTTAACAAAATTATTATAAAATTTTTTAACAATGGAATATTAGAAAAAAAGTAGTGACAATTTCAGAACGTGGAAATAAAAGCATGCATCTGTGACAAATTGATGATGTTAAAGTTTAAAAGCTTTAGTGCCTGAATTTGTCAGTGTTTAAATCGTTTCCCAATGGTAAGTTTTATAAAAAATATAATTAAATTGAGTTATAACAAAGGAAGACATACCTTTTATTCTATTAACGTAAAATTATAGTTTGAGCTTTACAGGGAAATACAGATCTTTTTTATAATGGCTAATAAATATTTAATTCTCACAGTTAATCAATCCCCTTAATAATAGTACTCTTTTATATTTTTATAAGAAAAAGTTTGACGCTTGAAGTAAGTAAACGCTTGAAGTTTTAGCCAGTAAATGCTAGAAGTTTTCAATTATCCCGCCCAAAGATATACCATGTTTTTCATACATACATCCACATAACTGCATATCTCAAATAATCACAGAAAATACATACAAGAAGACGAAACATTTTAAGATTCTCAATAACTTTTCTCTGTGTAATATGACTTCTCTGTTATCTCAAAGAATATCTTTCCTGCTAGTTTCTGAAAGGTGTCATTAACATTATGAATACTTTACAGTTTCTTTAAAGAAATACGGCTTAGGAAAAATTAAGCTCTTATGTATTTATTAGTTAGAAAAATAATCTATTGAAAAATTTAAAACTTAATAAGGCTATATGAAAAATAACAATGAATTTTTGTACCTCTTAATAATATGAAGCATAACATTTACTAACGAAATGATTTCTTCATATTGCATTTCATACCCCCCCCCCCCTGTAACCCTGTAATGTTCATTGGAAGTATCTTCTGAAGGAGAGGGTTTAAATTTATGCTGAACTCTTCCATTTCCCTAAGTATCATCTATTTTAAAACAGCATAAGTGCGAACACTATTTCGCACTGAGGGTAGCTGATTGAATAGGTCATATACAAGATGTTCTGTAATAACCGTCCTTAGTATATATTTAAAGATATTTTTCAAAAATGAAGTCGAATAGGAATGCACGTTGGGAGTTTTAAATTAGTATATGAAAGAAAAACGCTATCAACATCTTAAGAATCATTATTTTAGAATTTGGAATTAAAAGTATCAGAACCTGTTTGATTGCATTTAGAAATTTAAAAAAGTTTTTTCTTTTCAATTCCTTTCAGTTTTCTCGGTTTATAAAATGGACTTTCCTGCTTTTTCTTTCTTCCAATTTCGCCTTCTAAATAGTGATTTGTTTGATTTCGTAAATTTTTCTGATTTTTTTCCCCTTTTTATGACTGAAATATTAGATTGTGGCACTTACTTGTGAATGGTTTCTTTTATTTCATTTCTGCGAAGGATTCTAAATGTAACACCTAGTTTAAATTGAGTTTGTCTTGTTATTGCTTATCTTAATAGCAAGAGGGATATACAGGGTGATTCATAAAAGATGGTCAAAATTTTAGGAAGTGATAGTACACACCCAAGCAGACAATTTTTACCAAAGAATGCATGGTCAAAAACAAAACACAAAACCGTTAGAGGGCGTCAAAAGTTACGTTCTTATATGAGGCAAAAACACACAAACAACGATGAAATTAAGTTATAAAAGCAAATTTAATGGCATGTGATTACAATAAGTGTCCAAAACAATGCCGGGAGTGGCTATGCACGCAGTACAACGGCAAAGAAAAGATTGGCGAACATTTTGAAACACACCAGTCATGTCGCGAACTTCCCCTGCAGCGGCCGAAAGCTTGGCGAAAAGTTCTTCTGCAGATTCAATGTGAGTCTCATACATAAGAGCCTTCAGCTGTCCCCATAAAAAGAAATCTAGACATGAAAGATCTGGCGTGCACGGTGGCCAAGCCATAGGACCACCTCACCCAATCCATTGGTTTGGAAAGGTTACGTCCAGATAGTTTCGCACTTCTCGCACGTAATGAGCTGGTGCTGAGTTCTGATGGAACCAAATGCATTAACAAAATGCATATCGGCTTTTTCCTCATTGGAGAAGGGCAATATCTTCAGATGCGCTGCTGCCGCGATTGACAATGCACTTTCGAATCAGTAGCTTTTATGTATGAATCGTGACCAAAATTTGTATACGAGCTCTTCTTCCTCCCATAACATGCAAATAACTCGCAGTGCGGTAACTCGCAACTGGAATGGAGCTTTCACGTTTGCATGAACAACTTTCCAAATGCGCTAGCACCTTTGCGTTTTGTTTTCGACCATGCATTCTTTGATAAAAATCGTTTGCTTGGGTGTGTACTATCACTTCCTAAAATTTTGCCCATCTTTTGTGAATCACCCTGTATAAGGGGTCTACCAGAGTTAATAGCTTATAAACTATTGTTGTGAGTGTAATGTAAATTACGCAGTAGAAATCGTAAGATGAAATCTTTTATCTAACATCACCATTAGTTAAGTTTCTTACATATAAGTCTAATGATTATCATACTACTAAATCTGGTATGATAATTTAGAATGTTGAAAAAAGCTCTTGAGAGAAAACAATAAAACTGGAAGCTAATGATTGGTATATTAACTTTCTTTCTTCCTTTCTTAAAAAAATAAAGATTTGATTGCAGTTTAACTATATATTGTCTATACCACGATTATTTAGTAAGAACAAAACTATTTGTACAAATGCTACGAAAACATCTTAAAAAGAAATATACAAACAAAAGAAAAAAAGAAATTTGTATGTGGATGAATTTATGGTTTTTCTCTTATAATACGAATTTATCTTCTCAGATAATCTTCCTCAGAATAGAACAAAAGAACTAACCCTAGATCCCTGTTTGATGAAGGGATCTTAGTGATAGTCAACGTCTTCTTTGTCATCGTCTTAGACTTCTTTATTCTTTCGAACATTTTGAAATGTTTTTAGTATAATGAGAAACATTGATCAATAGTTTGAGTTAAGATTTAACTATTGATAAGAAAAATAATAATTTTATTATAACCTCAATGAATTATGTAACATTGTGTGCAATAAATCTTTGTTTTAAATACGCTTATTTGGAATAAAAGAATTGTTAACAACTGTGGATATTGATAAGTTGATTGTTTTTAACAAAATGCAATTCTGTGCATTGTGAAAATTTAATTTTGACTTGTATTATAATTCTAGCATTATGGCAGTGTTTTTATGTTTTAGAAATATTACGTTTGCTTTAAAAATAACATTAGCGGTACATTTTAAATGCAATAATTTGATTACATTTCTTAAAATATTTGATTACATTATATTTATGCAATAATTTGATTACATTTATTTGATTACATCTAGTTCAATTTTAATAACTTTGATTACATATTTTTATAATTGGCGCATTTTAACCTTTTTAATTTAAATTAATATTGGAATATTTTATTAACTAAATAAGTTTATAATAATTTTATTAAATAATAAATTTATATATATATATATATATATATATATATATATATATATATATATATATATATATATATATATATATATATATATATACATATATATATACATATATATATATATATATATATATATATATATATATATATATATATATATATATATATATATATATATATATATATATATATATATATAATTTTAAAATTTTAAATGAATTTATGCCAGCCCTTTTATAAAAAAATTATTTCGATATCGATATGTTTTTATAGTAATACTACTTTAAAAAACTGCTGCAGAACAAATTAGTCTTTGCTTTCTTTGCAACATAATGTGTTTCGTAATGGTCTGATCGTAAAGACACAAGTCCCAGTAGAACACAGAAGTCAAGCATCACTGGCTGTGGTCAGTAAGCGGGTGGGTGATCACTTTGATCAGCCTGCTTAGGGACCGAAGGTGCGCGGTATTGGCGCTCGTTGAACAGTTCAACCATAAAGTGCTCGATTTCGCGCGCAGGTTGTCGGGCTATCAAAGCAGGGGTGTCATCTCCTCTGCAGACGATCAAGATTGCCATGGCATGTCTTCGGATCATCCTCAGGGATGTTTCCCTGACCGTCGCCATTAGCCCATTATGCAGCTCTAGTGCCACATAAATATGGTACCTACTTTCAAAATAATGTTTTTAATTTTTTTATTAAACAATTAACTCTTATAGTTTTAATGAATTTAAATTAGTATTTTAATAAAAAAGAAATCTCGATATCGAAATGTTTTATTGTGATATTATACTTTATGATAAATGTTTTATAGTTGTTCTTCTGAAAACTGAAGCATAACAAATTAATCTCCTTACAAAATAATGTTTTTAGTATTTCATTAAATAATTAATTTTTATAATTTCAAAAGAATTTAAACTTACACTTTAAAAAAGCGACTTTAATATCGATATGTTTTTATAGTAATGCTACTTATAAAAATTGCTGCAGAAAGAAATAATCTTTTCATTCTTTTCAAAAAATGTATTTTTTTAAAAATTTTTATGTCATTGAATTTTATTATTACTAACTTTATTTCTGAATTGAATTAAATTTAGTTTTAAAGCGAATAAATGTATTAAAATCCATTAAATTGTTAAATCTAATAGGTTTCAGAGAACAATTCAAGTATGAGTGTTAAATTTTTATTAAAAATGTAATATTATTAGACGCTAAAGGAGTATAAAGAAAAATGCAAAAGGGCTTAAAATGGTTTAAAAGCTAGACATATAGTTTAGAATTAAATTGAACTTTTATACTATGTAATATTTTCTACTAAAATGTTCGAATCTTCTCTCAAACTTTAAGAAATTACATTAAATACTCAGACAAGAAATAAAATTATTATTTTATTGACTTTTGTTTCAGCAAAACTAAAGGTTTGTCTGAAAAAAAGCTTTTTTTTTATTTGGGGAAAATTGAATAAAATTGGAAATTCAATATAAGGTTTTGATTTTTTTTACAAAAACTTACAAGCATTTTTATTTATTAAATTAAAATATTATAGTTCGCAATTTTTTGCTATAGTAAAAAAAGTTCTTACATAAATATATTTTTTTCTATATGTCTAAAGTTTGAAATTCGTGACAGCTTTAAAAAATCCAATATAGTTTCAGGTGAACATATTAAAGAAATATTTTAAAAGAAAATGAGTCAACGTTTCTTTTTTATATATATTCTAGGCAGGAAATAAATTAAATTGGAGCTAAAAGTTATTATTATACTGAATTGTGACAACGAGGCATTTGAGCATTTATGACATTTTGTTGCTACTCTTACTATCAGGATGAAATAAATTAATTTTTTAGAATTTTAAATTTTATTCTAGTTTCCAATTATTTTGTTCTAAATTTTTAGAGAGTTCAATATTGAAAATGGTTAAATAATTTATGTGTTACAAAAATCATACAATAATGTGCTTTATAAACATTGATTTAACATTAAGAAAATTTTAGGCTATTTTTAACGGCAATAAAAGATAAGGAGTCTGATTACTTTTCAGCAAAGTCACTAATTATTCATGCATTTTCACCTAAGAAATGCTTTTAAACATTGAATAAATGAACATTCTTATCAGCTGGGTATAGGTAGGTCATGAAATATCGTTATATTTTCAAAGTTGTGATAAAGATATTTTAAAATGTATTCTCACGATATTGTACAAATATATTTTATTAAAATAAGTAAGAAGCGTTTGATAATAATAATTGAAGACGCTAATCTGTGCTAATTATTTGTAGTTATAATGATATCTACATATAATTATAGTATTCGGTATTTTATCTGCACACAGACCTAAACATTTTGGCAAAATTATCCTGTTTAAGGGTTAATGACATTTCTGGTGAAAAACCTTATAAATTTGGCTAATAAAACCTAAATATAAAGTGTTTGAAACATTTATTTGGCAATTTCTCCAATCGTATGATAATGGTATGTCAGAAATTTTGGATTTTAAAATTACAGTTTTTAATATCTCTCATTTATTAAAAAATACAAAAAATGAAAAGTAAATTTTACCAAATAAATGGTTTTTATGTTATGCTCCAATGACATTCGTGGTAAAATCATGATAAAATTAACTAAATTTTACGATGTTTACCAAATTTTATATCAAACCAATAATTCATTTGGCACTTTTTCCGTTCATATGGTAAAGGCTTACTGGAAGTTCTGTCTTTCAAAATTATAGCTCTTTTTACCACACATTTAGTAAAGCAAATTCAATCGAAATAATGGAATTTTATGCATTGCTCTGAGGTATTATGATAAAATTACCAAATTTTTCCACGTTTATCAAATTTTATCACAGATTATAAAATCATGTTTCTTGTTAATTTTACCAAAATCATTACAAAAGAGCTTCGGTAAAAAACTATCGTGGTTTTCCATGCTCCCAAAAAGCCAGAAACTTCGTAAATTTTACCACATTCTAGTAGTTTTGTCCATACTTGTTTTCTGTAGTGTAACGTAACTAGTATTAACGATTATGATCGAATATGGTAGTATGACGATCATTATCAACAACGGTCATCAAGAGTGTTTATAAATTGCATTTAAGAAATGAAAACATTGGCTATTTTAAATGAGGAAACCTGCAAAATATCCCAATATATTAATGAATATCAGTATTTTCCGACATCATGATATAGAATTTCAAATATTAATTAGCACTAGTATTCTTGAAATATTCCATTTCATTTCTATTAAGAATTTTAATAGAATTTAGAAAATATAAGTATTGAGGTGGTTTATGAGTTATGAAGATAGTATATCTAATATTCTTAAATAAATATAAACTAAATATTTAGAATTTGCATGGTAGTTGAATGTTTTAAGTTTATGATAGTTTTAAAGGTGCTTTATATTTCATCGATTTATCGATATATTCATCGATATATTTATTGATATTTCATCGATATATTTCATCGATTTCGTGGGATCGTTTTCCGATCCCACGAAAATAAAAATCTGGAAAAATTATCGTACTTTATGGTAATGACATTTCAGGTTTAAAAAAGTTAATTTGGTTAATAAAATAAAAGAACAAAAATAAACTTTATTTAAACATTTCATTTGGTAATTTTTCTGGTCAGGATAGGTCAGGATAACTGCTTACCAGAAATTCTAGTCTTTAAAACTTTATTTTTAAAATGATAGACAAACTGCACACTGGGTATATTACTGTATTTTTAGAACGAAACTTTTAGCAGTGCAGTAAATTTTTTTAACCATTTAATATAAGTACGCAAAATGTGATAGAAAAATCCCACAGGAGCAAAAGTTAAAGCTTTATAATATACTAAAATTGTTGGCGTAAACTTTTCAAATACAGCTGCTTCTGCAGAAAACTTTTTTAAATATAAAATTAAAAATAGTAATGTATATTTTTTTAAAATAGCACTTAAAATATTTAGCTAGGAGTACGCTACATAAATTGAAGGTTTTTTTATAAATAGAAATAGTTCATAAATAGAAATATTTCATAAGTAGAACTATTTTATGACTACGAAAATACTTTATAAATATATTACATTGAAATAAAATATGAGTTGACATTGCGAAAGAGTTAAGGCGTGAAAAATATGAAAGATCATTTTTGGATCAAAACAGACCTTGGAGGTAAAAGCGTTGTAAATGAGTTATGTACTTTTATTTTGTCATTTGTTTTCAGAGTCTTTTTCAAAAATAATACATGTAGCAACTCGCAACCTTTTTAATAATAATTTTAAATTTTGCCCTTAACGTCTTTTCAATTAGTTTAATGGATGGAAAATAATCTTTATTAGAAATGAATCGTGACACATTTATTTATACTTGATTCAATTGGATTCTTTGATTTTTATATAAGAACGTGAAACTCCAAAGTTTAAAAATAGCATTTTAAATAGATCTAACGTCATTCAAACGTTCCTAATTTTGTCGATTCAGTTTAAAATGTCTTGACTTTTAACTTCCAGCAACTCCCAAGCGTAGGTGAATAAAAATAGAAGAATGTTTCTGGGCAAATAAAAGCTTGGAAGGAAGGGGAAAAATAAATAAATACTGTCGCTTTCAAACGCATTGTTATATTTGCTGACTTCTCACGCTAGTCTCTGAGGGAATAATTTTTTTTCTTCTGAAGAATTTTTCTTTATTTGGACAAATTCCAAGCTCAATATGTTGACTTTCTTCCAATTATGTGAACTGGTATTCGCTATCCTTGTATGCAAGCGCTGCTTGGTAAACAAGGAGGGTTGCCAGTTGAAATTGATTATTATTTTCGTTGACAAATGTACTATGAAATCAGAAGGAAAATAAAAATAAGATATAGACTTAAAAATAGGAAGAATTTTCTGGAATGCTTGAAAGTTGTCAAGAAAAATCATGAGAATAATTTCAATTTTAGAAGTATATTAAAAACCTTAATTTAAATACAAGTAATAGGTTTTGTAGTATTCTTGCTTTTATGTTTCTTAATGACTGTGTATAAATAATAAATAAATTATTTCGAAATTTTAGTTAGCATGATTTGCTTTTTGTTCTAAATAATTTTAATTTTAAAAGTGTGTAAAAAACCATAACATATTCATTAAGAGAGAAAGTGCTTGTAAACAAATTATGGCATTAATTAAATTACATAATTTAATTATAAGTAATAGGTTTCGTAGCATTCTTACTTTTATGTTTTTTAAAGTTAATTTATGAATTAAAAGTAAATTATTTCGGAATTTAAGCTAACATGATTTGTTTTTCGTTTTGGACAAATTTTAAATTGAATAAAGTATTAAAAACCATAACACATTCATTATAAGAGAAAACGTTTGTAAAAAAATTATGGTACTAAATTAAATTACATGATTCAAATATACGTAATGGGTTTTGTAGTATTATTTCTTTTAAGATTTTTAATGGCTGTTAATAAGTAAGTTATTTTTGAATTACTGTTAGCATGATTTAATTTTTGTTTTCGAATAATTTTGAAAGTGTATTAAAAGCTATAACATATTCATTAGGATAGAAAGCTAGGAAAAAAGTACTAAATTAAATTGTGCAATTTAAATATAAGTAAGAGGTTTTGTTGAAATTAAAGTTAGCATGATTTGTTTTTCGTGATTAATTTCAAGTATATTTTTATTAATATAATTTTATAGGTGATTGTAAGAAATTATTTTAATTATCAGAATACAAATTTTTTTTAAGAAATTAAAATTTATTCCAACTAAATTTTAAATCAAGGATTTAAGAAAAATTATCAATTATGCTATTAAAATTATTAATTATGCTATTTTTAAATAAATTTAAAAAAAATATATTTTCCATTTCCGAACTGAAAAATTTTAACTCCATGAAATAAGTTGCATTAGACTCTTCGAGATGCATATTAATTTATAGTTTTCTATTCTTAAAATTATTATTTGAATTTCAAGATGTAAAATATATAAGTTATTGGTAATTTTACGGAATCTTTTAAATTTTCAAGATTTGAAAAGTTCATAGTAAAAATATATTTGAAGATGAGGATTTCATCTTTACAAAAGTCAAGACATATAAAGGAGTATAATATAGAGGACTTATGCATCAGGGACGGAAAACTTGATGGCTAAAAAAAAAGAATTCTTGTCTCTTTAGTGAATAGGTTTTAGAACTGTCCTTGGCTATATTTTAGATATGTTAAAGCTTTGGATTACATAAAATTTTAAATGTGAGGATATTGTTAAAACAAATGCATTGAATGAGGCAGGAAGAACATCTTTTGAGAATTAATGCTGAACAAAAAATAAAAATTCTGCGAAGAACCAAATGAAGACCTAAAAATTAGCTGAGAAGCTTGTTAGGATAAAGGTTTTTGCCGCATTGTTAGAAATTTCTCGGAAAAAATGGTTAAATAACACTGTATTTAACTGTAGTTTTACCATATTCAACTACAACAGTAATATAACCACGAAAGAGATGACATTCAAACTGTTAACTGATAATCTGTTTTTTTTTTTTTTTAAATCTATTTTTATCTATTTTTTAATCTGAATCTTTTATTCTTAGGCATTACTTAAGAGCGAATTAAAAGATTTTTTTCCATATTATTTAAATCTCAAAATATAAGAAAGGGACTTTTTATGTGGAAAAATATACCTGATTTAAACTGTCAAAAGCAAATTTTATTGAGTAGAACGAGACAGCATAAAAATTACAGTGTTGCATCTCTTATATAAAAATATTATATTTTCTTTATTTTTCTCTCACTGTTTTTTCATGTATATATTAATTAATATTATTTTCAAATGTGGTTTTGAAATAGTTTTGCAATGCATATCTAAGCTCCTTAATATACCACTTAGACTAGCCTTATAGATATTTTATCATAATAACATACATAATATAATATGTTTTTATATGAAAGGCGATAAATATGCTATATTATATGCGAACTTCTCTGAATTTTCTCCCAAATATAACTTCTGTACAGTACTGTAAAACTGTAGTGTTCTAAAGAATAAAGTACAGCGCTTTTGATGGAGTTGTTCTCATTTGCTCTTTCAGATTTATTTAATATTTTTATATTTGCTTCAAATGTTTTTCCTGCATTTCAGATTCATACCCTATTTAACTTTGTTTTTATGAACAAAAACATAATCTGGGGTAATATTTTTTCAATTATATGATTATTGTTTACTACTGCGATATTAAGTTTTCTCCTGAACTACTGGGTAATGCATTTGCTGAAACAAAATATGAAGTTGATATATGTGATTATCTTCCAAGAAAAAGCTGATATTTAAGTATATTTAGTTCTAATTTAAAATAATGGTTTCTCTTGACACAGTTTGATAAATTTAGATGACATTCTCATCTCTCCAAGCTCTTGATAGTTTTCGGAAAACAGCTGTATGTTGATGAAATTTTATTTATAATATTCCACAAATTTGATAGTAAAGTGTAAGAGGGTATAATTTAAATTATGTCAATGTTGTCTTAAGCCTTTTGCAACGCTATCACAGGCTTGTCAAATGCTCTTTACATTTATCATCTTCAAGTGACAACATCGGTTTCATGAAAGAATGGCACCACTACATCACATAAATTTCAAAATACAGACTTTGTAAGTCTTATAGTTTTGGCTAAACAAGTATCGTTCATTATGAAGTCAGAATTATTTTGCAATTCGGAAAATATTTACTACAGTATGACAGTATAAACGATATAGACTAAAATTAAATTAAGCCTATATGACAACTTTGTGGGTCTGATTTAAATTATGTTAATGAAATCTTCGTAGTAATGATTCAAATGAATTTTACTCTTAATAGCAAAAAACCTAATTCAAATGCAATCAAAGAAATAATCTATTTTAGAAACACTCTAAAAAATTCCGGATCAAATTACATTAAAAGTACCGGCACTTAAGGTGCCGATATTTTTTATCGAAAAATCCATTTTTACTGGAACACGCTACAGGATAAAAAATCTGATATACCGTAATTTTTGCAGTAAAAATTACCATGATATCAATGACTCACCCAAATTAAATAAATATTGTTGTAAAAATTATGGTATAATATTTTACGAAAAAATAGATTTTACGGTAAAAAAGGGTTTTACGGTAAATATTGATTTTACGATAAAAATGGACTTTACAGTAAAAAGGATTACACGGATGATGCAGCCAAAGCACCAGTACTTTTTACCTTACTTTTGTTTTTAATTTTTTCCAGTGTACAGTACTGGAAAAAAAAATCACTTTTTCTGTGAATATATTTTTTTCTGGTGTAAAGCAAAGAACACAGAAAACTAAATTTTGCGTCTTCATATATTTTCAAATGATTTTTATAAAATTCTAGTAAAAAAACTTTGATTCCGGTAAAAATATTCTCGAAATTGTAGAAATTCTTTAAACATGCGCATGAACTTTTTAATAAAAACTCACGAACTCTAAAAACATTGTTTCCTAGCAAAACCTTGCTAACATGAAGTTAGAGAAAAATCTAATTATTATAATTACTTTCCTAATGCTGTAATTTAAAGTGTAATGCCTGTCTTAATTCCATTAAGATAAACTGTAAAAAATTCCAGATAGAATTACAATAAAAAGTACAGGGTTCCAGTACTTTTCCCAATAAAATCCATTCTTACCCCAAAATTTAACAGAACAAAAAATTTGATATACCGTAATTTTACAGCAACAGTTACTCTAAAACACATGAGTCGCTGTAATTAAATAAATATAACCGTAAAAAGTAAGGAATAAAATTTATTTTATGGTAAAATGGATTTTTCGGATGCTGCATTTAGGGTGCCAATATATATTTTTTTTACCGTCATTTGATCAGGAACTTTTTACCGTATACGATAAAAAGCCTGTGATTATTTACAATAAAATATTTTGCATTAAAAAAGTTGTTAGAAATAAGTGTGATGACCAGCAAAGTGTATTTATTTTATGCATTAATGAAATTTAAATTTTTGATTTTAAAGATCTCAGTTCTTTTAAAAGGAATAACTAGTTTATATAGTTAGATTTTATCCATTTATTGCAAAATTTAAGTTAGAAATGTAAACATTGTATCAAATATAAATACATTAAATCTGAAAATAAAATCTTTACCCAAATCTCAAGAAATAAATATCAAATAAATGAAATGGAAGATTAGTTTTGGAATTTCAAAACTGATATTTTTTATTTCGAATTTAAATTAAGGTAGAAAGTTTCTGAAAGATTTAGGTCCTTTCAAAAAATAAATTGGATATTTTTAACTTTCCCGCTTATTTCTAAAAGCAATTTTAGAGCTATTCAAAGTCAAAATATATTTTCTAAACTTCATTAAAGTTAGATATAAGAGAAATTCATTAGGTATGTAAATAACATGTTTTATAAAATATTCATTAAAAAACATATATCCGCCGTATCTAGTAAGTATAAATTTAATGATAAACGAAACAGAATTTACTCAAATCATCTATTTGCCTTAATTTTAAATAACTAATTGGATAAATTAAAATTTGTTTCTCAATTATGATAAATGTTATTTGTTAGTTAAAATCATTAAGTTTTTATATTTATTGTATTATGAAACAAAAAGAATTTTTATAGTTATTCCTTAATTTTTCTTAAATGTTTGTTCTCGTATTAGTTATAAAAACTATCCAATTAATTGTTTTAGATGTTTATAAGAATATTTCAGTAAGGGAGTCTTAATTTGAGTGAAATAAAAAACAGTGAAATCGAATATTAAAAGCAAGTCATCTATTTATATTTATACAGGCCGTTCTTTGATGAGAATCCTTAATATATGCTACACTGTAAAAAATTCCTTATCAAATTCCGGTAAAAATTACTGGCACCCTAAGTGCATCATCTGTATAATCAATTTTACCGTAAAATCCATTTTTACCACAAATGTTTTTTTATAATATTTATTTAATATATTTATTATAAATGAGTATAAATACTTAGTATAAATTATAAATAAGTTAAAATATTTATTTAATTAATGTGATTCGGAAATTTTGCAGTAAATATTACGGCATATATATCAAGTTCTTGTTCTGTGAAATTTTACGGTAAAAGCAGTTTTACGGTAAAAATTACTGGTAAAAAGAGTGATCGTACCGTAATTCGATCCGAATTTTTTTACAGTACAGATGGTTCTTAACTTCCAATTTCAAGATATACTTACATTTTTGTCGTAAAAAACAAAAAAAAAGAGACATTTCAGATGTCAAAAAATTAATATTTAAGGGAGGAAAGAACTTCACTAATATTAGATGAACAACTACTGAGGAAGGTGTAACGAAGTGCATCAAGTCAACTTGAGGTCGTAGTAAAATTTGGGGGTGCATTTAAAAGTTGGTTTTCAACTCCTTTTTTTTATGGAAATTGAACAGGTTTTGATTCTTTAAAATCCTATTTCGATAGATTCCTCTGTTTTTCGATAGCGCTCTCTGTTCCCCCCCCCCCCGCATAGCTTTGAGAGCCTAGCTTACCTTGCTTATTCAGCTAGCCTATCACAGAGTGTTCTGGATTAATTTGCGACACATAGTGTTTATACACATTTAAGAAGGATTTTTAAAAATCTATGATAAAGGTGGGTTTTACGAAAAATCCTGTGTATTTTAAGATTTATTTTCCGAGCAAAAACTATATGCATTAGAGGTTTTAAAACAAAACCAAGAGCGAAAAAAAAACAACAAATTTACAAATTTTAGTTAAGACTTTTTGATGAAGAGAAGAGCAAGTGATAGATAAAAATCCTCAAACAATATGATTCATTGTTTTGGAAAATTGGAACTTCCTTAAGATATGATACAAATTGAACTTCATCCTCATATAAATTGCTTTTAGATTATTTTATTCCTTCCATTGCTCTTATTACAATAGTGAATGATAAGAATTTAGAAACATTTTTCCTCTTGCCTAAATATCAGTTAGCAAACTTTGATGTGTACAGCTCTTTTACTTCATTTTTTACAAATATTTTAAAAATGCGTATTAAGAGTGGTTATTACAAAACACCATGAATTTATTAGATTAATTTCTCTTAATATTTATGCTTTTATAATATTTTTCTAATTTTTTCTTAATATTTATGCTTTTATAAAAGTTATGTAATAATGTAAATTCTTTGGGAAAATTCTGTTGAAACAAAACCACTGCGAGACTCTAATTCATTATTTTAACCGCCTACATTTAAAAATTTTTTTATTTCACTGTACTTTTAAATATAAATTTCTAATACCTAATGTAGTGTTTATTTCTATTAATGCATATTTTATTATAAATGCAATTAATTTTTGAAATATTAGTTGTGAATACATAAATATTCATTGAGAGAAATATTCAGTGGCAAAAGGCTTTTATTCATTTTCAATTATATAAATTTATTAATGACTCAATCATTTAAAAAATCCTTTTTATAGTTAATTTATTTAAATATTTGGTCATTTTTTTATTAAACTGGAATCCTTAGTGTGTGTTTATTTTAAGTGTTCATTTTATTTATGTCTCAATTTATAATAAACATTTGAATGAAATGTACTCTGTTGTTACAGTAAGTATAAAAAATTTATTTTAAAGATCAAAAAATTTTAATTACTTTATACAATGAAACTATTATTATTGAGGTAAAGATAAAATGATATTAAAAGTGTATGATAAAATGATTAAATGTGAAAATTATGACACATTTTTAAAGAACCTATTTATTGAGTATTTTTTTTTTGCATTTCTTTTTTCATTAATTTTTCAAGTTAATGAAAGGAAGTAAAAATAGGGTCTTCAAGTCATTTTAAAGCGTTTGTTTAATTATTTCATTGCTTTTTTGCGTAAACAAAAATGATTTCGATATTACGTAATTTCGTTTTGGAAGCTTAATTACTATTATCGACCCGACATTTTAATTTGTTTTCCCATGATGCTTAGAAAATTGCGTTTGCGTTGTTTTGAAGTAAGTTCTCGCAGATTCATTATGCGAAAGCCGTTCTTTAATATATTGTGTGGACGACTAAATGAAAATTCCTTAATGGCTCATTTTATTAAAAAGTTCCGGATTTCTTCATTTAGTTTTAATAAATACTGATCTTTAGTTTTAATAGTCGATAGATTTAGATGTTTTGTTTACTTTGTTATTCAAATTCTTCTACAATATTTAAAAAAAAAAAAACTTTAAAAGTGGATTGTCAAAATTTTTGAAATTTTCTTTGTTAATGACCAAAACATTTCTTGGGACATTCTTTGAGTGATTTAGTCAAAATATAGATTACAAATAAATATCTTCACTTGTTAGCGGATATGTATCTCGTCAAAAACATTACATTGAAAATTCCGGTACTTTGTATCACAAAATCCATTTTTAACGCAACACTTTAAGGGGCACAAAATGTAACGCACCGAAACTTTTACAGTAATAATTACCTGAACCACTTTAAATAAAAAAATATTATTTTAAAAACTGTCGTATTAAATTTTACGTTAAGAATTGATTTGACGGATGATGCATAGTGCCAGTTCCGTAATTCCGATACGTAATTTTTTACAGGGTAGGTTCAATGCATCGTACTGAATTGCTCATTTAATTAGGAATACAACACAAAATAATAAGACAGCGGGTAAAGAAGTACTCAATCATAGTTTTGAATCGAATCCTGGAAACCTGCGGAACAAATGAGTTAAATCACTGTACCATTCCGGCATACTGTATAGACCATTTCAATATAAGATGAAAAATAATTATTGATAAATTAACATTTCAGTGCATTCTGAGAAGTCTCTGTTTTTCCAATACCCACTTGGGTTCACATTGGTCAATTCAGGCGTATTAGGGCTGATTTGTTGGCCACTTTTACAGGGGCACCATGTTAAGTGGGCCAACGTTGTTCCCACAGGGAGAAGAGATAGTACAGATTATGGAAGAAGATCCATGCCCTGTCCGGGATTCGAATCCAGAATATTTCTGATGCAAGGCCAGTTCCCTGACCCCTACACAATCCTGTCGGAAACTCTTGCTGATAAAGATATAACAGATAAAACATAACAAGACTTAACACATATGTAAGGACTTATGTAAGGACTTAACACATATGTCAGCTGTTTCGTAATTCTTCAGTATTGTTTATTATCTTTTTTAAAAACCATTTGCACCTTATGTCAGGATAATAACATCCCCACTAATGTTATTTGAATGCACTCTCGTAAATGTCCAGCGTTTTCATCTTGCTTTAAAACCGTAATTAGCAGCTTCGTAATTCTCCAGTATTTTGTTATTATCATGTTTAAAAACCATTTGCACCGCATGTCAGGATAATAACATTCTCACTAATGTGACCTGAGTGCACTCTCGTAATTGTCCAGCATTTTTATCTGGTTTTAAAACCGTAATTAGCCGCTTCGTAATTCTCCAGTATTTTTTATTATCATGTTAAAAACCATTTGCACCTCATGTCAGGATAATAACATTCTCACTAATGTGACCTGAGTGCACTCTCGTAATTGTCCTGCGTTTTTATCTCGCTTTAAAGCCGTAATTAGCAGCTTCGGAATTCTCCAGTATTTTGTTATTATCATGTTTAAAAACCATTTGCACCGCATGTCAGGATAAGCTGGGCTTAACCCTGACCCGCCCCCATTTGGGGCATCCAGGGATTACTGTAGACTCATAGAAGCGGTAACCCTCGAATCAGTAGGAGGACCCAGCGGTGCATGGACACGAGGATCCATGGCCCCGAGTCACGCCCGACAAAACGCAACACACTCTCGTCGACGGGCAGAGGAGGCCGAACGGTCAAACCCAAGTCGGTGCGGCGGTGCCGACTCGGCTGCAAACGACTCACTAGGAGTGTTGTACCGAGAGACAGCCGCCACGCCACGACCCTTCAAGGCATCCTCTGACTGGAAAGTTCTGAAACCAAATTAGAACTTTATTAACTAGAAAAATTACATGCAATAAAAATCAAGGACTACCGGCCTGGTAGTCTTACAAAATTGGAAAGTTTTCAAAAAGTTACAGAGTGAAACACCCCGCTGAGGGGGTGGAGGACGCCTGTTACCGGCTCACAAAAGTTGGGTCAGTAATTGATTCTAGCTTTTAAGTTATTAACTGCTCGCTGGAAGGATGGGCACGTTCTTGCTGCGTGATTTGTGTTGTGTCTGGAGCCAAAGTTCTGGTTCGCAGCTTCGCAGTTTGGACATTTGCTCTTACTTTTACACTCTGCTCTTCTGTGTCCCTCTTCTCCGCAGTTCGCGCAGCTCTCCTTATTCTTGCAGTCTCGAGCCATATGGCCTAAAAGATTAGAGCGGTAACACCGTAAAGGTCGAAGGTATTCTTTTAGTCGTACTGTAGTCCAACCCAGTTTGACTTTGCCTTTTTGCATGAGTTTGCTAAACGTGTTGGGTTCGGTCTGAACAACCCAGTTGGTACCATTTTTGGATTTCATTGAAAAACAGACCTCAAATTTTCCTGTTTGTAGTTCCTTGTTTTGTGCGCTTAGATTCTCTTCTAGCTCTTCTTTGTTTATTTCATTATCTACGTCGAAAAGGATGACTCATGAGAGTATTTTCTTTGGAGTCGTACATTTAAATCTACCTTCCAGTTGTTCAGTGACCTCGTCTTTAACTTTTTGCACGCCCCCTTTAGACATCAGTCTTAAAGCCACACCTCCGTCTTTTGTTTGTCTTAAGCCTCGAACTCCAATACCGAGTTCGGCTGGGTCAATTTTCTCCTTCAATTCTTTTTCTGTCTCTTCAGATGAACAGGGGACAATAGGTTGAACTACAAGAATGTGGTCCCTTTTTACTCATGGGGCTCTGGATGTAATGCTGCTCTTAGCAATTTCTGCGTATGTTTTTTTCACTCTCTTGTTGTTTTTTTCAATCACATTTTCAAGTGTCTTCTGCGCTTCATCCTGAAGCCCCCTTGTGTAGGCCAGGACCTCACTTTGACTAATGAAAAGGTTGTTATAGGCCAAGGCTATGCTATTAAGCTCTACTATTTTCATAGCATCCAATTTCTTATTATAATTTTCGCTCGTGAACTTTGAAAAGCGATTATTCAGCTCTTCGCATTCCTTGGACCAAGCCTTACGTTTCAAAGTCCTCCGGGGTCGAAGCCCCCTCATCACTACTGCTCATGTCTTAGTTCAAAAATGGTTTCAATTTAAAATATGTCATGTCAGGATAATAACGCATGCCAGGATAATAACATTCTGACTAATGTGACCTGAATGCACTCTCGTAATTGTCCAGCGTTTTTATCTTGCTTTAAAACCGTAATTAGCAGCTTCGTAATTCTCCTGTATTTTGTTATTATCATGTTTGAAAACCATTTGCACCGCATGTCAGGATAATAACATTCTCACTAATGTGACCTGAGTGCACTCTCGTAATTGTCCAGCGTTTTTATCTAGTTTTAAAACCGCAATTAGCAGCTTCGTAATTCTCCAGTATTTTGTTATTATCATGTTTAAACCATTAAAAACCATTTGCACTGCATGTCAGGATAATGATATTCTCACTAATGTGACCTGAGTGAACTCTCATAACCGTCCAGCATTTTTATCTGGTTTTAAAACCGTAATTAGCAGCTTCGTAATTCTTCAGTATGTTTGTTATTTTGTTTAAAAAACAATTGGAACCGTATGTCAAGATAATACAGAGACATAAACTCACTGGCAAGCAGGTTCCCGGGTTCTTGTGAAATAATGTGCAAAATTAAGTTTGATGCGTGTAATGAAATTCGCATCCTCAAACAAGTGAAGTTTGTAATTTCATTATTTTGATAAAATATTCTCTTGAAGCATTTATATGGTTTCACCAAAAACAACGAAAAATTTGTGAATTTTGAGTATCTATTTAAAAAATATTTTATGCTTTGTGCTCAATAACGAAGTTCGAAATCATTGGTGGGATGCACGAAAGTTATTCAACTACTTGTAAAGAAGCTATTCTTTTCATTTTAATTGAATTTCATGTACTCTTAACAAATTCAATAACATGATGGTTATTGAATCATGTATCCATTGTTGTTTTCTATTTAAATATCCCCAAGATATGATATTGACAAGAAATAGTTAACTAGATTGTTCAGTTAATAGTTAACTAGTTCAGTTTAGCTTATGATCATTGAAAATGCATTTAAAAATGAAATTTTGCAAATGCAAGTTATAAATACAATAAAAATATTTATGAAAATTTTAAATCAAAGCACTTGGGATTAAACTGTTATGCAGTTTTGAGAAAGAAAAGCAAACAAAGTTGAATTCGGTAAATAAGTTTGATGAGAAATTATTTTTTATAGATGAAAATATTTGTTTGCGTTTATTTTGTTTAAATGATATTTTTATTCTTCTTCGTCAAATAAACCCCATGGGTGTAAATATTTCCCTGCCAAAGTTTAATTTCATCGTTTTCTTCAAGTATTTTCTTTGTTCCCCAGTTGTTGTTTTGTGTTCGTGTTTTACGAATTTGTTAATTTCTCCCATTTTATTCAGAAACAATTAAAAAAATTAACAAAATAAACTTATTTTTTGGGAAGCATTTAAATTTATTCTAACTCTCTTTCAGTTCAATATTTAGTGTGCTGGTGGGGGAATTGTTAATAAATGAAGAATGGTAAATTTTACTATATTCTGGAAGTTTTGACCATACTTTTTTTTCTTAGTGTACGTAGAGCAAAATATATTCATTTCATTTTCTAAAGTTTCTTTAAGAGACGGGTAGTACGCTATTTAATATTATTTTTGTATTGAAAATTTTAATAGCGAAAAAGATTTGATTTTCAAAAGATAATAATTTTATCCCTTATATTAGGTGCAAAATAATACTACGTCTATCTTTTTAAGATAAAATATAAACGACTTTAATAATAATATACTCTATATAAGGAATTGGAAGGATTTGATGGAGAATATGAACAAATTTAAAATAAATGTGCAGGATGTTAGTTTTATTTAAGCTTTTAATAAAATTTTGCTGCGCAATTTTTTTTTTTCATTTCATTGAAGATAATTATTACTTACAGAAAGCTATCTTTTTATACAAGGTAGCATTACGAGATCATAAATGAATTTAATTAATTTAATTTTTAAACAGGGTTCTCATAATTGAATTTAATTCAAAAACGAGGTACTCATAAACGAGTTTATTTATAAATGAAGTATTCATAAGCGAGTTTATTTATAAATGAAGTACTCATAAACGAGTTTAATTCCTAAACGAGATATCCAAAAACGAATTTTACATTAGTGGGCAAAATATTTTGATTAACTTAAAAATTTCTAATGACGGTATTCGGAAAAAACATAATTAACATCAAGTCAAAACTTTCGATTTCTCTTTTACTAAACTAATGGATCATAATTTTCAGATTAAGCTCCCCCCCCCCCCCATTACCGATAATACCGATTATGTCGAAAAAATATTTTATTTAGAGAAAGCGTTTCTGATTTTATAACTTAAAGGATTGTCGGCACTTGGCCAGACCAATTCTACAAACCATTAAAATTACATATTAGTGCCCAAAAAGCCAGTCATTACATCAAAATTTTCGATTTTTGTTTTGTGCTTTGCTCGTCAAGATTGCTTAGGAAAGATAGAATTAATTTTATTTAAGTGGTACATAAATTTTAGTAATATTAAAACAATCTTTTTTTGTTATTTATGCTAGTAATTTTGAAGTTGTTCATTCCTTTTACTTTTATTTATTTACTGTTTTCATTTTATCAAATTCAATAAACATTTGACAACACATTTTTTCATGACATTCGACAAAGAATGTTTACACTTAATTCACTCAAAATCTAATTTTCCAAAATGTTGCTTGAATCTCAAGCACCCTGTCAAAGCATTTTTTGCTTTCAAAAAAAAAAAAAAAAAAAACGTATCAGTTACCGTTCTAAATTCCTTTTTTGTCTCTTTTTTACCAAATAATCTTGCTTTGTGTTGTATCTATGAAATTAAAGACCTTGTAATAGTAGGACAATAATTAACTACTGGAATAGGCATCGTATAAAGACTTGACGATTTGAAGAAGATATAAAAATTATGAGTTTTTATGTCTAGTAAAAACAACTGTTATATAACAAAAAAAAAAAAAAATTCAATTGTTGAAGTGCGTCAAGTTTTGTTTTTCTTACTATATATAAAAATCAATTGATGGTGTCGCAGTTTTCCATTGTTGTCGCGCATTTTTATTGGCCTGAAAATCCCGTGGTAGGATCCAGTTTACCCTCATTCATTTCCATATTGTTTTGGTTGTCATCAGCATAAAATTAACAATAGTCTTAAAGATATTGTTTTTCTTTAGAAATTTTTGTATCCCTAATTTAAACTTATTTTCCAGTACTGCTATTATTAGCGAGAATATTAAATTATGGTTGTGAACTCATCAAATTTGTTTGAACAATATAATGTTATAATATAAATGTTATTTTAAAAAATGATTACTTCGAAAAATCACTTCCGTTCACCTAGAGATCCAAATGTTTATAATACTAATAAATAGTAATATTTGGACGTGGGAAGTAGAGGCACAAGAGTAAGCAAACAGAATTCCTTTTAGTACATATATGTTAAGTGAATTATTTTAACTTATGTAAAAAAACTGTTTTCTGCCAAGAAAAGAAAATTATTGCGAAGCAATCATCGGGGTTGGTGAGCGGCAGCGAACAGGGGGCTTAGCCCCCTAGTAAATACAATATTAATTTTATCAAGCTTTAAATAAATTTTTGTCAATATCATTTATGTAAGTACCTAATGCTTATCGAAGATTATTCATTTAATTATATCCTTTATCACCCACATCACCATTATTAATATTATTTATGGAAATAACAATTTGAAGTAGACATGAAAATATTACTACTTTTCATGTCCAGTAAAATTAGCTGTTATAATAAAAAAATTTGAATCCTGAATTATGCCGAGCTTTTGTTTCTAAGCATAGTTTAAATTTTTTCAAGCTTTAAATAAAATTGTGTTGCTTGAAGCAATTTTTTTTATATAATTTAAGTAAGAACATTATGCTTACAGAATATTATCTATTCTTTTCTATTTTCATTCGTTCCCTCTTTTTTGTTCTTTCGAATTCAATACACATCAGACAGCTCATTTACGTCTTCCATATAAAAGAAAATTTTTCATTTTCTCATGATATTTCCCAAAGGATGTTTACACCTAATCCTCTTGTATTAAAATCTCAGAATCTGAAATGTTGTTTGAGGCTCAAGCATTCCGTCAATAAATGTTTTTCTCTCAAAACAAACATTTCGGATGCTTTTCTAAATCTTATTTTACCTCTTTTTTTTGTTACTGCCACTGAAATCTCGCTTTGTGCTGCAAAAGATATCAGAAAGCGGAGATGAGCTCTTTAAATATTTAAAAACATTCGAGCAACTGTTCAAAAAGCTTAATTGATTCCATTAAAGCTGACGGCATATCAAAAGAAGGCATTAAAGAAAGTTTAAGCTCTCCTTTTTCAGTCTAAGTTCTTTAGAAAAGAGTAACATTTAAGTTATTTAGAATGTTATCCACACTTTAAGTATGAGAAAAAAAAGGATAGATAAGAATAAGTTTTCAAATGTACAAAGAGTAATAGCAGCATTTTTTCCCCATTTTTCTTATTCACTTAAAATCAGTAAAAAAAAGGAAAAATAAAGCGCATAAATTTAATCATTAAAATTAAATTAAAAAATGATATTTGTTAAGAAAAAGCTTCAAAGAAGCTTTAAAAGGAAAATAAAATGAAAGATAGTTGAAGATTGATTAATATTTAATATTTTAATTGGAATTAGAAAGCTCTTGTTTGTTTAAAGTTTTCTTTTCCCCCCATACTTAAGGTATAAGAAATAGAGTTGCCGGATGTATGTACAAATAATAAAAGTTGCCTTTTTTGATATTTATTGCATACGAAGAATAAAATGCAAAAAAAAAAAACATAGAATATACATTTAATCATTAAAATTTAGCATAAATATGTATTTACATAAATATTAGTATAAATATGTATATATGTATATGTATTATTATGTATTTTGTTTTAAAAGAAAAATAAAACTGAAGAATTTTTTTTATATATTTGGATTAGAATTAAAAAAGCTCTTGTTTTTTTTAGTGTTTTTATATTTCTTAACTTTCAGTTTTTTTAGTTATACTCATTAACAATGGTTATTTTTCGTAAAGAACATCGTTACTGCTGCTCCCGACATTAAAGAAAAATATGTGATGTTGAGTTTATTAATAAAATTATTAATCAAGTCTTATTTTATAAATTAAAATTTGATTAAAATTATTTATTAACGAAAAGAAATATAAAATTGTACTGAAATTAAAATTAAATAAATCCAATTCGAGTTTTTGAGCAAAATTTGAAATACGGATTTCCTGATAGGAACAACATTTGTAATTCTTAGCTTTGATATTTCTTAACTATATGAAAATAATAAACCCGAAAAATATTTTCGTTAAAAATAAAATACATCTTTTTAAAACAATTTATGAATCTTAGCATGTTGTGTTTTCATATTAATTACACTTCAAGTGATATTATTTCAGTTAAATGTTTTAAAAAGTTTTTATACGTCTTGCTTCTATGGCTTCTAAAACTTGTATTAAATTTATTTTCAAAAGCACGAATGCAACGAAAAGTTTTGAATTTAATGATATAATTCTCTTTTTAATAAAAACTTTAATAAGCTATAACATGTAAAAAAAACGCATATTTCACTTCGCATGTTTTCACTTCACTTTAAATTCATGTTTTTGTACGCCATAAATCTTTTTTTATACTTTTCTTCCTTGTACGTATCTAGACTACCACTGTCGCTTAGACAAGAATCTAAATTTGTTTTATGGGATTTTGTTTTATTTTCTCACATGGAGAAGAGGAAAGGAGGTGGTCGAGTCACTAAGAATTTACAAAAGCCAAATCTAATTAAAAAATATCGTGCAGTTGTATACTATTAATGCAATAAATATTTTAAATTACTTTTTTGTTACTCATTAAAATTTTTAAATTATTAATTAATATTATGTAGCAATTTCAGATTTTTTAAGATAGTTTATTTATTATATGATATTTTTTAAATTAAAAAAGTATTTTTCTGACTTCTCATTATTAGGAAAAATTTTCATGTAATAGGAATCATATTAATAGTACATATTATGTAAACTTTGCATAAAAAATCGTTTAAAATTTTTAGAAATGAATAGGTGTCTCATATAGGCAGTTATTTTAAAAATCAATTTAATAAAAATGGAAAGAAATAGACATGTACTTTTCGTATGATACCAGAGAATTTATTCGCATTAAGTTTTAAATTTCATAACCACGTTTGTCAGCGAATTGTGCTAAGGACTGAAAAGCTGAAAATTCATGTTTATTGCTGCATTTCAGATTTATATATTAAATGAATTATTTGGACTAGAGTTGGACAAAATAAATTGCTGCAAATAGTGGCTAATTTGAAACTGATGTCTTATAGTAACTTTTAGCTGGCAGCACTGCATATTTATGAAGAGGAAGCTAATTTAAAAAGATGGTTAGTCAGTTAGTTTTAAATTTCTTTTGTGAAAAAGCCAAAGATGGTCAGACAGTAACCAACACCCGGCCTAAATTAAAAGTCCTGTTAAAAAGTTTTGGAACACTTTGGATCCAGTGTCTTTAAGATACTCAACAAGTTTTCTAAGTGGATTGTTTCCTATTAAAGTTGATAATTCGGGATATTCACAGTTAAAATGTCGCCGTATTTTGATTTTAAATTTGAAACACTGGATCAAGATGTGCTGTATAGTTTATGATTCTTTGTAACTGGAGCGAATAGGTTCTGGTTCATTTAGTGAGAGGTCTATGTGTTAATCTTGTATGACCTATACGTTGTCTGTTCATTAGTACTTCAAACTTTCTGGAGAAATTTAGGATTTATAAAAGAGAAATTAGCTGTTTTATTTCATGCAGCTTATTATTTTTTGCTGTGTTCCATTTTGTCTGCAATTTTGAATTTAAAGCATTTATTATTTCGGTTTCAGCATCATATCCTAAAAACTGGCCTGTTAGAGAGATTGTGTGAGGATATTGCTGTATAATCGACAAATTCATTTTTCTGGAATTCCTACGTGATCAAAAATCCAGAGGAATAAAATTTTAAAATTATTATCTAGATCAACTAAAAATTTTAAATAATAAATTATGATTTTATGTAGAGTTATAGTTGGATTTTACATAGCTTCTGAGCAACTCTTAGAATTTGAATAAATTGTTCTATTTTTATGTTTCTGAGTGGATATATTCCAGAGCTAAAAAGATGGCATATGGATTTAAGAGGTGAAAACTGAACTTGAGGGATGAAACTTATCTGAAATAGCTGCATTGGGGTAAACTAAAGTAGATGCCACGTGATCACTCGTTTTGGAGCCATCGGTATAGATGGGGTTAAGTAAAGCACGATGGATTTAAAAGAATGAGGGAATTGAAATAAACGTTTCTGTAATAAAACATAGCAAACTTCGCAATACTGACCCTTTCTGCTTTTCTTTAACAAATTTTTTGGGACACTACATGCAACGCCTGTCATTAGTACATGTCTTAAAAGCTTCACGATATCGATAAGTCCAAGATTTTTTTTTATTATTTTGTTAATTCATTCGAAAATCAACCAATAAATTAATTCTATTCGATCAATGATATTCTGTTGTGTTTACAATCGGATTTGTCATATTTTCATCTTTTACACATGAACAATTACACTAATTTGTCTAAGAAATGTTGTAAAAATTAACATATAAGTTATTTTTTATTTTATGATCAGAAGATTTAAAGGAAAAAGCATTCTCTGTTTCTCCAAACAATTGCGTTCATTAATCAGACATAAGAAACTAATCTGTAAATTTAGCTATTTAAATCTCCTAAATTAGCATATCATGTCAACGGCAACATAATTTATATTATGGTATTTACTTTAATGAAATTGCAATATGTTCTCAATTATTTTACTAAAGCTATATAACTTAGTAATTTAATAAAATGATTTTTATTATTAGGGACTTTTTATTCTATTTTAAATTATGTAAGCAAGGAGATATTTAGTTTCTGCTTAATAGCACGGGCTCATGTGATTAATAAAGGGGCAACGTAATTTCTCTCCCTGATATGGTTTCTATGCAGAGCGTGTATATTTATGATTAATAGCTTTCAACTCTTGCTATTCTATGAGGACTGAGATTGGGGAAAGATAACTAAGTTACTCTGAATTACATTTGCTTTTACTGTGTTAAAAATTTTAATGGAAAATAGTGAAAACACAAACGACAGTAATTTGTCTATATTATTAAACGAATTAAAATTATCCATCAAATGAAAGGGTAATATTTTCGGCAATGTAGACTGAAGCAAAAAACAGCGTGCACAAATGAAAGTACATAAAATGACATACTATAGTTTCAGTCCTATGAACTAGAATCTTCCTTTGTTTCTAAATGTCAAATAGTTCCATTTGATGTTTAGAGAAGGAAAAAGTTTCGTGTTCATTGAAATGATTTTGTAGTATGTCAATTTATGTACTCTCATTTGTGCTTAGTTTGCGTTGTTTTTTGCTTTAGAAACCAAAATAAGTTAAGAATGTACATCTATGAGCAGAAACGCTTTGAAACCAGTTGTACGATTCAAAAAGTGATCTGATTAAAACTTTCAATGAAGTGTTTTAACTTGCGAAAATAACTGAAATTTAGCATCAAGTAACTTAAAAAGTTTTTAGTAAAGTTTACTCAATTCATAATCAAGAATTAAGATATCTTATTTACTTCAATGTATCATTTAACGCAATTTTCTGGCTGTCCCAAAAAAGTAGAAATGGAAAAATCAGTGAACGTAAAACAGAAATATTTAGAAATTTTCCGTTTACAACATTCTGCATAGAGAACTAGAAATAATTTCTCTTCAAATTTTAAAATTCGTGACTAACTTCATTAATATATGGTACTGTTGACTTGATAAATTGCGCATGAATATGAGAGTTCTGTAACATAAAGCCAGTGGAGCGTGCATCTAAGTGTTAAATTGTTTGAATCGTTACCGTTCTTAAACAGTTAAGAAAGTTCAATCGGTTTTAATCTTTGACAAATGAATGGTAATATTTTCTTTTTATCTCTTTTTTTTGTGGAAACGCTTCGAAATCAAAATTTATTTTTCAATTTCTATTTGCTGTTTACTAGTATCTGATGAAAAGTCATTTATAGTAACTTTTTATTGAAATGAAAATTTTCAGATTTTTTTTAATAAAATGTTTATTTTATAAAAAAAAGTACTGAATTTTTTTAAAATAGGATTTGAGTATTTTAAATCGATCAGCAAAACTAGAATTTGTAAGAATGTACCCCAAATTTTAGAAAATGATCCATTGAATTTAATATTATTATTTGTTAAGATTTTAATGTATTGCAGTTTGATTTTTCTTGTAGACTTATTTGAAATATTGATAAAATAAATAAATAAATATTAAGTCAAATCGTAACTATGAACTAAATTTTTTCTAAAAGTTGGGAGCTGAACTATTATTTTTATTTCAAAAATAGAAGCCATTTGGAATGCGCTTCACACAGAAGTCTTCAAATGTTTCCTGCCCTATATCAAATTATTTCAACGGAACATATCGTACGTTATTTTTTACTTGAGACTGTGCCAAGTAGATGTTGCAAATAGAGGCTGTTTTGAAAATATTCTTTCTTGACGTTCTATAGTCAGTAGCGTCATCTGGTGACGAATTTGAAACTATTTTTTTTTTAAATTAGTGAGAATAAACACTAATTTCCAAAATAAAATACAGCAAACCAGTTACAATACAGTTTTTCAAATACAGTACAATACAGTTTTTCAAATAAAATACAGTTTTTCAAATACAGTACAATACAGTTTTTCAAATAAAATACATTTTTTCAATTCGCCAATCATTTTTGAATCACTTCTGGCATGAAAGAGTTTTAAACTGATTCAGTATATGATTTATGTAATTATGTAAAACGGAAAAAGACGTTACTGTAGTTTCATTTTAATAGAAAAAAAACAACAACATAACAAATACTTACGTTCTTTAACTAATTTTATTATTATAAAATAACAATAAGAAAAAAGTATGGTCAAAACTACCAAAATATGGTGAATATACCTCAATTCCGGTTTTATGGGAACACCAAAAAGCTCGGTAACTTTTACGGAAGTCGTTATGATTTCAATAAAATAAAAAATAAAATATGGTTTTGTAATATGTAGTAAATTTTTGTAAATGTGGTAATTTTTTTTTATCATGACACTTTAATGCATGGCATAGAAATCCTAAATTCGGTTACATTTACTTTTTTGTTTTGTGTTGTTTATGTTTGGTAAATGTGGTAAGATTTGATAATTTTATCATAACATCTTAGGGTGTGGCATAAAAATTATAAATTTGGTTGAAATTACTTTTCTCTTTTGTTTTGTTTGCAGAATGTTTGGTAATAAGAACTATAATTTTGAATACCCGTTAAGACACTCTCTGAAATAAAGCTCTCACTTCTCATGATTCTGCAATCTCTGAGCAGTATTTCGTTAATTTTGAGAATCATTTCGTCACGAAATAATGCGACTTCTGATGAAATATGATCATTCAAATATATGACTGAATGTTTTTTCAACTCGAAACCGCATAATTAACTAGAATGACGAAACTAGAATAAAGACTAGACAATCGAAAATAAAGTAACGAAATAAGCCGACTGTCTTGTAGGGAGGACAAAGAGTAAGCCTCGTGACAGGAAGGTCTGGGGTTCGAACCCCACTTGGGACATGTTTGTAATTTATCTCATATAGTGTTGTCACGTCTACATGGTGCTCACGATAAAGTGAGTTTTTAAAAAGGTTAATACTTTTGGCCCATATGGAGCATATACCAGGAAACAGTTTCGTCAAAAAAGAAGAATACTTGACATTTGAGTATCCATTTTTCACTGTGCATATCAATGCAAAAAATTATCAAATAAAAGGTTTAAATACCATATTTTTTTTGTTTTACTAATCTGAAATATAGATTTTTTTTTACTAGAAATGTCATTACTATTCAGTGTGATAATTTTATCACAATTTTTTTCTTCGTAAAAAAACAAAAACATTTTAATTATATTTTATAAAGTTTCCTATAGGGGAGCAAGAAACCTATCTTATTTATACGATTTATTTTTGAAGTTGGAGAACTTTATTAATCCCTACAAAACAATTCTCTTGCTATTTCAATAAATATTTAATGTTTGCAAATCACATCTAATTTATCTGATTTAAAGTAGCCATCTACCAAAAAGTGACCCAAGAGCTACCCCAGTCATTAATACTTATTTTTCGTACTAAAATAAAAGAAAAGGTACAAATAAAAATAACTAGCTACTTAAATTGACTTTCACTGGGTACGAGGAAAACCTTACTTAAAAATACATGCCTGTTTTACTCTGTCTGATAAGGAGTGTTATATGTGGATAACATTAATTTTTATTAACTTTCTTGATGTAACATCTGATAATGCGTCAGGGGACACATCATGGAGAGAAAAAATGCCTCAAATTGCGTCTCATGTTACTTTAAGATTCTTTCAGTTGAGATTTTTCTTTTTCAATCTGTATGTTCTGCCGTTTTATAAAAATGGAAGAAATTACTGTTCCTTCGTTAGATTACTTTTTTAACATTAATGGTACTGCAGTGACATTTTAACATTAATGACTTATTCAGTTTTTGGAGAGAGGGAATATATATTGCTTGTTTAGGATGGAAATTTGTTGTTGAGTTTCACGTTTTAGAAATTTTTACACTGTTATTTTAATAATCATTAGAATAAAAAAAAGCAATATTTTTATTGTAATGATTAATATATAAAAATATAATGTTTAGCATAAAAATGTCACTGTTTTTTAGATTTTGAAAATTACAAAATTTTTTGTAAATGGTGTTCAAAAACGTAAAACATCAAACATTTATTTAAAATATTAAAGTTCATGATTTACGATTTTAGAATATGTATATTTTTTTCGTTGATCTGAAGATGTATGAAAAAGCTTGAATTGATTTTGTTCTGTAAGCTGTTTCACAAAGCATTGAAAGTTTATGAATAAGATATATTTGTAATACTTGTTTAAAATGAGGATTGTAAGGGATAGCAACACCATGCCAATTCAGACGAAAACTTTGTAAATTTTAATTGTTTATAGATGGAAGAATAATTTATAATTTTAGAATGGGATGTTCTCTCATTTATCGGGAAAGGAATAAAAACTTTCATGGATTTTTTACATAAGTTCTTCTTCCCAAAATAATTAATTACTAATTTCCAAAAAAACGCCATAATAATTATTTAGTAATAAGATATATTCATAATACTAGTTTTAAATGGTGGTGGCAAAGACTGGCAACAGCACTCCAACTCAGACAAAGATAATTTTTTATACTGATTGTCAAAAGATGCAAATATCAATAATTTATAATTTTTGAATGAAATGTTTTTCCATTAAATGGGAAAGGAATAAAAATCTTTAACGGAATTTTTTAACATAAATTGTTTTTCCAAATTAATTAATTAATTATTAATTTCCGAAAAACGCTGTAATAGTTACTTAGTTATGAGATATATTCGAAATACTACTTCAAAATGGCGATTGTAAGGTTTGGCAATAGCATGACAACTCAGAGGAAAACATCGCAGATACTTAGTTTCAAAAAGATGCTAGAACAGTTATCAAACTATAGAAGTGGGACAGCATATTTGATAACGAATGGTTTTCTTAAAACAAGGATTTCTGATAAATTTAGAGAGATACTTATTTAACAACGATGCCAAATTATGGTTGCTCTGAGAACTTGGATTAATTTAATTAAAAAATCCCCAGTTAATTATCTTAACTATAAATAAATATTTTTTTTCATAAAATTTGCATAATCAGCTAGAATGTAGAATTAGATGCGTCTTGGTAGAAGCATTGTACTTTGTCCTACTTTATTGTGCATTTTATTTTAGTTTACAACCGTTGTTGAACAGCCGACGCAATTTTTTGATTCACTACTACTAATATTCAACTCCGTAGCCTTGTAATTTTGAATCCAATCCAGAAGACAAGGGAACGCCTGGTTCAAGTATTGGGAGAACTTTGTCTTTGAGGAGTACTTTTTGATGAAGTCATATGGTGTGGAAAATCCCGAAAACCTCATATGGCTAGGCTGAGATTAAGGGGACTCAAGCCTATGATCCGACTACCACTGAGGATATTTTACGTCAGCATCGTAGTCAGGGCGAATCGGGTGAGGAATTCGTATCGAGCAGCCATCGCTGGGATTCGAGTCTGGTTCATCTAATTGGGAGGCAAACGCTCCATTCCCTGAGCCACCCTGGCTCCTTTCAAACAAATATATATATATATATATATATATATATATATATATATATGTATATGCAAAAGATAAATAAATTAAATAAATTGCACTCGTGCCCGATCCGGGATTCGTAACCAGGATCTTCCTAAAACGATTCCAACTGCTTGACTACCATGCAAACCGGTCATCTTAATTTGCCACTTTACTTTCGATTGTTTAATTTTTATTCTAGTTTCGTCATTCAAGTTAACAATCTTCTATAATGCCCTGCAACGGAAGAATTACTAATACAAAAGGAATAACAGGATGAAATCAATATAATCAGATTTTAATTAACGAATAGGGAAGTTCTAGGTTTGATCTGAATAATTACTTCAAAAGCTGACAGGTTTTGATTCGATTTGAAAACAACTCGGACAAGACCATTTTTCTGTTAACAATATTCGATAACATGGATGTTTCGATTCACAGACTGTCATTTTTTATAAAAAATTATTTTATTATTTACTGCATTTTGCTTTTATTCTTAAGAATATTTTGATAAATAAATACAATTATTGTCTCAGAAAATACAAGAAAAGCATCGCAAAAGGCGACAAGACTAAGGTGTAAATTCATCTATATTTTTTTTTTTGGTTAGATGAATAAATGAATTTAATAATTGTGGGAAACAATCTATATTAAGTTTGCGTATTTAGTTTTAGAGATTTTAACTTAATAAAAAAATATCTAATAACTATAAATTAATAAAAATATATTCGGGCTTCATATTTTAGACTTATTTCTTGACATAAATTTTAGGGCAATATTTTCCAAAAGTGTCTGTTTAAAAATTATAAATATGAATCTGTCTAAAGTAATTTTTGTTTAATCACACTGTTAGAATTTTCATTTTAAAATCATGGTAAAATAATCAACAGCAGTTTGACCCTTCATTTAACCCCAAAGTCTACTGTAAAGAAAATTTTTTACCTTTGCGATTTCAAAACCATTTACAGCTAGCATGGTTAAAAGACCATGAATGCAAAACCATACGGTTTTTTTAACCTTTTATTAATAGCTCGGTTTCAAAACAATAAAAGAATTTAACTGGACATCGGAGATAGTTTAGAAGCTTTATGGTGCTGCCATCTATGCGTGAATGAGAGAATCATATTCTAATAGCTCAGGGTCAAAAATTGGCTGTGTGCTAGACGCTGGAAATTCTCTATGTGATAAAAAGAATGGAGGAAACATTGTGGTCGCAATGCTGGGACTCGAATGTTAGGACAGATTAGCCCTCTAGGCTATGATATTTACCTATAAGCAAGGAACTAAGTTACTATATTGGGTGGGCCAAAGTGCGATAAAACTCAGTTTGTTTCATTGGATTAGGTGCAAGATTGTATGATTACTTTAAATAGTTAAATCTCGTTATTATAATCAGCGCAACTGATCCAGACGAATGGAGATGGGAACTTACATCAATTATATACATGTTCTAATGTAAATACGTCTAGATTCTTCAAAACTGCTCATGCTTAGTTATTTCAGAATGTGAAAGTCAGTATATGTGAAACAGTATCAATAATCTCTGTGATCTCTCTGTTGGCTTATAACTAGTCGGTGTAATGACGGAAAGTAGAAGTGCAATAAAAAAATACCTAATTTTGATTTGATGATATAAATGCATTTATTGACAAATGTATTTTTTTAAAATTAAAACTAAATTATATATTTATTTAACAAATGAAACAAGTGAAAATTAAAAAATTATAACCTTGAAAAAAAGTTTGATATTAAGATTTTATTTACCTATACTGAATTCAAATCTTCACGATTATAAACTTAACTGAAACATAATTGTTTTTTTGTTCTTTAACTAAAAGATACTCCATTGGTCTCCTAAGCTGGACCATCAGACAATGAGAGTTCCCTTTACATTGTGTTGATGGGATAGTTACTCCATCATGTTTGAATAGCAAATTTCTTGTTTTATGAAATCTAATAAATAAAATATTGGCTTTTGTAAAAGACTGTTGAGCAACTGATAATAGCAAGAAATTTTACTATTCAGGAATTAAAAAAACGCAACTGTGTTGATAAAATATATTTTTTGAGGAATTCAGAAATGAGTCCTAATAGTTTGCTTGGGAAAGCTGTGCTATTTTACTTCATCATGCCTAATTATCATACATGTCTAAAATGTTATTTCATAACCGTCGTTGAACAGCCGACCCAATTTCATGGGTTTACGACTACTAATGTTCAACTCCATAGCTTTGTAATTTTGAACCAATCCAGAAGACAAGGAAACTCCTGGATCAGTACCCCCAGAGGTATTGATTTGTTATGGGAACATGGAGGACTTTGAGACTCGACAGATTTAACGTGCATCAGTCACCATTTACTACACGGGGAGTCTTCGGCCGGCGAGGATCGAACCTACGACCTCTTGGATATGGGCCCAGCGCCCTACCGACCAGGCTATCCCGGCCTCTAAAATGTTAATGATACATATGCCAATATCAGCAAGCCTGCTGCTTGAAATCAAGCAAATTTTTCAAGCCAGAGAGCACGCTTCTTGTTTTCAGTGGCGCCATCTACAGCCAATAATAAAATTTTGCCACACACATACGTCACAATCCATTTCACAGAGATGTTTCGTAATTTTGACTTGAACTATCACTCTCCAAATCAGTACCCCCAAAGGTATTGCTTTGCTATTAGAATTTAGATGACTTTGTGACCCCGATAGATTTAACGCGCACCAGTCACCATTTAATATACGGGGATTCTTTGGTCGGATGGATTCGAACTCCCGTTCTCACGAACACGGGATCAACGCCCTACCAACCAGGCTATCCCGGTCATGGAGTCCAAAATAAATGGAACATGAAATTAAAAAAAAGTTTGTCAAAAAATAACATTATGTTATTCAACAAGTATTTATAACTTAATTTATAGGAAATCGAAATGTTTTTATTACAGTATGTAAATTTTTATTTCTGAGCTGCAAAGTTTGTATTACCTTAAATAGAAAAAACAGAGTAGAGCTTAGAAAAAACACTTGCTAAAGAAATATGCTATTATTCTAGGAAAGATATCCTCATTTTTTTTTTCAGGAATAATTTAACTAATCTATCTTAATGTTTCGTTATTTATATGAATATTTTATCCTTGATCTTTTTTATTTATTATAGTAAAGTATCTACAAAGCTATTGGAAGTCACTGCAATTGTTGAAATTTGATTCTGCTCCCTCAATCAAAACAACTTCTTACGAATGACGTTCATAAAATATTTTAAATTAACTTTATGTGTACACATTAAATTTAAAAAGTTTAAACAATCTAAAAATGATTAAATGATATTTTAAATTAAATCCAATTAAGATTCATATTCTTACTTCAAAGTCATTTTTTTTAAATATTTTTACTTTATCTAAAAAAGGAATATTTAAAAAAAGGTATTTAATAAAGTATTTAATAAAGGCTTCAAGATGTTCCTTAAAGTGAAGTAGTTTTTTTTCCAATAAGAAATACTTACACACATATGTTTTAATGACATTTTTTTAAGAAAAAGAGTTTTAGAAATTAAAAACAACAACTAGAAACAGCAGTTTTAATGAAACAACTTCAACTGCCTGTTCAGAAACGGTGAATAATTCAGAATTCGACGTTTCTTTATTCCAATTAAGTTGTCTCGCTTCATTAATTTACAAAATAACTTTTTCATAAATTTTCTTTTTATTATTGTAGACAAAAAGAGATACAAAAAAATTAAATCAAGTAATTTAAACGACATTTTAATTCAAGTTTTGCAATTTCGAATGAATATTTTATTAAAAAAATAGGTTTTCGGAATTCTTCTTGTAGTTTTCTTAATTAAACGAAATTGCTGAAAGGTTTTCTTCGTGCCCGTTGAATTAAAGTTTGATTGTGTTAAAATTACTTTAATTACATCTTCCTTTGAGTAACAAGTAACGTATAAAAATATTTAGCAACGTGAAAAATATTTTCGAGTTCATTAAGTTAAAAGAGGAATCACATTAAACAATTTTTATTTTGTAAAGAAATAGTAGTTTTGAGCTTTTTGTTAAATTGCAATGCACTAATGGGTTAGTTTTATTTATTGTCAGTTTATTACTGAATGCACTGCAATATAGTTCTAGCGTATGCTATTATGGAACTGTTATATTCGTGAATAGCAAAAATTGCTTTAATACAGGCCTAGAATAATTTAGAACAAAGGAAAGATTAATTTTAATTGCCTATAACGGATAAAATTGCAGACTGATTTTAACTTTCTCGTGAAAAATAAATCAAGCGCATTAAGAGTTTACTATTTTATTACTTAAATGTCATTCTGAAGTACATTTTTAAGTAAATTCTTAAGCTAAATTATTAATTATTTCGAAATTTATTGTTATTATTTTAGATTCAACTTTTCATATTATATCCTCTTCAAATTCATTCAATGAATTTCTGAAAAGTAAGAATTCATTTCATCTTGGAGAAAAAATTTCAGTTTTAGAAAAAATTATTTTTAAGTTCGTAATAAGAACTTTTTTAACGTATTCAATTTAGTAATATAGTATAAGATTCAAATTATAACGCACTTAATGCTTACTAGCTCAATTTACAAATAAATATGACCAAGTAAATCATTACAAAATATTTAACGTAAGAGTTCAGGAAAAACAAAATTTCTTTTACCCTCCACTCAAACATTTACAAAAAAAAAAAAAAAAAAAAAAATTCCATGCAAACGCTTGGCTAAGCAAAAAAAAAAAAAAAAAAACATTTCGCACAGTTTTGAATTTACAATAAATACAGCACATGATTTATTTTCGATATTTGTCCCGTCATACCGGCAAACACAACTGTATTATATGCACTAAATTTTAAAATGGGGATATCTTCAAATATAATCATTAATTATATATACAGGGTTTTACATAATAATCACCCTTAAAAGTAAATTTTTAATCCTTATTAATAATAAAGTATGAGAAATACCTATTAGAGTTCCATAGTTCATATTCAAGATGAGAAAAAACTCTTAAACCAAAAAAATAATTTTTGGAGGTGGCGAGATAGAAAACATCAAAATTTGTATAATTGCCGAAGAATGAGTTTAAAATTAATTGTTAGAAAAATTCTCATAAAGAAATCAAATTAGTTTTAGTATTAACATTCCCATATGCCTTGTTCAGTAGTGATCGATTTGATTTCGATTTTCCATTGCGTTTTCGATTTTTTCTCTTTTAAATAATTATATATATATATATATAGCATAATAAATACAAAAAACACTAAGAAAATTAAGAAAAACAATAAGTTTCATTTATTGCGCATAAGCTGCTAGTGCAAATCCATTTCCATGTGCAAATCCATTTCGGGCAAGTCCGTGGCTAAAATTACTTACTAAAATTTTTTCTTTGTTAATTTATGTAATTTTTCCATGTGCAAATCCATTTCGGGCAAATCCGTGACTAAAATTATGTGCAAAACAGGCATTTCATGCTTCTTTCTCTTTTCCATTTTATATTTTTTTCTTAAATAAATATTTATTTTCTTAAATAAATATTTATTTTCTAAAATTATTTATATTCAACTTCTTTAAATTATCCAGTATAATATTACCTTGCGCACATCCATTTTCGGGCCCATCCTTGGTAACTAACAAATCAAACGCACTTCAATAATGCAGCAAGAACGCACTTTAAAATAAAACTCCTCCAGTTACGCTATCTCAATTTGCGCTTTTGTTTTCATATTTTGCAATCTGGCAATCTTGTTACAAAAATATTTTAAATCATTCTTGAAAAATTTCCCGTTCATGTAAGTTCATTTAATTTCGCTACTCGCTTTATAGATTATGCTTTATGTTCTATTCTGTTTTTTCTTTATATTTTACTTTCTGTTTTTACGTGTTATTTTTACTTATTGTGTTCTATTTTATTTGTTGTAATTTTTGTAAAATTTTTGTGAGTGCTCCTCACACTATTGTATTGATGAATTTTGCTTTGGCTATATTAATACAATATTAGAAAGCACTCTTTTTTGTAGATATAATCGATGGGCTGATGAAAAGATTATATATATATATTTTTTTTTTTCTGGATTTTTTTTAAAAAAGAATTCTATCCTTTTTTTTTAATAATTTTCTTTTTGCCCCTTTTTTCATTTGTCTGTAATTTCATTTGTCTGTAATATATATATATATATATATATATATATATATATATATATATATATATATATATATATCCCAGATAGCAAAAGAAGGTTTATTTTCACTCAGCAAAAACCTTTTAATGCAAACCTTAAAAGGTTTTCTATGCAGTTTACTTGTAAGCCTTCTATTCTTAATACGAGAATTGTCACAATCTGCTCTATTCTACGCACAATTCCCTAATCCAAAACTTTGGAAAACTACCTTTTATACAAAAACCTTAAATCGAGGTTGTCTTAGCGTGAAACAAATCCTTGAATAATGATTGTCTTAAGGTGAAAATAATCTTTGATTTAGGTAATTATAAGGTTTATTTTCGCTACGTCTTGCACGTTCAGCCAAAATACACCTTGTCATGAAATTTTAAAGGACAATGCAATTTGATCCTAAAGCTAGTATGACGTCAGCTAAAACGTCATTATGGACCTAAGTGACCATTTCACTTAAGTGACAATACTTTTTAAAAAAGCTTTGAAAAATAATTTTTAATCCTTATAGGATGAAAGGTTTGAAACTGCAATATTTTTGTTTTATTGAAAAAGGGTTTTGGTACAAATATTTTCATGATAATAAAAAAAAAATTCCGACACAAGGTTGCCGTAAGGTTACATGCTTTCTGGGTATCTATAAAAGAAATAAAACCGTGTCACAGCATTTCAAAACCTTTTTATTTTAAAGGCTATGAAAACAGAAAGTAATTACGAAAGCCAAAATTACTTTTTTTTTCTCTCCCTAGGCCCGGATATTTAATTTTTCTCTCATTCGAAAGAAAAAAAAACACATGATAATGGATTATGCGATTTTTCTCATAACATTCAAATTGCAATAATCGATCCAAGCTTTTAATTAGCTGTTCGAAGAGAAGCCAAAGCAATTACTTTCAGTTGTTCCGGGTGAATCTCGATAGATTCATTATGAAAAGTTAGTTGTTTAATTCCTTCCTGATATTGTATGATTAAGAAGAAATGGTTGTTTCGGTTAGCTTTATCAAAGATACCCATGTTCTTAATTTCTGGATTTGGGGCGTTGTTGTAAAATTTTAAATGACGTTTTGAACAATTTTTCGATGACATTTTATACTTTTTAACCTTTCCTTCAGTGCTGTTTTCTCTTCCTATTAAAGTAAAGGCAAATTAAGTACTTACTTTTTTTGCGTGCTAAATTTAGCTTTAAACTTTCCCAACGTAGAAGACATTGCTTCAAAATAATTTTTATTCTGAATGGTTTTTGCTATTTCTCATTTGTTAAAATTAATATTGTAAAGTTAGAAAATCAAATTGAGCAAATTAGTATTTTTTTTTTATACTTTATCTATTAAAAAATTTCTTAGTGACAGAAACGATTTTTTCACAGCAATAAGTTGGGAACGTAAATGTTAATTTAATTTTAAAAATCTTTTGAATAAATATTTTTATAACATAATTTAATTGCGTGGAGATGCATGAAAAGTTGTCGCAAGTTTTATATTTGTTCTTGTACTTGAAAAGTACCTGAGCTCTGAAAAAATTTCTGAGAAATAACTAACAGTCAAATGAAAAAAATAAAAAAGAAAGATCTAGAAACATTTTTATTTAATAGGTATAATAGTATTACCCTGAAATTTAAAATGGAAAAAGAGTTTCGTTTTTAAGCAGTTTTCTGATAATTACAATGCTCAAAATTTTAACTATGTTAACAAAAAACAAGTATATAAAATAACTGCTAAAAAGAATTGTTAAAAAAGACAGCTTGTAAGTTAATTCAAATTTCGTATTTTTTGGAATAGTTCCTAACATTAACATTAACACATTAACAAAACATTAACACTTAATGTTATGGGAAAATAAAATTAAGATAACTTGACGAAAAAATTTAAAATAAAAATAGACGTAAATTTAAACGGCAGACCATCCAATGATAATTCTTGAATATCCTTTTTCAGAGTTCAAAATTGATTGTCTTAATTAATGTTTTCAGGGGTCACTATAATGATAATCCACATTTTGTTATGATGAAATAAAAAAAAAATACTGCAAAATATTGTTAAATGTTTTTTTACAAGTGTTTTAAAGAAATGTATAAATTGGATGCAAATAAGGAAATAACTTATTTAAAACAGACTCTTTCTAAAACCTTCCAAATAGCAGGCAACTTTTTAGCAAACATTTGACTGACATTTTCATTTGGTTGGCATAGAATGGTTGACTAATTACTCCTTTTATAAACTTAGTAAATATATTAGTATGCTAAAAGCTTGTTACCTTTAATAAAATTAATAAAAAGATGAACAAAATTAAATAAAATAGGAATGTTAAATTTAATAAAAAGATGAACAAAATAGGAAAAAAAAACAGCCATGAAAAAACAAACATGAAAAGCATAAAATAATCTAATTTTTTACCTTTTACCGTAAACCTTAATTTTGCCTTATTTTTTCATTCTAGCTTTGTCTAGGCTCTCAAGTAACATTTTGTTTGTGTAGAAAACTGAATAATATGGCCAACCATCAATTTTAAATTGTTAACAAAAGTATAAAAAAGGCTTGTTTCAGTGATTATCATAAAATCTAAAGCAAACCTTGAGGAAGCGAATTTTTTCTCGATTTGGGAATGCTTTGTACTCTTAATTTGAGAATGATGATTCATTTTCGAATTCAGATTTTTTTCCAAGCCTTGTTGTGTAAATGCAACTCGATATAAAAGAGTTGTTAATGCGAACCTTATCTCACATAATGTAGCATGATTAAACATAAAATTATTTCAAGCTTTCATGGTTTATTTGCTTATCATTTATAAACCTTGATGCACTTTGTGATAAAGTTTGTTGCTGAGATTAAAATTCACCTTTCACTGCTGTCTGGATTTACTTTTTTAACAATGCCCATTTTAAGAGGCCTTTAGAGAGTTTAATTTTTTTTTCAATAAAAGTGTTTAGCAACTATTGATACTTGATTAAAAACTTCATTCTCTTCAAAATATACAAATTGGATATAACAGTCGATATTTTTTAAGTGCTCAAAAACAGGCATCCATTTTCAAGACTTGCCAGATGTAAATGAAAACAAACAGAAATGATTTAAAATATAAAACGTAGTAGCCAATGAAAGAAATGAAAGAAATGTGAAGAACGAAAAAAAAAAACCACAGTAACCGAGAGAGAAAAAAGATGAAAAACTGAACAAAAAAACCCACAGTGTCCGAGAGCGTCAAATCATGCTAAATGCGTTTTCACACGCTAGTGAGAGGAGTTAAATATTATTAACAAAGGAAACAGCATTCACATGAATAATACAAGATTTCAGGGTATGATATCAAGGATGGGAGCTAAGGTGAAAATAGTTTTGCCATTTTTGAAATTAAATTTATGTCCAAGATTCCAACAATGTGCAGCAATTGATGATTTTCGAATTCTTGATAAAGGACATATCTATCTCATATCTATCTTAAGGCTTCAATTTCTTGGGATTATTCATTCTACTGTTGATACAGTTTAAAATAAAAATAACATATTAATGCATCAATTACATAAAATTCATTAAAGAAATAGTAACAAACTATTAAGAAGTTGAAAGTTACTTTTAGTTTTTCCGTACATTATTTGTGTTGTTAGTTTATGCAAGGCAAATGAATTGAGGACAATATTTTGATCCTTTAAAGTTGCACTGATAATTGGGCATAATGAGAGACTCAACATGAAAGGGAATAAAATTAATTTCCCATCTCAACATTTCAATTCATAAGCCGAGAAGGAAATCCTACTCTTTTCACAACTATGTCTTGCATAATAAGCACAGCTTCATCTGACATCTATATTAATGTCCTGACTATTTCTGAGAAAAGTAGAAATTTTATCCACGTCCACAGGGATGATGTTAGTGTTTCACAATGTATTTGTTGGAAGTTTTCGTGCTATAGAACTCTATAGGGATGCATAGAGATGGAGCGAGATTTTGATACAAAAGGAATTATGATTTTGCTTGGATGAATACATTCTTTATTATTTACGATTTCTGTTGTCCTTATTGTAGGTTTTACAACATTAAAAAAAGAAGTAAACTGTAAAAAAGCGCGGAACAAAATACATTAAAAAAGTACCGGCAATCAGGGTGCCGGTGCTTTTTTACCGTAAAACCTATTTTTGCAAGAACATGTTACAGAACAAAAAAAAACTGATATAGATTTGTATTTTGTTACTAAAGGTATTGTAACAAGAACTATAATTTTGAAAAGCTGTATTTCTGATAAACCTTAACCTTAACAATAGCGAATGGTAAAATTACCATATGATTGGTTTTAAGACCGTATATTATGGTTAATACCATATACAATGGTTTTAAGACCATATATTATGGTTAATACCATATACAATTGTTTTAATACCGTACCGTTTCTGGCAAGAAGCAATTTAAATTATAACAACAGCACAAAATTTGTGAGTTATTATTTTATTTGTACACTGCAAAAAATACGGATCAATTGATGGTAAATAGTTCCATCACTCTGGATGCTGGTACTTTTTATCGTTCATTTTAACCGAAGTTCATTTTAACCGAAGTTCATTTTAACCGAAACATGTTACGGATTAAAATTTCTTTATTTACCTTAATTTTTACAGTAATAATTAATGTAAAAACCACTGAACCACTATTATAATTTTTTACGGTAAAATGGATTTAATGAAAGATGAACTCAAAGTGTCACTACTTTATACCGTAATTTTGTCCGGAGTTTTTAAGGTGTATCGAAGTATCTGCAATCTGTACAGGGTTAATTTCAATAGCCCTTTAGCTCATCACATGTCTCCAGGTTTGTCAATTTGTCTCAGGCAAGCTGGAGTATGGTGTAATGAGTATAAAGCAAGAATAATTTTTTTGGTTCTCATTTTAGCATTGCACAACCAAATTTTCCCCCTAAAAACGTTAGAATCAAAATAATCTTTAAAGATTCAGCAAGTTATATTTTTCTTCTACACTATCAACAATTCCGGATCAACAATTATGGTAAAAAGTACCGGCACTCAGAGTTCAGGTTCTCTTTATCGTAAAATCCAAATTTTCTGGAATATGTTAGGGAACAAAAAATCTGATAAACCGTAATTCTTTCGTAATAATTACCGTAAAATCACTCTAATGAAATAAATATTATTTCAAAAATTACGTCGTGATGTTTTACAACAAAATTGGATTTTTCGGTGAAATGGACTTAATTGATAATGCACTGATAGTACAGGTATTTATACTGTAATTCCTTCCGAAACTTTGAACGGTGTATTAAAGTATCTGCGATGAGTACGCGGTTTACTCATTCTATAGCAGTTTAATTCTTAACACGAAACTATTTATATCTGGCTAATTTATGTCCGGCAAGATGGATTATGGAATTATAAATAAAAAACAAGGATATTTCATTGGTTCTCAATTTAGTATTACACACAATTTCTTACATGAACGAAATTTTTAGAATGAAAGGAAATTTAGCGGGAGCATCAAGTTTTATTCTTCCTTTATTTTTATTGGCTAATTATTATTTTCAATAAAATCTAGATCAGTTTTTGAACAAAAAAATAATTTATTTTCTTCTTATTTCTTGGCATGACAGCACCAGTTGAGTCTTGGCCTTTCTTAGAAATCAATTCCATGCTATCCTGTTCACGGCCAAGATTTTCAGCTTGTTATCCTAATAGTCTCAAGATATTTCTTCTGACAGACAATATAATTCCATTCACTCAAGTAAAACATGGGAATTTTGAAGTCGTTATAAATATAAAAAATGAAAGATATCAAGAAGTATTTTTTAAAAATAATCTGCATTTGACTTTTGTCTATAAATCTCTATGTGCTAATATAGTATAAATAAAAATGATTTATGAGTAATTTTCAAAAGTTGGATAGGAGTATGGTTAAGAAAGTTTGTAAAGTTATGATTAATGAGGGGTTATTTTGAGAAAAGTCTTTCTCTCGAATGCTAAGTACTTACTATATTGAAAGTATGCGTATCGTTAACAGAAAACCATTTCTCCATTTCCTATTAAATATAAATTAGGGCTAAAAGGAAGTAAATTGTTAGCATTTAAATGAAAGGTTTTTTGAATACAGAAGAAAAAATAACTTACAAAAAATATTCAAGAAAAATAAATTTATTTAAACTTTTCCTCTCACTATGTTTTTAAATATTAAGAACGAGCTTATAAAGAAAGCAACCTAACTTTTATTCGTCAATAACGATAAATTTTTTTTTTTTGCAGAGAGAGCGTTTTTTTGCTTGTGGGCCGTATGATCAATTTTTTTTAGAATTTTATACAAAATTATAAGTTTAGGCGAAATTTTTTCAAATTAACTAAATTTTGCCAAATGATTTGATGAAAACTCACTTGGAAAAAATAATTTTTGAATAACTAAAATTTGTTGAGTATAGCGAAAAAAAAAAGAAAAGAAAACTCTTAATAACTTTTATTCTAATTACTAGATTTTCATATACTAGGACTTAGTCTTATCTTTTAAAACCGCTCGAAAACTTTTTGGAAATGATTATCGAGTTCGTTTTTCCAGATTACTAGTATGAAGTAAATTATAATTTGCACGAAAAATAATTTTTATTTATCCATTTCATTTTCCTTATTATTATTTCGGAAGAACAAATTATAAAAAATATCGGAATTTGGACAATCATGAAAAAATGCCAAAAAACAAAAAATAGCTAAAATAATTGCCGAGAAAACGATCAGAAAACAACGCAAATTAACGATTGTGAATCTTGTGATCGTGATCGTTAATGATCGTGAATCTTGCTCATCAAAAAGTGATTACTCAAATATGAACTACGGATGTCGCAATATTTTCTTGTTAAAAATACAACTTTAAAAAATCATATCAAGATCGGAAAGTTTTCTGTTACTGTATGCATTTTATTATTACAATGTGTCGTTTCCTTTCAGTTAAAATTCTTATTCTGTGTTTTCTTTTTTGTTTTCGAAATATTAAGAAATTATTACTACTACTACTATTATTTCCTTATTATTATTTTGGAACAACAATGTATAAAAAATATCCGACTTTGGACAACCATGAAAGAATAACAAAAACAAAAACTTTTGAAATAAATGTCGAGGAAATTATCAGAAAACGACGCCAAATAACAATTGTGAATCTTGTTATCGTGACGATCGTGAATCTCGCCGATCAAAAAGTGATTACCGAAATTTGAACTACGGGTGTCGCAATATTATCTTGGTAAAAATTCATCGTTAAAATATCATATGGAGATCGAAAAAATGATACTATGGACAAAAAAAAAGGATCAGATTATCAGAATGATAGTAACTATTGAAATGATCGGAAACGGATTAACGATGGAGGTCGTTAATCGAGATCGTCAAGAAGGAATAATTAAAATTCGAAATTCGTGTGTCGTATTAACATCGTATTAAAAATATCGGAATTTGAAAAACAACCTCCAAAAAGACGAAAAACGTTCGAAAATTCAGACGATTAAACGTTTATAGCAATTTTTGCTACTGCATTTTTCTTCTACAAGTATTTTTTTTAACAATTAATTTACTTGCTAGTCGAAGAAATAGTGCTCTGGATAGAATCTACTAAAAAATAATTCTTTTCCCTTATTTCGTTAGAAAGTTTAATGTTTATTTCATTTCAAGTATGATCTCAGGTTCAAAACAACAGTTTTTTGCTACTGTGTGTATTATATTTTTACAATGCATCGAATCCGTTTATTTAAAAATCTTACTCCGTGTTTTCTATTTTACTTCTTCTAACTTACTACCACATACTGACGTTAACATAAAAAAACTATAAAGCAAAACGATAAAGCTTACTATAAAGCAAAACGATAAAGCTTACTATAAAGCAAAACAAAACTAAAAGTATATTTGTATCTTTACATTTTTAATTTGCAGGATAAAAATGACGAGAAGACTCAAAGTGCAAAATTTTTTTTTTTAAATTGACAAATAATTTAATTAAGTCAGATATGTTTAGTATTTAACTGAAAATGTTAGCTTTTATTTAATCCAATCTGTTCCATTTGTTATGCCTAGCTCTAAAAAGAAAATACAATTTTCACATCCGAAGATATTTCCTTTTAAAAATCAAATTAAATCAATGAACATTTTTATAGTCTAGATAATTTAATAAAATAGGAAAAGATTTCTGAACAGTCTGGAAAATACGAATGCTTACTTTTTATCCTATTCTAATAGTTTTTTTCTTGTTCACGTTTCAGTTGTTTCGCTATCATCACTTCGTAGTTCCTTGTAATTACGAACCCAATTTTGTTTTTGCTATGTAAGTCATTTTATCTTTCTCTGCGTCAAGAACAGTTGCTCTCTTTTAACCTATAAGATTTTATTTAAGAAGATATTCCTTGATCATTTGGAAGACAAGGTACTAAAAATGTGATTTTTTCATATTTTTTGGCATTTTTTTTCTTCAAATCTTTTTCGTTTTTTTACATTCACTCCTGGTAAGTCTTAAAAATGGTGTCCATTTTAAAAGTACTTGAAGCACGTCGAGTTTTATTTCATATTTGTATATTTTTGGAGCGAACGAAATTTACAGTCAGGTAATATCTTATCACTTCAGTTTCTTGGGTATTTTATTTAATATGGGTACATGCTATTTTGAGTTACGGAAACAGGTAGATGTATCTTCTCTAAACAAAAATCCTTTTTTTTTTACAACGGTTTTGAATTATGTCTGAAAATATTGGAATAAGAAGCGATCTGAAAAAGATAATTCCAATGGTATGGGTAGAACAGTGGCTCAAATATCGAATCTTTTAATATTTTTTTTAAACTTTTTACGAATTCACCTATCTCAAAGAAGTTGTATTTTTAAATTTTTTATTCATCAAGAACTATTCAACCATTCTTTTTCAAATTTTCGATCTTATCGTTTAAGATTATTTAGATTAATTTTGTGTTAAAATTTGCGTGACTAAAAATTTAAAAATTTTCAGATTGCTAGTAAGTTAAATAATTAAAAATAAGGAATAATTATAGAAATTTTTTACTAGGAATTAGCTTTGGAGAAACAATTAGTTTTATAATTGTGAGCAGAATTTTTTTTTTATTCGCTTAATAATTTCGACATGGCGAAAGTAAAAAAAAAAGACATAGCGATGTACAAATAAATAAATTAAAAAACCTAAATAAGTTGAAATTTTCAACGTCTCTCCTGCGAATTGTGGCTACCCCCATATGTGTAAGGCTAAGAATTTAAATTCTCAAATAAAGAAAGTTTATTCTAAAAACAAAATACAATTTTGTGGTAAATTTTATTACTTTAAATATCGTCTACAAAAACTACTTAGTATATTTAAGGCTAAGTCCTTCAACCATAAAGTTTAAGTTTTTGTACACTGAAATCAATTCTATATAAATTGGCTCTCCGAGTACTGGTACTTTTCACTGAAAAAATTTCACAGTATAAAAATTCTGATTTACTAAAATTTTTACAGTAATATTTGCTGAGAAATTACTGAATCACTGTAATTAAATAAATTTTACTGTAAAAAATATGGTATAAGATTTTAGGGTAAAATTAATTTAACAGGTATTGCATTCAGGGTGTCAGTGTTTTTAAATATGGTATATGGTGTAAAAAATATGGTATAAGATTTTATGGTAAAATTAATTTAACAGGTATTACATTCAGGGTGTCAGTGCTTTTTACAGTAATTCAATCCTCAATTTTTTACAGTGTATGTTAAAATATGGTTATTGGATCAAAAGTTATTAAAACTACTTGTTTTTTGTGCATTGATAAAATACTTAATTTTCCATGGATTTATCCTCGTATTTAAAAAGAATTTAATAAAGTAACTATAATATAAATTATATTAGTTTTTTTAAGCATTTTTTCTTTCATGTAAACTTTATATTGTAAATTCAGAAGTTATTATTACATCATAATAATTTCTGAAATTGATATTATGATGAAAAATAAGTATTTTTTAGATAAAGTTAGATAGTAAATTTATGCATAATTTAGAAACTTACGCTATATTTACATTTAATGATTAACTTTAAAATTAAGCTGCTTCTTCTAACTGGAAAATGTACTTTAGAAGGTTATAACACAAAACTTATATCAATGAATAAGCTTTTCTTTAATAGCCATCTTAATTGAAAAGGCTCACTAAATATAATTCAGTTATTACTTCGATAAACTAGTCTTTTCTCTTATGTAACGTTTTAAATTTAGTACAACTAAGAAACTAAATAACTTTGCAAATTAAATGTAATTAATTAATAAATTCATAGTTCATTATTTAACTCGTTTAGAGCGATCAATATTAATTTTATGAAGCTTTACCCTTTCTAGTAGTTCAGCTTATGTTAGCTGATATTTTTCAAATTTAATAAATGTAGAAACAATTAATTTCTCGTTTGTCTCGTTTGTTATTGAAATGAAAAGGGGTAATATAATTATCTCTTATTGACTCTCCATTATTTTATAGGAATCTGTGACGTTACGTTGCTCACTACTTTTAAAACATTTTAATTACATCTATATAAATATTACCATTAAATTACTCCAGATAAGTATTGGAAAATAAATTAATAATTGTTTGCATTTGTACATTTATAGTTATTTTCAAATATTTAATTTATTTTCAGAAATAAATAAATTTTAATATACTGAAAATAATAAACAGATATAATAAAATAAGATTAGTTATTAATGAGCTTTAAGTATTATGACTTCATTGACTCTTAGATTTCATTACATGATTGAATTTTAAGTTTATGTACCATATACTTAAAAATTTTTTATGTATATAAAATTAAAAGACTGTATGTATGGATGTATGCAATCAAATAGTTTGAAAATGGATGCGTCAATCTGGATCGTGTTTTATCGGCAGTTTATTCATGGGATTGTTCTAAAGTAATTGTATCATTATTGTGAGGCGTAGTTTGCGAACCAAAAAAAAAAAAAAATGAACATCCATTGTAATTTTGTAATTTTCCTCATTATTTTGCATTGACTTGTTTACATGAAGCATTAAAAAATGTATTTTCTCAGCGATTAAATGTGTAATATTAATAATTGATAATTCTCATTTTGAAGGAAGAAATCATAACTTTACTTTAAATTTCTAAAATTTTACAAAAAATTGCCAATTATTTTAATGAAACAAAGTTTTAATGTTTTAAAACTTAAAAAAGAAAAAAAAAAATCGTAAGTATAAAAAATAGCAAAAGTTAACTTTGATTTTAAAGACTATTTTTATCAGTAATTTTTAAAATAATCTTTCGATAGGTAAAGTAAAATAAAAAAAAAATTAGAATAATATAACACACAAAACAGATGTTTTTTTTATTATTTAAAATAAACAGTATAACATTATGTAGTGGCATTAACTGTATGATATTATGTTTTTGCTGCTGGAGGAATCTTACTTCACAATAAACATAAATTTTTTGAGTGAATTTCTATAAATAGTTTTGTTTATCAAACTGAAGAGAACTTTATGAATTTAATATTAAATTAGAATTACAAAAGATACAAAAGTCCTATTTGTTATACAATTCTTAATGCCAGACGTTATTCTTTGCTGTTTAATTGCTTTTAATGAAGGGTGAGCATTTTGTGACATTCCAATTTGCATGTTCCTTAAAAATGCCAATCAAACCTGATTTCTCTTTTACCCGAACTTTTCCACAGTCTTTGTTTGCACACTTTTACTCAATTTCAAACAAGTCATTGTACAACTTAGTTATTCAGGGAATAAATGAATATTTAAATTTAGAAAACAATTTAAAGTACTCACCTTTGTCCTCTAATCAAATATTACAAATTTTAATTTCACACTTCTAGTATTTAAAGTTTAAGAGTACTTTGAAATATGTAACTAAACATTTTTAAAAAAAGTCTTTAGTCTTGTAATAAATTAATTCACGTGATTAGAAGTTATACATATACACTGCAAAAATCACAAAATTGAGCAAAAATGTGTTAAAATAGCCCTGAAATAAATTATAGTCGAATTTGAGAACCTCATTATTAGAAAAAGGAGCAGCTTATACTCATGATTTAGCGAAATGCTTAGTCTCAAAAGTGAATTGCGCCAGAGAGATGTTTGTTGGCAGCCGGCAGATTTAAACCAAGGAACTCCAAGCTCGTAGTACAGTGCGGCTTTGAGGAGAACTCCTCCAGGCTAAAAGTCTGGGCTGCCTGTAACTATGGTAACAAGCGAGAGCACATTTCTAATGGAGGAATGAAGGTGTTGATTGGTTTACTCAGGCTGACCTATGCCAAGATAGAGAAAAAACTATTCAAAACACTTCTATTCGAAGTGACTTTTTCTAGTAACCATGGTACCCACCACGACACGAGGCGGATGTCTGGAGTTCTTTTGAAAGTAGCACTATAGGATGTTGTACAACACAGTCCATGGGCGGTTAGAAAGTTCTATATAGTATATAGAAACTTTATGTGACTCGCCGTGAAATTTCTAGTTTCAACGGTGCAAAGGACAAAGGATTGCAATTTTGACAATATGGTTCCATTAGATCATTCAGAATATCTATAATTTTAACTAAAATTTTTCCATATCTTTAAAATATTGAAGCAAAGGAAATATATAAGGCTTCCTAGCTCTTTCTGAATTAGGTAGTATAGTGCGATAAGAAAAGACCGATTAACCTGAATGATTTTTGATCTATTGATCTGATTTTCATGTTCTAGGATGCATTCTTAATAGTTCCAGGGGTGACTTCAAATATGATAATTAATTAAAGCATATTATATTTTAAGTTACGAAATCAAACATAAAAATGTACTTTCTCTGAGTAAAATACCCTTTGTTAGACGGATTTGGATTTCTAACCAACCGCAAATTGAGAAATATGGTCCCAATAGTTTGACCGGGACAGCTGCCAAAAGTTTGGACCCCGTAATGTTCATTTAACTTTATACGTATTTCCCCATATCTCGAGAATATTTTAAGAGAATTAATAATTTTTTCATATAATTAGAATACTTGTTTATCCAAAGATTATTTCCTGTTAAAAATCAGTTTTGGTAAATATTTGCTATTTTATTTAATAATAGTCGAAAAAGTTTTGAATTGTGAAATTTCGTACAAAATTTAAGGGCAATTTTATAAGGAAAAATACAAAATTCGATGGAAAAAATCAGTCGAATAATTCCTGAAAAGTTGAATATTATACGTACGGAATTTTAAATTTTAAATTTAAATTAAAATAACAGTTTTGGAACAAATTTTGTATTTCGCCATTCTTTAAAATGATGTAAAAATTGCGCATAGTTCTAATTTTTCTTTACTATTACATAAATTAATAAATGCCTCAAAAATTATTTCTTGGATGAAAGTATCGTTCGATAAACAAGTTTTTAAATTGTGTGCAAATTTTTTTCAATTCGCTTAAAAAAGTACTCGAGATATGGCGAAGGACGCAAAAAATAAAATTAACATTATGGGGATCAAGTTTAGGACCGCTTTCCTGACAAAGGTGTTGGGACCATATTTCCAGATTGTTGCCAAATCCGTTCAAAAAATGGATTTACTTTTTATGAAAAAGATAAAGTAAGTTTATGTGTCTGATTTCGTAACTTAAAACATAGCCTGCACTTATTAATTAGCATATTTGAGATCACCCCCTCGAACTATCAAGACTGAGTCTTCCTAGGACATGAAAAATCAAAAGTAAATACGGTATAGCTGCAGCATCTTAGTACAAATCCTGATGACCCTTGATTTGAACATGTCTCTCTCTCATGCACTTTTTCTTTTACAGCTCTTTCTGACTGCTTTCACAACCTTCCACAACTGGACTATGCATTTTTCTCAAAAATGAGTAAATGCTGTTTCAGTTCTGTTTATAAGTGGTTTTCAAATGTGACTACTATTTTTTTCGGAGCTATATCGACGCATTTATGCTCAGTTTTAAGAAACCCTTTTCGCAGTGTATTGAAAACTAGATGATCAGTTTAAATATATTACTAAAAATATATACGAAATGTATGATTTCGGAATTTTATTAAATTTTAACATGTGTTTATCAAAAGAAACAAAAACTAGTACACACCATTTTCTTTAATTTTAAAATTAGGTAAAGAAAAAGTATTTCGCACAGTGAGAAAAGGAATTTCATTTGAACGCTGAAACCATTTTAATTTTGGAAAAGCTTCGAATTTTTACTAAATTATATTTCATATAAAAAAACTTAAAAACATGATTATAAATTGAAAGAAAAATTACATGAGAAATCACAAGTTCTAAATCTTACTTCATAGGAATTAGCATATTTTATAGAATTGCATTGAGTCAATATCTGAGCAGTGTTCAACACGAGTGGTTCCCTTTTTGTATTCTTAGTTTCAAAGTGAACTTAGAGTTTAATTTAGGACCTTACTAGGAATGAATATTTAAAAATACACTAATTATACTATTACCACTAATATACTTATATAGTATAATTATATAATTATAGTATAATTATACTTAATTATACTATTACCACTAAAGTGTAGAAATTAGTTGTTCTACAGAATATTTAGCCAACGCGCAAAATAGCTAGAATGATCCGTTAAAGTGATAATTTTCTATTCAATTTTTCGAACTACCTAAATATTCTTCAAACTACCTAGATAATCCACACATTACCTCCTAAGCACTCGTTAAAGTGAAAATAAGATTTTTGCACGAACAACAGCAATGCTTTTGTACGCTTAAAATTAACATAATGGTATTTATTTATTTTTGACTTTTTAAAATATTAAATTACAGCAAAAAACAATCAGAAAGTTAACTGATAGAATTAGCTGATAGACAATTCAGTCAACCATCAACCAAGTGTAAAAATTATAATACAAATAATCAAATGGTTTAAGATATTATTACAATTAAGGAAATTAATATATTGTAGTTTAATTAATTTTCAATATCTAAAGAATTCAGCCAATGAATATCATCAAACAATCAAAAAATTAGTGGATGGAATGAGAGTGAAAAACTTTTGAACTTTAACAGTACGAAACCATAAGCTCACATTACCTAAACAAATTGCGGAAAAATCTTGATTCCACATCTTGACGCATTATCTTAGTTAATCTCCAGATCAACCAGGAAATGTGCAGATTATGTTTGTAGTGCATAATAATGGTTGCAGAGCTTTAGTGGTACTTTAGAGCTTTAAAAACCTTTGAACTTTAACAATACGGAAACCGTTAATGCTCTTATTACCTAAGAAAATTTCGTAAAATAGATTTTAACGGATTATCTTAGTTAAACAACAGGTTAGCCAGGTAATGTGGATATTAATTGTTGTAGAGCTTTAGTGGTACCTTAGAACTTTACAAACTTTTGAACTTTAACAATACGGAAACCGTTAATGCCCTTATTACCTCAGAAAATTTCGCAAAACAGATTTTATCGGATTTTCTTAGTTAAACTACAGAATAGCCAGGTAATTTGCATATTAATTGTTGTAGAGTTTTAGTGGTACTTTAGAGCTTTACAAACCTTTGAACTTTAACAATACGGAAACCGTTAATGCTTTTATTACCTAAAAATTACGTAAAACAGATTTTAATGGATTATCTAAGTTAAACTAAGAATTATCCAGGTAATGTGCATATTAATGGTTGCAGAGCTTTAGTGGTACTTTAGAACTATACAAACCTTTGAACTTTAACAATACGGAAGCTTTCAATGAGCTCATTACCTAAGAAAATTATGGAAAATGGATTTTAACGCATTAACTTAGATAATCTATGTATTAGCCAAGTAATGTGCATAATAATGGCTATAGAGCTTTAGCTGTAGTATGCGTTAAAAAACATAAATTTTAACTAACAAAATTCAAACGCGCTAATTCATTTTATTCATAAAAGCTCTTATGAAGTTGCCTTAAAAGTGTTTTCTAAACATTAATATATTTATTCTTTAATTACTTTTGATAAAGTTTGCCTAAAAAATTTAATTAAATATAGAAATAAGTAAACCCTTCGTCCCGAATTGTCTTGGGGTTTCCAATTTCGTTGATTATGTTTATCGAAACTCCTTCAAAAAACAACTTATTTTTGAAACAGAAATGTTAAGAAATTTGTTCTAGATCATTAACTCTTCGTTCAAGCAAAATAAGTTTTATTCTCAAAATCTTTTTTTCTTTGTTCTTAAAAACTAAACACTCTTGTTTCAAAGACACATACATGCGTGGTACGAGGAATGCTTAGAAGAATAAAGCTATTTGGTTTGTATTTTTCTGTTGTGATCGTGATTTTCACGCTGAAATGAAACTTCTACTCCCTGTCCAAAATCTTCTTTTCCATTTGAATACATCTTGAATGAATAAATAAATAAAAAAAAATGAGAATGAGGGTTTATGTTTTGCAAAATAATAATTCCTGTAGGTTTTAATCTTCATTTTCAATGGATGGATCAAATTCAAACATGAAATGGTTGAGCATAAGTATATTTAAAAGCATCAAAGAATAAATTTCATACTTATTCCATTTCATTTTTTAAAAATTGACTGCAAATCGAACATATGTTGATATTTGGTAACAAGAGTTAAAATGTAAAAAATATGCGCAAAAATGCAAATAGTTTTAATGAAATGAGATTTTAATGTTTTTGCATATTTTATAAGTTGAGAAAATATATTAAATGGTACAATTTAGTTTACACATTAAATGATCCAATTTAATTTACACATTAAATGATTAAATTTTAATTTAAGTAATTTAGCAATATATACTGTATGAGCTTAACATCATGAGTATATAAAGGAGTAGGGGATAATATGTACCTTTTCTATGAATTTGAATGACTATGAATAAAAGTTTTAATAAACGTTGCATTTTGTCGCATATAGTTATTTTTTTATTAAATATTTTAACGTTTATTTTCATTAAATCATTTATTCAATTCCTTTTTCAATATTTTTGTGTTATAAAAGCTAATTTTTTAAACACGTTATTTAATAATCTTTTTTTAAAATGTCTTTGTTTAAATGTCTAGTTTTATGTTATCGGGCTAGTGTAGACAAGTCACTATATTAAATATTTATTCTTATTAAAATGACCAAATAACTCTTAATCAAATAAATATTACAGTAAAAATTACGGTGTAATATTTTACGGTATTAAAAAAAAAAATCTCGAATGATGTAGCCATAAGTTCCGGTACTTTATAACGCAATTTGATCTAGAATTCTTTGCTGCGAAACCTATTTATTTTACCGAAAGGGAGTTCGAAGAAAATATCTTAGAATTTAGAGTATTTGTTCGATATAATTAAAAAAAAACCCAAAGCAAAAAACACATTTTGCATTCCTGAAAAAAAAGCAGAGTTTTGTAACATTTTTAGTGATAAATAGATACTGCCTGAGGTTTGAGATTGGTTTAATATTTTATTTTAGCAAACTGTATATTCACCATTTTTTTTCATACCGGTTAAATATATAATCGGAAAAGCTAATGATATATTTCAGCTGTATCTAGAAAACCACTCAGTCAATTATTTTTGACCTCTTTGAAGATATTGACTGATATTATTTGTTTGTATGAACCAAATAAGTAAAGAAATAGTAATAATATGAATTGCTTCGTATTGATTTATCATCAGAATCCCATTCTTTTAGATTTGTTGCTAGTAAAAGAAAGAGAAGAGAAATCGTTAGTAATGTTGTGCTTCCGAAGAACTATAAACTGAATTGACGACATCAATATTCTGCCCTATTTCCTCTTTGTGAGTCGACGTTTTAGCTGCTGAAATTCTAAGTTGTTTGAATTTAAGTATCGTCAATAGAGTGCAATGAAATAAATTAACGCTTTTTATTATTAAGGGAAATTTACTATTTTAAACGTATCTGAACGTTTGAGATTTTTTTTTCTCCTTTTTTTAAATTGTGATTAGCTTTAGAATAAAAATTTCTATTTTTAAATTTTCTTTTTTGTATATTTCATTCATAATATTTTTAAATACTAGTGTGAAGCATTACGCAGTATTTCAAGGGGGAAGGACAAAATAATAGAAACACTTCGATAGCTAATAAATTTTTTCATATTTTCCCAGAAGTACTCAAAGAAATATTTTATACAGTAAAACCTGTTTTTGTGCGGTCTTTTTTTATGCGATTTTGTTTTTGTGCGATTGGTTTTGTGCGATTTTATTTTTGTGCAATTTTTTTTGTGCGATTTTTTTTGTGCGATTTTTTTTATGCGGTATATGAATCTTAGCGGCGTTAGCACCAGTTTAATATTTCCTATTAATGTACATATACATGTTGTGGACGAACTCTGATTATGTGGCCTCCTTGACAACGATGTATCTGGATTTCGCGATGCTTTGTTCATTTATTTTAAACAATCTTCTGACAAGGCAGAATCAGTTACGTACATATTGTCGCTCGACGCGCGAACAGTATACGCTTCGTATTCAGAGTTTTATACACGATTCACGTGGTTAAGGATTCATTTTATAGTGAGATTAAAGGTAAATAAATTAATTAATTTTGCTTCTATTTATATGTAGTTTTTATGATTTTTATTTTATTTTTAGACATAAGTACTCACTTAAAATGAATAATTATAGCCAAAAGAAAGTAAAAAGACAGACAATTCCACTATTTAATGTATAACTTGAAAACTTCTGTGTAAACTGTATATGTACAATGAAGAATTAAATCTTTTTACAATTTCTTTAGGTCTAATTTAATTATTTAATTTAATTGAAAGCATTCTCTCATCTATTTCATAAATTATAATCATTGCCACCGCATAAAAAAAGTTTTAGGTAGTATATCGAACAAAGTTGTTTATTATATGTAAGAATTGATAAAATTTTCGAATATTTTTTTGTGCAATTTCTTTTACGCGGTCCCTATCCACCGCACAAAAACATGTTTTACTGTAATTTCAGAAATGTTTAGATCATACGGCTTCTCATACATATCAATGAAATTTAAACTTTTTGGAGGTTTGATGAACCAAAAATAAAATACAAACGAAAACTAATGTTATTGATCACCGCTTCCCAAAAAGCGTAGCAATAGATTTGTACCTTGTGGCGGCTATTTTGGTGATTATATGCAATAATTGCAGAAAATTTCGTAAGACTAGCTTAAATATTTATTGAGATATGAAAATTTTATGAAAAAATAAATTTTTTTGTCTTGCGTCGTTTTGTTATAAATTTAAAAATATTCAATAAAACTAAGCAACATTTTTAGAACATTTTTAAAATTAATTATTCATTTGTTTCTTTAAAATTTGAGAAAGTTTGATGTGCGAGATATAAATAATTAAAGTAGTTGTTTTATACTGCTCATGCATGGGAAAAATTAAAAATATTTTTTTCTTCTTAATTTTGCAGCGAATCGTATTTAGCAACCAGAAAAAAAAGACTGATTTGAATATCTTACAAATTTAAAAGATTTCAAGTATTCAAAGGTTTTGTATTATTAAACAAGATTTATTAATAGTGACCCAGGCATTGTTGGGGATCATCCTCCATAAAAGTATATCTTTTTCGCCTGTTTTCATTTCTTATTAAATCACATTTTGATGCATGAACATGAATTGCAAAGTATTCCCAGCTAGCAAAGTAAGGTTTATTTCCACTCGGTAAAAACCTCTTAATATAAACCTAAAAAGGTTTGCAATGCGGTTTACGTGTAAACCTTCTAAACCTTAAAACGAGATCTGTGACAATCTGCTCTATTCTACGCACATTACCCTAATCCAAAACCTTGGAGAACAATCTTCTACATAAAAACCTTAAATCGAGGTTGACTTAGAGTTTTCGAGCGTGAAAAAATCCTTTAATAAAAGTAGTCTCAAAGGGAAAATTATCCTAAATCTAGGTAATTATAAGTTTTTTTTTTCACAAAGTCTTGTATGCTCAGCTAAAATACACCTTGTCATGAAATTTTAATGGACAATGCAATTTGACCCAATCGCTAGTGTGACGTCAGCTAATAAAACGTTATTATGGACCTGAGTGACAATACTTTTTGAAAGAACTTTAAAAAATGATTTTTAATCCTTTTAGGATGAAAGGTTTGAAACTGCAATGTTTTTGCTTTATTGAAAATAGGTTTATAGTATAAACATTTTCGTGACAATAAAAAGAAAATTCCAACACAAGGCTGCCGCAAGGTTATATGCTTTCTGGGATTATAACTTGTTATTAAATTCTGTCTTATGAAACAAAATAATATTTGTAGAAAACTCCTTTATCATTTTGAACTGTCTTTAAAAAAAAATACGAAAACTAATTTGAAAATTGCTTGAAACTTTTTAAATTTTTAAGATATTCATATAGGACTTTTTTTCATTAGTTGCCAAATAAGATTCAGTACAAAATTAAGAAATTTTTTTAATAGTTTTTCCCTCGCAGACGCAGTATAAAAGAACTAGTTTAATTACTCATATCTTGTTCAGTTTTAAATGAATTTTACTAAAATTTTTAAATACAAATTATGTAATTAATTTTAAATTGCTCTTAAAACTTTGTTTAATTTTATTAAATATTTTTAAAGTTATAGCAAAAGAGAGAAAGACAAAAAAAAAAGTTTTTTTTATATAAAAATATCAAAATCTCCATAAATTTATAAGCTAGGCTTACAAAATTTTACGTACTTATCGCATATACTGACCAAAATAACAGTCACAAGTAGCAAATCAATTGTTACATTTTTCGGCATAAGGCATTCAAAAATATAATTATCCGTTTGTAATTTAGTGTCCATCCCCTAAAACCTCTAAAGGCTTTAAACTTCATTATGTATGAGAAATCGGATGATCTGAACGCCTCTGAAATTATAAAATATTTCATTAAGTATTTCTGGAGATATATGAGGAATTGTATTAGTATAGAAGTATTTCCATTAGTACTATCTTTAAAATTCCTTACTAAAAGTTTACATAATTAAGCTACATTTAAAAACTACTTAATCAAGAGAAAATAAAACTAAAAATGCATGTAATTCTTTTTTCATTCTAATATCTTAATGTCTTAAAATCATTTTGATATTTATTTATAATTAAAATTCTTTCTATTTCGTTTTTTAAGACTATTTCATTTTTTATAACAGATCTTTAGCGTCACAAGATACATAAATTTTATTATTACTTACTTGTTTAGTAAATAATAGTTTTGCCTTACAGAAGTACAGTTAGTTGTACATAATAACTTATTAACATTTTGAATATCCATATAATTGGTCGACAAAATATTGAATTCAGTGAATAATCATCGGCAAAAAAGACTTTCTTTCGTGTTAAAAACATTTGTTTTTTTTTATTCGAAGTCCTTTTGAGCTATATTTGCAATGATAGCAAACAATATAGGGAACAGAAGCCAAGAAATATTTTAAACGAAGTTTAAGTTTGCTATATGTAGCGGTAGAAATATTAGATTTTAAAAATCTAATATTTCTACCGCTACATATAGAAAATTTTATATATATATAAGTTCAAAATGTAGAGAAAACAAGGGAAAGATTACAGAACAATGAAAGGAGGGGAAAAATAATAATAAAAATAACAAGAAGCTGAAAAAAAAACAATCCGAAAAAGGGACAAATTTTTTTTAAAAAATCCGGAAAATAAAAGATATAATCTCTTCATCAGCGCACACGATTATATCTTCAAAAAAGAGTGCTTTCTAATACTGTATCAATATAGCCAAAGCAAAATATATCAATACAATAATGTGAGGAGCACTCACTATTGTTTTACTTTATCTTCTTCATGTTTTTTGTATTTATTTAATATGCTATATATATATATCCTCGCATTTTTACGCAAATTCTTTGGAAAACAAAGTTCAACTTTCCAACATGATTCTGCTTTAGCAGATAGGGATACAAACAAGAAAGAGAGGGAGATAAAAAGGCAACGGCTCCAGTCAATTACTCGAGGGGAGAATCCAATTGATTGGCTTGATTTAAGGACATTAAAATAGTAAAACTATGAAACTAATTTTATCATGAAGTCAAATTTTTTAACTGGTAATTATTTTATAAAAAGTAAAATGTATTTCGGACAATTTGAATAATGAAATTTTATTTCATTAAAAACTGAAAATTGTTTTGCATGCCATGAAGAATATTTTATTTGAAACAATATTTTCTCTTTAGAATTATTTCCGCTTACATACCATAAAAATTTATTTAAAATATGAATTCAGGATTTTAATTCAAATGCTTCTTTTCAAAAACTAAAATAGTACCTGGACAACCCTAATAAACTACCTGAACAAACACTTCTCTGAAACTTATTGTAGGGTAGACTGAACTTGCTTCTAGGGTTTTCTTGTTTTCTGAAACATTTACAAAATATTTATATTTGTAAGTTAACATCATATTGATAATTTTGTAACAATGCGTCACTCCATAAACAAAGGAAATTACATTGTAAAATAACTGTTCCTAAATTTTCGAGAAATTTAATGCTTTTCTTTAATTGCTAAATAGGTCAAATTTTGGCAGATTTAGTAAAATAATCTTGTATTCTTAATCAAAAATTTATATTCTTTTTTGTAAATCTTTTTTCAATTATACTTACTTTTTTTATTTTCTAAGACTAATTATAAGTATTTAAAAGTATGCTTTGATTAAAAATTGCATCGACATTTAAACATCAAAGAAAAGAAATTACTTTCTTAGACAAACATTGCTTTTAAAATTTAGATCATGACAATAGCAGACGAATAACAAAAAACTTATTGAATTATTTGATTTTCAGGAAACAGTGTTTTCATTTCAGATAACTTATTACGAAATCAAAACAACTGTGCTAGCAATTAATACTTATTTATAACCACAATCGTATTCTATTGTTTCCGTTCTTGCTTTATGATTTTTCCTAAGAATACTTAAGAAGTAAAGCAGTCGTATTATCTACGAAATTCGGTTTTGTTTAAGAACCAAGTAAATTCATACAAAGATTTGATTTGTGGAACCCATATGTTATGAAAGACTTCGAATGAATTGAAGTTATTAAAAGTAAGAATACAAACATGGAAACAAAGGCAGATGGCATAAAAGTTGTATATCTTTTTAATTAATATAGAATAATTCATTAATTAAATAAACAATACTTGTGAAATACTGACATATTTTTAACGATGATTTATGAAAAGAAACATTTAAAGTAAATATTATTTTCTTTGAAAAGGTATGAATATTTCAGTTAGGAAGAATTTTATTATTTTGAAATATTTTTTAACGTTTTTTAGACATCACATTTTCTTTTAAGGGTTTATTTATTTATTAAAATCCGTTTGAATTTATGCATCAATAGAATCATGTATTCTTTTGGTAAGGTTGATATTTAATTGTTCCTAACTTTTTATGAGTTTGACTGTTTCTTATTTGATTTTAGCGTGAATTTCCTAGAATACAATTTGATTATTGATTCACACCAGCTTTAAAAATCAAATAAAGAAAAAAAAATATTATTTAATTTTGCTTAAAGAAAAACTAGCTATTTATTCTCAAGCGAGTTTGAAAGCTAGTTACTAAGTTCATCAAAAAGGACGGTTGTTAACAACTGTTGACTCAAATTTACAAAATAAATACAAAATAAAGAATGTTTTCTATTCTTTTTCAGTTCATTCTAACACTGGAAAATTTTGCCCTCGTGTGTATCCTTTCTGCACCCGGTTTAACACAGCAAACAGTAATTATTTCAAAAACATTATTTTATAGCTATTTCTAGAAGGTAGCGCCTCCTGTTAATAAACCCTGAATGAATATGAATTTTTAAACTTAATGAAAAAAAAGCTTAGTTTTCGAAACAGAATGCCATGAACTGTACAAATTTAGTTCCTTCCGGTTTTTTTTAAAATTTATTTTTCAGATCATTATTTATTTTACTAGGACAATCATTATATGTTACATCTGGGTGTTACGATTAGCATTTTTTTTGTAATATTAATTCATAAATATTTGGTATATCTGAAAGTTTTTAATGGATTAAGTGATATTTTCTGATATTCAATATTTTCACATTAATTACAGAAAACTAGCAAATTATACTAAACCAGATAATGCAAAGATTTATTCTGTATTTACTTGGGTTGTAAATGAAAGTTAATATTAGTTTTGGAAAAAAAATATTAAAAGTCTTTTAAACTACACTGGTGTACGAAATTAAGAGAATTTGCAGACTTGGTCGATTACCTCTAGAACTACTGGACCGATTTTAATGATATTTCATATGTACATGCATTGATACAATACAAAACAAATGACCATTCAACAATTGTAATACACATGCATGATCGTGCGTAACACTCGTTGGAGTTGGAAGGTTACAGACATACAGGCATGCAGATATACAGGCATGCAGATATACAGGCTTGCAGCGTGATTTCATACTTGAAATAAGGCGGTTTTTCAAATCAATTCCACTCGTTCAGAAACGCTGTTTTCATTCCCTGGATGGTTCTCGGAGGGGGTAGTCAGTTGAAATTGCCCTCTCCAGATATGCTCATTAGGGTTGAGGTATGGAGATCTAGTTGGCCAATACATCCTGCGAATATCGTCACTCTCTAGAAATTCGTCGACCAGAATGTCTGTATGGCCTCATTTTACCGTCCATTGAAATGAACTCAGGGCCAACTGCACTCCCGAAAAAGCGAACACAGGGCTCCAAAACCTCATCCCTATACCTCAAACTAGTCACAGAGCCTTTTTCAAAGAGATGGAGAGGTGTGCGGCCATCCAACGTGCCGCCTGCCCAGACCATTAAACCTGTTCCGCCTTAATGGTCAATTTGGTATGGTGGGTCCCAGGTTCTCCCCATACTAATCTACGGCGAGAATCGATGTTTAGGCTGAACCGGGACTCATTAGTGAAGAGAACGGTTGCCCATTGATCCATACTTGAAACTCTATGCTCTCTGCAACATGCTGAGCGAACTCTCCCGTTCGTAGAAGTGAGCAAGAAGCAAACAGCAAACTTCTTGCAAACAACCCTCTCTTATGAAGTCGTTTGGAAACAGTCACCCTTGATACACGGGTTCCTGTGGCTGCATACAAGTCACGAGAGAGCTGAGAAGCTGTAGTCCCTCTGTTTCGCCTCGCTATAATGGATAAATGATGATTTTCTCTGCCCGTCGTGGTTCTTGGACGACTTTGCTCAGGCTTTCTCTCAATGAATCCGGTATCCTGGAACTGTTTCCATAAGTTACACACGACGCTGGGCGTTAAATTGAACTCACTATAAATCTGGACCTGAGATTAACCTGCTTCTAGCCTCTCCACAATTCGCCCCCTTATTCCATCATCGTTGGTGGTAACTCATTTTTGCTGTTAAAATTTGAATTTAACCTATTGCTGCAGAATAACACCAAGAAATTCGCCGAGGTGTGCTAGCGAACGAAATGCGTCTTAACTTACGTGCAATTATAAAGCCTGTTTTTCTACTGGTTACACTTACACACTCGTGTACGCTTAAGTATTTGGTGTACAAGATTTGCATTTTTGCATACTAGAAGCAGTAGTTTTACATTCTGTTCAATTCTTTTCATGAAATTCGATAAAATATGCAAATTCACATTCACTTAATTTATTTCATCAGTGTAATTCTAGGCAAAAAAATCAAACTCGTTTTATGTATAAAACCTAATTATTATTTATGGTGATTCACCATTTAAAAAATTTGAAACAAATGTTTGCAAAATTGCTTCTGGTAAGATATAATTTTCTTATCATTTCTCCCTGTTTCAGATATTTGCTTCCTAATTTACCTATTAATTTTGAAATTATAATGCTTCAAATGCATCTGCTTAATTTATATTAATTTTATACTTCGTAATTCTATACATCTATTTAATTTATAACCAAGGGTATTAAAAAGTAATAAGAAACTGGACTTAAAATAAGAAATTTTTATTGATCTGAACATTAAATTCCTGTAACTTCATTTAACGTGAGAGAAAGATTAAATTCCTCTTTATATGTTTTTGATAACCACAGATGCATAATCACATAGAAAATAACTATTATCTCAATATATAACGACACTAAACTAGTATTTTTAACGATTAAAATGTTGCAAAACGCTTAGTTTATTTTAACAAGATAAATTTTATCATCGGAGCTATTGAGTAGAATTAAGTAGGACTTTCACATTTAATTGAACAATAAAACTGCGTGTAAAGTTTTATTAACTTAAAAGTATCAAAGATTTAAGGTAGAAAATTAGTTAGTTTGTCTTATCAGTTTATTTTTATGCCTAAATTATAAAATTTGTTAAAGTTCATGATAGCAATTAAAACTTTTAATGGTACTTCTAGAAATAGGAATAATACGTAACTGCCCATGCATTATTTATGAGAAGAATTTAAATGTTTTATTATCCTATATTCATTTCTATCGGATAAAACTTTTCATGCATGAAAATATTGATACTACAGTTTTTCATTTCTTTTGACAATTCCGTTAAACTTTTTGACAAGTTATATTTATCTATTTCCGATTCTAAGAAGAAATTTATAAAAATACTGTTTCAAAGTTAACTTATTTAAGCGCAATTTAATTTTAAACGGCTTTTTATTCAATTCAAGAAGTTTTTAAAACTTTGAAATTTTTACACTGTAAAAAATTCCCGCTTATTTTTTACAGACTTTCCTTATATATTTGAAGGTTTAAAGCTGTCTTGTTGATAAAACGGTTTTTCTTTGTTCTTCTTTATTCTATTATTAAATTATTTAAAACCATCAGTTTAAGATTTAGTTTTTATCATGCAGTTTTTCTTACCATGCAAAAACTTTATCATTTTCTTTCCAAACTATGTTACACGTATTTTTTTTACTCATTCTTTTTTTTTCAGAAATTATTATATGGTTCTGAAAATCATTTAAGAAAAAGCGATTCAACTCCCAAGAGAAAAAGAGTTCGTGTTTTTTTTTATCATAATGAGACATTAGAGCTATGGAAGGTCAAGGGACAGAGTGCTTGCCTCTTAAAGATGTGACCCGAATTCGAATCCCAGCGTCGACTGGTCGTACAAATGCTGCTCTCAGCTCGCACCGATCACAATCTTATTTTATAGTTTATATATATATATATAGTATATATATATATAGTATATATATATAGTATATATATATATATATATATATATATATATATATATATATATATATATATATATATATATATATATATATATATATATATATATATATATATATATATAATATTGTTGGAAGTGGGATGTTACTTCTTTGAGCATTTTGAATTAACACAGAGTTTCGGTCGTGTCATGGCAACAGGTATATATACTATGAATTTAAGCGACGTAATTCTGGGTTCATGTAATTTCTGAACTATAAAAGTAAAATATTTTTGACCGTCGTTGTCACTTCCCTAGGTCTCTTGACGATGTTGTGTCCGGTTGATGTCCGGTTGATGCCACATTACTATTATTTAACTGTTTTACAGTTAAATATTTTTCGATTGTTTGTTGCATAATGAAAGTACTGTATTGAATAAAAAACGTTTAAATTCTCCATGCTTCATCTTATGACTATAAACATTTAAACATTGTGCGTACTCTGCTAAAATTTATTTTGGCTTACTAAAAAAGGAAAAAAAGCAAACTTTGTAAACTAGAATATCAATTCAATTCAAATATTGTTCTTAAATAGCGATAAAATATTTTTAAGTACTTTAGTTTGAAAAAAATAAATTAATTATTTTGTATATTGTAACCAGAACACGGGTTTATATGAGGATTGCTTCTTATTTGTAAATTTTCAATTATTCGGGAATATTATATGGTTTATAGTTTGGTAATCATTTACGTTTTAAATTTTCATATTTATTTAATTAGAGATTCATGAAACTGAAAAAAATAATAGTTCAAATAGCTTTTAAGTTTATTTTTATTTTGAAATTTAGCTGCCTTTTAATTTAAATTTCAACCTTTCAAAAGTTAATTAGATAGGCTGGTGTGCAATGCCTAAAAAGAAACATTGAATTACCTGGATGACTTTTTATCTTCTGATATGATTTTCACGCACTGGGACTCAATCTAAAGGGCTAATTAATTAGTCTACACGATATTTTCCTTTAAAGAAATCAGACTAAAAAATGATAGATTTGGATATTTTACTCTCGATATTTGCAAGATAGCTGCAATCTGAAAAATATGGTCCCAGAAGAGTGATCGAAAGTTTAGACCCTTTAATGCTAATTTTACTTTTTGAGTATTTCACCATATCCCGAGAACTTTTTAAGCGAATTGAAATATTTTTGTTCACAATCATAAAAATAGTTTATACAAAGACAATTCCATGCAAAAAATAGTTTTAATCAGTGTTTATTATATTTTATAATTTTATTTAATAAAAGTTGGAAAAATTGGAACTGTTAGGTATAGAATTTTAAACATCACATTAAAGAAAGTAAATTTATATGGCAAAATACAAAACTTGAGCGTAATCGATAAAATAGTTTTTGAATTTCGATTTTTCAATAACTATTCGACGAATTTTAATCAAATTTTCGATTTTATCATAGAAAACTGAATTTTTTAAATTGATTTAAATATTTGTATACCTTACAATTCAAAGTTATTTTCTCAATATTATTCAATAAAGAAATGAATCATAATGAATTATAAATAAAAAAAATGTTATTAAAAATATTTTTTAGCATGGAATTCATTTGAATGAAGAATTTTACAATAATACGCAATTTTTCGATTTGCTTAAAAATTATTAGAGATAATACAAAAAAGCAGAAAGTAAAATTAATATTAGGGGGTCCAAACTTTCGACCATTCTCCTGACCAAATTATTGGGTCCCTATTTTCCAGATTGTGGCTACTCCCAAATTATGAGTGACAGAAATTAAAATCTGCAGAAAAAAAAACTACTTTAGAGTAAATACGTTCAGAGACACGGTGGTTCTAACTGCTTACTTTAAAACTACTTCAAACCACTGGCTTACGCACTAAATACCAAACAATGAGTATTCCGTAAGCTTTGTAAATATTTTTAAAATAAGGCGATTTGCTAACTCGCAGCTCTAATCAATCAAAAATTAGCCTTAGCATAGAGAAGCCTTAATTAAAAGGTATACCATGTTTTTCTTTTATTCACACTTGTGATTTTAAATCGGATCTCTATAAAATTAAATAATGGAAACTCAACAAGAACTAATAAAATAAAATTAAAGTTACCTATGGGGTGAAGGAAAAATTATGTTAAATTCTGAATATCACATTTTAAATGGCATTATGTATACAGTTATTCTTTCTTTTAGTGAGTTGAGCTTCCAATTCAGATTATGTTAAATTTAATATGAATTCGGACTGGATTATACAACAAATAGTATAAAATAAAGGTTGTATACATATTAGGTGTCATGAATGTGTAGGAAGGTGATATTACGGTAGTTGTTACTTTCGTGACCATGTATTTTCTAAGAAAGTCGCAAGTCTGTACGATTGTGGCCGCCTGCTTCAGTGCCTCTTGACTATAGGGGACAGATCTTGGGAAGTCATTAAGTGGCCTCATTCCCAATTTTAGAACATATGGTGTGAGTGCTGGACATTCGAAAATGTGTCTCGGTGTTAACATGACATTCGAACAGTTTCTACCGGGAACACATGTTTTGGTTTTGTTTGGGAGAATCCTTAATCGCTCTGAAATGATTGGTTCTATTTTTTCTAGGGTGGTAACAAAAATCTACTACCACTGTACCTATTTTATACACATTGGTACAATACAGTCTCATTACCACAGTACTTACAACAGCATTCCAGAAGTATTGAGCGCCATACTTAATAAGGCATTATTGGCGTCAATAATATTTTTCCGATTTCTTACGACATTCAAAACAAGTACCGATTTTGTCCGCCAAATATGGTTATAAAAATATCAGTTTCGATATTAACTTATTTCGAGAATTGCAATTAGTTAAATTTTGTAAAAAGGAAAAAATTGAAATTAAAAAAAAGTTCCGTATTAAAATGTGAAATTAATGGAACCTATAGTACCTATTCGTTTGTAGGAGTATAAACCATTGACGCCAATGATGGTTAATTAATATTGGTAATCGGCACAAATTGAAAGAAAAAATAAATTTTGTACTAAAAAACTAAATTGATAGAGAAAAGGTACTTATCTGGGAAAGCATTAAGAATTCACCGAACGATTATTGATACCAATGTTGCTAAGTTAATTTTAGTATTATGTACTACTGCTATTATATTAATCGGTGCTTTTTAATAAGAGCTAAATATACTACGAATGGTTTCAAGATATCGATTATAGAATGGTATCAGGATACCGATTATTGATACAGGTACTGTGGAAAAAGGTTTTTACGGTTCTTCGAAAGGGATAATTAAGTACTGGTGAAAATTGCTGATTATTGTATTTTTTGATTATCAGGAGAAAAACATCATTATGCCAAATGATACTGAATGTAATTAATATTTACTTTGAGGGGACTGACTTCTAAAAACATGTTTTGCTTAATTTGATAACATAAGGCTACAGATTAGGTCTACAAATAATAAAAAATTGAAAAAAAGAATGAATTTGTTTTCATTTCATTAATTGTGTCGGTATATGTGTTTTAGTTTTGCACTTGATTTCGTAATGCTGATTAATTCCGATTTATTGATGATTTATATTTTTTATCTCTTGATTATATTATCTCATAAATGCTATTATTTATCTCAGAAATATCTCAGATTTTCAAGATACGTTACCGATTTCATATAATTTTATATCATTTTCGTTTTTTTTCTTCCTTTCTGTTTTTAAATAAATAAAAAATATAAAATGAGGTTATTTATATTTTCTTCAAAATATGTAAAGATAATTTGATAAAAAATATAAAAATTTTATATTTATTTTTTTTACAAATTCTTTTCCGGCATAAGTAAATATTTTTCTGAAAAGCAAAGATAATTTTAATTGGTTTATTCTAATTATGTTTTTAAACGTGATTGTGTTATAAAACGCAGTGCTTTATTTCACTAAAAAGCACAAATTATTTTAATTAATTATTTTTTAATTAAAGTAAGGACTTAAAAAAGTAATTTATATTTTTTTAATTACTTTTTATGCCTTTCTCCTGTCTATGGTTGACGTAAAAAATACTACTAAAAAAGACCAGCCAAATATTTTTCTATTATTTGTTTTATCAACGAAATATAATTAACTGACCTATAATTAATAAAACTGCCAGGTTTTGTATGTTTTTTGTTGTTGTATGATTTATGTCTTTGAAAACATGTGATATGCATATTGCGTGGATAAGATTTTTAATGATATGTTGAGGAGAGGTGATTAATTACTTCTAAAATCTTTTTTTCGCAAATCAAAATCAAAATGTATAAAACTAAAAAATATTTAAAAAAAAAAAATAATGTCGAGGTAACTTTTTACGTGCATCAGCTTAAATGCTTGATTTTAAAATTTTTTAATGAATTACTTTTTTAGACATGTATTTCTTAAGATAAACTAATGAAGCTATTGTTTTATTAGTTTCATTACCAGATTATTAATCTTATTTATATAAAAATGAATGTCTGTCTGTCTATTTGTGTGTTCTTTATTGATTCCTAAACCACCAGACCAAAAGCTATGAAATTTGGCATACAAATAGTTCGAAGCACGAGGAAGGTCACTGACGAAATTAAAACATTCTCTGTCAAACCGTTCGAGCGGGATGAGTGAAAAACCAAATGCAATTTTCTGTTTGGTTAAGCGGTAGCCATTGTTTTAAATTTTACTATAAGCGATTCAGTTTTCATATATTTTAACGATAACATCAGCAAAATTTGCTAGGTTATAGCGCTATTTGATGAAAAAAAAGTTTATTGTATTTTAATATCAATGTACTTTAATATTTAATTATTTTCTATTCGCTATGTCGAATAAAATCAATGAGCAACATTAACGAGGTAACATTCCTGGAGTACATCCCCAAATTAATATTTCAAAAGTGTTTATTTTGTTTATAGTAATTCTTTTAAAATGTGTTTCCGTAAAAGTAAATGATTTGAAATCAACGGTAATTAAAAAATGACAGTTTTGCATTTAAAGGTAATATTATTGGAAAACTTGTTCTGATTCGCTAAAGAGAAACGTAAAAAAACGCCATATCATAATTGACGCCAATGTTTCCTAAATAAATTAGGTAATATATGCATATTGAAATAAGCTATGTACTAAAAAGTAAAATTAATGGTGTAAAGGTAGTACTTCGTTTATAAGAACTGTAAAAAATTGCAAAATTATTATTGATGACAAAGATGCTTAAATTTATGTTGTTAAATTGAAATAAAAAATAACGTATCCACTAAAAAGCGATATTAATGGAAAAAAGATACTTATTTTTTTTGGGGGGGGGGATATTATTATTCGCCATTTTATTGATACCAATGATATTATATTTTAGGTATATGTATTAATTAAAATAAAAAAATTAGCTAAAAGTAAACTTTATAAAAAGTAAACTTTATGAAGAAGAGATTAATTTAAAATTCGTTTAGGGTAACCTTACGCAGATGATAAGGAATTTCGGTAATAAGTTCTTTTGCTAACCGGCCAGTGTGGGAGTTAGGCAACTGCCCTTGCATTAAAATGGTTCTGGGTTTGAATCCCGCGTAAGTCATGGATGTTCTCCTTCTCTGTACTATCTGTACTGTGGGAGCAACGTTGGCTCACCTAATATGGTGCTCCTGAAAGAATGGCCAATAAATCTGCCCTTCAGGTGCCTGTATGATCTAGGTCATTATCCAGTTGGGCATTGGAAAAAAAAGTTCTTCTGCTATTATGGTAGTTGGTGTGTTCTGCAACGATTTTACCGTAGTTTCAGAACGTTTTTTTTTTCTCCAGTGGTAGCAAAGATAGTGAAGCGGAATGAATGGTTTGAAGAATAAACACATTAAATAATTACTATTTACATTTATTTACAATTTATACATGACTAGTTTAGGCTAAATGCGACATCAAATATTTAAGATGCAAATACGCAAAGATAAAAATAATAGAACAATATTAAACTGCAATTCTAAAATGTAAGAATTAAAGTTGTAGTAAAAACAAACTTAAAGTTAATAAATAATTATAAAAACAATTTATGCAAAATATGATGAGTGACGTCACGTCGCTTCAATAGTGTATTAATATTTTAATGAATCAGATATTTTCCCACCACTTTTTATTAATATTTTAAACAGTAAATTAAAGATTGATAGATAAATGGTCATGCTGCAAAGTCCTTTTTAAGAACTTAATATAAGAATCGTTCTTAAAATTTCTGCTTTAGTTTGTTGCCACTGATAAAAATCTTTCACACAAAACTCAAATGTTGAAGGGTTATGCAATAAATACCAAAGTAGGTATTATACTAAAGTAGGTATTATATTGATGTAATTTTTATAATTGTTGAAACTGCTCCAATATTATGCAATTTTAAAACCGATAATGTAGAATTAAATATCTTACGCTCCTTTGAAAAGAATAGGTAACGGTGAAAATTACAAAATAGCGGCAAATTTTGACGATCATGAATACGACCGTGAGCAATATAATCACGCGAAGTGATGCAAAATACAGTTAATTTCTATTCTGTTGAGATGAACTTCAAAAAATGCGTTTTTCTTAATATATTAAAGTAAAGCTACCGGGAAGGGTAACAAAAAATAATGAATAAAGAAAGGAATCTATTTGTTTTATTAATTGAAGAGTTTAGATGAAAACCCAGGTAAGTGACAGTTTTAGTGAGGCTATAATCAGGGTTAGAAAAAAAAGTAGTCTCCGAATTATTTTATTACCGATTTATTAAAAGGTGGGAATAATGATTCTTTGGCTTATTTTATTTTTGACTGTCTAATTTGAAAATAGAAATCATACTGAAAATTAATGTGGCTAAGTTATGAGAAGATCAAAATGAAAGTAAAAACAATTTTGTTACATTAAATATATCCTAATTAATATTATCAATTAATATTTCACTGATTCATAAATACCCCTAAAAATGTCACTTTTCTGGTTCTTCCACTAAACACTTCAATTGAATCGGAATATACCTTTCAGTTTTGAGTAAGATTTCGCAGTGCTGTTCCGTACTGATTAAATGATTATTTTGTATTCACCCCGTAAGAAAAAGGGTTATTCAGCTAGTAAGCTATAAAAATAATTCATAATTTTTAAATCAGATAATATTTTTTCATTACTTTTAATTAATAATTAAAACTTATTACCTTGTACACACTTGGAATTTTCATTCTAAACTCATGGTATAATAATTGTCCGCTTGTAGTTGTAGTTCATTTACGTCGCACTAGAGCTGCACAATGGGCTATTGGCGACGGTCTGGGAAGCATCCCTGAGAATGATCCGAAGACATGCCATCACAATTTTGATCCTCTGCAGAGGGGATGGCACCCCCTCTTCGGTAGCCCGACGACCTGCACGCGAAGTCGAGCACTTTACGGTAGAACAGTTTAACGAGGACCAATACCGCACACCCTCGGTCCCTACGCTGACTGATCCAAATGGTCACCCACCCTCACACTGACCACAGCCAGTGATGCTTGACTTCGGTAATCTGCTGGGAATAATTGTCAGCAGTAACCATTCAATTAAGCAAAAAGTGTACGGTATAGAACGTTTTTACCTTAGAAGTTTTGAAACCGTTCAGAGATATTACGGTTAAAAAACCGTATCGTTTTGTATTCATGTTTTTTTAACTATGAATATAAAATTATACAGATTTTAACCATTTACTACTAGCATCGTTTCAAAACCATAAAAAAGAAAACTGGACATTAAAGCTAGGTTTTGTTTTATCCAAAAGAATCATGGAATGTGGTTTAATTAGTGTGTCTGGTTGTTTCATCCATCGTAAGAGATGGAAAACACTACACAATTTTGTGTTAAGCAGGTTTATGATGCTGCCATCAATACGCGGGTGAGAATATCGTATTCTAATCGTTCAGAGTGACAAATTTTTATTCTGTAATAATTAGATAATTATTACTATCCAAAACATCCAAAAACATAAAAATATTATTTCTGATAAAGCATAAAAATAACATAAACATAAAAATATTTATACTGATGATGTTTTTAGTTATGGTTGTTATTGTAATACAAACCAAGTCGTGCATTTCTTTATGTTTGCATTAATAATTTAAATAAAATAAAATAGTTCATTTTCTTGTTATAATTCTCGCGAATTCCTTGTTCCTCCGTGAAATAATTTTTACCTTAAAATTCATTTTTACCATAAAATATTATACCGTAATTTTCACAGTAATATTTATTTAATTAGAATGATTCAGAGATTTTAAGGTAATTATTACATTAAAAATTATGCTATATTATATTTTTTGTTTTGCAACATATGGTAAAAATGGATTGTACAATAAAAATTATCGGCATCCTGAGGGCTGGTACTTTTTACTGTAATTTGATCCGAAATTTTTTACAGTATTCACTGTACAAAATTCTGGAAAACTTTAGTAAGATATATACCATACTAATTTGAGTAAACATAATGAATAGAGATTACATTAATTTTTTGTGTCGTCTAGAGAGATCTGTTTTACTACTTTCATCAATTGGTTTGTGCATGCGTAATTTCTCTTCACCCTTTTGAGCATAGACTTGGCATATTGCGTGTACAATACGAATTGTGCATGTAATATGATCTACCCCACATGCTTGTACAAGGGAATACATTTTTTGTTGCATTAATACAAATACTTAACCTTCCCTGATTCCGTTTTGAGAATGTCTAATCTGAAATTAGTTTTGCTCCTAAAGCTATCGATTTTTTTAAACGACATTTTTAGTCCCTTTTTTTTTGGCAAAATGTACAAGTTTGAAAACGTGATAAATAACAAGGGAACTTCATGGGAACTTCGTTAGAATTAAAATTGCAAGGTATTCCATTCCTAGAAATGTCGTCATACGTCGCAAGGGGCATTTTCTTATTATAACTTCTTCAAACGCATTCGAAGAAGCAATTCCTGATAGAGAAGAGCTCCTAGCGTCGTATGATAACATTTACGGTTATGGATTCTTATACAATTTTAATTTTGATGATGTTTCCTAAATCTCTCAGAAGTTTGTCGCAACATTTATGCTACTCCCTGTTCTTTATGACGTTTTTAAAATTTTTTATCGCGGCAAAAAATTGAGCAAAAATATTAGTTTAAAAAAATGCTGCAGCTTGAGGAAATAAACCGATTGCAGATTTGAAATCAGCGACACAAAAGTATCTAAGCTCTGTTAAGAACTTCTTTCATGCAAGAGAAAGAAAAAAGAAATTATTCCCCAGTTCTATCTTACTTCGACTCATCCTATCATACAAAATTCGAAAGAAAAAATATTTTTTTCCAAATAATTTTGTGTATTAAAAGACATTTTGAACTTGTGTGAGCAATTAAAATTTTTGCCCTTTTTTTAATATATCAAATGTATACTATGAATATATGAGATAGAACAAGATTATTTTAAGAACAAAAAACAATGATTGATATTTCACTTCTATAAACGCTCTTTTTATTTACAGCAATATAAAGGTATCAATCAATACTTTCATTTTCCTCACAATATATAAGAAATAAGAAAATGTAACACAAAGATGTTTTCATAATGGAAAAGACAAATAGTCTTAGGGCCAGAAGAATTTATTAAGAGTTTTTCTACACACATTTACAATTCTTACCAAAAAATTGATGACATATAAAAGGGAGGTTTATACATTCAAAAGAAAAAAACAACAACCTTTTTTAGGCTGCCATCTGTCAATAGCGCAAATACTTTTTGTTTCGTGTAATATTGCTTTGAATTTCAGTTTCTTCATAAATATTTTTTTATACCATTAGCTTAAAAAAATCTTATGCAACCTTTCATTTCATATTTTCATTTTTTTCTTCCAAATAATACAAATATAACATAACATTTTATCAGAAGCATCTGGCAACAGATTGGAATTCACTTTTTATATAGATCAAGATCAGAAAAATTGGAAAACAAAAACAGGAATTTTTTTTTACGGATAAGAATGTTTCGCGTTTTAGTTCTGAATAAATAGAATCGACGTAGTATTAATTATACTTACTAATGTTGCTTGTGAATTGTGTCTTTTTTTTCAATTTATACAATTTATAACTTTTTTTGTCACTAAAAAAAGATTTGAGTCAGGAAAAAGTAATTAATTAATGTTTATCTTTTATAAAAAGATATAAAAATAAAAAAGGGAAGAGAATGAGTAAAAATTTTCTAGTTTTTTTTTTTACTTTGATTATTTTAGAAAAAGTTATGTTATTTTTTTCGAACTTGTATATTTTACATTTTGCTTAAAAGCATAATTTTTGAGATATATCGCCTTTTGGAATTTAGTTTTATTTCATATAAATTATTAGTAATGATAACAAAATTTTATTGAAAGAGTTGGACTCACTAGTAGAAATGTTAAAATTTCACAACTGAAAAATTTCATGCCTAAATGCAAAACTACAATGACTATGAAATTAATTTTAAGACTGTGTTCTATAATGATGACGTTTGATTGCCATTATTAGAATCTTGGTTAAAAAATATAACAAAAAAATGTATGTCGTAAAATAAATTTGTGCGAGGAAAACAAATGTTTTTGAGATCTAATGAAAATACTGAGGGACACAGACCTTAAAAACATCAAAACCTGTTTAGTTGTTGGAAATAACAGAGAAGAGTGCACTCTTAATAATCGCCTTTCCATGGAGAGGCGATTATTAGAAACACCTCCACGTTTCTTTAGACAAGCGAACTAACTGGTTTTGTTGTTTAAACCCCATCTGTTTCACTGGTGACGGGTAATAAGATGACGATCGAAGTTTCGTTGCGTGTGGGTGTGTGCGTGTGTTACCGTGAATGTCCGGAATATTTGTTATATCTAATTTGATATTAATTTATTCGTTGATAATAGTATACTTATTCGATATTTTAATATCTGACGAGGATAGATTAAGAGAAACATCCATATTAGGAATACCGATAAAATGAATACTGGGCAGGGGAACTTGATCTTCAAAAACATTGATGTAGGGCATACCGGGTAGTGGCATTGTACCTTAAGAAAACATCAGTGCAAGGCATACCGGGCAAATGTATATTGGATAGTGGTCCTTAATTATACCTCGTATATATTTTGGCCATTTACTAAAGCGACTATGTGATTGTCAACATTCACCGGTGGAAGTCAACAACCACCAATTTCTGCCATACACAGCAACATATATATAATCAAATATGAGCAAAACACAGTTTTTGGGCAAGGAGCAGGTTACTTAGGATTAAAGTAGTATCATATTGAAGATAAAATTAAATTAGAATTAAAAGATGAAAGGGATTCCTTGAAAATATTTTTGATTCATTTTTGCATATTATTGAAAACATTTATGACACTTTTTTTAATATTTTGGTGTCAGGTAATGAGTCTGAGGTTTGAGAAATATTTTGAAGGTTTTAACACTATATCATAAACGGCGAAAAAATTTCTGGTAAAATTACCGTACTGGTAATGATATTTGTGGTAAAAAAAACCTCAATTCTGTTTAATAAAACCTAAAAATATTCATACCATTCATTTAATAATTTTTTTCCTCTATATGGTAACAGTTTACCGGAAATACAGGATTTAAAAATTACCATACATTCAGTAAAAATTCAGAACTAAAAAGTAAATTCAACCAAATGAATGGTTTTTATGCCATGCTAAAATGTATGAAGATAAAACTATTAAGTCTTGCCACATTTATCAATTTTTATCAAATATTATGAAACCATACTTTGTTGTTAATTTTTCCAAAACAATGACCAAAGTGCTTCGGTAATTTTTACAGAGCTTTTCGGTTTTCCCATGAACCAGTATCATGGTAAAATTTACCATATTCTGGTAGTTTTGGCCATATTTTTTCAGCGTAGGTAACATTAGTTTTAATATATTTAAGTTCATTGTCAATGCATTTAAATGTTATCTTCACTACGATTAATTCTTTAATAATTTTATTCTTAATGTAATGAAATAAGGTGTTTGTAGAAAAATATAAAATTATTTTTTAAACATAGTTTTTTTATTATTTATAAGCATAGATTTAATAATGCAACATTAATTTTAAAAATGCATAATGCATGGATTAAATTGTTGAAATTAGGGACTATTTTTAATGTAGAAAATAAGGAACCTTTGTGAGAATGTAACAAATAATTTCGAAACCATGAATGTAACTAAGTGACATTGTTTGATTTTAAGCTTTCAAATCTTAATGTTAAGTTTCCTGGCAAGACTAATTGTATTTTTAGAATTTTATTATTTGCTATGAATCATAAGCACGTAAGAGATTTTAAGTATTGAGCTATTTATTATTTTTATCTTCAAAAATTCTATTTTATAGTGAATGATAAAGAAAAAGCAACGCATAAAAATCCCTCTTAAAAATAACAAAGGATGTAAAAACAGTAAAATAAAACTTTAAACTGTTTTCCTTCTGGATTTCGCTACTATGTGACTGACTTCCCTAATTTGTGCTATTTTTCCTTGAAAAGTTGTTTTTAAGTATTTATATCACGTAGCTGAAAAAAGCTGAGTACGAAAACTTGTCTTTTAGCTGTTTTACAATGTGATTTGACAATTGAGAGGAAAGAAAAAGAAATAATTACATATTGGTAGTTATGTAGTGATACAAAAAATATCTTTTCCTTCACTTTGTCACATTTCAGGGAAAAATTTGGAACGTTCAGGGAGACATAAAAGAACTGTGATATTTCTCCGGAATATTAAGCAGTTGTTTAGAGGTAGAATGGAATTTTAAGAGGGTTTGCGTAACAACTTGAATTCCTAATTTTTATAGATCTTCAAAATTCGTTCTAAAGAAATGTGTAGTTTTATCTGGAATGATTTATAAAATTGATCGCTGTTAATGGAATGTTGGTATTAATAATTTGCACGGCTAATGTTTTTCACTAAATGACGCAAGAATTAGGGGTTTAAATGTTTTTGTATTCTTTTTAATCTCTACTTCGGTCATTTGAATAATATTACAAAAATGCAGGCTGATTGTTAAAAGCTTTGTAAATAAATCAGTCTCCGACCAGCAAGCAGTTTGAAGTAATCAAAATCCCATATGGATAAAGATAGTAAGAAATTATTGTTTCCCATCCTCCCTCAGTAGGGCAGACGAAGTAGACAACCCGTCCCCTCGATAGCACTCCAATGAGCACCACAATATCGAACACGAGGCTCACCCAGCTGACCGACCAGATCGGCTAGGTTGCCCCAGTAGCATTAATTAAAAATAAAATAAAAACAAAAACAAGATGCATAAAACAATGATGGAAACAACAGAAATTTGAACCTAAAAATAAAATAAACATATCAAGCTTAGAATTCAATACCTCAGCACCACCTACCTCATAGTGATAAAGATAGTAAAGGCATAAATAGTGTTAAAACGATTGACCTCACCTGACCTCATGGTTGAAGTTTTCACTATATAATTTCGTGATTTTTAAATTTTAATACCAAGAGCTTCTTTTTTTTTCAAGTCATGATTACCTTAGAAGAAAGAAAGAAAGTAGATTCGGCGATATTTATATAAAAAACGGCTGCACGAGGTACCAGCAGTTTGAATCAATTGAATTCACACTGACATAAAGTAGAAAGCAAATTGTTTTGTGTGTTGAAAGTTGCTCTATTCATCTTGACATTTTTTATTGTGAAGATCAAACTTTGATGATAAAATGTTGGTGTTGTCATTTAAAAATTTCAAAATTAAGTTACTGTAACAATTCACGTAAAAACTGGTTAATCGTTTTAAAAATATCTCAAATTAAAAAAAGAAGTATATTAATAACTTTATTCAAAGCTTTTTCGTTCTAATGAATAGTAACTGCATAGGAGAAGGGAGGGGCATCAGCTGTCTAAGTTTTGGATGAGTTTTTTTTTTTTTTTATATAATCACCTAATATTATAAGTTTGCTTTCATTTTTAAAGCGATTGAAATTTTTTACCGTGAAAATACAATAATCTTTGATTCAAGGCTTAGAAAATTAATAAATAATTACCAAAATCAATTATTAATAACCAAAAAGGTACTCTGCTTCATTAATGGATATATAAAAATATTTGAAATACTGGTGATTAAATTTTTTTATTGGTTTTAGCGTGTGTAAAAAATAAATAAAAAATATTCATCAGCTATGCATTCTGCATTTTCAAAAATACATTATCATATTAGTCTATGCTTAGATTATTTCTTAATAATCATGTTTTAGAATGAAGATATGTAAATTCCAGTTCTTTAAACTTAAAAGCAATTTTCGATAAAATACTGAATCCGAAACAAAATTTTAATTACAAGCTAATGATGGAAATTTACTGCAAATAAATGAGCAGGTTTCCCCGATTTCTGCTTTAATTTGTATCTTGTAGCTATAATATTTTTTAGACCATTGTTAAATATTTAAGAAAATTAATATTGAATAATGTTATTCAAAATTATTTAAATATTGGGCATTTGATGTTAAGGAGTTCTTTATGAAAAACGCGAAGATAAAGTATAATAATATTCTTCACGTCTCTCGTTTAACGTAGTGGTTTCCTGAAAGTGTTCCGCTAAAATTTATGATTCCGTAGAAATATCACTAAAGTTTCGTCATTTATTATCAGCTTACCTTATTTTTAACCCTTAACAATTTTTAAACCTGTAATTATATTTATATCCTATCAACAAGAAAATTGTTTTAAGTTTTCTGTTTCATGAGATTTTTTATATCAGATTTTGGATATTTTCACGTCGCTGATTTGAAATCTGTAATGGATTTTCTCTTTATACTACAGTTGAAATGACAATTTTAATATATTTTTTTTGTCGAAATGTATGAGCTTGAAAATGTAATATGTAACAGTGGTTGAATGTAACAGAAAACTTCTAGTTATGTTAAGAAAAATCATCAGAATTGCATGGAAACTCATGCCCGGAAATGTCGTTATACGCCAATAGGGTTGTTTCTTTATTATGAACTGTTTCTTTCTGAACTTTTGAGCAGGTTATCAGAGGGAAGCGCCCGTAGGCCACGTAGAATGTCATTTTTGGGTATAGAGACCTGTGCACTTTTAATCCTGATGATGTTCTCTAATTTCCCTAGAAATTTGTTGCATCATTTTCGCTATCCCTGCTATATGTAATGTTTTTAAACTCGTACAATTCTATAAAATATAGACTAATTAAAAAAATTCTGTAGGTTTAGGAGTAAAACTGGTTTCAGATTTGAAATTCCCTCATCCGAATTACGCAAGCTCAAGTATTTGTATAAGTGCAACAAAAATTGTTCCTCAGTGTAGACCATTATTTATTTAATATTTTAGAATAAATTACGAAAAGAATTTATATTTCTAAGAAATTGCGTAAGTATTTCTCATTAAAATTTTCAATCCCATATAAAGGAAAACTGAACTTGACTGCAAACAATTTAGTTTCGCTTACAGACATAGCAGTTTTTAGAACTTTTATTTTCCGTTTTCATTTAAACGTTACGTATATTTTATTCATTTTCAACTAATGCATGCACCAAAACCAAGTTCGCTGAAAATTTGAAAATTCAACGGCCTGACATAAACTCAACTTATTTTTGAGAAAACGTTGAAAAATTTCATTCTTAATTCTAAATATTTTTTAAATATTCAGTAGCAATTTTCCTTTTTTTTGACTCATAATTTCTATTGAGCTTTAATCATGAAGTTGGGAAATCGACAAAAGAAGGTCGAACACATGAAGTTCCATAATAAAAGAAATGATTAAATAACAATTTATTTACATATTATTTTATCATATTCAAATAAAACAGTCAAATAACCATAAATCAGATGGTATTCAAACTGTTAACTGTGGGAAAAACCATTTTATGACTACCTTCACCAGATACGGTTAAACAACTAGAATTTTATCGCCCCAACGGCCCAACTAATGAAGCCACTTGGTTCCTTTGTAGATGGTTACATATTATAGTCGAGTTGGCTAGTCTGTCAATCTCATGACCAATTAAGTGATGGTTCGAGTCCCAGCGTTGACACAATAATATTTTCTCCATTCCTTTCGACACATGTAAATTTTCCAGTGTCCCGCTCTCCACTGTTTGTTATCCCTTGCTATTAGAATACGAGACTCTCATTCACGCACATGTGGTTGTGCAAAAACGCTTCTAAACTATGTCCAATAAAATTTATTTTTTACGGTTTTGAAACCAAGCTAGTTGAAAATGGTTAAAAAATCGTATAGTTTTGTATTCTGTTTTTTTAACCGTACTAGTTATAAACATTTTTAAAACCAATAAGATAAAAAAAATGTTTTTTACCGTAAACTTTACGGTCAATTGGATGAACAGACTGCTGTTGGTTATTTTACCATAATTTTAGAGTGAAAAGTGTTGCTTAGCTGATAAAAATTGCAAACTACTGGTTTAAAGTATAGTTAGATATAGGTTATAGATATTATAAGTATAGTAAAGTTAGTTTAAAGTAAGGAATAAATGAAAAAAGAATATTTCTATTCGTATGATATAGTTGTGTAAACAGAAAGTACTTAAGTACTGTAAACAAAAAACGGAGATTTTGATTCGCAAGCATATAAAAATAATATAAAAGAGTTTTTCAACATTAAAACTTTTTTCATAGATGTTTTCTATAGCCGGAATTCTTTTATGACAATTCTGCCATTTAAGGTTCTCCTTTAAAAATGACATCTTGATAGTAAATCGTTGAAAAGTTCGAATAGTGTGTTTACACTACTAGTTGACTGTGCCAATAGTAGATATTTTTTTAAAACGTATATTTTGTAAGAAATGATTTTATTTAGGAATAAAAAAGTAGGTAAGTTTTGTAAGGCAAATAGTTTGAAAGTTTTGAATGATATTTTAGCAGATTTCAATGCATTTGAAGTTTCATATTTTATAAGTATATTCGTTAAAAGTTTATAACAAAATGTATTTGAAAAATGGTTAAGTTTCTCCTTATTGAGAAAAATTAATGTTATAAAAAACAACGAATAAAAACAAAGAAAAATAAATTTTTCATGAGTAGATAATTTTTAATCAACTGGGATTCTTTTATGACAATTTTGTCATTTAAGATAATCTTCTTAAACAACAATATTTTAGTAGTAAATAATTGAAGTGTTAGAATGGTCACTGAGAAAAAAAGAACGGTCAAAACTAAAAGAGTATGGTAACATTTACTGTGTTTCTGGCTGTATTCGGTAATTTTTTCCAATCCACTATAGTAATGATTTTGGTCAAATTAGCAATAAAATATGGTTTTATAATAAGTGATAAAATTTGGTAATTTTGGTTAAATTTAATAATTTTATCATAATACCATGGAGCATGGCATAAAAACCATTTATTAGGATAAATTTGCTTTTCAATTTTGAATATTTTTCTAAATATGTGGTAAGAAGAACTATAATTCTGGTTAACCGTTACCATCTGAATGGAAAAATTACCAAATGAATGGTTCAAATACCGTATATTTTGGTTTTATTAACTAGAATTATTGTTTTTTTTTCTGTACCAGAAATGTCATTAAATGTCATCATGATAAATTTATCAGAATTGATTCACCTTTTGGTTTTACGCTTCTAGTTGACTATGTAACTAGTAGTGATTTTTAAGAACTTATATTATATTTAAGAAAAAATATCTGAACATTTTTTTAAGGCATGTATTTCTGAATTTTTACTTAGTAGCTTCTACACTGTTAAAATTTTCATTCTAAAATTACGGTAAAAATAACTGGCAGATGTTTATCCATCCGATTAACCGTAAAGTTTACGGTCAAGAATATTTTCCATGGAATAGAATAGTATAGAATTATTTCCCTTTATATTTTTGAAAGCATTTACATAAAGTATGGTTATAAAACCATGAATACAAAACTATATGTTTTTTTAACCATTTACAACTAGCATTTTTCGAAAACGTAAGAATAATTAATTATTTAACTAGACATAGGAGCACGGCTTTTTATAAGGTAATGGGCATTTGAGAGTGGCGGACACTCTTCATGTGTTGAAGGAAACGGAGGAAATATTGTGGTGTCAACACTAGGACTCGAACTCCTGTTCCGCCGGTCATGAGACTGACGGATAAGCTCGCTCGTTTATGATATGCACGCAGTTGCAAAGAGCTAAGTAGTTTCATAAGGTGGATGTAGTTGGCGCTATAAAATTCTGGTTGTTTAACCGTATAAGTGAAAACAGTTAATAAACAGTTTTTCTCTAATTTAAAAGTTTGATTACCATTTCATTTATGGTTATTTGACTGTTTTCATTAAATAAGGTAAAATAACCATTCAATAAATTGTTATTTAACAATTTTTTCCGACAAATTTTTAACAGTGTAATAAATTATTGTACTGTTTCGTATTTTATAAATATTCGTGTTAAAAATTTGTACGATAAATTTTCAAATAGAAAGTGTTTTAAAAACGACTTACTGAGCGTAAAAAAATATAACATATTAAACTAATGAAAAGAAACTTCTCAATAGCAAATATTTTTGTATGTTTTCTTCTCTACAACCAGACTTCTTTTTTCTGTCTCTTAAATCTCTTTTTTAAAAATGAGTAAAGTGAGTTTTTAAAAAGTATTTTATCTCTTTAGAGATTGCAAATCATCGTTGTTTGCTGCCTTTGTCAATACTAAAGTTTTGTTAAACTTATGATTGTGGAAGCCTATTTAAGAATAAGCAAATAGAAAATTTTATAAGACATATAGTTTGCATTTTTTGTTTGATATTATAGTTATTTTCAATCTATTTACTGTTCAGTATTTTAGAAGTAGTTGAGTTGAAATAAATAACATAAATATTAAACACTCTCAAACATAAAATTGTCCCTTCCGATGATTCCGTAAAACTTGAGCTGTATATTGTAATTTTTCACAATCATTTTGTTACAAAATGAAGTGATATTTGACAAAATGTGACCTTTTGAATGTTTGACTAAATTTCTTCTTCCCTCTCGTATTATCTTAGTATATTATGGAAGTTTAATTTATTTTTCATTCAGTTAAATGTAATGTTTGCATTTTTATTAGGTAAATTATGTAGGAAAATTAGTGTTTACTATGTTGCAAGTTAAGGAAAGACTATTATGGAATATAATTGAAGCCCACTGGAAAAAATTTCGGATCAAATTGCGGTAAGAAAACCGGCATCCCTTTTCATTTAAATGTATTTTGTTAAAAAACTTTTAAAAATACTTTCTTGTGCTGCAATTTTTATGTACGGTAAAATTTCAAAATTGTTTTAAAGACCTTTCATAAAATATTTTTTTATTCAATCAACAATTATTTAATTTTCCATGTTAAATATAGACATATAATACATGTAAACATTTAATATGAAACTTTTGTTCATCTGAAGCTGGTTATATATTTATAATAACATATTTACATAGATTCCATATGAATGGGAAAAAAATCATCAGTTTTTAATAAAATCAAATTTAATTTGATTCAATTAATTGATGTTATATTTTGATAAAAACATCAACTTTATTTTAGTGTCATTCAACAAGTTTAAAAATATTTTAAAAATATAAATTTAAAGTTAGAAAAAATGAATATTTTCTTATTTACATTTTGTAAATAATTTAAGAAATACTAGTTTTTGAGTTTTTCATAAATAAATTGAATGAATACTGTATATTTTCCGACTAAAAACTTCCTTCGCTTCAAAAATACATAAAAAAAAGGAAAAAAAAAAAAAAACAGTTGATATGTTTCGAACGCATCAAAAATAAGTGCCTATTTTCAAGACTTGCCAGACGTGAATGAGAAGAAACAAAAGTGATTAGAAACATAAACGCAAAGTTGCCAACGAAAAATGGAGAAATAAAGATGAGAAACAAAACTAAAAATCGACAGTTTATATGTTTCGGTCAGAAATCAGTTGATATGTTTCGGATACATGAAACATAGGTGCCTATTTCCATGACTCGCCAGATGTGAATGAGAAGAAACAAAAGTGATTAGAAACATAAACGCAAAGTTGCCAACGAAAAATGGAGAAATGAAGATGAGAAACAAAACTAAAAGAAACGACAGAAGCCTTGGAAAAAAAAGAAGATGAGAAACAAATCAAGAAAAACCACAGTGGCTGAGAGGTGCAAATCTGGGTAAAATACATTTCCACGAGCTATGGAGAGGTGGTGAAGAACTACTGACAGGGATAATCTCTAATAAAGGGATCAGCATTCATATGGATAAAACAAGATTCCGGGACAAATGATTTGACTGGGGTGAAAATAATTTTAGCATATTTGAAATTTAATTTATGCCCAAAATTCCAACAACATGCAGCGACTGATGATATCTCATGTTCTTGATAACGGACATATCTATCGTATTACTAAATATTAAAGCTCGTCTAGTTTGTCCGTTGTATCCAAGGTCGCACTGACAAGAAATGTGGTAAATGTCTCACAAAATTATCAAAGCTAATACTTGTCTATGAGAGTCTTAAATATGATTTTGTTAACAGGCTTAAAAATGATTTTAAAATCAAAGCGTGAGAGGATATCTGCAATTTTATAACGAATGGGAGAAGAAAAACGGTGAAGTAACAAGTTCTCTGTAAGGATTAGAAGGAGAGGAACGTTTGGGCTTAGTGAGTTTAGCAAGAGCTGAATCAATTAAGGATTAAACCCATGGTTAACAGCAAAGGAGCGGAGGAAGCTAAATTCGAAGTTTAAGGAAGAAGAGTCAGAGAAAAGGTTAAGCGAGCAAAAAAGGAAGTATGGAATGTAGAAATTTTCTGACAATTAGGGTGATTAGAATTACACGAGGGGGCAAAGAGACGGCAAAAAATGATCATGGTATTTAGTTATAGTTATACAAGAACATTTAGGAAAATTAAATGAAATTAATTTCTGTGTCTAAAGTAAGTTGAAAGTTGGGGTCAACCGAATTAACATCAGAAAGTATCACTATTTACTAAGAAAAACATATTGTCAACATATCTCTTCCACCAGGAGAATTTGAACAATTCAAAAAGTTTTTTTCGTTGAAATAATGCATGAATGTGTCACAAAGAATGGAAGAGAGGGGGTTGCCCATAGCTAAACCCCATCTTGTGTATGGAAATTATCACTAAAATGAAGAACAGTTTGCTGAATTCAGTAATAGACAAAAGAGATAATATCTTTATTTTCAATGGAAGATTAGTAAAATTCTTGCAACAGCAGTTTTAAACAATCAATAGTGCTAGAAAAAGGAACATTAAAAAAAGAAACAACATCAAGAGATAGGATAGTTTTGTCCGAGGGAGAAAGATGTGCTAGTTGGGAAACAGAATCAGGGAAACTTTAATAGTATGGATATTGTTGAAAGTTAGAGAGAGGTGAGATGGGCCATGTCGAGCAAGTTTATGGCACGGGGTATCAATGTTCAAGACAATTGGTCTGAAAGCAATTTGAGGCTTGTGAACTTTAGGAAGAGCGTAAGAACGAGCGCAATTTGAAATAGAAGGATTGACATTCCTTTTACTGTAGTTCGATTATGGTACTGGAACTTTTTCTTTTATTCTTAATTGCAGAAGAATAAGAAGGAGTAGAGTCAGACTTAAATCACTTTTGTTTCTTCTAATTCTGACAAGTCGTCATCTGGCAAGTCTTGAAAATGGGCACCTATTTTTTAAGCGCTTGAAACATATCGACTGAAACTTCTTTTTTATGTAATTTTGAAGAGAATGAGGTTTTTAATCAGATCGTATTCAGATTCTTTTAAATATTCATCTAATAGAAAATTATATATTTTAATTAAGTACGATATTTTAAAGATTTATTGAGTATCAAAACGAACCAGAAATTGTTGTAAAGCGTAAGATTTAATTTAATTAGGCTTTCAAAATCGCAAATTAACTTTTGATTTAAGGTAAAATTTAATTAATTCTCTATAATTAGAACTTAGACTGCAAATATTATAGAAGTGTTTATTTTATATAGTAAAATGGTTAATTTTATTATATATTTTTCTTTATATAGAATAACTTCAGGAAAGCATAACATTAAATGTAATTAATATTCGTCAAATTTAATTAATCTTAATTTAACATAGTTAAATTAATATAATTGTTATTCTAAATACTGCCATATTATGTCAAGAAAATTGTTTAAAATATTCAAAACAAAAGAATTGTTGCATTAGAAACCTTATACATTGAAAAGCTATTTGCATTTTCACCTCCACAACGAACTAATTATATATTGTCATGCGTCCCAGGAAAGTTAAAAAAAAAACTAATCATAAATAAATTCTACAGAATCTTTCATTAATTAGATTCAAAAGTTTTGCAATTTACAGAAAAGATTTTCTTAAACAAACCATGTCATAACAGGTGCTCAAACATTTTCATTTTAATCAATCATTAAAGAATAAATATACGTACGAATGGATTTAACGAATAAAAATTTTGTCACTGTAATAAATACAGTTTTATAAATTTGAAATTATGACAATCCATCAGTTTTGTTCAAACATTTTGCAAATCCCAAATTTTGTTTTAGAAAAATATTTTAATACTTTGAATATAGATTAATACTAAACGAGCCATTCAAGGTTAAATATGATGATCATCCATAAATTTTACAGTAATATTTATTTATTTAGAGTTTAGTGTTTTCATGGTAAATATTACAGTGAAAATTACGGTTTATCAGATTTGTTTGTTCCATAACTTGTCCCTATAAAAATTGATTTTATGGTAAAAAAAGTCCGCAAAACAGTACCAGCACCCTGAGTTTTTCGGATTTTTTCTTCGGATTATCCTCAGGGATGAACATCCCTGAGGATGATTTTATCATGATACGATAAAGTATGGCCTAAAACCAACTTATTCGGCTGAATTGAGTTTTCTGTTCGGTATTTTTACTAAATGTTTGGTAATAAGTACTCTGGTTTTAAAAACCAGATTTTCTGATGAACCGTTACCATATGAATGGAAAAATTATTAAATGAATGGTTTAAGTACCGTATATGTTGGATTTGCTAGCAAAATCATGGCTATTTTTTTATCAGAAATGTTGTTACTGTACAGCATGGAAATTTTACCAGAATTTTTTCCACCGTGTTGCAGGGGCTATTCTTGGTTTTTGGTGAAGGGAAAAAATGAAAAGTGAGAGTTATATATGGTGTACATATCTATGGTTATGTATGTGTACATATATATAGTTATGTATGGTTTCACTGTAACACTTAGGTGTAAAGTAGCTGCAACCATTTTTGGTGTACAGATACTCTACAGTCTTAATAATGTGAATACTAATTTGAGACTACAGTAAGTAAAATTTTTTCAACTTCAATTTTTATAAGGATTCTAATTAGCTGATTACGGAACGATCTCTATGAGGTGTAATTATATCTTATTAATCTATATTTACAAACTATTAACTATGTTTGCAAACCATTACGCATTTCAGAAGTAATAAAATATAGAGTAATAGTTTGAACAAAGAAGAAAGCTTTTGAATAGCGCTTTATTTTATTATATAACCGGCGTTCAACAGCTTCACTGATTCTGAGTTTACAACTAAAGTTCCATAGACTTGTAATTTTAAGTCCAAAAGAGAGGACAAGGAAACTCCTGGATAAAGAATTGGGAGAAATTAGCCTTTGTGAAGGACATTTTAATAGAACTAACAAGTATTTGCTATGCATGGAAAGGAAACACCGTGAGAACTTTCCACAGTAAGCTCGACAGCAAAGGGGACTCTAACCCGTAATCTATCACTCCACCACAACCACTGAGAATATTTTGCGTCAGCACTGTGGTTGGTGAGAGCCTGGAGCCACCTTTGAGATTCAAATATGAGTCACCTCCTATGGAGGCAAGCACTCTATCCCATGGCTCTTTGCCTAGCGTTTGTCTTACGTTAACCGTAACACTGACTTCATTTTTTATCCCATACTCTGCAAAAAATCTCGGTTTAAATTTCGATAAAAAATACCGGTACTTTACAGTAAAAACTATTTTTATTAAAACATGTTACAGTACAAAAAATCTAATGTATCGTAATTTTTATATAATCAACTATCGTAAAATTACTGAATCATTATAATGAAATAAATATTACGATGAAATTTTCGGTATAATATTTTACGGTAAAAATGGGTTTTGTTTTAAAATGGATTTTATAGATGATGCACCCAAAGTACCGGTACTTTTTACCTTAATTTGATGAGAAATTTTTTACAGTGTAAGAACTCGGTGATTTACAAGAAAATTTTTACGTATGAGCTCTGTAGCTTAAATAGCGTAAAGGTTAGAATTAAGGGGTACCATCATGGAATGTGAAATTCTCTTTTATAAATTACTTCTTGCCCCTTATACACGTCTTCCTGCCTTTTAAAGTAAAAATGTATAAGATCAAGTTACGAAATGTTATTTTTTGGTCTTAATCTCTATAATAGAAAATAATGTTGATGTTAAAAACAATTGAATAGATAGGAAAATAAAACCATAAATCTAATTTATACTACCAAGATTCGAGAAAATGAGAATTTAAATAAATTCTTGAAATATGACAAACTTGATAACATCTCTTGAATATTATAACTGATTTCAAATTCTGAAAGCATGTACTGCGAATATGAAATAAAATTTCATGTTTCACATAGGACATTTCCAAAGAATACTAAACAGTCTAGAAATATTCTTACAGCTAAAATAGAAAGACAATTCATTTATGTGATTTGTAGTGGATTTTATATAGAAACGAAACAGTTGCGGAAAATATTTGAATTGGTTTTAATTTAAGAATGCGCAAATACTTATTGTTTTTAATTATTTGTAAAACCGAGCCTAAGTAATATTAAAGATAAAATTTTATTTGCTATCTAAATCTTTTTACAATTTAGGACGCTCAATTGTATTTCAGATACTTATTGTTGAGAAATGCACAATTATTTGAAACAAAAATTAAAAAAGAAAATTTTATGTTTCAAGGAATTTTTAGTTTTTATAATATATTTCTGATGAAAGATTATCCAAAAAATCCTAAACATATAAGATTATAGCAAGGTACCTACTTATAAAGATTACGAGATTTTTATTTAAAAAATAGCTGAAGAAAATTGAGTTAATGTTTGAATATTCAATACTAATTCTCAATTTGTACTGTATAAAGTGATACGCTTGATATATGAGTATTATCTTTCTTCTAATTATAGTTTCGGTTAAAAATTCAACACAATAATTTCATTTATTTATAAACACGTATCTTTCCTGTCTATTAGGAATTTGAGCTTGTAAAAAATTCGAAGCAGTCGTATCAGAAAAATATGTTTCTATTTAGTTAAGTCAAAAGATGAATGATCATAAGTTCTGTTCCTGTATTACTTTTTATGGAGCGAAATGTTCTGAACTCAATAATGGATAACAATCTTTACTTAAAGATTTTATTTAAATATAATTTTATTAACTGTTTGCTTTTTTTATCATATGAAATTTAAATTTAAAAACTATGAAATTTAAAGATTTAAAAAGTTTACATCAAAATAAATTAAACTTTAAATTTTATAAGAAATATTTAAAATATTTCTGAGAAATAAAAACTTAATAATACGAATTCTAACTAAAAGAGATAAAGCTTTTTTTTACGCTTATAGCGTATGCTCAAAAGCTTATATTTTCTTCCCTAAGTCATCCACATCTTGCTATAAACAAGTAAACCTTCCTAAATTAGCTTTCTAAATCTGACATATTAATTTTCTGCCTTCTAAAATCTAACATATAAAAAACTGCATTTGATAAAAATATTCATATCAATAAATAATATGTTTTTGTATTAAGGGAAATCCATCATTATAACTACGCATTACAACAGAGATATTAATTATATGAGTACTAGCTAAAATAAATTATATTACTAAACAATTATATTTATGCGACTTCCAAAAAATTTTTTTCCCTTTGTCAAATTTTTCTTCTTAGTCAAATTAGTCTTTTTAGTTAAATTTTTATCGAGTTGCTAATATTACAGTTTTATTTTAAATAAATCCTAAGAAATAGTCACAATAAAAAGTTCTTCTATGGTGTGATCTTTTTACCTAGCATTGCAAGATTTTTTCAAGGTGGTTTTATGTGGCGGTGCTGTTTCTGTCGCTAACGTTAAAAGTATATTTAACATAAAAAAGTAATACTGATTTAAAAAAAAAACATATTTATCAAGAATTTCACTAAAATTTAACTTTCCTCTTAGTAAGTTTAAAATAAATTCCATAATCATTTATCAATAATATGATAAACATGCATAACTATCTTTAAGTATTAAAAAAGGCAATAATGAACAATTTGAGATTTATATACATTTTTAGAAGTTTCTCGGGGAAAAAATATGGTTAAATAAAATTTTATTTAATTGTTATTTTATGATATTCAAACAAAAAAGTCAAATAATCATATATAAGATGGTATTAAAACTGTTTTTTAACCACTTTCGCCTAAGACGGTTAAGCAATCAGAATTGCAAACAGAACTAGACTCACCTAATGAAGCCACTTAATTCCTTGCAGATGGGTACATATTATAGCCGAGGATATACATTATAGCCAAAGAGACTAATCTGTCAGTCTAATGACCGAGAGAACTGGGGTTCGAGTCGTAGCGTTGGCACCACAATGTTTCTTCTATTCTTTTTAACGCACGAAGAGTTTCCAGTGTCCTGCTCTTCCCAGTTTGTGAGCCTGGGCTGTTAGAATACGATACGCTCAATCACGTATAGATAACAACACCATAAGACAGCTGGTAAAATATCTGCAATGTCTAGTTTTGAAACCATGCTATTTGTAAATGGTTTAAAAGCCGTATAGTTTTGTATTCTTTGTTTTTAAACCCTACTAGCTGTAAACGGTTTAAAAACCGTAAAGGTAAAAAAATATTCTTCATCGTAAACTTTATGGTTAATTAAATGGACTGCTGCCGATTATTTTACCATAATTTTAGAATGGAAATTATAACAGTGCACCATACTTTTTTTGACAGATGTCGCCTATGGATGTAAGTACAAGCCCTAAAAATATTTCCTGAATTAGCCTTTATTTTTCCACTAGGAATTACATCTATTTCTAAATATTTTTGATACTACACAAAGGAAAAAATCGGGTAAAATAACCGTAATGTATGGTTAAAAATAAAAACATTTCTGGTAAAAAAAATTATAATTCTGGAAATAAAAACCAAAATGTACGGTATTTAAATCATTCATTTTGTTAATTTTCTCTTTGTATATACCATACAAACAGTTTAATGGTATTGTTTATGAAAAAAAGTCGCCTGTATTTAGTTGCTTGAAATCTAACATATGGAGAGCAATAATAGTGAAGTTTGAGAACAAAGAAAAAACTAGAACCCAAAATCTTATGCATTTTTAAAGACCAAAGACATAAGTTTTTCAGAAAAATTACAAAAATTTTTAAACGTAGAGTAGGTTTTTGGTACAATGAAAGTGATAGAATCCAAAGCAATAGAAAAAGATAAAAAAGAAGAACTTATAAGACAAGATGAACGCAAATAATTTTATCAAAGAAACGTAGATTTTTGGTGTAAGAAAAACGACAGAATCCGAAACTTCATAAATTTTTTTAAAGATCAAAAAGAAGAGTTAAACATACTTAATTTTACTTAAAATAAGGTTTGTGGAACATGGAAGGAAATAAAGCTTATAATTCCATTTTTTAATGATAGAGAATAAGGGTTTCTATGAGAAGATAAATACAAATAATTTTAAAAAGGAAGAGAAAAGTAGATTGTTGCAAAAAGGAAAAGAATGAAATTTCAAACTCCATATATATTTTCGGGACAAGATTCTAAGAGAAGTTAAAAGCATATAATTTTTCAAAAGTCAGTATGATTTTTGAAACAAAGAAAAAGATAGAACCCTAAACTCCCTTTTTTTAAAGATCGGAGAGAAGAGATTTTTTTTATTATAGAAAATTAAGCACTTAAATGCTTATACACATTTAAAAACATCTCAGTATACTTCAAATCCACCGCGCAGAACGTGCTTGTTTAACATGCAAAAAAATAAATAAAAATATGCAAATTTCAAATTCAAGATTTATATATTTTTCAAAGCGTCTTAAAGCTGTTCAAAATTTATTTCGCATTTGATTGACGCATAGCTGCTTCACGTTTGAATAATTTACTCATAAAAGTTCTAGTATCATACTTTGCTATAAGAGTAGATTCGTTTTTTGCATTTGGATTTTTTAATAAATAGAAAGTTTTACATAAATAGTTTACAAAGAGTTTTATTAAAAGTTTAATCCAAATAGTTTATTTATCTTTTCTTGTAATAGATTCAAACCAAGTTATTCAACCTTAAAAGAATTGGAATTTCTAAAATTGATGAGTTTCACCTTTTGGCACTTCATCACACGTCTTAGTAATCTACTTTCATGTTCAGACATGCACATCAATCGTCAGAGCATTAGGTTAAAACTTCCTAATATCAGCATAGGTTGCGTGAAGCCCATAATAAGCAGAAAGCTTCGCCCTTTAACGAGTCTCTAGAGTTCAAAATGCAGAAAAATGCAATTTTTTAAATGCATAAAATAAATATTTTCTTTTTTTTTCCAATATGAAACAAAATTGAGGCTGCTTTTGCTCACTGAAAAGAAACAAAAAACATCATTATAGGAAGCTTCAAGACAAGATTAATTTTCCTTGAAAAGATTAGGCTATTTTTTGGAGAGGAGTTTATGATGAGAATTTTTTCCGCCGCTTTTTGGTTTGCTTGCATCGCATTAGGAATTCTATGAATTCCATGAAATAATTTTTAAAGGTTTTTGCATTTTTTTTGGAGAAGATACATTTATTTTAACTTTGAAATGAGGTAAAATAAATATTTATTACTCAAAAATTAAAACCCAAATTTATGAAAATATTCCTTCTATCCAAAAAAAAATTAGTAAGCGGTTCATCTTAGATTAAAATATGTAACAAAAATTTGCAAAAATCAACGGACGAAATAAAGTTAAATTTAAATATTAACTTTTAGTAATTTTTAGTTAATTTTTAGTAATAACAAGAAAGGTTTAATTTAGATTAAACTAATCTATTAATAGGTGAAAATAAAACAACAAAATATAACTAACAGTAAGAAAAGAATAGATTTTAGAAAAGCAGAAATGCGGAATATTTATGCATTCCGTAAATATTTTAAACTGAATAGGATTGAACAAATTAAATTAGAAAAAACGTAATGAAATAAACTGAATTAAATGATATTACTTGAATCTTACACGAAAAAGAAAATTGGTAAAGCTTTTGTACTTTATGGTAATGACATTTCTGGTAAAAAAACAACAACATAATTTTGGTTATTAAAACCAAAATATGAGGTATTTAAACCATTCATTTGGTAATTTTTCCGTTCATATGGTAACGGTTCACTGAAAATTCTAGTTTTCCAAATTATAGTTTTTATTATCACACAATCTGTGATAAAATACATAACCGAAAAGTAAACTTTACCAAATAAATAGACTTTTTTTCACCATGATTTAAGAAATCATGATAAAAAAACAAGTCTTCTTTGTTAATATAACCAAAATAATATCTAAAGTGCTTCCATAATTTTCACCTCAGTATATATATATATATATATATATATATATATATATATATATATATATATATATATATATATATATATATATATATATATATATATATATATATATATATATATATATATATATATATATATATATATATATATATATATATATATATTATATATATATATATATATGAAACTTATTTTGAATAATTGTTTATTATTACTGTAAATGCAATTAACTTTTTTTTAACAGTTTAGTAACATTTATTTCGGAAGTAAATTTAATCATAATAATATTTATTAAAAGCAAGATTTGAGATCTCAATGAATAAGATTTTGGAGAAAAATAAGTAAAAATAAATTAAAATCAAGGAATAAACTTAGAATTGAAACCGAATTGATACAAATTAGGGTAAAACATAAAGTTAGTTAATTAGGATTTTAAAATTGCGAAAGTCGTAATAAATCTGATGCTTCGTATATATATATATAAAAGGTTAGTAAAAAGATTATTTTAGAAATAAAATTCGTAAAAAAATTGTATTAGAACGTGTAACTTGATTTAAATAAGAAAGATAATTTCTAGCAAAATATAAGGAAATAATTTAGAAAAACACATTTGATCTTATTTAAGTAGCCAATTAAAATTTTTATTTGGAAAGAAAGTATAGCATAAAACTATGCACAAATTCATTAATGAAAAAATAAAACAAAAATATCAGTTTAAAATGTGTTTCTGGATTTGAAAGCTTCTATAATCAAATTTCGAGTTATTTTTCTTAAAAAAAATAAATTTTTTTTTTCATTTTATATATTTTTTAAATCTGAATGAATTAACTTACTTGCGATATTTTAGAGAGTTCTTCGCATGCATGATAACAATATAGGAAAGATCCATTTTCACCAAAACCAACAAGGAAGGACATTATATTAACCTCTTTTTACTTCTGGCAAAAGAGTAGTATCATTCACTCCTTTAAGATTGCATATTTTTTTGTGCAGCAGTTTTCTTATACAGTTTGATTCTATCCCAGTTTTCTCAATAATCGACAGCTTGTCATTTCAAACGGATACTGTGTGCAGTTCTGAAGTTTCTTTTTCCATTTACATTTTATTTAAAATAGATGTATATAAGTTTTCGTCTTAGTATGATATGTGTAAAAAAGCTCTAGGTTTGAGAGTATTTCAGTATTTACCAGCCGGACCTAAATGTACTTGAAATAAAAAATAAATAAATAAATAAATAAAATAAATTTTATACTCTAAAAAGAGGTATTATTAAAACTACCAGAAACTAAAATTTACCGTGTTCTAAAAAAGTTCGATAATTTTTACTGGAGCACTTCAGCAACGATTACGGTAAAATTAACTATAAAATAGGATTTTATTATAAGGGATAGAACTCGGTAAATGCGGTAAAACTTGGTAACTTTATCATAATACCTTAGAATAACGCATAAAAACCATTTATTCGGAGGAATTTGCTTTTTAGCTTTTATTTTTTGCAAATGCGAGATAACAAAAATTATAATTTTTTAATCCAGAATATCCGATGAACCATTATGATGTGAATGGAAAAATTACCAAATGAATGTTTTAAATACAGTTCAATTTTTAAAACCTGAATTATGTTTTTCCCCATTTTTTTTTACCAGAAATGTCATTACTAGACAGTACGATACTTTTACCTAATTTTTTTAATAGTCAAAGTGAGATTCAAGAACACTACCTAGTTTGGGGGGGGGGGTAAAGGAGGACGATAAAACGTTAAAAATTAAGCACTGATTCCCTCTGCAATTTGAAGAAAATTTCCCTTTTTTTTCTTCAGAAAAATGCTTTAGAAATTGCTGGATTTTAGGACTTGCAGTTGCAGAATGTTTTGTAACTTGAGGATCAATAAAAAGAATACAATGGAAAATTAGACTATAGTATAATGTTCTTAAACTACTATGTCAAAAATTCGAAACCTAAGGATATGTATATATATATATATATATATATATATATATATATATATATATATATATATATATATATATATATATATATATATATATATATATATATATACGCAAGCACAGTATTAAATTTAATTTACTGTTCTCCTACTTGAGTTTCAATCAGAGTCAGATATAACTTGGATCACTTTAAAGTGCAATGTATTTTGTTCGCTCTCTTGGAGTCAATTTTATTGACGTGACAAAGAATTCCTTTTATAGAAACTACTTAACATGCAAGAATCGCTCTTTGCAGGAGACCCATTTGCTAACCGTCTCCTCACCTTATTCAGTGATATTCAGTTACAACTTGATGTCACGGCATTAAATACATCTTTGATGTGCTATTAGTGGTTATAATAATGTGGAAAATTATTTTCTTTACCGATAATGTATCGTAGTCTTGTCAGTTAGATTTTGATAAAGTTGAAACGGAAAATGATTGAAAAGCAATAGAAAAAGATTGCATAAAAATCTAATTATACTATAGTAAATATAAATATTTTGTAAAAGTTTGAATGAAAAATGAAAACAACATGCTATAAAAACAATTTATAATGGAAAAAAAAACTAATGACAACAGGAAACATTCGAATTTAAAAAACAATTTTGTAGATGAAATTGCAACAGTATGTGAGCAATATTAGTTTTCTAATATAAAAGTCTGATAAAATTATCGTACTGTGTGGTAATTACATTTCTGGTGTAAATAAACCCCATTATTCTGGTTATAAAAACAAAAATATGCGGTATTTAAACCATTCATTTGGTAATTTTTCCGTTCAAATTGTAACTGTTAACAAGTAACTCTGGTTTTCAAATTTTAGGCTCATATTATCCTATATTTAGTAAAAACTATAAAACTGAAAAGTAAATAAAACAGAATAAATATTTTCTTGTGATATGATCTAAAACATCATGGAAAATTGCCAATTTTTTCCACATTTACCAAATTTTATTACACATCATAATGTCAAAATTTATTGTAAAGTTTGTCAAAATCATAACCAAAAGGCTTACGTAAAAATTATCAAGGTTTTTGGTGTTCCTATAGAGGGAGAAACACGTTTTGACTATACATTTTTCTCCGTTCAATAGAATTGGGAACCAATTCTATATTTAACCAAATCCATGTTAATAATATTAAGCATTTAAATACCTTTCAAATGATTATTTTTATTTAAGAGGAATCAATCTAATTATTTTCAACAAACACGAAATGGTGGTATCAATCACGGGGGTTTGTTATAGTACCGAGCAGGAAGAAGACCTCTTTAGTTATTAATAAAGAGGAATTAAGTAAAAAAAAAAATTCTATAAATGCTATCATGATTTAAGTAGCTTGCTTTGAAAAAAATCAATCTCATTTTTAGAATGCGATGTTTTCTAATTTTAATATTTACTTGGATAGAATTTTCACTGAACTTCTGTTTGCTTTAAAATTTATAATTACTTTCTGAACAATACGATTTGAAAAATTAATAAAAAATTTTAAGGCAGAAAAATGGTTTAAAGCATCGTAGGTAAAACTCCTTAAATAAAAATGAAGGAGTTTGAAAGAGAGGCAGTCGTTGCGGAACTGAGCATGAGTGCTGTCACCATTACTTCGGCTTAGGATGAAATGCCATGGCATACATTTCAAGTTCCCCTTATTGATGATAGCTCCTGTTAACAATACCGAAACAGTTGTCAGTTTTTTTTTTGAGCTTATTCATGTTTTATATGTTAAACTTTTGTTAACCTTTTTATTTTTATGAAAAGCATTTTTCTTTTGTTAATAAGATCCAAAATAAATGGCAGATATTTGATTTTAGGACTCATTTTAAAAATGACCTTTTCCATGAAAATTTTCAACAGTGCAATCTTTATTTCCTTTTAAATTATTCATTCTGCAGAAAAAGTACTTTCTGGGAAATTAAATTTATTTTGACAGATGGAATTTTTATTTAAGCGTAAAAATCTCTTTTCTAACAGTATCATGCCAGAAGAAGAATTTTCCATTCTTTTTTTTTTCTTCTTTACATCGATTCAATTCCAATAAAATAAGAATCAGAATCTACTTTTGAACGTGATCGAAATTATGAATGCGCATAGCGAATCAGAATAAACAGATGTTGGCGCATTGCTGGAATCGAACTGAAGTGAAAGATATAGTTCATTTACATTACTTTTCTTTATAGAGTAAAACTGACTCCAATATTTCGAATATTATCTAGGACTTTTTATCGATATGTTTAAATTGAGAAACACATTTAAATATGGAAAATCATGTTTTTACTAGTTTTTAACTATAACTATAAATAAGCATGTAAGAACTTTCTGTATATACTTCTATATATATTAAAAATAAAATAAATCTAGAAGTTTCTATATATATCAAAAATATAAAATTGTAGAAATTTTTATTTTACAATAGTTCTATTTATTTTTTTTATTTAAGGAAACATGTTTTTAAGGACAAACATATAGTTTAATATATTATTAAATGTGATAGAATCATCTAATGTAAGAATCAAGCATTTGATAGAATAAAGTATGATTTTTATGAGAATAAGTAGAGGGGTTAGTAAGCATAGTAAAATATTTCCCTATATGTTCTAAGAGTACAGGCTACACCTGACCATATCTTCGACTGCCTAGATCTCTTTGTGAATCACTCTACGTATGTTCAGAGTTGTTGGTGTCATGGACTTGATTTAGCTTCGCTAACAATTGATGGATATCAACAACAACAACAACATAATTTTTATTTAAATGCATTTCAAAAATAATAATCAATATAATTCTTGGAATGAATAATTATAAGAATTAAATATATTTTTATGTAAAAAGAATTTTGACTTTATAGTTTTGAATCATTTAAGGAACCTGAATTTATTTTGTCAAGGATAATAAAAAAAACATGAAATGGGTGCTTTCAACTGGAAACAAGGCTTTAACTATAAACTATTTCTTTATACTTAGTTTTTGAAAAAAATTGTTTGAACTTTAAAATGTTTAAGAAGCTTTAATATGTTTTTGATTCAAAAAACTATTAAAGCTTCAAAAAATCACTGATTCGAAAAGATTAATTAATTACTTTTATTCGTGGTAAACCTAACATTTTAAAATTTTTTTAAAGAAATAATGGTAATAATTAATAGAATACTTAAAATGCTCCATGACTATGAAATAATTCACATTAATATAAATTATAATCTCTAATTATAAAAAGAATTATTTAATAGTTTTTGATTTGGAGAGATTTATCTATTTTTGTTTGCAGCATTCCTAAAATTTTAGCATTGCTTATGAAAAAAAGTATGGTCAAAATTACCAGAATATGGTAAAATTTACAATGTTTCTGGCTCCATGCGAACGGCGAAAAACTCGGTATTTTCTACGGAAGCGTTGTAGTAAGGATTGTGTTAACAATAAAACCGCATTTTATTGTTACCAAAATAAAACCGTACCAGATTTGATAAAATTTGGTAATTAGAACAAAATTTGGAAATTATATCATGGTATCTTAGAGCATGGCATAAAAAATATTTATTCAGTTAATTTTTTTATGTTTTGTACTTTTTAGTAAATGTGCGAAAATAAGAATTATAATTTTGAAAACCAGTATTTCTAATGCACGGTTATCATATGAACGGAAAAAGTTTCAAATGAATTGTTTAAATACAGTAAAATTTGGGTAATTTTTTTAAAAATTTTTTAAATATTTTTTTTCCATTAAAAATGTCATTACTATACAGCATATTTTTTTATAATTTTTTTCCGTGTAAGAAGCTTTCTAAACTTGTTTTAAAATGATTGATTTTTAAGATATAGTAGTAGAAATTATAAGTATTAAATAAATAATCTCAAGAAACTGAGACAGAAAGATTTTATTTGATTAAAATTCTTCATTTCAGCGCTCAAAATTGGTGCTCAGTTTCAAAACTTGACAGGCCTGAATGCGATTTGAAAAATAAAACTTGATAAAAAAAATAAAAAAAATGGAAAAAAAAGTGAGAAACAAAACGTTAATAAAAGTGGTTTATGACGTGAAAATGTATCATGTTAAGTGTTGTTTGCAATATTCTATAGATTTTTGAAGCCAATGAAGTTTTTTAATCAATCAAGTAATATTTTACTGCTTGAGTTTCTTGGGGTTATTTATTTAAAGGGTTTTATTATGACTTTTTAATATAAAATTTTAGAGATTACTGAGTGAGCGTAATATGAACGAGTTACAAATGTATTTCGTTCAGATGCAGATTGTAAAAGTAATCCATGTCTTTTTGACTTACAAAACTTTCTTTTTTAGTTTATTTGCACAAATTCATAATTAATTTCATTTAACTGCAAGCACCAAACCCATTGCTGAAACATAACTTTCAAAACAAATTTGTTACATTCTGAAATTTTGAGAAACCCTGTGAACTGCATCAGTAAAAAATATTTTGTTCCCTTTATATTTTTATTAATATATAAGACAGTTCAGGAGCCAAGTTAAAAGGCTTTGTGGGCTACTTAGTGCACCTCTGGATAAGACAATATTATTACTGGAGTTTTGTTTTCAGAAAGGGAGCATAGTGAAACTTTTAATGACTTAGTACAATTTATAAATAACTGTGAAAAATTTTATTTTCATCTATATTTATTTTAAAACATTGACTTAGAAATAAAAAAACCTTTCCCAATACATTATTTTATAATTATTGTAAGAAATTAAAAAGAAGTATTATTTAAAACTTTGCGAGAATAAAAATAATTACTCTTTAAAAAATAATTTGTTAAAATATATTTATCTATATCCCCTATAGAATTTTTTATACCAATCTGTAACTTTCTTGAGAAGATTAAAAATAGGTAGCAAAAATTTCAAATCTTAATTTCACAACCTTGATTTGCTCTTAATTAAGTGTTGGTAAAGAAAAAAATTTTTTAAATCTAATCGGTGTAATTTTTGCTTACGTTTTTGGAGGCTGAAAACTGTTTTTCCTTTAAATCATAAATATTTTATTTCCTTATTCTTGATTGCATTTCAGTTTTTCTTTCTCACAATAGCATTGGGAGACAGCATAGATATCAAAACAAATGTTTAGTTTTCATGGAAAACTATTAATACAAATTTTCTTATCTAGCTGATGCATGTATTTTTTGTTAAAACAATCAATAGAATTTTTCTACATATAAATTAATTCATTCACTTCCCTACTTTCTCTTTTAGAAACTTTAAGCCATGGTTACATATTTAAAGATAAGACGTTCACAAATTAGACATCGAAAATTACAAAACCTAGCTGTAAAAAAAATAAAAAATAAAGAGTGAAATGTGAGTGATGCAAGAAACATACTTTTACATTTTTTGAGAGTCTGTCACTTAAACATGGGTATTTAGAAAGTGTGTGGTTCATTATTATAAGTGCTTTCATGTATTGCTTCTACATACTTAGTGATACAAGGATAAGGAAGGGTAGGATAAGCTTGGTTACCTTGATTGTGTCAAAATTAGTTGTTTTTTTAGAAGACAGACTCTGAATTATACATAGTGTACTAGTCAAAGAGAATAACCTACCATATTGGCTAATTGTTGATAAATCATAGCATCAGTGTAGATAAGTTTGTTTTATTATGTCAACTCTCTAATGTTTTTAAACTATATTTATTTATTGGTCATTATAGTTATAAAAATTATTTATAGCCTAGCTTATATGTTTATTAACGATAACCTTTGCTGTCGGGGTGAGACCAGGTACTATTCACCCCAATGTGTGTCTATGCTGGGCCCACAAAGCTGCAGTAAAGAGAAGATAACTACATAACATGTAAATTACACGCATATAATTCTTAAATTGTCATGTAAAATAAAATGACTATTTTTTCACTTCAATTCTAGTATTAAATATCTCTATGGAATTAACATGAGCATACGGTTTTACTCCACTAGTGGGTGGAGGAAGATAGTGTGTTTTGAATTTTTCTGGACAAAAATTCTTTTTAAAAAAGTAGTGCATCAATAACTTTTCCGGAATGATATATTGTACACAGCTAATAAGAGAAAATCTTGATTCAATCTAACCGCTTCTTGGTTCAGTTTAGTTTCAACAGGCTTTCAAATCTTAACTACCCAGTCTTGCCCCGCTTTTTCCTAGAAACAAAGCCGAATATACACTCTTTGATAGGAGTTAGTAGCAAAATACATCTGCAACCTATAAATGGATACTCAATTATATGTTCTTTATAGATTTTCATGTAAATTACTCGCAAGTAATAAAATGAGCTCTAAAAATTCAAAAATAACAAACAAATGTTATTTTTAACTAACATTATTAATTACAAACAATGCTTCTGGAAATAAAATCAAGTAGGATTGACCTAGATTTTTCCAAAAACTTTATATTAATCATAACAGCTTCTTTGAAATAATATATATATATATATATATATATATATATATATATATATATATATATATTATAATAATAAAAACCTAGCTTATTTGCAGCAATTTTAGATGAAAGCTATTATTACAGTTAAAAATTATGAGCTTAGTTCGTAAAACATAAATTCTGTTACAATTTGTAAAATTGAAAAAATAATTATATCACAAATGCTTTTCATTTTCACAAAACTGAATTTTTTCTTTATCTTTCTCTTATATTTTTCGTCATTTTCCTAATTTACTTTGATAACTCTGGCTGAAGAAAACACAGCATAACCTAACAGTTATAAAAAGCTATTACAAACTCACAATAGTTATAAAGTTATAGAAATGGCAAATTTACTGTTATGAAAATAGTATTTGATCTGATAGTCAAGAAAAATGTAAATAAAATATAATTAATGAAAATTGTCTGTTAAAACTGTATTTCGAGTGGGACCGAGACTCTGAAGGACAGTCTTATATAAACATAATAATAAATCAATATTTTTCTCATCATCGTTCTTACGATTGCGTTGGATTTTTCCTGTCCTTTTTGAATATTCTCTTTTGCCCTGACTTCTCCCATTCTCCAGTTTTTACTGTTCAGTGCAAGGAATTTCTTATTCACATCAGACTATCTGAGTTGGGGACTTCTCCCTAGAAATTAATATTTCAGTTTTAGTAAATTTTGATTTACTGTTTTTAAATGAATTAAATAACCATTAAACAAAAATAAAATATTATTATCAAGAAACCAGAGTAAAAAAATTATAAATAAAAATTATAATTGAAAGAATTTTAAATTAAAAGCGTACTTTTGTGTTATTATTTTATCATTAAGCAGAAATTTACTAATTAATATTCAACCGTTGAGACCTGATTAATTTATTTCATTTCTCCATGTTACAAAACTGTAACCACATAATCTGATTAGCGTGAAATATTTGTGTTTAGGTTTGTTGTGTACAGGCTACCAGGGGATTACGCAGGTGAATTTAAAATTTAATTCATGGTAATAATGTATTCCATTACCAGTATTAATGAGAGCTGCACTAAATAAATTCATATGTTTCTCTGAGGTACTGTTAATTAAAACGTGTTAAGGAATAATTCGACGAATCTTAACTCACGATTCCCGTAAGAAAAAGAATTAGAGACATCTTACAAATCCGTCTTAGACAATTTTACCCTATTGTCACCTACGCCCAGATTTACTATATCGAGAGAATTAAAGATTCTTTATAGGCTTTGGTATAAATAAATACTGCATATGTTAGAAAGTGTTTGGGGCAAAAAGTTTCTGCTTGTTTTTGTTATGAAATTATTATGGATCTGAGTTAAGTGTTACTCCGTTATTTCAATAATGTATACTATATTTCTATTTTTCAAACTACTTCTGATTTAATAAAACTAACAATTTGTTTCGTTTCCTTTTCGTTGTCTTTGCTTTTATCTATTAGAGATCCTTAAAAAATAAAAGAAGTGCTTTATTAGAGACAGATGATACTATTTTTCATAAAATATAGTTTTCACTATTTTAAGAGGGATAGTATGTTATGATCATTCTATAAATATTTTTTTTCAGTACATATGCATGCATCGTAAATTATGTATTCTCGAAGAATTTTCTTTAAAAAGTAATATAACAAAATATAATATTATACACTAATTTACACTTTTATTAAAATTAATAAATATTGATTCAAGTGTTAAGAATTTGTTTAACTTATTATTTTTGTAAACATTCTAAATTTTTAAACAATGATTTATGTTTTACAACTTTTTTTTCGAGAGTAATTTTATCAACCTTTTTATATCATAAATATGTGTATTTGATGTTTCAACTTGCTTTAGTTACCAAATTAACAGTTCATATAAACAATTCAGCATGCGTTAAAAACGGATTGATTTAATAACTTATTATATATACAATACGACATGGACCTTATACGTAGGAGATACTCAGCCTTAATGATGTATAGCAGGAGTGGCCAATCTGCGGCTCTTTGAAGGATTCTTTGGGGCTCTCGATGAATGTACCCGAGTTCCCTTTTCATTTTTGCGTTATTATATTTTAACAAAATTATTATCGTTCCTTGACGATCAGCAGATATCACATGATCTTCCGCAATTGGTAGTTTTCATACGTTTTCTTTCACCTGACTTCGCTGTTAAAGAAGAAATTTTAGATTTAGCAGCACTTCAAGAGTCAACCCGCGCTGTCGATATTAAAAATGCATTAGATTTCATAATGAAAACTTTTGATGTGCTTCTTAATAAACTTTTAAGCATTGCAGCTGATGAAGCTCCGGCAATGCTGGGTTAAAAAAAAATCATTCTTATTGGGATTTTAAGAGATGATTCTCAAATTCCTCAATTCATACCGATTCACTGCATAATTCACCGAGAACCTCTCATTACAAAATATTAAAAATATCCTGACGTTATGAAAACAGTGTTACACAATGTAAATTACATTCGCACCACCACCAATGCAAAAAAAACAAATAAAAAACAAAAAACATCGACAATTCGGAAATTTCATTAAAGAATTAAAAGACGAAGAACTTCCAAATTACATTAATTTCTTCTGCATTGTTAGATGGTTATCTAGCTACAAAGTATTGAATTTTTCTGTAGATTTGTTTGATCCGACAACTGCATTTCTAAAAGAAAAGGAAATCTTGAAATCCAAACAACGATCAGTATTAACTAACCAGCAGCTCAAAGAATTAATGAGAAGTGCTGTCACCAATTGTTCACCAAATTTTAGAGAATTATCAAGAAAAGTAAAATAAATGTGTTTAATTTTTAATATTTAAATTCAATACACATATTTTGTACTTTTATTTATGTTTTCAATAAATATAATTTCTGTAAAAAAAATTTTTTTTCCCTGTCTTTTTTGCCTATCATTTAATACGTACTTAATTGCGGCTCGCGAAAAATTTTAAATTTTGAAAACTAGCTCGACTATCAAGGAGCTTGGCCACCCCTGATGTATAGAATGGTTTGATGATGCATATAAATTCCAGAAATTAGATAAGAGGAAGAGGTTTTGAAGACGCTGCTATCATTATAACCTTCTTCTTCCAGTCTTTTGCTCTCCTACTGATTACGTACCAAGGGCATGAAAGTCTTGAAATAATACGAATGATTTTAACAATGTAACGAAGAATTTTCAAAGTGTATTTGAAGTTTCAACTTGCTTTAGTTATCATATTAACAGCTCATATAAACAATTCAGATTGTATTCAAATCAGATTGATTTAAAAAACATATTAAAGAAAGTAATATGACTTGGAACTTACGCTTTGGAGATACTCAACAGTAATGATCTACAGAGGGGTAAAATGACTCATTGAAATTCCAGAAATTAGATTAGAAATAATGGCTTGAAAAAGCTGCCATCGTTATACCCCTCTTTTTAGTCTCCTGCTCCCGCATTGATTTCGTGTTTCAGAGATAAAAGTCTTTCACTCACCAGAAATATGTCGTTGATTGTTCCGCTTTTTTGAAATGGAAAGTAATTTTGGGAAAAATTTTTGGAATTTTACTTTAAAGGTGTATTGGATTTGCAATGTTTCCAGGAGTAAGACGTATATATTATTATTATTTTTTTGCAAACTTCGAGTAAATATAAAGTGATGAAACTTAAAATATTAGCCCGTAACTTTTATTTTTTAGAGTCCTTGCAAAATTTACCTCAAAATTATAAATATTAGAGGCTTCAAATTAATGTTTTTGTATTGGGAATAACTAAAACAGTTTAAACTTGAAATAAATTCCAGTAAGCGCTTACCACAAGAGTTGAATGAAATTCACTGGAAGGCTACAAGGGTCCTCTGCCTTGTAGAAATTGGATGAATTTTCTATATTTCTTTTATATAAGCAAGCAACGTCTTTCTAATAATCATAATTGCCTGCCGACTTGTGCAGAACGTCGTTGGCGATTTTGTAACAAATGCATCGTGACATGCCTGACGTGTTTCTTCACCACTAGTAGTTAAAAAATCTAGCAAAACTTTGTTGAGAAAGTTATAATTAAGAAGATCAAAAATAGATGACAAAAATTGATTTGAAGATGTTTCTAATAATGACCTTCGAACGTGTTCTTCAATTTGCTTCTGCAATTAAATACGTTTTCTTGTTTTTAGTTCTGCTTTCCTCAATAGTAATTCATTAGATTTTGATAACGTTCTTTCTTTTCTTTTTTGAACTATTTACTTCTCTTTTTAACTTTTATTATATATATATATATATATATATATATATATATATATATATATATATATATATGCATAGTTTTAAATTAATTTTAAGAAGTTAGATAAAACTATCAGTTAAAAATGATTAAAGAACGAAGATGAAGATAATAATATTGATTTATAAACCATCTATATCTAAAAAAATCTTTAACTATAAATATTTTAGTTAAAATTTCTCCTTTTAGTTAATTAATTTTATTTATTGAAATTTTACGTAGTTGAATTTAAGCACATTTCAAACAATGAGAAAAGTTTTAAAGAAAAAGCTTTATTACTTAATCAGAAACAAGAATTTAAAAAAAAAGAAAAAAAAATGAAAATGAGCCTTATTAATATTTTCGTTTATAACCGATAACCAAATAAAGTTGACTATTATAAGATAATAAAGCTTTAACTTAAAAAATTTGTTCAGAATTATTTTCAACTTCTAACGATTTTAAATAATTATGATAATAGTTTTAGTCGTTGTGCTTAAGGCGAAATTCCTTTTTGGTTTTGTCTCATTAAATATTTTTTTTATCATTTCATGTCTTTTTCTAAAAATTACTTATTTATGTTTAAGTTATAATATTTCCATTTAATTAACAGATAGTTAATATTTATTTAAAATTTAACTCATCATTCTTAAAATCATTTAATATTTAATAGTTCAAATGCTAACTTAAAATCTTGGGGATATGGAATATTTCGCAAACTGTAATAAATATTAAGTATTATATTAAGTAAAAAACATTAAAATTATTTAAATAAATTTTTGAATATTTTTCTCAGAAGAATTATTCGACTTATAACAACAATATTTTTTTTGAAGAATGAAAGGAATGTTTCAGGGACTATCATGAATGATTCATGTAATATGATGGAATAAAAATGAGAAACTGTATATTCAAACGTATTCGGAAATAAATGAATGTATATTATAGCTCAGATAAAAGTGAGAAAACAAGTTTTTTTTTAAAAGCATAATAAATACAATATTTCTAGTTTTTGACGAAACAGTGTTATTTTTTGTCAATTTATTAAACAACATGAATATATGTTACTCTTTTGAAAAACGGAATTGCTTTTTGTCCCGAATATAAAATTTATATAAATATTTCCGAACACGAAGTACTAAAACTATGTATGCTTTCGTAAGTATGTTTTTTTTTATCTAAGTATGCTAGTATTCTTTATTCACAAAGTAAAAAAAACTTAAAAAAAAAAAAAACTGATTGTATACAACTTCTGTATTTTAAAGAAATACAATCTTTAAATTTATGAAACTTTTATTATAGTCTTGTGCTTTCTTTTTATTAGAGAGCGAGCTACCGCTGGTAATTTTTTTCCCTCTAAAAACGTATGCTGTAGTGATTTGATATTTAAATAATTTGCGGAAAAGAAGCTTTCGATAAAAATTTGATGTCATTTTAGAAACGTTAAGCTTGTATTGAAATTTTCTATGCAATTTTTAGTAGAGATTCTTTGATTCGCATGAGTAGTTGTAAATGATCTGGTGTAAGACGTGGTGTAAAATTTAAACTTTTTATTTTCAAAAGTTGGTGATATATTTTTATGTCGTGAATACATTTTCACGTTTTTTTTTTTCATTTTGCATTGAGTTATTACCCGTCTTTTAGACTGAGATATTGAATATAATGCATACAACAATTTTGTGTATTGCTTAATTATCGTCTCTATGCTGCTGTATAAAGGTTTGCAAATTTCTTTATAAAATTCAATGCCCTTCAATTCACTTCTGCTGCTCTTTTAATTTATTTAGAAATATATATATTTTTTTGGAAATGTTTCCTTTGTCACATGTTGTCACGGTGCTTATCATGTGTAAAAGCTGGCAATTATCTGTTTTTCCAGCTACATTTCTAACCCACAGCCATTTTAAATGTCTCTCATTTTTTGAATGACATCAAAAGCTTCTGTTTTTGTTCTTGTACATGTTGCTCGTTCTTGTTTTATTTTATTTTATAAACGGCGTTAAACAGCTGACTTGATTCTGAGTTAAAGCTATCAATGTTCAGCTCCGTAACCTTATAATTTTGAATCCATTCCAGAAGAAGAGGGAGCTCCCGGATCAACTATTGGGAGAAATTTGCTTTCGTGGAGGAATTTTTAATGGAACTTGCCCCATTCTACGGTTAGCCGGATGACAAGGGGATTCTAACACATGATCCGTCTACAATTACAAATATTTTACGTTAACACTATGGTAATTGTGAGCCGGGAACAAAAAAATTCAACAACCCACATCTGGGATTCGAACCTGGGTCGACCCATTTGATAGTAAACGCTCTGTCTTCTGAGCCACCACGGCTTATTTACTCTCTATTTATTATTTTATAGCCATCGAAAAAATGAACAGCCGACCCAATTTCTTGGGTCTACGACTACTAATGCTCAACTCCGTAGCCTTGTAATTGTGAATCCAATCCAGATGTAATGGGAGAAATTTGCTATCATGGAGGACTTTTTGATGTAAGTAACTTAATTTGCGTTACATGGAGAAGAAAACCCCGAAAGTTTTCCACGTTTAGCCTGGCTGCAAAAGGGCACTCTACCCCATGATCCCTCTACCACTGAGAATATTTTACATCAGCACTGTGGTCGGTGCAAGCCGGATGCTGAATTCGTACCAAGCAGTTAACTCTAGGATTCGAATACGGTTCACCTCATTGGAGGGTGAAAACTCTATCCCCTGAGTCATCGAGGCTCTGTCATTCACTTTTGTTCTTCCTTCGTAATGTCGAGTAATCTTTATATATATTATATTTTTCTTTGAGTTGTTTGCCAGAAACTAGTTCTTTGTGTTAATCTGTCGCATGAATATGCTAGTAAGAGCCCATATTTTTGCTCGATAATATACACAAGTTCGTATAATACTTCTGTGACTCAACATAATTACTCAACGTAAAGTGACTGAAAAGTAGAAACAGATTTTTAGGCATTTGCTATTTTTATATGAGAGGCCATAAAAATGTAAAAATAATCACTGAAGTTTTATTTTAACGTTAATAGTATTATCAGAGGAAAGAAAATAGTTAAGCAGCGTTATTCGAAATCTAATATATAGCATTTGTGTCTTTTTTCCAATTTCACGGCATAATACACATTTATAAAAACTTTTTACCTCAGAGTAGAGTATTACATTCTAGTATGATGCTATCTTTTGCTGAAATAACTCTAATCAATTTTTTGAATTCTATAATATTTAAGCATGTCGTTGTACTTATTGTATTTTAAGGTCTTATTGTAAATGAATTCAAATCTACTTCGAGTCCAATGCTTTTGATTTTGATTTTCTTTTTTTCGTGGAACAAATATTATAAACTGCTGTTTGTAGAAAATGCAACACCATGAAAGAATCATCAGAATCAAATGAAATTTAATGCAGAAACGACTTGTACTGATACAAATAAATGATGAAATTTTCAAAACAAAAGAAACAAATTAAGCGTCCGAAATCAGTATTTGGTGCAGCCACCACGCGCTGCAATAAGTGCTGCTATACGACGTGGCATGGAGTCAAACAGATGTTGAATATCTGCTTGAGGAAGAGAATTCCATATCGCTTGTATGCGCAACCACAGTTCGTCTTTGGAAACTGCAGGACGCGGATCACGAGTGAGACGCCGACCAACCATATCCCACACGTGCTCAATAGGCGACATATCCGGCGAATAAGCAGGCCAAGGAAGAAGTTGCATGCGTTGTGCTGAACAGAAGTCTCTAACAGTCCGCGCAACATGTGGGCGTGCATTATCCTGCTGAAAGATAGCTCCAGGGATGCCTTGAAGGAAAGGAACGACTTCGGGCTGTAGCACTTCACGGACGTATCTGTTGCTATTGAGATTACCCTCAATTCGTATCAAATTGGATCGTCCATGATACGAAATCGCACCCCAGACCATAACTCCGGGTGTTCGACCACTATGTCGTTCAATAATACACTCAGGAAGGCAGCGTTGACCGGCATAACGTCTAACACGAACACGGCCATCATGGGTCCACAAATTGAAGCGTGATTCATCTGAAAAGACAACTTGGTGCCAATCAGCTCGCCAGTCTCTGTGCTCAAGAGCCCACTGCCGACGCAGCCGTCGATGATCCGCCGTGAGGGGAATCCTGTATAATGGCACCCTTGCACGCAATCCACGGCGCAGCAGACGACGACGAATTGACGAAGCCGACAATTGTACACCTGTAGCAGTAGACCAATGTGCTGCCAGCTGCCTGGAGGAAGCTGTGCGATCATTCACCGCCATGCGGAGCAGGTGTCGATCATCGCGCTCTGACGTCACCTTCTGTCGTCCAGTGCCTGTTTTTCGAGTTGTTCGGTGCTCGTCGGTCCACTGCTTCCAAACTCGCATCACTGTGGAACTGTTCCGCTGCATACGAGCTGCTATTGCGCGATAGGAAAATCCTCCTTCTCGAAGGCCGATTATCCTCCCTCGTTCAAACTCCGTAAGTTGCTTGAATTTCTTATTCTTCCGTCGTGGAGGCATACTCAGGTCTCACTAAACGTTTGCCACTAACAAATAATCATAGACTATTTTCAACGTCCCGCTACAGCACTTTATTTATACGCTTTCAGCATCAATTCAGAGGGCGCTGCGCGCGCCACGCACGCGCGATGGCTCTGAAACTTTATTAATTTGCATAATATCCTATAATTGACATTTGCTGCGAATTTCATTTGATTCTGATGATTCCTTCATGGTGTTGCATTTTCTACAAACAGCAGTTTACATGAATTCTGTTTTCTAAAATTTTCTTTTAACATTATTCGAATAGCTTCAGCCATTTTTTTCTAGTACGTTAAAGTTATCTGAGATTAAACAAAATATCCCGAGTTAAGTAAAGATAAAGTATATATTCTTCATTTATATTCATGTCATTGCATCTCCATTCTTTTCAAAATTTCTTTGACCACAGAAGTGAGGTATATATTTAGGAAAAATGTTATCCTCATGGCGTACTACGTGTTTCATTTTCATTTTAATTTTCTCCTTACATATTCTGATTGCTTCTATGTTCCTTCACTACATATATATTTTGAATGATCTCAGTGTAAACAATTTGAATTACAATTTCCCTCAGAGCATATAGAACATTTAATACGTTAGTGGTGTCAAAAGTCTTCTTAATGTCCAAAAACACAAATCAAAGAGGTTTTTTATACTCAACTTTGAATAATGATGTATATATGCAACAATATTTGCAAAATATCTTAGAAAAAATATAGACAAAAGACTGAAAATATTATGAAATAATTTCAAAGAACTTGACTATGTTTTAGACATAATGGTAAAATTTTTACTAAAGTAATTCTTAATCTTCAGTTAATTTCTTTTTTTCAAAGTGCCTTAGGTGAAAGATTAATAGATAAAATATTAAGCAAATTTCTGTGACAACTATAATTGAATATATAATAATTTCACTATAACTCTAGAGTACAAATGTAATCAATCATTAAATAGGATATTCAATATATAGTTAGTATTACTATGACAAATTACACAGAAAGATAATTAATCAAGCTTCATAAAGTGCAATGTCAGATTGCTAACTAAAGGATGAACAGATAGCTCTCAATATAAGAGTAACTAAAAAGCTTTTTACTTAATTAGATTTTAAAACAGATTTAATATTTTTCTGATTTAAAAAAAAAACCAAATTCGTCTTATAAATTATTTTTTTATTTTATTTACAATCAGCATTAAACAGCTGACCCTAATCTGAGTTTTTGACTTTTACTGTTTATTCTCTAGCCTTGTAAATTTGAACCTAATACAAAATACAACCAACCTAAAGTAGCTTTCGTGGAGAACTTTTTTATATTGAAATATTTTGCATTTGCGATACATGAAGAGGAAAACAGCGGGAATTTCCACCGGTTAGCTCGACGGCAAGAGGATTTTAACACATAATACATCTACCACTGTGGATATGTTTCAACGGTATCGCGACCGGTTCGAGCCGGAAGCAGAATTCCTATCAATAATTCCTCGCTGGTATTCGAACCTGGGTCACCTCATTTGGAGGCAAGCTCTCTTTCAACTGAGTCACCTCTCTAATTTGCCATTGAGCAAATTCTGTTTAAATTCAATTGAAAATGTAAGTAAGCTTTATCATTTTGCTTTAAAATTCACTAACTCTTCATTTTATCATGCTTGTGTTGTTTTTTAATTTTTTTAGTGTTTTTTAGGAGGAAAAGCAATGATTAATGTAAAATAGTAAAAACAATTATATATTGAGAGGTTAGCAGGAAAAAAAAATTCTCAATTCAGATTGATCTAGATTATTTTAAATAAAATAAAGTGCGCATCACAGATTATTTAAAAAGTGCACTATCACTTATATAAAATTGCTGTTTATTAAGTTTTAGTACAAAAATCTACTGTTAAATAGCTCTAACAAAGGAATATGTAGAGTAGAATGTAGTGCATGTGCAGAGTAGAAACATAAGCTTGTATAGAATCAGTCTTATTTTTATCTACGTAATATACTCCAAGAGCAAATGTTGTTTCACATTTTTAGTACATTGAAATAATTACTATTTATGCTATAGCACAATCTACTGGTGATTTCATATGCTAAAATATTGTATTTAAAAAATGTTAAACATATCACTTGATTAATTTTCAGATTGAATTTGGACCTATTAGGACCGCATCTGGATCCTTAGTCAGTGGGAAACTTATTTCTTGTATATACTTCTTCCACGCGCAAATATATATATATATATATATATATATATATATATATATATATATATATATATATATATATATATATATATATATATATATATATATATATATATATATATATATATATATATATATATATATATATATATATATATATATATATATATATATTATATATATATATATATATATATATATATATATATATATATATATATATATATATATATATATATATAATAATCACACCGCCTTGAATAACTTTTAATCTAATGATCGGATCTTCACGCTCTTGGACTTATTCTTCATGGTTTGATGGGGGTGCTCTCAAATATGCTAATTAATTAGTACAGACAATAATTTAAGTTAAACCATACACAAAAACGCACTTTCTCTAAATAAACATACCTTTTTATCAATGGATTAATATTTCTGACCCCCAAAAGGGGGTCATAGGGGGTTTCCGCAATCCTGAAAATATGGTTCCGAAAATATGGTTCCCATAGTTTGGTGATTAGAGCGATCGAAAATTTGGTCCCCTCAATGTTAATTTTATTTATTTGCGTATTTTACCATTTCTTGAGAACTGTTTAAGAGAATTAAAAAAGTTTTGCATACAATTATAAAATTCGTTTATCTAAAGATAATTCATTGTAAAAAATAAATTTTAGTAAATATTTATTTATTTTACAATTTTAGCAAATAACAGTGGAAAAGATTTCTAATTGGTCTAAAATTTTTTAAGTAATTTTAAAGTTTGTAATTTTATATGGCTAAATATAAAATTTGAGAGAAATTGTTTGAATAGTTCCGAAGAAATTAAATTTTAAAGATGCAACTTCTTTAAAATTTGAATCTAAAATCATTCATAACTTTTTTTAAAAACTCATTTTTAAAAACTCATTTATAAAACTCATATCATTCATAACTTTTTTAACTTTTTTTTGGGGGGGTACAGTGACCTCTGAACCGAATTTACTCTAATTTTGTGTTTTGCCATGTAAAATTACACACTTTAAAATGACATTAAAAATTGTGTACCTTACAATTCAAATTTGTTTTCGATTTTTATTTAGTTAAAAAAAAAATAATAATAATTTTTTACTAAAATATATTTTCTGCAGTAATCTCTGAATAAATTAATTTTATAATTGTGATCAAACAGTTTTAAATTCTCTTAAATAGTTGGCGAGATGTAGCGATATACGCAAAAAGTAAAATTAACATTAAGGGGTCAGGTAGCCTTCATGACTTTATTATGGCAACCATATAAGTAGATTGCGGCTACCGAAGATATTTTAGGAGTAAGAAATCCGATCGATCGAACGTTTTTTTTCTGATTTCGTATTGAAATATCGTATGCACTAATTAATTAGCATAGTTCAGGTCACTCCTGTAGCCATTAAGATGGAGTTTTAAAACGTAAAGATCCGATCATTAGATCAAAAGTCAGTCATTGGGGTCCGTTTGTATTCATGCACTGTACATTAGAAGTATTGTACATTAATACAAGTAATAATAAACGCAAGCTTAACACACTTTAAATGTTGTGCGAAAAATATTGAAGTCAATGCACACGAAGTAATAACTAGGGGTTCTTAAAATCCATTGCGATTCCTAAAATAAAATAAGAATATGTCAATTAGGTATCCTGTTATGAAGGTCGAAACTTTTTTAAACTTTTTTTCTTTTTTTTAAAGAATTTTTCCAAACTTTGAAAAGTCATAAATTAACAGGAAAAACTTATATGAACCTTTCTTCCCAGAAAAAACATTTCCCATGATTTTATATTTATGAGTATTATTTTTTTTGAGAGACAATAATAATAAAGAATATTAATCTGACAATAATATGTACAAGAATATGCAATGAAGCGAAATCTGATAAATTGGTGAATGTATTAATAGAGGCTTAAGAAGTTGTACTTTTATCGTTCTGTTGTACTTATATTTTTTTACTTGATCTTGTTTTTACGGTAAAATTTCTAAATATTTTTGTTTTTATCATGTCTTAAATATTTAAAAATAAATAAGTAAATAAAAAATTAACATAATTAATAAAAAAATTATATTAATATCATAAAAATGTTTATCGTTTATCATTTATTTCTGGTGGTGAGTTAAAATTTTTTGGCATTTGTCAATCAAACATAAAGGAATTCGGAGTTTTTTACCACTGTTTTATACGTTTTTCCCCCGACATTCCGATGAATTAGAAAACTAAATGAGTCATATAAATTGCATAGCTCTTTTAAAATTAATTTATAATTATAATTAAAAGAAGAATACTGTAATGTTTTTAAAAACTTTTTCACACATAAGGTAAATTTCGTGTAAATGTTTTAAATTTTTCAGCTCTTCTTACTGTAAATGCATTATAAATGTATCAATAGGTACATAGGTACATTATTGTTTTATTTACAGCTTGATACTTATTGTTTCTCTATGCATATGGAATATATTTCGAAATAACAAATAAACTAAAGTATTTAGTTTATTTAAATTGAGTAAAATAATTTTATGATTTACTTTGTAAAATAAAATAATATTTCACATTTATTTTAGTTAAAGTTTGATATCCATTGTTTTTACATACTGATTAAACATATTTAGAAGTAATAAATGAGTTAAATTACATGGTTTTATTGAATCGAGTAAAATAATGTTATGTAATTTATTCTTGAATCAAAGCTTGATAATTTTCTGTTTCTTTATCTAACTGTAAAAATTTAGTACAAGTGTGAAAGTGAGAAAAACTTTAAACTCACATGCTATTTAGTTTATTGACTAATTTCGCTGAAACGAACTTAACCTATCAAAACTCGAACATTTCTAAAATTTCAAGTTCGGATGATGTTTCCTACAACTTGTTCTGAAATTTAGTCCACTAATTTAAAGGAAGTGTAAAATGTCATTTATTCCTGTATACTACTGGGAAATTTTAGAGATTGTTGACTGAGAATTGGGAATTAAATTTACTAATTTACATTTTAGAAAGAAGCTTGGGTTAACAGTACGGAAAAATTTTGTAGCTAGATTAAACAATTGTTTCAAAATTTCTCTAAACAATTGCTTTAAAACTTTATGGTTTAAATGAATGACTGAATAAATAGGAAAGAAAGAAAGAAAGAGAGAGCTTTACCTAATAGTAGATAAAATAACATCTTGAATTTTTTGTAGTATGTATTCTTCCCCCCCCCCCTCTATTCCCTAATTTTTGTCGTTTTGCTGTTTTTCAATCATTTCTCTTCATTTCTAATTATATTTATTTGTTGAATTCTTCATTCTTATCATTCTTCTCGACATTCCATTTTTTTTTCATTTTCCTTTTTAACTACCTGATGGTGGAAGGTTTGCTCTTTACGAAAGTTATATTTTCGTGTACATGGTATCTTAGAAATCCTCCTAAATATTCTGATTATTGTCGTGATTTGTTGCTCGGAAAGTTGTTTCTGATTATACGTTGTGTAGTCTCTTAAAGGAGGAACAAAACTTTAATTTTTTTTTAAAAAAAAGCCTATTAATTTAAAGAGGATTGATTAATCTCATATTAAAAAAACCTGTATATGTATATTCATTTTTATTCCGTTCCAATCGTAACAAACAGGCTCTGAAATTTGAAGTAAATGGAATCGAAAATCGAAAGATTTGTTGAACCTGCTAATAAAAAAGAACTTTGTTTTGAAGAAAAACGGTAATGTAAGTTTGTGAAAACCAAATACACTCACTTATGCGCAAATATAAATATATAAGTATAAATGCATTTTCTCATTTATACATGTTTCAGTTCATTATTTATTTGAAAAAAATTACTAAATATTTTATATATAATTGTAAGAATTTTTTTAAGATTTTGTAAGTACATATTGTAAAAATATTAGATCCAATTTTGTTTTAAAACGATTTTAGCAATATTTTCCCTCAACATACGCTAGCTTATATCTTTAATTATTTGTATGTTTTATAATAAAACATATTTTATAAAGAAGCAGAGTATTTTACATTGTGAACAAAACCTCCTATTAAATAAATAATCCTAAGAAACTGAAGCGATAAGATATTACCTGATAGAAATTTTCATGCGCCTCAAAAATTTAAAAAATTGAAATGACAGTTGACATGTTACAAGCGCATTAAAAATAGACACCCATTTTCATGACCTGATAGACACGAATATAGCAAAACAAAAATGATTTGAAAAAAAAAAATAAATAAATAAAAAAAAAAAACGTAAAGTTGCCGAAGAGAAATGGAAAAAAAGGTAAGAAACAGCTTCTTACAACAACTTCTTTGTTTTTTTACCTTTTTTCCGATTTTCGTTGGAAACATAACGTTTTTTTTTAATCATTTTTGTTTCGTTGCATTTGACTTCTGTCAAGTCTTGAAAATGGGAGCCTATTTTTGATGCGGCTGAAGCATGTCGACTGTCATTTCAATTTTGTATATTATTGAAGTGAATTTAAGTATCGCTGCAGTTCTTTGTAATTACTTATTTAATATTTGTTTTGCTTGATGGATCAAAACCAAAATTCAATATATATATATATATATATATATATATATATATATATATATATATATATATATATATATATATATATATATATATAAATGAATGTCCGTGTGAGGGTTATCTTTATAGACTCTTAAAACCTCCCTCTGACAGAAAGCAATGAAACTTGCCATACAGATAATTGAAGCACGAGGAAGGTCACTGTCTACATTAGAACATTCTTCGGCGAATCACGTGAGCGGGATGAGGGAAAAATGAAATGGAATTTACTTATTGGTTAAACGTTATCCATTGTTTCAAGTTTAACTGTTTTATTTTTCACATATTTTAAAGTTAACATCAGTGAAGAGCAAGACTAATAATTCGTCACATTATTTCATTTACCACTGCCTAATTTGAAATGAAAATCATGCAGGCAAACTAAAAATAAATGTGATTAGTTATGTTAAGATTTAGTTTCAAGTAAAACGGTTCTGTTACATTAAACATGCCCATATTGATGCAATACATTTTTGTTATTTTCTCTAATTCATTAATTCCCTTAAAATTTCACTTACCTGGTTCTTCCATCAAACTTTTAAATTGTGTCGGAGTCTGCATTTCAGTTTAGAGCATGATTTCGTTGTGTTTCATGATACTGATTTAGTTGAGAACTGAATAAATACTTTATTATAATAAATAAAAAATGTAAAGTTAAGTACTCATACAAATAACACAATTTTAAGATAAATTTGTTAAATTATTCCTAAAAGAAAAAAAAAAATTACAATGAAAATTTTTGAAGCGTATGAAATTTCCTATTAAATAAAATGTACTTTATTTTAAAGTATTTAAATCTTTGGATTCGAACCTCTTTTCAAACAAATACACTTAAAAAACAAGCTATAGTATAAAATACAGGCCATTTCGGTACATCATCCATAAAATCCATGTTACCATAAAACTCAATCATTTTTGAAGCCAATGAAGTTTTTTTATCAATCAAGTAATATTTTACTGCTTCAGTTTCTTGGGGTTATTTATTTAAAGGGTTTTATTATGACTTTTTAATATAAAATTTTAGAGATTACTGAGTGAGCGTAATATGAACGAGTTACAAATGTATTTCGTTCAGATGCAGATTATAAAAGTAATCCATGTCTTTTTGACTTACAAAACTTTCTTTTTTAGTTTATTTGCACAAATTCATAATTAATTTCATTTAACTGCAAGCACCAAACCCATTGCTAAAACATAACTTTCAAAACAAATTTGTTACATTCTGAAATTTTGAGAAACCCTGTGAACTGCATCAGTAAAAAATATTTTGTTCCCTTTATATTTTTATTAATATATAAGACAGTTCAGGAGCCAAGTTAAGGGGTCACAGTACCTTTGCAACAATTTTTTTAAATAAAGGTATAATCATTCATTTTGTGGATGCTTTACATGCTCATTTAATTCATAATCAATAATTGATCTTCAAAACATAATTAAACTGTTTAACTTTTTTAAAATTTTAAAAAAAGTTGAAAAAATTCACAATTTTTAAATCCCTAAGGCTTTTTTATTTTACATATTTTCAAAAAGTTTTTCATTCTTCTTGCTTAGAATATACATCTTAATAATTTTGTGCATTCATTTGTTGATACATCAATTAGAATATTTTTTATAGATTATTTTGTAAAAAAGTAGAAAAAAAAGGTTAAAAATTCCTGTTAGGTACACATAACATGGTGTAAAAATTGTAATACCTCCTAAAATGCTTATTCCATGCACAGTTTAAATAAGTGTATTATACTTAAGAAAAAAAAAGTTTACTTCAAAGTTTTATCTTAAATAGAAAAAATTCCTTAGGGATTTAACTAAGATGAAAACACAAAATTATCATCTATGAGAAAAGGCACTTTAAAGTCTGTCTGCTAAGCAAGTTTCTGCATTAGGACTATCTAAAATCATTCATAACTTTTTTAAAAATGTAGATAGAGAGATGATGTTTTTTTCAGTGCATTCGAAATAGTTTGAAGTTTTATTATAAGCAATAAAATAATTTCGATAGTTTGGTCATTTTTTGGGTACTGTGACCCCTTAAAAGGCTTTGTGGGCTACTTAGTGCACCTCTGCGATAAGCAATATTATTACTGGAGTTTTGTTTTCAGAAAGGGAGCATAGTGAAACTTTTAATGACTTAGTACAATTTATAAATAACTGTGAAAAATTTTATTTTCAGCTATATTTATTTTAAAACATTGACTTAGAAATAAAAAAACCTTTCCCAATACATTATTTTATAATTATTGTAAGAAATTAAAAAGAAGTATTATTTAAAACTTTGCAAGAATAAAAATAATTACTCTTTAAAAAATAATTTGTTAAAATATATTTATCTATATCCCCTATAGAATTTTTTATACCAATCTGTAACTTTCTTGAGAAGATTAAAAATAGGTAGCAAAAATTTCAAATCTTAATTTCACAACCTAGATTTGCTCTTAATTAAGTGTTGGTAAAGAAAAATTTTTTTTAAATCTAATCGGTGTAATTTTTGCTTACGTTTTTGGAGGCTGAAAACTGTTTTTCCTTTAAATCATAAATATTTTATTTCCTTATTCTTGATTGCATTTCAGTTTTTCTTTCTCACAATAGCATTGGGAGACAGCATAGATATCAAAACAAATGTTTACTTTTCATGGAAAACTATTAATACAAATTTTCTTATCTAGCTGATGCATGTATTTTTTGTTAAAACAATCAATAGAATTTTTCTACATATAAATTAATTCATTTACTTCCCTACTTTCTCTTTTAGAAACTTTAAGCCATGGTTACATATTTAAAGATAAGAAGTTCACAAATTAGACATCGCAAATTACAAAACCTAGCTGTAAAAAAAATAAAAAATAAAGAGTGAAATGTGAGTGATGCAACTTTTACAAACTGAAACATACTTTTACATTTTTTGAGTCTGTCACTTAAACATGGGTATTTAGAAAGTGTGTGGTTCATTATTATAAGTGATTTCATGTATTGCTTCTACATACATAGTGATACAAGGATAAGGAAGGGTAGGATAAGCTTGGTTACCTTGATTGTGTCATTGTTTTTTTAGAAGACAGACTCTGAATTATACATAGTGTACTAGTCAAAGAGAACAACCTACCATATTGGCTAATTGTTGATGAAATCATAGCATCTGTGTAGATAAGTTTGTTTTATTATGTCAACTCTCTAATGTTTTTAAACTATATTTATTTATTGGTCATTACAGTTGTAAAAATTATTTATAGCCTAGCTTATATGTTTATTAAGAATAACCTTTGCTGTCGGGGTAAGACCAGGTTCTATTCACCCCAATGTGTGTCTATGCTGGGCCCACAAAACTGCAGTAAAGCGAAGATAACTACATAACATGTAAATTACGCGCATATAATTCTTAAATTGTCATGTAAAATAAAATGATTATTTTTTCACTTCAATTCTAGTATTAAATATCTCTATGGAATCAACATGAGCATACGGTTTTACCCCACTAGTGGAGGGAGGAAGATAGCGTGTTTTGAATTTTTCTGGACAAAAATTCTTTTTAAAAAAGTAGTGCATCAATAACTTTTCCGGAATGATATATTGCACACAGCTAATTAGAGAAAATCTTGATTCAATCTAACCGCTTCTTGGTTCAGTTTTGTTTCAACAGGCCTTCAAATCTTAACTACCCAGTCTTGCCCCGCTTTTTCCTAGAAACAAAGCCGAATATACACTCTTTGATAGGAGTTAGTAGCAAAATACATCTGCAACCTATAAATGGATACTCAATTATCTGTTCTTTACAGATTTTCATGTAAATTACTCGCAAGTAATAAAATAAGCTCTAAAAATTCAAAAATAACAAACAAATGTTATTTTTAACTAACATTATTAATTACAAACAATGCTTCTGGAAATAAAATCAAGTAGGATTGACCTAGATTTTTCCAAAAACTTTATATTAATCATAACAGCTTCTTCGAAATAATATATATATATATATATATATATATATATATATATATATATTATAATAATAAAAACCTAGCTTATTTACAGCAATTTTAGATGAAAGCTATTATTACAGTTAAAAATTATGAGCTTAGTTCGTAAAACATAAATTCTGTTACAATTTGTAAAATTGAAAAAATAATTATATCACAAATGCTTTTCATTTTCACAAAACTGAATTTTTTCTTTATCTTTCTCTTATATTTTTCGTCATTTTCCTAATTTACTTTGATAACTCTGGCTGAAGAAAACACAGCATAACCTAACAGTTATAAAAAGCTATTACAAACTCACAATAGTTATAAAGTTATAGAAATGGCAAATTTACTGTTATGAAAATAGTATTGGATCTGATAGTCAAGAAAAATGTAAATAAAATATAATTAATGAAAATTGTCTGTTAAAACTGTATTTCGAGTGGGACCGAGACTCTGAAGGACAGTCTTATATAAACATAATAATAAATCAATATTTTTCTCATCATCGTTCTTACGATTGCGTTGGATTTTTCCTGTCCTTTTTGAATATTCTCTTTTGCCCTGACTTCTCCCATTCTCCAGTTTTTACTGTTCAGTGCAAGGAATTTCTTATTCACATCAGACAATCTGAGTTGGGGACTTCTCCCTAGAAATTAATATTTCAGTTTTAGTAAATTTTGATTTACTGTTTTTAAATGAATTAAATAACCATTAAACAAAAATAAAATATTATTATCAAGAAACCAGAGTAAAAAAATTATAAATAAAAATTATAATTAAAAGAATTTTAAATTAAAAGCGTACTTTTGTGTTATTATTTTATCATTAAGCAGAAATTTACTAATTAATATTCAACCGTTGAGACCTGATTAATTTATTTCATTTCTCCATGTTACAAAACTGTAACCACATAATCTGATTAGCGTGAAATATTTGTGTTTAGGTTTGTTGTGTACAGGCTACCAGGGGATTACGCAGGTGAATTTAAAATTTAATTCATGGTAATAATGTATTCCATTACCAGTATTAATGAGAGCTGCACTAAATAAATTCATATGTTTCTCTGAGGTACTGTTAATTAAAACGTGTTAAGGAATAATTCGACGAATCTTAACTCACGATTCCCGTAAGAAAAAGAATTAGAGACATCTTACAAATCCGTCTTAGACAATTTTACCCTATTGTCACCTACGCCCAGATTTACTATATCGAGAGAATTAAAGATTCTTTATAGGCTTTGGTATAAATAAATACTGCATATGTTAGAAAGTGTTTGGGGCAAAAAGTTTCTGCTTGTTTTTGTTATGAAATTATTATGGATCTGAGTTAAGTGTTACTCCGTTATTTCAATAATGTATACTATATTTCTATTTTTCAAACTACTTCTGATTTAATAAAACTAACAATTTGTTTCGTTTCCTTTTCGTTGTCTTTGCTTTTATCTATTAGAGATCCTTAAAAAATAAAAGAAGTACTTTATTAGAGACAGATGATACTATTTTTCATAAAATATAGTTTCCACTATTTTAAGAGGGATAGTATGTTATGATCATTCTATAAATATTTTTTTTCAGTACATATGCATGCATCGTAAATTATGTATTCTCGAAGAATTTTCTTTAAAAAGTAATATAACAAAATATAATATTATACACTAATTTACACTTTTATTAAAATTAATAAATATTGATTCAAGTGTTAAGAATTTGTTTAACTTATTATTTTTGTAAACATTCTAAATTTTTAAACAATGATTTATGTTTTACAACTTTTTTTTCGAGAGTAATTTTATCAACCTTTTTATATCATAAATATGTGTATTTGATGTTTCAACTTGCTTTAGTTACCAAATTAACAGTTCATATAAACAATTCAGCATGCGTTAAAAACGGATTGATTTAATAACTTATTATATATACAATACGACATGGACCTTATACGTAGGAGATACTCAGCCTTAATGATGTATAGCAGGAGTGGCCAATCTGCGGCTCTTTGAAGGATTCTTTGGGGCTTTCGATGAATGTACCCGAGTTCCCTTTTCATTTTTGCGTTATTATATTTTAACAAAATTATTATCGTTCCTTGACGATCAGCAGATATCACATGATCTTCCGCAATTGGTAGTTTTCATACGTTTTCTTTCACCTGACTTCGCTGTTAAAGAAGAAATTTTAGATTTAGCAGCACTTCAAGAGTCAACCCGCGCTGTCGATATTAAAAATGCATTAGATTTCATAATGAAAACTTTTGATGTGCTTCTTAATAAACTTTTAAGCATTGCAGCTGATGAAGCTCCGGCAATGCTGGGTTAAAAAAAAATCATTCTTATTGGGATTTTAAGAGATGATTCTCAAATTCCTCAATTCATACCGATTCACTGCATAATTCACCGAGAACCTCTCATTACAAAATATTAAAAATATCCTGACGTTATGAAAACAGTGTTACACAATGTAAATTACATTCGCACCACCACCAATGCAAAAAAAACAAATAAAAAACAAAAAACATCGACAATTCGGAAATTTCATTAAAGAATTAAAAGACGAAGAACTTCCAAATTACATTAATTTCTTCTGCATTGTTAGATGGTTATCTAGCTACAAAGTATTGAATTTTTCTGTAGATTTGTTTGATCCGACAACTGCATTTCTAAAAGAAAAGGAAATCTTGAAATCCAAACAACGATCAGTATTAACTAACCAGCAGCTCAAAGAATTAATGAGAAGTGCTGTCACCAATTGTTCACCAAATTTTAGAGAATTGTCAAGAAAAGTAAAATAAATGTGTTTAATTTTTAATGTTTAAATTCAATACACATATTTTGTACTTTTATTTATGTTTTCAATAAATATAATTTCTGTAAAAAAAAAAAAAAATTTTTTTTCCTGCCTTTTTTGCCTACCATTTAATACGTACTTAATTGCGGCTCGCGAAAAATTTCAAATTTTGAAAACTGGTTCAACTATCAAGGACCTTGGCCACCCCTGATGTATAGAATGGTTTGATGATGCATATAAATTCCAGAAATTAGATAAGATGAAGAGGTTTTGAAGACGCTGCTATCATTATAACCTTTTTCTTCCAGTCTTGCTCTCCTACTGATTACGTACCAAGGGCATGAAAGTCTTGAAATAATACGAATGATTTTAACAATGTAACGAAGAATTTTCAAAGTGTATTTGAAGTTTCAACTTGCTTTAGTTATCATATTAACGGCTCATATAAACAATTCGGATTGTATTCAAATCAGATTGATTTAAAAAACATATTAAAGAAAGTAATATGACTTGGAACTTACGCTTTGGAGATACTCAACAGTAATGATCTACAGAGGGGTAAAATGACTCATTGAAATTTCAGAAATTAGATTAGAAATAATGGCTTGAAAAAGCTGCCATCGTTATACCCCTCTTTTTAGTCTTCTGCTCCCGCATTGATTTCGTGTTTCAGAGATAAAAGTCTTTCACTCACCAGAAATATGTCGTTGATTGTTCCGCTTTTTTGAAATGGAAAGTAATTTTGGGAAAAATTTTTGGAATTTTACTTTAAAGGTGTATTGGATTTGCAATGTTTCCAGGAGTAAGACGTATATTATTATTATTATTTTTTGCACACTCCGAGTAAATATAAAGTGATGAAACTTAAAATATTAGCCCGTAACTTTTATTTTTTAGAGTCCTTGCAAAACTTACTTCAAAATTATAAATATTAGAGGCTTCAAATTAATGTTTTTGTATTGGGAATAACTAAAACAGTTTAAAACTTGAAATAAATTCCAGTAAGCGCTTACCACAAGAGTTGAATGAAATTCACTGGAAGGCTACAAGGGTCCTCTGCCTTGTAGAAATTGGATGAATTTTCTATACTTCTTTTATATAAGCAAGCAACGTCTTTCTAATAATCATAATTGCCTGCCGACTTGTGCAGAACGTCGTTGGCGATTTTGTAACAAATGCATCGTGACATGCCTGACGTGTTTCTTCACCACTAGTAGTTGAAAAATCTAGCAAAACTTTGTTGAGAAAGTTATAATTAAGAAGATCAAAAATAGATGACAAAAGTTGATTTGAAGATGTTTCTAATAATGACTTTTGAACGTGTTCTTCAATTTGCTTCTGTAATTAAATACGTTTTCTTGTTTTTAGTTCTGCCTTCCTCAATAGTAATTCATTAGATTTTGATAACGTTCTTTCTTTTCTCTTTTGAACTATTTACTTCTCTTTTTAACTTTTATTATATATATGTATATATATATGTATATATATATATATATATATATATATATATATATATATATATATATATATATATATATATATATATATATATATATATATATATATATATATATATATATATATATATATATATATATATATATATATATGCATAGTTTTAAATTAATTTTAACAAGTTAGATAAAACTATCAGTTAAAAATGATTAAAGAACGAAGATGAAGATAATAATATTGATTTATAAACCATCTATATCTAAAAAAATCTTTAACTATAAATATTTTAATTAAAATTTCTCCTTTTAGTTAATTAATTTTATTTATTGAAATTTTACGTAGTTGAATTTAAGCACATTTCAAACAATGAGAAAAGTTTTAAAGAAAAAGCTTTATTACTTAATCAGAAACAAGAATTTAAAAAAAAAAGAAAAAAAAATTAAAATGAGCCTTATTAATATTTTCGTTTATAACCGATAACCAAATAAAGTTGACTATTATAAGATAATAAAGCTTTAACTTAAAAAAATTTTTCAGAATTATTTTCAACTTCTAACGATTTTAAATAATTATGATAATAGTTTTAGTCGTTGTGCTTAAGGCGAAATTGCTTTTTGGTTTTGTCTCATTAAATATTTTTTTTATCATTTCATGTCTTTTTCTAAAAATTACTTATTTATGTTTAAGTTATAATATTTCCATTTAATTAACAGATAGTTAATATTTATTTAAAATTTAACTCATCATTCTTAAAATCATTTAATATTTAATAGTTCAAATGCTAACTTAAAATCTTGGGGATATGGAGTATTTCGCAAACTGTAATAAATATTAAGTATTATATTAAGTAAAAAACATTAAAATTATTTAAATAAATTTTTGAATATTTTTCTCAAAAAAATTATTCGACTTATAACAACAATATTTTTTTTGAAGAATGAAAGGAATGTTTCAGGGACTATCATGAATGATTCATGTAATATGATGGAATAAAAATGAGAAACTGTATATTCAAGCGTATTCGGAAATAAATGAATGTATATTATAGCTCAGATAAAAGTGAGAAAACAAGTTTTTTTTAAAAGCATAATAAATACAATATTTCTAGTTTTTGACGAAACAGTGTTATTTTTTGTCAATTTATTAAACAACATGAATATATGTTACTCTTTTGAAAAACGGAATTGCTTTTTGTCCCGAATATAAAATTTATATAAATATTTCCGAACACGAAGTACTAAAACTATGTATGCTTTCGTAAGTATGTTTTTTTTTTATCTAAGTATGCTAGTATTCTTTATTCACAAAGTAAAAAAAAACTTTAAAAAAAAAAAAAAACTGATTGTATACAACTTCTGTATTTTAAAGAAATACAATCTTTAAATTTATGAAACTTTTATTATAGTCTTGTGCTTTCTTTTTATTAGAGAGCAAGCTACCGCTGGTAATTTTTTTCCCTCTAAAAACGTATGCTGTAGTGATTTGATATTTAAATAATTTGCGGAAAAGAAGCTTTCGATAAAAATTTGATGTCATTTTAGAAACGTTAAGCTTGTATTGAAATTTTCTATGCAATTTTTAGTAGAGATTCTTTGATTCGCATAAGTAGTTGTAAATGATCTGGTGTAAGACGTGGTGTAAAATTTAAACTTTTTATTTTCAAAAGTTGGTGATATATTTTTATGTCGTGAATACATTTTCGCGTTTTTTTTTCTCATTTTGCATTGAGTTATTACCCGTCTTTTAGACTGAGATATTGAATATAATGCATACAACAATTTTGTGTATTGCTTAATTATCGTCTCTATGCTGCTGTATCAAGGTTTGCAAATTTCTTTAAAAAATTCTATCTCTTCCTCTTCTGCTTTTGCCCTTCAATTCACATCTGCTGCTCTTTTAATTTATTTAGAAATATATATATTTTTTTGGAAATGCTTCCTTTGTCACATGTTGTCACGGTGCTTATCATGTGTAAAAGCTGGCAATTATCTGTTTTTCCAGCTACATTTCTAACCCACAGCCATTTTAAATGTCTCTCATTTTTTGAATGACATCAAAAACTTCTGTTTTTGTTCTTATCCATGTTGCTCGTTCTTGTTTTATTTTATTTTATAAATGGCGTTAAACAGCTGACTTGATTCTGAGTTAAAGCTATCAATGTTCAGCTCCGTAACCTTATAATTTTGAACCCATTCCAGAAGAAGAGGGAGCTCCCGAGTCAACTAGTAGGAGAGATTTGCTTTCGTGGAGGGATTTTTAATGGAACTTGCCCCATTCTACGGTTAGCCGGATGACAAGGGGATTCTAACACATGATCCGTCTACAATTACAAATATTTTACGTTAACACTATGGTAATTGTGAGCCGGGAACAAAAAAAATCAACAACCCACATCTGGGGTTCGAACCTGGGTCGACTCATTTGATAGTAAACGCTCTGTCTTCTGAGCCACCGCGGCTTTGTTACTCTCTTTTTATTATTTTATAGCCATCGAAAAAATGAACAACCGACCCATTTTTCTTGGGTTTACGACTAATAATGCTCAACTCCGTAGCCTTGTAATTGTGCACCCAATCCAGATGTGATGGGCGAAATTTGCTATCATGGAGGACTTTTTTATGTAAGTAACTTGAATTTGCGTTACATGGAGAAGAAAACCCCGAAAATTTTCCACGCTTAGCCTGGCTGCAAAAGGGCACTCTACCCCATGATCCCTCTACCACTGAGGATATTTTACATCAGCACTGTGGCCGGTGCAAGCCGGATGCTGAATTCGTACCAAGCAGTTAACGCTAGGATTCGAATACGCTTCACTTCATTGGAGTGTGACAGCTCTATCCCCTGAGTCATCGAGGCTCTGTCATTCACTTTTGTTCTTCCTTCGTAATGTCGTGTAATCTTTATATATATTATATTTTTCTTTGAGTTGTTTGTCAGAAACTAGTTCTTTGTGTTAATCTGTCGCACGAATATGCTAGTAAGAGCCCATATTTTTGCTCGATAATATACACAAGTTCGTATAATACTTCTGTGACTCAACCTTAATTACTCAACGTAAAGTGACTGAAAAGTCGAAACAGATTTTTACGCATTTGCTATTTTTACATGAGAGGCCATAAAAATGCAAAAATATTACTTTAAAAAAATAATCACTGAAGTTTTATTTTAACGTTAATAGTATTATCAGAGAAAAGAAAATAGTTAAGCAGCTTTATTCGAAATCTAATATATAGAATTTGTGTCTTTTTTCCAATTTCACGGCAGAATACACATTTATAAAAATTTTTCACCCCAGAGTAGAGTATTACACTCTAGTATGATACTATCTTTTGCTGAAATAACTCTAAAAAATTTTTTAAATTCTATAATATTCACGCATGTCGTTGTACTTACTGCATTTCATGCAATTTTAAGGTCTTATTATAAATGAATTCAAATCTACTTCGAGTCCAATGCTTTTGATTTTCTTTTTTTCGTGGAACAACTATTATACATAAATTCTGTTTTCTAAAATTTTCTTTTAACATTATTCGAATAGCTTCAGCCATTTTTTTCTAGTACGTTAAAGTTATCTGAGATTAAACAAAATATCCCGAGTTAAGCAAGGATAAAGTATATATTCTTCGTTTATATTCATGTCTTCGCATCTTCATTCTTTTCAACATTTCTTTGAACACAGATGTGAGGTATATATTTAGGAAAAATGTTGTCACTATGGCGTACTGCGAGTTTCATTTTAATTTTAATTTTCTCCTTACATATTCTGATTGTTTCTATGTTCCTTCACTACATATATATTTTGAATGATCTCAGTGTAAACAATTTGAATTACAATTTCCCTCAGAGCATATAGAACAACTGGTACGTTAGTGGTGTCAAAAGTCTTCTTAATGTCCAAAAACACAACGCAAAGAGGTTTTTTATACTCAACTTTGAATAATGATGTATATATGCAACAATATTTGCAAAATATCTTAGAAAAAATATAGACAAAAGACTGAAAATATTATGAAATAATTTCAAAGAACTTGACTATGTTTTAGACATAATGGTAAAATTTTTACTAAAGTAATTCTTAATCTTCAGTTAATTTCTTTTTTTCACAGTGCCTTAAGTGAAAGATTAATAGATAAAATATTAAGCAAATTTCTGTGACAACTATAATTGAATATATAATAATTTCACTATAACTCTAGAGTACAAATGTAATCAATCATTAAATAGGATATTCAATATATAGTTAGTATTACTATGACAAATTACACAGAAAGATAATTAATCAAGCTTCATAAAGTGCAATGTCAGATTGCTAACTAAAGGATGAACAGATAGCTCTCAATATAAGAGTAACTAAAAAGCTTTTTACTTAATTAGATTTTAAAACAGATTTAATATTTTTCTGATTTAAAAAAAAAACAAACCCAATTCGTCTTATAAATTACCTTTTTATTTTATTTACAATCAGCATTAAACAGCCGACCCTAATCTGAGTTTTTGATTTTTACTGCTTATTCTCTAGCCTTGTAAATTTGAACCTAATACAAAATACAACCAACTTAAAGTAGCTTTCGTTGAGAACTTTTTTATATTGAAATATTTCGCATTTGCGATACATGAACAGGAAAACAGCGGGAATTTCCACCGGTTAGCTCGACGGCAAGAGGATTTTAACACATAATACATCTACCACTGTGGATATGTTTCAACGGTATCGTAACCGGTTCGAGCCGAAAGCAGAATTCGTATCAACAATTCCTCGCTGGTATTCGAAGCTGGGTTACCTCATTTGGAGGCAAGCTCTCTTTCAACTGAGTCACCTCTTTAATTTGCCATTGAGCAAATTTTGTCTAAATTCAATTGAAAATGTAAGTAAGCTTTATCATTTTGCTTTAAAATTCACTAACTCTACGTTTTATCATGTTTGTGTTGTTTTTTAATTTTTTAGTGTTTTTTAGGAGGAAAAGCAATGATCAATGTAAAATAGTAAAAACAATTATATATTAAGAGGTTAGCAGGAAAAGAAATTTCTCATTTCAGATTGATCTAGATTATTTTAAATAAAATAAAGTGTGCATAACAGATTATTTAAAAAGTGCACTATCACTTATACTAAATTGATGTTTATTAAGTTTTAGTACAAAAATCTACTGTTAAATAGCTCTAACAAAGGCATATGTAGAGTAGAATGTAGTGCATGTGCAGAGTAGAAACATAAGCTTGTATAGAATCAGTCTTATATTTATCTACGTAATATTCTCCAAGAGCAAATGTTGTTTCACATTTTTAGTACATTGAAATAATTACTAATTATGCTATAGCACAATCTACTGGTGATTTCATATGCAAAAGTATTTTATTTAAAAAATTTTAAACGTATCACTTGATTAATTTTCAGATTGAATTTGGACCTATTAGGACCGCATCTGGATCCTTAGTCAGTGGGAAACTTATTTCTTGTATATACTTCTTCCACGTGCAGCGCTCAAAAAAAAAAAGAAAAGAAAATTATAATAATCACACCGCTTTGAATATGATCGGATCTTCACGTTCTTGGACTTATTCTTCATGGTTTGAAGGGGTGCTCTAAAATATGCTAATTAATTAGTACAGACGATAATTTAATTTAAACCAGACACAAAAACGCACTTTCTCTAAATAAACATACCTTTTTATAAATGGATTAATATTTCTGACCCCCAAAATATAGGGGGTTTCCGCAATCTGGAAAATATGGTTCCCATAGTTTGGTAACTAGAGCGATCAAAAATTTGGTCCCCTCAATGTTAACTTTATCTTTTGCGTATTTTACCATTTCTTGAGAACTGTTTAAGAGAGTTGAAAAAATTTTGCATTCAATTATAAAATTCGTTTATCTAAAGATAATTCATTGTAAAATAAATTTTAGTAAATATTTATTTATTTTACAATTTTAGCAAATAACAGTGGAAAGGATTTCTAATGGGTCGAAAATTTTTTAAGTAATTTTAAAGTTCGTAATTTTATATGGCTAAATACAAAATTTGAGAGAAATTGGTTGAATAGTTCTCAAGAAATTAAATTTTAAAGATGCAACTTCTTTAAAATTTGAATCTAAAATCATTCATAACTTTTTGAACTTTTCTTTTTTGGGGTACTGTGACCTCTGAACCGATTTTACTCTAATTTTGCGTTTTGTCATGTAAAATTACACACTTTAAAATGACGTTAAAAATTGTGCACCTTACAATTAATTTTTTTTCCGATTTCTAATTAGTTAAATAATTAAAAAATAATAAATTTTTACTAAAATGTCTTTTTTGCAGTAATCTCTGAATAAATAAATTTTTTTTAATTTTGATCAAACATTTTTAAATTCTCTTAAATAGTTGGCGAGATGTAGTGAAATACGAAAAAAGTAAAATTAACATTAAGGGGTCAGGTAGCCTTCCTGTTTTTGTTATGGCAACCATATAAGTAGTTTGCGGCTACCGAAGATATTTTAGGAGTCAGAAATCTGATTGATCGAAAGTTTTTTTTTCTGATTTCGTATTGAAATATCGTATGCACTAAATAATAAGCATAGTTCAGGTCTCTCCTTGAGCCATTAAGATGGAGTTTTAAAACTTGAAGATCCGATCATAAGATCAAAAGTTTGTCATGGGGGTCCGTTTTTATTCATGCACTGTACATTAGAAGTACTGTACATCAATACAAGTAATAATAAACGACGCAAGCTTAACACACTTTAAACGTTGTGCGAAAAATATTGAAGTCAATGCACACGAAGTAATAACTAGTGGTTCTTAATATCCATTGCGATTCCTAAATAAAATAAGTATATGTCAATTAGGTATGCTGTTATGAAGGTCGAAATTTTTGTAAAACTTTTTTTTCTTTTTTTAAAGATTTTTTTCATTTTTTGAAAATTCATAAATTAACAGGAAAAACTCAATTGAACTTTTCTTCCCTGGAAAAAAATTTCCCATGATTTTATAGTTATGAGTATTATTTTTTTTTCGAGAGATAATTATAATAAAGAATATTAATCTGACAATAATATGTACAAGAATATGCAATGAAGCGAAATCTGATAAACTGGCGAATGTATTAATAGAGGCTTAAGAAGTTGTACTTTTATCGTTCTGTTGTACTTATATTTTTTTACTTGATCTTGTTTTTATGGTAAAATTTCTTAATATTCTTGTTTTTATCATGTCTTAAGCATTTCAAAATAAATAAGTAAATAAAAAATTAACATAATTAATAAAAAAAATTATATTAATGTTATAAAAATGTTTATCGTTTATCATTTATTTCTGGTGGTGAGTTAAATTTTTTTAAAATTTGTCAGTCAAACATAAAGGAATTCAGAGTTTTTTTTTACCACAGTTTTATACGTTTTTTCCCCGACATTCTGATAAATTAGAAAACTAAAGGAGTCATATAAATTGCATAGCTCTTTTAAAATTAATTTATAATTATAATTAAAAGAAGAATACTGTAATGCTTTTAAAAAAATTTTCACACATAAGGTAAATTTTGTGTAAATGTTTTAAATTTTTTAGCTCTTCTTACTGTAAATGCATTATAAATGTATCAATAGGTACATAGGTACATTATTGTTTTATTTACAGCTTGATACTTATTGTTTTTCTATACAGATGGAATATATTTTGAAATAAGAAATAATCTAAAGTATTTAGTTTTCAGTGGGTCGATAAATGAGTACCAAGCACGCTTGGGAACTAAACACTGGGGGTTTCGCGTTCGGCTGACCACCTAACCGGAACATCTGCTTCTGCACCCCAAAGCCCAAGGTCAAGAAAACTGAGATGGGCACAATAGGCCTTGGCCCTCTATGAACTGTCACGCCCCTGAGTTCTGAGTATTTAGTTTATTTAAATTGAGTAAAATAATTTTATGATTTACTTTGTAAAATAAAATAATATTTCTCATTTATTTTAGTTAAAGTTTGATATTTATTGTTTTTACATACTGATTAAACATATTTAGAAGTAATTAATGAGTTAAATTACATGGTTTTATTGAATTGAGTAAAATAATGTTATGTAATTTATTCTTAAATCAAAGCTTGATAATTTTCTGTTTCTTTAACTATCTGTCAAAATTTAGTACAAGTGTGAATGTGAGAAAAACTTTAAACTCACATACCTTTTAGTTTATTGACTAATTTCGCTGAAACGAACTTAACCTATCAAAACTCGAACATTTCTAAAATTTCAAGTTCGGTTGATGTTTCCTACAACTTGTTCTGACATTTAGTCCACTAATTTAAAGGAAGTGTAAAATGTCATTTATTCCTGTGTACTACTGGGAAATTGTAGAGATTGTTGACTGAGAATTGGGAATTTAATTTACTAATTTGCATTTTAGAAAGAAGCTTGGGTTAAAAGTACGGAAAAATTTTGTAGCTAGATTAAACAATTGTTTCAAAATTTCTCTAAACAATTGTTTTAAAACTTTATGGTTTAAATGAATGACTGAATAAATAGGAAAGAAAGAAAGAGAGAGCTTAACCTAACAGTAGATAAAATAACATCTTGAATTTTTTGTAGTATGTATTCTTCCCCACCCATCTCTTCCCTAATTTTTGTCGTTTTGCTGTTTTTCAATCATTTCTCTTCCTTTCTAATTATATTTATTTGTTGAATTCTTCATTCTTATCATTCTTCTAGACATTCCATTTTTTCATTGTCCTTTTTAACTACCTGATGGTGGAAGGTTGGCTTTTTACGAAAGTTATATTTTCGTGTACATGGTATCTTAGAAATCCTCCTAAATATTCTGATTATTGTCATGATTTGTTGCTCGGAAAGTTGTTTCTGATTTTTCGTTATGTGGTCTCTTAAAGAAGGAACAAAACTTTATTTTTTTTAAAAAAAAATGCCTATTAATTTAAAGAGGATTGATTAATTGCATATTAAAAAAAACTGTGTATGTATATTCATTTTTATGCCTTTCCAATCATAACAGACAGGCTCTGAAATTTGAAGTATAAGGAATCGAAAATCGAAGTACCCGCTAATAAAAAGAACTTTGTTTTGAACAAAAACGGTATTGTAAGTTTGTGAAAACCAAATACATTCAGTTATGCGCAAATATAAATATATAAGAATAAATGCATTTTCTTATTTATACACGTCTCAGTTTATTATTTATTTGAAAAAAAATTACTAAGTATTTTGTAAATAATTTTAAGAAATATTTCAAGATTTTGAAAGTACGTGTTGTCGAATATTGTAGAAATATTAAAACAAATTTTGTTTTAAAACGATTTTAGCAGTATTTTCCCTCAAGATACGCTAGCTTATATCTTTAATTATTTGTATGTTTTATAGTAAAACATATTTTATAAAGAAGCAGAGTATTTTACATTGTGAACAAAATCTCCTATTAAATAAATAATCCCAAGAAACTGAAGCGATAAGATATTACCTGATAGAAATTTTCAGGCGCCTCAAAAATTCCAAAATTGAAATGGCAGTTGACATGTTACAAGCGCATTAAAAATAGGCACCCATTTTCATGACCTGACAGACGTGAATGTAGCAAAACAAAAATGATTTGAAAAAATATATATAAAAAAAACGTAAAGTTGCCGAAGAGAAATGGAAAAAAGGTTAGAAACAGCTTCTTACAACAACTTCTTTGTTTTTTGCCTTTTTTCCGATTCTCGTTGGAAACTTAACGTTTTTTTTAAAATCATTTTTGTTTCGTTGCATTTGACTTCTGCCAAGTCTTGAAAATGGGAGCCTATTTTTGATGCGGTTGAAACATGTCGACTGTCATTTCAATTTTGCATATTATTGAAGTGAATTTAAGTATCGCTGCAGTTCATTGTGATTACTTATTTAATATTTGTTTTGCTTGATGGATCAAACCAAAATTCAATATATATATATATATATATATATATATATATATATATTTATAATATTGTTCTTTATAGGCTCTTAAAACCTCTGACAGAAAGCAATGAAACTTGCCATACAGATAATTGAAGCCCGAGGAAGGTCACTGTCTACAGCGTGATGAATGATTACGTAGAATTGTTATGGATGTAACAGACTGACCTTTTGTTTCTTGGTTAAAGTCCTTACTAGGGTTTTATAAAACAAAAAGGAGAATTTGTAGTTTTTGAGCTTTGACCCATTTTTTCATTATTACTTGTTTCACAGTCATTGCTTCTACTTTTTCCAAAACAAATTATGATGTAAAGGAAAAATTTAATATATACCAATAAATAAATTTATTATAGCGTAGGGGAGAGTGGGGTCAATTGTAACAGGGCACGATTGTAACAGAGCAAAAATTTCGAGTGTCGGGTTCTAGATTTCGTTCCTAGGTGGCGCACAAGGTGTATTTAATAAATCTACAAGTACACCCCTGCTGGCAACCATTTTTTTGAAAGAGTTACACCACAAAAGATATTTTCACGCTAAGTAAGTACTTTTATTGGTATTAGAATATTATATAGTAACAAAGTAATTTTGTTTAAACAAATAAAAATTATTAACCGAATATGTAAGTGGACACCTTAATTAACATTTCAAAAAAAAAATTAGTTTTGTTAATTAACTAGCATTTTTTTTAACGAATGAAGCTGAAATGGCGTCTTGGGGACGATTGTAACAATAAGTAAAGGGACGAATGTAACAGCTGAAAATAAATAATCTTATGTTTACAAACCATTACTTAATTCTTTAAGAACCACCAATAGTTTCCTATATCATTTATATTATGTTGCATGTGCATTATTTTATTTGTCACCTTTCACAGCATAAATTAAAATTTTTAACCCCTTAAAGTTGAAAGTTTAACACTTTAGGTCTCTGCTCATTATTATTTTTACTCCTAAAATATCACTACTATTTTGATCAATAAAAAATATATCACAACTATGATAATATGAATAATTAACTATGTTTTACTTGAATTTATGAACTGTTACAATTGACCCCGTAAGTGGGGACAATTGTAACAAGTGCACGACTGTCAAAAATTGTTAATAACTAATATAATAACATTTAAAATAAGGTATTTATTTTTTCTTCTAGAAGAGGATAGTCTACTTTACTCGTCTGTCAATTAATACTAATAATATATTGGATTTTTTGTTAGTTAAAAATATTTAAGTAAAAAATGTTACAATTGACCCCACTCTCCCTAAAGAAAAAATTTATTTAATATTTAAATGTTAATGATATCACCAGAAACCTTGTAAAAGATAAAACCAATGAAATCAATTTCAAAAATAGCAGCTAATGATTCAAAATTTTATGGGAATTTGTACACATAGTTTATTTTAAAAATGAGGGAAAGATTATAATAGTCTGAAGTATTAGTGCAAATAGAATTTTACTGAAGATATTTTTATATTTGACAAAAAACATTTATTATGCATTGTACAAAACTCTGGATCAAATTACCGGTATTTTTTACCGTAAAAGGAAATTTTTACCGGAATATGTTAAGGAACAAATTATCAGACATACCCTAAATTTTGCAATAATAAATACAATCTTTCATCCAAAATAAACCCTATTTTCCTTTAAATCACCGGATCACTCTAATTAAATAAATATTATTGTAAAAAATGGATTTTATAGGTTATGCGCCCAGAGTGGATCCAAAATTTTTTACAGCGTATGACCCTATAAAAATTCAATCTTATATAGTACTAAAACAATGTTTCCTCTATAATCAAAATTATTTTGATTATTTGAAGAATTTTCGGTCCGAATTGTCTCAGATTATATTGAGATATATTAAATATCAGATTATATGTAAATGAAATAAAACCAATTTGACTTTAAAGTATTTTCAGAAAGTCTTTTCTTAAAAAAAAATTATTATATTAAATTTAGTATTCTCCTAATTTTTTTTTAAAAATATTAATACTTTTCACAGCAAACATCAAAATTTTCATAAGATATTTTATACTATTAAATATTTCGTCTAAAATAAAGAATATTTTCATAAGAAAAATTGGAAATACAAGGTATTTTCTTTTTCATTGTTGTCTAAATTGCCCTTATCAATCTAATCATTTACCCATTTACATGTAATGAATAAATATTTAATAGGCGTATACGTCACAATGAATTTTAGGTAAGAAGCTCTGTGAAAAGTGACAAAGCCTGTTTGGTAAACAGCTTGCTTTACAACAATACAAGTATTATTCGGAGTCATATATTAATTAAAAGATCACGCTATCTATAGTGAAATGAGGGATATTAATATTCAAATAACTCCTCAGAACAACACTGTTGAGGAAAATAAACCTAAATTAACCCCTTTCATCTGCTCAACCTGAGGGAGAAACTTGTTAATGTTGCGAACACTAAGGGCCAAATTAAAGTGTCTCCGTGAAACATAACCCTATTCGATAAATTACCTCCTTAGGATGTTCACCGTCAGTGCAAAGTAATTTGAAGCTCTGAGCAATTATTTATCTTTACGGACTGTATACTATCAGATTAAAATTTTTCAGACCTAGACTTAGTAATATCAACAAATAACATAGAAAACTACTGTGTGTACTTTAAAGGAAGTGATGTAAAATAGCCACTTACCTGCACTCTAAATGAATAGTAGGCAAAGTTTTATTAGATAGGTTATTAAGCATAAATGAATAATTATAAGATTAAAGTATATTTTAATCAACGAAATATTTCTCTATTCTGTTCAACATTGCTTCACAAAAGGCTTTCGGTATTAATCGTTTGTTGTAATCTACGCTTTTGAAGTTTTATTGGTATGGAATTAATATAAGCAATATTTTATTATCAACAACATGTATCGTTGTTTGAGATAAATTGGTTCGCGTTGAAGTTATAATCACCAACTGTTTTAAAAATTCACTGGTCATAGCCGAAATATTGAAAAGAATAAATTTGAATTAAAATATAATGCTATGGCTCTTTCTTCTGTTTACTAAGTGTTTCCAGTTTAAAATGAGTTGAAGAGAAAGGGGCTTGCTTATTAGAATGCTCAAGTAAGTACAAAGTAATTTGAAGCTGAAGGTAATTATCTATTTTACAGATAAATTTAATCAATTATTCAATAAGTTAAGCATTTTTTAGAGAGAAACATTTCAGTATTGACAAATAACAGAAAATCACCCCAATAACTTCTAAGAAACAACGCTTCCAAAATTGCCACTTGTTGAAATGCCTCGATTTGAAATGATATAATTGAATGATATATTTGAATGATTTGTATGAAATAAATAGCAAATAATGCGTTATTTTTTATAAAACGCATCGTTATTTTATATAAATTGATTTCTAAGAAAGCTATAGCCAACAATATTTGTATAAATCTGCAATGCGCGAATTTTTGAATTCCAAAGAGCGTAAATTTTTTATGAGATTTATATGAGGTTGAAAAGAAATAACAAGATCAAAGTTTATCTTGAATTATTTTTGATGGAATACAATGCATTTGGAAGTTGTTATGTCTCCGTGGAGGTAGAGGTTCTTCGGAAAACTAGAGATGTTTTTTTTCATCAGTATTCTTCCCTATCATACGGAGCTAAAGGCACTCAAAAATAACGTGACAGAAATTTTGCTGACTTTATTATAGCAAAAAAGACCTCCATATCAATTAAAATGAATTCAAAGGATTTTTTTCACTTAGCACATATTGGTTATAAATGGTTTATGTTGAACCTCATAAAAAAGCGAAATTCTTAAAAAAAATTCCTTGTGCGAAAATGGAAAAGATATCAGCGAGTTAATTACGGCCTATAGCAGAAGAAAATGCTGTAATAGTTCATAAATATACAGATCCACGAAATTTGATCACTTGGAAAATTCGAAAATATGTTTCAAGTAGTAATGTTTTCCCGCTTAATTTAAAGTTCGATTTTAATGCAGTTATTACCATTAAAATTAGTATGTTAAATATTATAATTTGTTTTTGTCACCAGATAATATAACGTTTACTTAACAAATCGTTTGTGCTTAAAAATAAGTACCAAATAAATATAGCTTAATAATTTAATAGAAATTCTTCATATGAATTCTTCATATGTAACTCTTCATATGAATCAATATTCAGTCTTTGCATAGTTCTTGTTTACAATATCGAGTAAATTCATTCATTTCGACACAGTGCGCATTTCAGGTTTGTTAATTTTAAAAAGAACTACAATTCCAGTAGCCGCCTACGGCTATGCTCTTCCTATATTTAAGACTTATGAATTCAATTTCTTAAATTTACTTTATGCCCTCAAATTACCACTTTCTAAATACTTTATCTATTTTGTATAAATATTTAGGTAAATAGAAACTATCTTCCCAGATTCACAAAGAGTTATTAAAAGAGAATGTTTAAATCTTTAAATATTAAAATCTCACATTTCGTAAAATCAAATCAAAAGGTAAACTTAAGAATTTTTAATCACTTAAACAAATTAGATATATAAAACAAAGATTATAGTTTCTAGATTTGAAATTTCAAGATCCGCATAGAATTATAATTTTAGACTTAAATATTTAGATTTTAATATTTTTTGTTCCTCATTAATTATTTGTTGATAATATTCCCACAAATAGTAGTTAAGTGTAGATGGAAGATAGGGGAGAGTGGGGTCAATTGTAGCATTTTTTACTTAACTATTTTTAACTAACAAAAAATAAATCCAATATATTATTAGTATTAATTTACAGACGAGTAAAGTAGACTATCCGCGACTAGAAAAAAAAAACCTTATTTTTTTAATGTTATTATATTAGTTATTAACAATTTTTTACAGTCGTACACTTGTTAAAATTGTCCCCACTTACGGGGTCAATTATAACAGTTCATAAAGTCAACTAAAACATAGCTAATTATACATATTATCATAATTGTGATATATTTTTTTATTGATCAAAATAGTAGTGATATTTTAGGAGTAAAAATAATAATGAGCAGAGACCTAAAGGGTTAAACTTTTAACTTTAAGGGGTTAAAAATTTTAATTTATGCTGTGAAAGGTGACAAATAAAATAATGCACATGCAACATAATATAAATGATATAGGAAACTATTGGTGGTTCTTAAAGAATTAAGTAATGGTTTGTAAACATAAGATTATTTATTTTCAGCTGTTACATTCGTCCCTTTACTTATTGTTACAATCGTCCCCAAGACGCCATTTCAGCTTCATTTGTTAAAAAAAATGCTAGTTAATTAACAAAATAATTTTTTTTTTGAAATGTTAATTAAGGTGTCCACTTAAATATTCGGTTAATAATTTTTATTTGTTTAAACAAAATTACTTTGTTACAATATAATATTCTAATACCAAAAAAAGTACTTACGTAGCGTGAAAATATCTTTTGTGATATAACTCTTTCAAAAGTACATAAAAATGGTTGCCAGCAGGGGTATACATGTAGATTCATTAAATACACCTTGTGCGCCACCTAGGAACCAAATCTAGAACCCGACACACGAAATTTTTGCTCAGTTGCAATCGTACCTTGTTGACAATTGACCCCACTCTCCCCTACCTATTCGTACGGGGTGAAATAAAAGTAAATAATCAATAAATCGGTAATGATCAACTTTATTAAATTACTCACAAAACTGAAAAATTATATTGTTAAAATATCTCCCGTATTTTTTAAAAATGTATTATTATTCATTATCTTTCTCAATTTCTTTACGATATTAAATTGAAAAAAATATATGTTTTTAGAAGTTCATCCCATCGAGATAAAGGTTAACTACATCCAGGATCAGTTGGCGTATTGCTATTGATCGAGCTCAACTCAGGAAAGCCAAAAAATTACCATAATCAATAACATCCTCTGGCACTTAACATTTTGGCTGGGCCATGAAATCCTATTTCCATGTAACCTTTCGTAAGCATTTTAGCATAGTTAATTATCTATTAACATGCTTAACATCTATTAACATGCTAAAAGCACCAATTAACATAATATCCGTAGTACCCAAATTATTTAAACATCTTTGGCGTATGATGATTTTTCCTGTTCCACCAAACGAATATATATGTATACGTACCTTATTTTCATTAATTTTTTTAGTACAAAACCTATTTTTTATTTTAATTTCCAGTTACCGCCAAAACTATATAAGCATCATCAACGTCCTTAACAGTATAGCAATTTTTATGGTTCTCATATACGAATAAGTAGACTTTTTTCATTACTTTAACATATTAAAACAAAACTTATCCTTTTCATTTTAATTTGAACCAATTACCAAATCTAATAAATTGTATATCTTTAGAATAATAATAATACTTTTTATATAATTTTTGAACTGATATAGATACTTATTTCGAAGATCGTAAAATATTGCTCATCTTTTATTATCTACCGAAAGTGAAGTTTAATTAAAATTGGTAATAAATACTAATAGTATTATTGTTGTTGAAGATGCTTTATAAGAACTTATTGCATCACCTTAAGTGTCTAGTATATGTACTGGCGTAAATATGTTTTTACAGACCTCCAAAACGGATAAGTAACCTAATATGATCGCATTAAACATTCATGACACCTAATACTTTTATTTCATTATTTTTGCTGTATATTCCGGAAGGGTTATACTATTAGATTAAGCGTATTATGAGTAAGAAGATCAAGTAATCAAAGGAAAAATTAACTATGCATGTAGTCATATATACGTGTTGATATTCAGAATTTAAGGCAATATTTCTATGACTTAATAGATAAATTCAATTTTATTTCATTAGTTCTTGCTGAGTTTCAGCTTTTGAAATTTATACAGAAACACTCGAAAGGCGCAAGTAAAAACATGTTAAAAACACTTAGTTTAACATAGTATTGAACAACGACAAGTTGGCAGGTATTGGGTATACTTAGTGGAAGAGTTCACTTTTTCATTTGGGGGAGAACTTAAAACTCACGAAATGTGAGCGTATTTCTTTTGGATGGAGAATTGGTTAAACAAATGTATAAAAGTAGCTTGAATAAGAATCATGTTCATTTGTCAATGTTTATTGGGGAGAAATTTTTTTTTTCGCCGGAAAGGGGAAAGATGGCGATAAAACGTCAAATAAGGTGTCTATACTCACTTCCTCCCGCTTTTCCGTTTCACGATTTAATATACCGGTAGATTTTTAGTACAAGAACTAGCAACGCTAGGCATTTGCCAAGCGTCGCTGTTTTCCGTTATCACTAATGAGAAAAGAGTACGATAGAAACCTTCAAAGCCAGAGAAGAAATTACAGGCATGTCGGTGATGTGTGGACAGACATCTCAAAAATTTGTAAAATGTAAAATACAAATGAATATTATATAATTTAATTAAAAATGTAGATTTTTAGAACAAGAACTAGAGACGTTAGGCTTTTGTCAAACGTTTCTATTTTCAGTGATCACTGACGAGAAAATAATAAGACAAAAACCTTCGAAAACAGAGAAGAAATTATGGGCATTTCGGTGATGTGAAGACAGACATATCCAAAATTTATAAAGCGTAAAATACTTCCTTTGTAATTTCTTCTTTAATTAGAGGTTCTCATTAAATTCTCACACCTCCGAATTTTGCAGCTTTAACTATAAACGTGATAGCTACGCAATCGTTTTTAACTTAATTTTTGAGTACATAGATCATAATACCCATGTACAAAATTCTATTCCGTTAACTTAAATAGCATATTCTCCAAAAGATCATATACCAGCAAAGTTAATTTTTTATCTTAATATATACTTTTTGCTTATCATTTAAAAAATGCATGATAAGGTCGGTCTTTACAAATCACCTCGTAAATAAATGCCTAATTTCTAAATATTGATTTAAAATAAATATTTTTTCGCTCACTTTCCCACATTTACTTTATTTTGTTAATATTTATAACTTTTATTGTTTTTGAAATATGTTATAAATTTGTTTTTACATTTGAATTGTTTAAAAAAAATATTGATATTATTATTTCCTTTTAAAACTATATTTTAAAGCTGCTGTTGATTTTAAAGATTAAGTAGTAATATTTCAATTATTTTAACTGAATAAAACAAATTAAATGTAGCGTTATGCAGATGCAAAATTTCTCTTATTTTCGTGGGGAAAGTTCAAATTATAATAATTAATCATAAAAGATAATTCCCGCTAATATAGTCAGAGAAGATGTTTTTGACATCCTATATAAATAAGGAGAAGATCAAAAGTAATCAATAATACATGTCAAAAACTTTTAATATCTTTAGCGAGATCTTGCTTATTGCTTTACTTGATTGAATCGGATTATATTAATTTTTAGCAACGGTTTAAAAAATATTTTACTTTAAAGAAAAGATGCGCATATAAAATATTTATAGCAAAGAAATTGATCATATTTATTGAAAATAACAAATAAAGCCTAGCTCTAAACAATTAAAATTTGTATTTCTTTAATTTTAGTTTGATTAGCATTCAGTCTTTCAGATGAATAAAATTAACAAGGAAGGATTTTATTTAAACTTTTGATAGAATTTATCACTTTATTCTATCTTTCAATAAGCTTTTAATCTTAAAAGCTTATTGGAGGTTAAACTGTATAAATCAAATAAATATTTAAATAATCCTTTCTTCTATGACTGTTCAACTAATATGTATAGAAATCACTGATTGTATAAATAGCTAATATTTTACCTATTAAAAATGCGAAGCTATAATATAATTTATTTATTAAAGTTTTAAAATCACAATAAAACCAAGAAATTAATTTTGAAACTTTTTATAGTTAAGTGATAATTTATTTTCCATTTTTTATAAGAATGCTGATCGTCTATTTTAATTATTTTTTTTCTTTCAGAATAGAGAAAAATCAGACAGCAGCAGATACTGAGACATTCTTATTATATTCAAAAGTAATAACTTTTAAATTTAGATAAATTTTTTTTTTATTAGTTTGCAATCTTAACTTCAAAAGAACAGCTTTTGAATATTTTCGAAACGCATATTTGAATGCCAACTTAATAAATTGACACGAGGCAAAATAATCTCAATCTGCAGTAAATAAAAAGATAACTCCAATTAAAATTTATATAATATATTCTAAAATATGTGTTCAATAATTTCTTAATTTTTACGTTCGCTTTTATTAAGGCAAAGACAAGATGAAATGAAGTAAACGCGTTTCTCTAACGATTGTTAATATATGAAGTTGATCTTTTCAGATTAGCTAAATAGCAATATTGAAAGTATTTGAAATATTTCCTTTTGAAAATATTTTAATTAGACATTCTTTTCAAATCCTTGAATAACACTTTTTAAATTAAAGTGAAACATATTTAATTTTAATTTAAACATTTCTTAAAATTTAAAAACAATAGGTTAAGAAAAGACGCAAAACAAGCTTATGTTTGAATAAAGAGCTTGTTAAGAACGAAAAAATATAATTTAATAGCTTTTTGTGGTAAGCTTAGTAAAAATATGATTAAATTTATTTTTCGCAACTTACAGAAATATTTAATATCAATTGAACAGATAAAAAAATGTAATAAATGCTAGTCTCGTTGGCTGTTTTTACATAAATTTACGAAACATTAATAATAAATACTTCGTAGTTAATAACAAATACTCAGAAATTTATCTTTTTTCTTTTAAAATGCTAATACATTACGTTGTATTTGTTAAAAAACATTCATCTTTAATTTACGTTATTTAATAGATGGCATGAAAAATTGAAATTCTCATTAAAAACAAAATTAATTAAATTTAAACAGTTAATTATTCAAACAAAACACACACGGGGATTGCTCTGTGGCTTCGATGTTTAATAAGATGCATTTAATCTCATATATTTGTTTTTCCTTAAAAATAGTATAACTTCATTTTATCATATTTCTATTTTTAAAAAAGTTGAGGTACGTTTAGATTTTCTGCCTATATTGATGTAAATAAATACTAATTAATGTAATGTCTGTTTTTTCACAATTGAAAACTTTCATTTGATCTGTGTTTCTGATGAACAAAATTTGGCAACACAAGAAATGAAACTATTATTTTGTTCAGATGGGAGTAAAGGATAACACAATAAAAAGTTAAGAGGAATATTTAGTTCGAACAGAATTCTGTTTGTAAAATAAACGAATTAAGTTTTCTAACTAGTCAATGATTTCAGGGAGAAGAGCTTAAAAGTATTTTTAGTAGGTTGATGCAAAAACATTCGCCCATCAACAGAATTGTTTGCTATAGGTTTTGGCGCAAGCTTCCTTTAATTATACCCAAGGCTTAAATAAACTAAAAGCAGAAAACCATTCACATCGGCACGGAAAACTGATCCGGTTACTTTCAATGTCAACACAATCAGACCCCAATTAGTAAACTCAGAAAGAATATTTTTGGTTTAGCAAACATTATGTCAAAGTAGCTGCTTTATTTCGATGTTTTACAACATCATTCTCACTGGTTATAGTTTGCTACATTCTTAAATAAGAACTTCTTGATGTTTACAATCAGCTTACGCAGTTTAAATGTATAAGAATTGATGTCAAAAGAAAATTGTTTGGTTAAAAGCAATTTCAATAATACAAACATGTTCACTATAATTAAACAGCTACAATGAGGAAATTATTTTTGGTTTAGAAAATAATATTAAATCGGTGTTAATATTTTATTCACATTCTTTGCTTATTATATTTAACTCCTGATCACTATTTCTTGATGCGGGTTTGGATGAAAAGTCTTCTCTGAATTTTACGTACAGTTTAAATAAGTGCAATACCGAAGTATATATGTAGAAAAAAATTCCTAGTACTAAGCAGTTTCAATAATACCATATTTTATTGAACCAGAAGGACAGCCAACATCAAACATAAGGGGAATTATTTTTTAGTTCACTAAACAATATTATAAGCAAGTTTTTTTAAAATTTTTATTCCAAATACTTATTCATCATATTAAATTATTGTTCATTATTATTTGCTATGAATTTTGATAAGAGCTTCTTTGGGCATTATTTGTAAGCATAGATTAAATAAGCTAATAGTATAAGCAATTTTGCAGAGAAACATTCTGGTCGCAAACAATTTGAAAAATGTTAGATTTCATTGATAGAGAATTAGTGAGTTATTTTATTCCTGTTTTATTTCTTATAATTCCTTTTCTGAAGAGTAAGAATAGTTTAAAAAAGCCAAAACTAGATGCAGTTTTGAAGAAAAAAGTTCTGGTTGCATTTAAATAATACACGATATCATTGAATCAAAATTACTGTCAACAGCTACCACCAGGGAAATTAGTTTTTTGGTTTAGTAAACATTATTATGAACGATTTTCTATTTTATTCCAAATATTTACTTATTATATTTAATTACAATGCATTATAATCTGATATGGGTTTTGATTAGAGCTTCTCTGATGTGTGATCATAGTTTAAATAAACAAAGAGTATAATAATTTTGGCAGAAAAATGTTTTAGTTACAAGCAATTTGAATAATGTCTCCAATGGAATAAAATTTGTGAGTTGAAATTTTATTCCCATTATAATTTATTTTATTTCTACTCTTTATTGTTTCCTAAGAGCTTTTCTGAAAATTTCTCTGAATTGTACAGACAGCATTGTATGAGCATTGATGCAAAGCCGTATATAGTTACAAGCAATTTCAATCAAATTGAATTTAAATAAATGGAAATTTAAGAAAATTACTTTGGATTTCGCAAACTATTTTGGATTTCACGAATTATTTTGTATTTGAATTTGTATTTTGTTCTATTCTCTTTTTTATAATATCCTTAAATGATCAATCGTCCAATGTTTTTTAATTCTTTAATGAATTATAAATTTTCTTAATTATAATTGGAGAAAATTATTGAACTGTTTTATCTTAGTGCCCTTTTTAATTTTACTCTCTCTTTTTTATCTCTCTCTTTAACCCTTTGACGTAGAATTTTCATTTAACTTATTTTTCTTACCTCTTTCATTACTTCATATTACTTTAGGTCAAAATAAGTAAAAAATATTATATTTAGCATTCTACTAATTTATGTTTATGAAATACAGCATGAAACACCTGTGTACATTTTTGCGTTATAGGTCAAAACTTCCAAACAATTATTTTTCAATTTTGCTCTTATTTGCAATTATTTAGATCTAAGAAAAACAGTTATCAATAGTTGACATTTCTTTAATTTACAAAATCAATTACTCATAAATTTTTGAATATGAATGAAAAAAAAAGAAAACTCAAACTACCTTTTTTTGAAATTTTAATTCTAGTACTAATTTAATTCCGATAATCTAAGAGAGTGATCTAATCTAAGATTCTGATAATCTTAGTAAGTGTTAAACTGTTCTTATAATTAAAAATAGCAAAATACATTTTTGCTTGTTTCATTGTAAATTGTTACTTGCATTGCATATTTTTGACTGAAAATATATATAAAAGGGATAGCGGTGTCCTATCTACGTCAAACTTTTAAATTAGTCAATAATTAAACTTTTTACAATTCTTAACTAAATTACAATTAAAGAAAAAATATTTTTTATTTAGCTAATTATTCAACATTTGTTTCTGTTTCATTCTACTCTCTTTCTTAATAAAAATCAACTAATTCTTATTGATAATCAATTTAATAATCAACTAATTAATGTTTAATAAATCTTCTCTAAATTTGAAAAGAAAAGAAATATCAAATTAATGCGTGGTAAATTGTGACTTATAATCTTATTAAAGGAGGTTTTATAATGCTATAAATATTAAAGTCTAAGCAAAATTCACAAAAATATTTTTGATGCTTTCGTGGTTTTTAATAAGGTTACACAAACTCTTTATGTTGATCGCATAAATTAATTAGTTCCTTGCTTAATTAGTTTACATATTTTGTAACGAAATTAATTTGTCTTAGAATATATTTCAAATACCGAAAAAGTTTGCCGTTTCCTTGAGTCAAAGAAAATTGGGAAATGAAGAGAAAAATTATGAAAGCTAGTTTAAGGTTTATTTTTTATACTAGCTAAAAAGAATTTTAATTTTCCGTTAAATTAAATCTTACTTAGGAACACACAGGCTCATTATTTCTTAATGTTCTTTTTCTTCAATTTACTTTCAACTATCTTTATTTACTTAACGTTATGTAAAGCTTGACTTTTTATATCATTTTCCTTAAAAAATAAATTGAAGCTAAAAGCAATTTTACTGGATGCTTTTTTTATGCATTATTAAAAAAAAGTGCAATTTTCTTCTTAGTTTTTGAATGTTATGTTGTTAAAACGTCTAAAAATATTGAGTTTTGTTTGTTTTGTCATAGTTTTTTTTCTACTTTCAAAAAAAATTAAAATGAAAAAATTAGTTTTCCTTTTAAAATCTATCTTCTCTATAATATAATTTGAAAATTGATCTTGCGTTTATTTATTTTTAAATGAATTTTGTAATTTTTTATATAAATAATATAAAATAAATAAATAGTAAATGATATCACAGTAAATAAGAAAATAATAGTAAATAATATAATAGTAAATAATAAAATCATAGTAAATAATATAAACTTAATTTACTTTTATTTTACATATGAAATTACCATTGATGTAGTGAAGTTATTAATAAAAAAATCTTGTACAGTTCACAAACATTCTACAAAATATGATTTTGTAAAACATACTCGGTATTTTTAGGCAATGTATGAAATCTAAGATATATCATATACTTTAGTATTGTATTGCATACAATTACAAATGCTCTTTAGGCGAATTATGAAACAGGAGAATCAAAAAGAAAGAAAAGCATATCCTATTATTACGTTCGCTTTCTTTGTTTTTAAATATCTCTGAGTTTAACGACCAAAGAAAAATACTTTTTTCCTTAAATAAAACAATTTTTTTGATAAAATAAATTTTACTCCAACTAGTTGGTTTAGTTATTAATTGGTTAGGTTTAGTTATTATTTGGTTAGGTTTAGTTATTATTTGGTTTAGACATTAGATTTCAATAACCCTTGAAAAGCCAAGATTACTATTCATTGGCCTTTCGCGAATTAAGTCAGGAAGGTGCGCTTTTCGTTTGACAAGAGAGCACCGCAAGGTTGAAAGTACGTCTTAGCACAGAATTCCACGTATAGATGGTATCGGATAGATGGTATCCTAATTCGTGAATCCACTTCTTCAATTTAGACATATATCTGAAGGGGACGAACATTTTCCCCAGATCCCTTTACCTATGGTATACCTCAAGGAACGACCACGGGAATTTTGTTTCCACAGATTTTACGAGTATATATATTTATTGTAAGTAAATGGTGGGTGTTAGGGGAGCTGAGGATTAATCCCCGATTCCTTCGGACTGGAGTCCGATTGCATTAACTAAACTATCAAAGCTCAATTATTGTTGTTTTATATTTTATTTTATATCCGTTGTTGAACAGCCGACCCGATTTTAGATTTACGACTACTAATGTTCAACTCCGTAGCCTTGTAATTTTGAACCAATCCTGAAGACAGGGAAACTCCTGGATCAGTACACCCAGAGGTATTGATTTGTTATGGGGACATAGAGGATTTTGCGACTCGACAAATTTAACGTGCATCAGTCACCACGGGGGGGAATCTTTTGGCAGGCTGGGATCGAACGCATGAACTCTTGAACATGGGTCCAGTGGCCAGCCAATTAGGAGAAATATAATTGAAGTGAATTCCAAATAATGGCCCTTTGATATAAAAGACTTATCAGTAATTTGAATACCAGGCCATAGCTTATTATCTAAAATACATCAGTTTTAATAATACTGGGCAGTAGTTTGGCATTGTGTTTAACGCCGGATTTGCAACTTATGTATTTCTTTTATATTTTAAAATTATTTGAAAGCGAGTTTCCGCTTCTTTTTTCATTTTTTTTTAAGGAAAATATATTTAATGCCAAGCTTCATGTTGTCACAAGACAATGAAAATTTTGTTCCGAACGCATTTTTTGACTTTCACTCTGAGACAATATTTGATTTTCTCAAGCGTGATAAACTCAAAATTTTCTCAACATATCGAATTGAAATTCCAAAGACGTTTCTGCTTTAAGGTTTATTTTTTTCCATTGAAAATTTTACTTCCTTTCGGGAGTCATCTTTTCGTTGTAAGACTACACTCATCTTTCAAACATGCTTTAATGAAATTTTCTTATTAATCAAGCACAAAATATAATAACGTTTATTATATATCTCATTACAATTTTTGATAAACGTAAAGTTTCAATCTTCAGAAGCTAACATTAGTAAAATTTCATCCCGAATGAAATTATTCCTAGTAATTAAAATATTGCGCGTGATTCAGTTTCAATTCCCTTTTTTTCTCTTCTCCAGGGAAAGATATTTAATATCTAACAATGTAAATTTTGTCTCAGACATATTTTATTTCTTAAAGTGTGACAGCCGACAAAAGAACGGGTGTTTATACGCAGAAAGGAAAATGTTAAATCTGCCATGGCTGATCCTTTCGTGGGTTGTGGTGTGGAAGTTGGGAGAGAGGGGTCAGCTCAGGCATTGTCCACGTCGTATGATCAGGGTCAAAATTAAGCTGCATTCCTAACATGGATTTTACAAGATATAGTCCTGAAAAAACAGGGATATGTGTGTGGCCATGGTTGGGTGGTGTGTGGTAATCGATTCCAGCATGGTATAGGGATGAAAAAACAGTCGAAAACAGTAAAAATCTATTTGAACCTAAAGCAAAACGAAGGAAAATATTTAGTAAATTAAATATATTGCTTAATAAATGGTAATTTTTAAAAAATACGTTTACATTCTCATTAAGTTGCTGGGATCATTAAATTGCCGTTTCATTAATTGCCAAAACATGGGTTTTGCATATTTAATTAGCTCTTTCTACGGCAAATTAGTTGTGGATCTAATATATAGATGTCAGTATGATTGTTTGAGGATTATAGAACTATTTTGGAAACGTACTTGTTACTTTATAACGATAGACACTCTTAACATTATAAAACAATAAAAGGTATATACTAGAGATTGGGAACCGTTATCAATTAGTGTCTTTAAACTATGCTTTTTTATTTTACTGCTCCCTTCATTTTTAATTATAGAATTACATGAATTGTATAGGTATATTTTTTGTTTGATTACAAGCTAGTTTGAAATGGAAATCAAGCAAAGGGAAAGATATTTCCGTTTAATATTAATGTGAAATAAAATGTCTTAAAGCGGGTGTCTTTCCTGATAAATACGAGGGCAGATCAAACATAAATGAGACTTTTATAATAACTAAATAGTGAAATATTGCTCTCAAAAAATACGAAAATATTATTTTTCTATTTAATTTCCGTGAACTTCTACACGCCATTTTGTCAAACGTTTAGGAAGTTCCTTAACCCGGTGGCATAGAAAGAAGTAGGCCGTGTAGTTATCCAATTGTGCACAAAATCTTCTACCTCTTCATTGGATGAAAAATCTCTCTCCCCCTAAAGCTTCTATAAGGGATTTAAACAAAGTCTGAAGGTGCCAAGTCCAGGCTAAATGAAGGATGTTTAACTGTTTCTCAGTGGAATGCCTGTGAATTTTATTGTGTTATTGTTGTTTTACGAGGCGTTGCATTATCTTGTTGCACTTTGCGGACCAGCATGCGACGTCTCTTGGACTGATAGGTTGATTTCACTTTCTCTATAAGTTCACGATAATATTTTGAGTGAATTGTTCATCGTCCGTGAAAAAAATCTATGTACGCAACACCTTGTGAGTCCTACAAAATACTTGCAAGTACCTTATCAGTTATTATAATTTAATTATCTTGCGTTGTGGAACTGCACGAGGCTTACGCTCATTCATGATTCAAGTTACTAAAAAAAGAACTTACAAAAAACTAAACACTGTCAAACGATTACTTAGACTCTGGATAAAGTTTTATTGATGCTATGACAAAGAGAATAAAAATCGCATGCTGATAATAAATAAGTCTAATTTATTTTCGATCCACCTACGTACTAACATAAAATTAAGACCAGGTATGCTTAATTTTTTAAAGCATTAAATATTAAATGTACTATTATAATTACGTTATCAATTGCGCATTTTGCGTAAAATTGGTATCCTTTTAAAAATGCTTCAGTAAATAAGCTTTTTAATTTTCAAAGGGCATCCAATTTGTATTACAAACATTTACTTCAAAATTGCACTCAAAAGCTACTTGTACTCAAAAAATAGTCTCCCTCAACTTATACTACTAATTCGATGAAGTATAACACCTGTTGCTGAACTTTATCAGCCAATTCATTTATATTTTGTCATAACTTGTTATCAATAACACGCAAGAACTTCTTTAATCTGATACACGGTGGTTCCTTACAGTTGGTTAGAATTTGCTGATCAATACACCTGCTCATAACACAGTGCAAGTCTTGGCGCTCGTCTCTCTCAGAAAATGTCGCAATACCGCACAAAACCATACTGTTTCTGACTCTACTTTTAATAGCTGCTGATACACTGCTAGAATTTTCCTTCTAAAAATATAGTAAAATAAACGGCAGCAGTCCGTCCATCCAATGAACCGAAAAGTTTAAAATAAAGATTATTTTTTAACGTTACGGGTTTAATTCCATTCCCAACTATTATGTCTAAAAACTATGAATATAAAACTATACGGTTTTATAAACCATTTACAACTAGCATGGTTTCAAAACCATAACAAAGAAATATAACTGGACATTAGAGATAGTTTAGAAGCTCAATAGTGCTCAATAGTCAATGCGTGAATGAGAGTATCGTATTCTATTAGTATAATAACATTTCCGTGAAATTTTTAGCTGTTTATTCCAAATATTCTTTGTAATTTAAAACGTAGTTTTCAGTGAAAGTAAATCAAAATAATTTAACCTGCACTTCTTGTGTGCATACCATACACCTTTCACGTGCCATTCATTGGCTCCAGTGCCATTGGTTCACCACCCTGATATATACATACACCTATAATTACAATAATACACCTTTCACATGCCATTCATTGGCTCCAGTGCCATTGGTTCACCACCCTGATATATACATACACCTATAATTATAATAATACACCTTTCACATGCCATTCATTGGCTCCAGTGCCATTGGTTCACCACCCTGATATATACATACACCTATAATTATAATAATACACCTTTCACATGCCATTCATTGGCTCCAGTGCCATTGGTTCACCACCCTGATATATACATACACCTATAATTATAATAATACACCTTTCACATGCCATTCATTGGCCCCAGTGCCATTGGTTCACCACCCTGATATATACATACACCTATAATTATAATAATACACCTTTCACATGCCATTCATTGGCTCCAGTGCCATTGGTTCACCACCCTGATATATACATACACCTATAATTATAATAATACACCTTTCACATGCCATTCATTGGCTCCAGTGCCATTGGTTCACCACCCTGATATATACATACACCTATAATTATAATAATACACCTTTCACATGCCATTCATTGGCCCCAGTGCCATTGGTTCACCTCCCTGATATATACATACACCTATAATTATAATAATACACCTTTCACATGCCATTCATTGGCTCCAGTGCCATTGGTTCACCACCCTGATATATACATACACCTATAATTATAATAATACACCTTTCACATGCCATTCATTGACCCCAGTGCCATTGGTTCACCACCCTGATATATACATACACCTATAATTATAATAATACATAAATCTTTTAAAGTTAATAACAGTTTATATTTTCCCATTTAATATAATTGCTTCAAAAATAATGTTTATTTTTTAAAAGAAATAAAGATATAACTCTAAGATTGTAATTAACAAGCTAAAAAAGCTTTACTCAAGCATTAAACACACATTACCGAAAAGAATAAAGAACATAAATTCGTCGCGTCAAATTTTAAAAATGATATACGTGTGTCTTAGTTTTTTTATATGAAAAATGTAGAAATAATTAATCTTCTGTGATCATACCACCATATGAAGTTTTTACGCTACAATCAGTTCGTTTATCATGAAAGTGTGTATTTAAAAAAATAAATCTAGAAAAGTTTCAAGTACAGCAGTTTTATTAATTATTTAGCTAAAACGTTTATGATATGAAAAGAAACAAAAACAACATTTAAAAATTTCCATATACGGTACAATAAAAGACTTCATATGTGTTAATTAATATTTTCTTGATGTTATATTTGGTATTATTTTTATATAGTTGTAGAAAATGAAAAAAATCTTAAAATTGTTTTCTATGGAATTAAAATCTAAACATAACTTTTAAGTACCTGCATTATTTTTGACTCGAAAGTTGATTTTTTTTCCAATTTTTACAATAACAATGTAATAACAAGTTTTACAATGTTTCGTGTCATGTTAAACGGAATTTAATTGATATTTATTATTTTTTTGTTTGTTTGTTTTGTTTTGAAAACTTAAGTAAATTGAATACGCGGTTGAATTAGGGCAAATTAACAAAACAAATTTGAATGAAAAGCTTTTCAAAATTAATAAATTTGTTATTATGAAAAGTCTTTTCTTCAATATATTATTTTTTCCAGTTTTATTTATTTATTATTTTATAAGAAAATATTAAAGCAAACTTATTTGAGTTCATGGTTTTATTCAACAATGAGAATGGTATAGATGCACAAAATTTATTTCTAGATTATTTAAAAAGTTAAAATTTATATTCACGAGTATTAATTTTATTTTTATTTATTTAAAAAATATATGATAAATAGTTGTATAACTGGTTTAAATCAACAACTAAAAATAGTAGGGAATAATAATACTAATTAAAAATATTATTTTTTTACGCGTTACAAGAAACTGTTTTGGTTTTAACTGAAATTTGAAAATGCATATTTTTCATATTTTGATGCCCTTAAAGTACACAAGAATAAAATTTATAAGTATATAACAATTTATAACTTTGATAAATTATGTAATAAATTTGATTAAATTCTCATTCTATCATAAATTTTGAAATCCCTGCATCACACAAATTCATTAGTCATTTACTAAGCGGATTCATGTACTATACTTAATTAATCAAATAGTTTGAATAGTTTATTAATAATATACATGACTGGAAGTAGATACCTACATTTTAGATGTATTTCGTTTCAAAGTAGGTATTTTTTAACAATTTAAATTTTAAATTTAAAGGAAAATATTTTTCTTTTACGATTATAATGAAAAAAATATTAAAATACAAATTGAATTTGAAGAATTTTTTTTGCACTATGTTTACACTATATTTTACACTAATTGACATTTAATTAATGAAGAAAGATAAACGATATTGATATCTATCGAATCATTAGTTGGCGGGAGCATGATAAACAATAACATTGCTTTGATTGCCTTTTACTTCAATAAAATTGAATTTCTGCTCCTCTCTATTTTTTTGGCAATCAAATAGATTTATGAAGTTTTTAGCAACATTTTCCTTAACACTTTCATTGCGGTAGTAACGTGCCTTTGTCCCACCTTCTGGGCTTTGATTTTCCCCGCAGCACTAAAATTAAAATAAAAAGCAAATTCCATTAAAACTTTACTTATTAACTTATTAATTGATTATCATTTTACTTTAAAAAATAATAATAAATTGCAATCAATTGCAATATTTACTAATACAACAACAGAGAGCAGAGAGTATTTCTAGGAGATGAGTTACCTCTTCTGTCATAATAAAAGTGTTAATAGTGATTAATTAGGATTTAAAAGTGTTTTTGTGATTTATTACAGAATGTAGATTATTTTCGGAAAGGATTACACAAATATAAAATAAGGGTGATCAGTAAAAACACATATTTATGAGACAATTTGATATCAAAACATTATTAGATTGATTTTAAATTGATATTTCTGAACTTTTCCTCCTTCAATTTTTTTAAATTGAAAGTCGATTTTTTTTGTTTTTGAAAATGGCATACTATGTAAAAAAAAGCATTGAAATGGTTTCGATTAAAATAGTACTATAGACTGAATAAAAGCAAATAACACTGAAATATGATACGTATGGATTTCAGTAGCAATTTATAGAAAACCATTTTTTACGTTTGCCTTCAAAAATTGAAATTTTTTACTTTTGATAAGCAATTCACCATTTGATTCAACAGCTTCACTTAAATTTTGAATGCTTTGAAATTCATGATTTAATTATCTAGCATAAAATCTACAGTTATTTGACTAAACGTGAGTTAAAGTGCTCAGACACTTTATTTACTGATCCTCGAAAATTTATTTATTTTGAAAGTTGCTAGAACGACTTAAAAATAGTTCCATTTGAAATATTTATGAACAAGTTATGCTACAATTAAAGGAACAGTGGAAGTTGTTTAACAACAAAATAATCAGGAAATTATATGAATTCTTATGATTTAGGATTGAGGTCCATATAGACTCACCTCACGATAGAGCTCAAGAGGATCTAGAATGTAGGCGGCAAGACACATCATGCTCAATCAGCATTATAATCACCAGTAAATGACAGACAATGGCGATTTCTCAATCAGTATTTAACCCTAGATTGATAGAATAACATCAGCTAGCTATTAATGCTAGAATGACATAAAAATAGTTCAATTTGAAATATTTATGGACAAGTTATGCTACAATAAAAGGAATACTGGGAGTTGTTTAACGACAATAATCAGGAAATTATATGAATTCTTATGATTTAGGATTGAGGTCCATATCGACTCGCCTCACGATAAAGCTCAAGAGGACCTAGAATGTAGGCGGCAAGACACACAATGCTCAATCAGCATTATAATCACCAGTAAATGACAGACAATGGCGATTTCTCAATCAGTATTTAACCCTAGATTGATAGAATAACATCAGCTAGCTATTAATGCTAGAATGACATAAAAATAGTTCAATTTGAAATATTTATGGACAAGTTATGCTACAATAAAAGGAATACTGGGAGTTGTTTAACGACAATAATCAGGAAATTATATGAATTCTTATGATTTAGGATTGAGGTCCATATCGACTCGCCTCACGATAAAGCTCAAGAGGACCTAGAATGTAGGCGGCAAGACACACAATGCTCAATCAGCATTATAATCACCAGTAAATGACAGACAATGGCGATTTCTCAATCAGTATTTAACCCTAGATTGATAGAATAACATCAGCTAGCTATTAATGCTAGAATGACATAAAAATAGTTCAATTTGAAATATTTATGGACAAGTTATGCTACAATAAAAGGAATACTGGGAGTTGTTTAACGACAATAATCAGGAAATTATATGAATTCTTATGATTTAGGATTGAGGTCCATATCGACTCGCCTCACGATAAAGCTCAAGAGGACCTAGAATGTAGGCGGCAAGACACACAATGCTCAATCAGCATTATAATCACCAGTAAATGACAGACAATGGCGATTTCTCAATCAGTATTTAACCCTAGATTGATAGAATAACATCAGCTAGCTATTAATGCTAGAATGACATAAAAATAGTTCAATTTGAAATATTTATGGACAAGTTATGCTACAATAAAAGGAATACTGGGAGTTGTTTAACGACAATAATCAGGAAATTATATGAATTCTTATGATTTAGGATTGAGGTCCATATCGACTCGCCTCACGATAAAGCTCAAGAGGACCTAGAATGTAGGCGGCAAGACACACAATGCTCAATCAGCATTATAATCACCAGTAAATGACAGACAATGGCGATTTCTCAATCAGTATTTAACCCTAGATTGATAGAATAACATCAGCTAGCTATTAATGCTAGAATGACATAAAAATAGTTCAATTTGAAATATTTATGGACAAGTTATGCTACAATAAAAGGAATACTGGGAGTTGTTTAACGACAATAATCAGGAAATTATATGAATTCTTATGATTTAGGATTGAGGTCCATATCGACTCGCCTCACGATAAAGCTCAAGAGGACCTAGAATGTAGGCGGCAAGACACACAATGCTCAATCAGCATTATAATCACCAGTAAATGACAGACAATGGCGATTTCTCAATCAGTATTTAACCCTAGATTGATAGAATAACATCAGCTAGCTATTAATGCTAGAATGACATAAAAATAGTTCAATTTGAAATATTTATGGACAAGTTATGCTACAATAAAAGGAATACTGGGAGTTGTTTAACGACAATAATCAGGAAATTATATGAATTCTTATGATTTAGGATTGAGGTCCATATCGACTCGCCTCACGATAAAGCTCAAGAGGACCTAGAATGTAGGCGGCAAGACACACAATGCTCAATCAGCATTATAATCACCAGTAAATGACAGACAATGGCGATTTCTCAATCAGTATTTAACCCTAGATTGATAGAATAACATCAGCTAGCTATTAATGCTAGAATGACATAAAAATAGTTCAATTTGAAATATTTATGGACAAGTTATGCTACAATAAAAGGAATACTGGGAGTTGTTTAACGACAATAATCAGGAAATTATATGAATTCTTATGATTTAGGATTGAGGTCCATATCGACTCGCCTCACGATAAAGCTCAAGAGGACCTAGAATGTAGGCGGCAAGACACACAATGCTCAATCAGCATTATAATCACCAGTAAATGACAGACAATGGCGATTTCTCAATCAGTATTTAACCCTAGATTGATAGAATAACATCAGCTAGCTATTAATGCTAGAATGACATAAAAATAGTTCAATTTGAAATATTTATGGACAAGTTATGCTACAATAAAAGGAATACTGGGAGTTGTTTAACGACAATAATCAGGAAATTATATGAATTCTTATGATTTAGGATTGAGGTCCATATCGACTCGCCTCACGATAAAGCTCAAGAGGACCTAGAATGTAGGCGGCAAGACACACAATGCTCAATCAGCATTATAATCACCAGTAAATGACAGACAATGGCGATTTCTCAACCAGTATTTAACCCATTGGCACCATAGTCCCTTTTATATATTTCTTTCTAAAGCTCTAATTAATAGTAAAAATGAATTTTAGTATTTTTTAATTATGAAAAACAGTCTAATGGTTACTAAAAAGTCTGTTAGATTATCGAAATTATATTTGCTCTAAAATATAAAATCCCCAAAAAATTATTTTCATTCATATTTGAAAATTTATCAATAATTGATTTTGAAAATTAAAGTAATTTTACTGATGAATAACTGTTTCTCTAAATAAGTGCAAATTTGAAAAATTATTGCTTGGAAGTTTTTTCTCTTAATGCAGAAAATACCACCGATGTTATTAACATGCTTAATAGAATATTAATGAATTTGACTTAAATTAATAAAAAAGTATGAAAAATATGTTTAAAAATATTATGTGTCAAAGAGTTAAGCAATAATAAGGACAGCCTAATCAAGTTTGATGGCCAAAATAATCAAGAAACAAATTAAAATTTATATTATTTGTTTTCTTTTATAAATATTCCCCAAAAATTTTAACTGTATTTTTATCGTAAGTAAGAGCGTTTTAAACTTTGAAGTTTCTATTTTTGTTTATTTAGTTTTACATGTTATTCGTTAGATAGAAGAAATTGGCATGTTTAATGGCTGCTAATCTTTTTTGTTTTGCCTCAGTTTATTGCATATGTATAATATTAAAACATAAATAATTCATCAACATAAAAGTAACTGTAACTTTAGAGAATCAAAATGCTAAAAAAATGGGCATTGAGAAGAAAGTTATAATTAGTGATAAAAAAGTTAACAATATTTAAGACATTTTCTCTAGCACGTTATAAAAATAGGACCGAATGTACCAGTATTTTTTTCGTCAAGTACATCTGTCAAGTTAACAATTTGCATTTAATTTTGATTGATTATTTAAAAAGATATGAGTTATCTAAATAAATATTTAGATAACTCATATCTTTAATCATATAAATAAAAAAAATTATTATTATATGTTAATAATATTAAAAAAATGGTCAACAATTTAATAACTGTTTTTATTTTTATTTTTGTATAAAATATTACATCAATATTGAGTTACATTGTTCACAGAAGTTTCAAATTACTCAATTATCATCAACGAGTTTGAAGTTAATAAGTAAAACTTAAATGTATTGTCAGAATTTGAATAAAATGTGAGATAAACATCAAAAATAAATAATTTTCTATTTATAACATAGGGTATTGAGATATTAGTCAATGATTTACAAATATGGACTAATAGTAAAAGTATAATATTAAGAACACATAGTATGTTTTGTGTACCTTTGAGTGTTCCTAAAATATCATTAAAACTTTAAACTTCCTTAATCCATTAATGAAATATGATTAAATAATTCAAAATAAACATATGATTACGGGAAATTAACTATTTGTATATTAATATTATTGAATATTAAGCAATAAAATATGTTAGTAGAATTTTAAAAAAAGCAATCAACAACCAATGCTAGTTATGAACTGACATTAAAGTGTATTTATTTTCTATATATAGTGCTAATTTTTGTTTTAAACATTGATTCAACTGAAATTAAGACAAAACAATTATTGCTCGAGTAATAAACAAAAAAAAACATTTGATAGAAAAACGCGTATGGCTTAAATAAAACTCATTTGAATAAAATATGGGGATCATTAATATCGTTGAAAAAGAAACATTCGGATTTCGGAGTTTTTTTGTATTTTAAAGAACATCTTATCTAATGATACTTCTTATCTAATAGAAATACTCTTGTGGTAATAAAAGCTATAGAATGACTTTGAAATAAAAATTCAGATTTTTCTTCCTACTGATGGCAAGAGGTTCCTATCGATTCCCATATCTGGGATTTTATCAGTGATTTATTTTGAAAACAAACATAATCTGAAAATTGATAATAAGATGGAGGAAACTGTAACTACAGCAACTTAAAATACCATAAGAACAAAGAATTAGTAAAAAATGGCATTTTTTACTTTTGTTGTATGACGAAACCCAGAACGCGAGACGAATTTACCTAAAAGGAAAACTATTTTTTATTCAGTTGTGGGTTTTAATGTTAAGCACTTGTTTAGAAGTGGTATTATTATTACCCTTTAATTCCCAATGGTTTAATATTTTTAAGTGGTTCCAATGGTTTAATATTGTTGAGTTTTAGCGTCTTCTCCGAAGTGTTCATTTTTTTGTCAAACACGAGTGCAAACTTTACTATGTTTTATAGGTTTTATTTTTTTGCCAATAAATTGCTTTCATCCAAAATTATGACAATTAAAGCTTATATATAATATGCATATTACGTGTTTTAGTATTATCTTAGTACTATCTCTCATATTATCAACTTCTTTTCTAAATTTTTTGACGTATTTTTTCACTTTCTAAAATAACTCCATAAACCTTTTGAAATTCGGAGATTCGGCCGATCTCTAATAATTCAATTCGGTGCATAAGATATAATAATATTGAGAATCATAATGTTCTATACTTAATTTTAAAAATATTATTTCTTATTAGAAACCTTTTCCCCAATTTAATTTTTCAGTTAAGTAAGTTCTGTAAAAATATTTCGAATCAAAAAATTAGGTAGATTTAAGAAAAGTTTTCAAAAACTTGTTTTAGTGCCTGAAGAAACTTGAAGGTGTTGCGAATGACTTTTTAAATCATTGACAGTCTCATTGATAAGAAAAGGTTTTGATATCTTCCATTCCGTCTTTTTCACTTGTAATTCGACAGAATTCATTTGCATTTTTGCTTCTTGCATTTTTAAATTTTACTTTGTGACTTTTAATGTCTAAAAGTTTAGATTATATTTTTGTCTAGGATTCTAAAAGTATTAGTAAAGGGTGGAGATTTCGGAACAATATGCTTATGCTAGTAATGGAATTTTCGGTGCACTTACGGTTTATGGAAAACATTTATAGTTCTAAACTTATAAATTGGTTAATCAAATTTCATAAATTTTTTTGTTTTGTTAAATGGGTCACCAAATTGTTAACATACATTTTAAATGTTATTAAATGAAGAGTCTTACATTATAGACTTTGGAGATTTTTATTTTAACAAAACTTCTTTTAACAATTTTAAATGAGATGCGGCGTGAGATGTAAAGTAATAATACATAAATATGTTCAACTTTATTTTGCGATCAATAAAAACAAGGTCAATACTGATAAGAGTTTTGAAAATGTACAATTTTTTATGTGTTTCAAATAGACTATGTCTAAGAACTTAAATGTATAATTAAATGTCTAAATCTATCTTTTTAATTATCGTTTTGTTGAATACGTCGCAAGATCGTTAAAATGTGTTTTAAATGTATTTATATAACACCCTTATTTTATCGATTACGTAGAAATACAATTTAAATCAACTTATATTATTAATTATTTTAAAATTTATATTATATAAATGCAATTAAATTAATAAAGTATTATTGTAATTTCTACGTGCTTTTTTGAAAATCAATAAAAACATGTTAGTAACTGTGATTGTACTTAACTTGTTATATTTCCTTTACGTTTGACGCACACAATGTAATAGAAGTTATTGTTTGTTTCCTACATAAAATCTTATACACAAGTTTCTTTGACATACAAAAAACGACTGTGAGTTGCATTTCTTTCATGCTGTTTTAATTCAGCCTAACAAGTCTAGAAAATCTTATTTGTTTCGAATTTCGAATTACTTTTTTCATTCCGTAGAAATATTGCTAGACACATTGTTACGATTTAATGTTTTCTTTTGTATTTGAAGAAAACAACACGTGTCAAAAAACAATATGGACCTCACTTGGCTGTCAATCATTCAAAAAGAAATGTAGTATGATACATGCATCCATTTGCTATGTAGAATCGGCTTAGTATTTTTTTATTTATTGCCCCCCCCCCCTCCTAAAAAAGCAAAAACGCTGAAATAGGTTATGGTATTGTTTGAGTTTTTGAGAGCATTTGAAGCTACATTGAAGCATTCAATACTTTTTGTACTAAAAAAACAATGTTATATTGTATAAAAATAAAAAGAAATGATAATATTTTGTATAAAAATAAAATAAAATGTTTTTCCTCATAAGTACTTCCAAACTATTATTGTTCGAACAGTAATGTTAATAAAGTCAAGGCTAGACCATTTCATCGTCATTTTTTCATAACGTGTATTAACATATTTATATTTTTTCCTTGAAGTTAGTACAATCATAATCACGTGCGTTATGTTTGATCTTGGATGCCGTAAGTCCTATATTAGTAAAACTCGAATCAACAACGATTAAAAATACCTATTTATTTGGTACAGGTGATTGAAGATTCATCTGGTTTGAATTTTTTGTTCGACGATGTAAAATGTAGGTATGATATTATTTGCTTAATTTAAGATAGTTATATATTAATTTTTAAATAACCGTCAATTGTATAAAAATATTTTTGTAAATATTTAATTTCTATCCACTTAATATCTGTTAAGCCTATTTCGAATGTTTCCGAATATTCCATCTTTGCAAAGTATATGTTTGATATTGAAAAATTGTGTGCATACCTCCTGAATAAGCTATTCTTAGTTTAAAATATTTAGAAAAAATGACTATACTTACTATTATCTGCAATATGTTTTGGTCTTATTATAAAAATTTTTTAAACTGAAAATCGGAGCAACTACTTAAAATAAAAAAGTCGTAGGAACATCTTTGGTGTTTCACTACACACAACAACACAAACGAATTATCTATAATGTGTCCCCTCACCAATTTCGGAGTAAAGTTGTAACTATCTTTATTGTTAAGATGCTTTAAAAATTTTTACTGTGTGCACTACAACTGTATTATCATCAGAGTCGAAAAACAGAAAGAATAGGGATAAAAGAATAGCAGAAATATGGGCTTAATAAATAATCAATCAGGTTTCTACACGAAGTTATCACTGAATAAGTAACCAATTTTTATCCAATTATTAATTTAAAATTAAAATTGTAATCTCACATTATATTAATATCGAAAACAATTTTTACTTAAAATTAAGTATTGGTATTTGATAAACGCTATCTCATTTATTATACACCAAAACAAAAGCAAAGATATTGAGTGTCAATTAAAAAAAAAGTAAGTTGACCATTCACCAAATTCTACCCTGACATTGTTATTCTAATTAATTTTTTAACTGAAAAATCGGGAGATTTTTCTTCAGAACATCAAATTGTGTAATGAAGAGAAAAATAATATTAGTTTATCCTTCCTAAAATCTTTATTTTACGTTCGGATAATTTTCAATTTTATACAAAATTAATTTTTCTTAATTTTCTTTATGAACTTCCTTATAGTGAAACAAAAAATTTAATTAAATGTGAAAAATGATATAATTTTTATCAATTCGTTGCTTTAAGAATTTTGTAAAAATAAATTTTTTTAATTGAAAAAAAATTGAGATCAGTATTTTGAGTTTACTTCGATCTTGTATCTCTTAGATTATTACGAAAATGAATTCCAAAAGTTAACTGCATATTGATTTATTAAGTAGCATCAGTTTTAAAAATTAATTCATATTTATCATTAAATATGTTTACTTTAATATTATTGTGCACATTTAAGCATTTAATTATTGTGCACATTTAAGCATTATTGCATACATTTCAATTTTGAAAATATTTAAGCAGAATATTTTTGTTTAGTATTTTTTTCTCTATGTTCTTTATGTTTATAGTTTTTCTTAAAGTTAATTCTTTTATTATTTCTTATCATATGCTCTATCTTTTTGTTTTTTATGTAAATAATATTTTATAGGATAATATACATGGAAAATGCAGTTAATGTTGCGATTTTTCCTAAACAGGCAAAAAATGCACATTTTTTTCAATATATCGTAGCAACAAAACAAAAGATTGAGTTGAAAAATTAATGGCCTTATATCTTGTTTTATACACATATAGCTCATGTGGAATAATTTTTTAAAGAAATACGCTTTTTTCAAACAATAACTTTTTTTTAAAATAGTATAACACTTTTATTAATATTGAAAATATAGCTTTAGTATAATCTTTTTATACTAAAGTTATAAAGAAAATATATCTTCTTAATAGATAATAAAGTTTAGTTCTTTAATGGTGATTAGTGTTTACGTGCTTATTTTCTTTAAAAAAAACTATGCTTGCATACATATTTTGATGTAAAATACCTTAAAAGTAGTTATAAAAATGATTTAAAATGAGTTTATTTTAAAATGTTCTCGCATACGTTCAATTTTGAATGTGAAATTTTTTAAACACATTTTTAAGACATAACAGAAAATGTTGAAGTATATTATATCTGTGTTAAGATAGACTATCGATTATTGGCAAAATACCATATATTTAAAATGTTTTATAGTATTTAAATGGTGTTACTCCAGTATTAATTTGTATATTTATATATTTACTCAATTAGTTTAGATTAATTTTGAAAATAATTAATTTATTATAATTTACTATGATTCATAATTAAATTTTAGGAACATGAAGCAAAAATATTGTTTTATAAAACTTTATAACAGAACATTGAAGTTGAGAACAAGTTGAAAATTTCGATAAGTTGTAAAAGCAATCATTGCGTCAATTCATCTTTGATGAAAGTAAGATTTTGGACGTTTTTATTCATCTCATCATGAATCCCTCTCAAAAGATAAAATGCGACTAAATGTAAAATCAAGTAATTTGCCCAAATTTAGCAATAAAATGTACTGATTCAATAAAAATTAACTGCTCAATTTTTATTTTAAATACAATACAGAAACTATCCAAAGTACTTTACAGACATAACTAAGTATTTTTTTTGTTTGTATTTTTATAAAAGAATTCAATGCTTTGAAACGTTTAAAATGTTCACATAATTTTATTTAACTGGAAAACGTTTTATATGTTTACTTCAAAAATAAATGAGTATGAAGTTCAAAATATTCAAACGTGAAAATTAAGCTCTAATACAAATGAATTTTATTGTCATTATTTATTTTAACTTCAAGGAACCATTATTTTTGTCATTATTTTCTCCTACATCTTTTATTTTATAAAATCAAATGGTCCTATATCGTCGCAATGCAATTGATTCTATACTCAAGAAATCGCAATTTCGTTGTCTTTAAACTGGTTTATTAAACTACGGCGATCATTACTGTATTGATATAACATACACTGTTTGAACTTTCATTATAAAATTACGGTTGAATTACCGGTAGCAGTTTGTTCATCCAATTAACCGTATAGTTTACGGTTATAATTTTTTTTAACCTTTATGGTATTGAAACCGTTTACAATTCGAATTGTTTAAAAAAAGCATGAGTACAAAAGTTTTCGGCCGATTTTAACCATTAACAATTAGTACGGTTTTAAAACAGTGAGAAAGAGAATTTGACTTTGTATTGGAGTTAGATTGTGGTTGAGTTGTGTTTTATCAAATGAGCTGAGAAACCAGATTTAATTGGTTTATCTGGTCGTTTTACCTATCGCAAGAGTTGTGATATACTATTCTGTTTTTTGAAGTTTTTATTTTTATAATCCAGTGTAACAAATTGGGGACACAGGACACTTAAAACTCTTCATGGGTTGACGGGAATGGAGGAAACATTTGCGGTGTCAATGCTGTAAGAGTCGCTGCTAACTTTGTCGGTCATGAAATATATAGATTAACCCTCTCGGCTATAATATGAACCCAGCTGCAAGGAACTAAGTATCTTCATCAGGTGGGCCTAGTTGGTGTGATAAAATTCTGACTTAATTGTAATAGGTGAGAGCAGTTAATAAGCAGCTTTTCTCGCAGTTATCAACTTAAATACTCTCTTATTATGGTTTCTTTAATGTAATGTTTGAATATGGTGTTTGAATATGCTATGGTAACGTTTAAATAAATGGTTATTTATCCATTTTTTTGAGAAATTCATAACAGAGTAATTACCAGCATTGTTACAAAGACTTGTAGGTAATATTTTAAGTTTAAAAGGCTCCATGAAATATAGAATATTGAAACGTATTTCGAATTTACTCAATCCTGAAACAAATAATCAGTTTAATACATCTGATTGAATGAGCCATATGTAGGAAAAAATAACCTGGCAATCTTCAAATAAATTTTAGCACGTTGCGTAAAATATCCCTCATTGTAAATCTAATTGTCCGCTAACAAAAGAGATAAATATAATCCTCCGAAACAACACTTAGCACTAATTTAGTAAAGTTAATATGATTTATTTATGACAACTGAAAGAATTTAAAAAAATTAAATGTTGTGAACCCATTTTTAGTGGGATTTCCTTAAGATACTAAAATTTTTTATATGATTTACATCTAAATTAATTGTTAGGGATCTACTTTATTTTAATTATTTAAGTATTGCATCCATTTATATTTTTTTAATCATCTATTCTTTTTTTTTCCTCGATTTATTTAGTTTTTATTTTATAATACCTATTTTTAAATTGCAGGTAGGTGCCAAATCTTGTTAAAATTTTCATTTCTGAATTCCTTCAAAATTTTAATATATTTTTGAGGTTTATTTGAGATTGTTTGAAGTTTCAAGATTAATTGGAGGTTTATTCGAAGTTGATTTAAAAAAGAACCTTAAGAGATTATCCTCCCAATGTGTATAATCAAGGTGTATGCAATTGTATAATCACACATGAGGTTGAAGGAAGTCTACTTTAGAGCAACCCAACTTAGGGAGGTTGTTTTTGATGTTCACGGCATTTTGTTCTACATTTTAGGCAAATACGTATATTTAAGCTGTAAATAAATTCAACTAATTAAACTTTAATTATTTCTGAGTTATGTGGGACATTGATTTTGTGAGGTGCAAATGACGTTAAAATTATGGTTTATTAATGAGGCTATTTTCGGGGCAAAACATAACCTCATTTTCTACCTTTCAACTTCTACCTTAAAAACTTTTTTTTTAGGGTTTAAACCTGTTTCTTAACTTCAAACTTATATTTTGTTCCTGAATTTTTCTTCCATTTTGTTCTTGGCATTACACTAATGACATTTCATGAAAGGGATTAAATTTAAAATGCTCTAGTTCAACTTGAATTCATATTAAAGTTGCTGCAAAATTTGAATAGAATATTATGAATCGAAAATTTACACATATCGTCAAGCCGTAAGAAAAATTTATCTTTGTAATTTAGATTACTTTTGTTCGTTTTACATTTTAATTTCGTATTCCTGCAAAATATATTATTTCATTTTCAAACTTAATGGTTTTAAACTTAGAATTAGAAAAAAAATCAAATTTGGAAATAATAATTAGGCTTAGAAAAAAAAATTATTTTTGTAATTTAGATTACTTTTGTTCGTTTAATATTTTAATTTCTTATTCCTGCAAAATATATTATTTCATTTTCAAACTTAATGGTTTTAAACTTAGAATTAGAAAAAAAAATCAAATTTGGAAATAAAAATTAGGCTTAGATAAAAAAAATTATTTTTGTAATTTAGATTACTTTTGTTCGTTTTACATTTTAATTTTGTATTCCTGCAAAATATATTAGTTCATTTTCAAACTTAATGGTTTTAAACTTAGAATTAGAAAAAGATATCAAATTTGGAAATAAAAATTAAGCTTAGAAAAAAAATTAGACAAAAAAAAAAAAAATTAGAAAATAAAATAAATAAAATTTAAATTTCGTTAAATTAATTTTTGAAAATAAAATTTAAATTTAGAAAAAAAAAATTAAAATAGCTGCAATTTATAAACTAAATTATGCTATCTCAAATGACATTATTTTTTATGAATTTGTTTGAATCAATGCATTTAATAAATCAGAATAAAATATTTTACACTAAAAAGTAATTAGTATACTTTCCACCAAAGTTTCTATTTCGGGGTTGATAACAGCTAGGTTGTTATGAACTTGTAATAAGTTTCTAAATCAGTTTTTAATGCGAATTTAACTTGTGCAGTTTTTCTACAATTATAGTAAAGAAAATTTTTGCAGGCTTGTGTTCAAAAAATAAATAGAAAAAAGTATTATACTCCTTATAGATATTTTAATTATAAAGTTTCAAAAATTTATAAACTATAAATTGTGTATTGCAAATTATTATAATAACTATAAAATTATGTTTTTTTATAAAACTTTTATAAAATATAAAATAATATAATACAAAATAATATAAATAAGATAGAAGACAAATAATTTATATTTAATGGCATATTATGCATTAAAAGTTGAGTTAATAAATGAAGGGGAAGCAAAAAAATATAAAGAATACTTTTTCGCATGGCGGAAGCTTTGGCGCCTTATAAATGAAAAAGAAATGTTAAAAAATAATACCAAAACAACTATTATTTTAAGCTTAAGAAATGATTTTGTTATTAAGTTAAAATCATTTTGTATAGATAAAAATTATTTTAGTTCATTGCAGAAACATATAACGCAGTATGTCAGGAAGAAAATATTATTTCATCGTTATTAAAATAAAAAAATTATTTTTCATTACCTTGTTACAGTACTCCGAGGAAGCAGTTCTGTTAGTGGTACACTTTTTCCTGCCTGGCTGCTAAATTTGCGTAATAAGTGAGTGCTCTAATCCCTGAATCCTCTTATCATGCTAGCGAAATGGATTTAAATTCAGTTAAGAAATAAAAATTAATATAAACTAGAATAAGATAATGCAGTAAGAAAATATACGAGTGATTAGGCAGTTTTATCAATCATTTGAGTGTTTGAGATTTGTTAAAAGTAATAGAATTTGTGACGTAATGATTGTTAAAAATGAAGAAACACAGCTGAAGGCTTGCTAAGTTATAAAATCCAAGTTATGTTTCTAAAAGTGAGATTTTGTTATTGAAATATTGCTCAATTTCATTTTTTATTTCGTGGAATGAGAAAATACAATTTCCAATTCAATGTTGTTCAGTTTTAGATTTTTACATTTATTGAAAAATTCATTCTGAAATATTAATGATTTTTCTGACAAATTAATGGTATTTTATTTCCCAGATTGCAACAATTCCCCTATTTTCAAGAGCCGGGATCCAAATCCAACGAAAAAAAAGGAATGTTTTACTCAAAGAAAGAAAATTTTTGTTTCTGATTTCGTAATTTAAAATATCGTCTGTATCAATTAATCAGCATATAAAGGTTACCCTTTTAAATTATTAAGAATGAGTTCTAATAAGTCAAGATCTGTGTAAATCCGTGTTCCATTTCTTTGGGTACTGCACGTCTAAGTTTTATTGTTATGTTATAGTATTGCTTGCTAAAAAAAATTATTCTTTTATTAATTTTTTTTTTTACTCTTCGAAAATTAAACTTGTGCCCATGATTTAGTAAAATGATGAACATTAAATGCATACAATTCCAACAAGAAAACGAACATGCCTGAAGTAGTTCAGCGTTTAAAATTTAAAAACTTGAAACTATGTTTAAAATGAAGGAAAATTAAAAAAAACAAAGCAAGTACTTTGTTTTTATCCAAACTTAACTCCATTAACATTTAATTCTTCTCAGTAAACGCTTTTATTTTTGCATAAAATTATCTTCAAAAGTGAGTGCAAAACTTTAGTCTGTAATTCATGGGAGGTGTTGCCAATGTTATTATTTCGGCGTATAAGTAAAAATGTTGTGCACATTCTTAGCCTGTAAATTTAAAGGTTGTATTTTATGTTGTTGAATTTGGGTTTTAGTAAGTGTTGATAAAATCTTTGATGGCCCTAATATGCTTTGAATTATTCTCTTATTCAAAATTGAATCTCTAAGTCAATGTCATTAACAGTTCCTTGATGACATTTCAGGTCAACAGTTTTGTGGGGATTGCTCCACACTAAACTCTATCATCAGCTCTGACTAACTGGAATTTCGTCTCATCTGACCAAGCTACAGTTTTCCTATCGTCGCGAGTCAAACCAATAAGGTTAAGAGCCCAGGAGAGACGCTGGATGTGGTGTTGGGCTATTAGTAAAAGAGTTCGAGTCCGCTTTCTGCTGTCATATCCCATTACAGGCAAATTACACCACACTGCTTTAACGGACACGTCCAATTCACGTCCAGCATTGGTGCTTGCTGTTATTCCATGCATTGCTACTCATCTGTTAGCACTGACAATTTTACTCACACGTCAGCGTTCGTGGTCACTGTCAATGGTGGTAGATTATGTCTTGCATTAAGTAATCTCGTTTACTCTTGACTTCCCAAAATGGAAAGTCCCAAGCGTCTAGCTCCAACTACCATTCTACGTTCAAAGTCTGTTAATTCTCCTCCAACGGTTACAATTATATCAGAAACATTCTGAGATGAATAACGTGAAAACAAATAAAAGTCGTGCTAGTGCATTATCTATACGTACATGAAGTGCGTGATCTACTGCCATCTGTATATTTGCATATTGCTATCCTGTAACTTTTAAAGTTACCCTTTTCAGATTAACACATTGTTGAATTTGCATTTGATTATATTAATAGTGTTATGTTTTCTTACAAAATGGGTTGTTCCAAGCAATTGATTAAGAATGTTCTGAGCTGGTGAATTAAGAATTATGCCTCATCTTTTCATTGCATGGGGTGTGGTAGAGGAATGAATGTATTATCGAAAATTGTGCATACCCTAAAAATGTATGCTACTATAATTTTGAATTTGAGAGCAAGGGTATAATAAGCATTATTAATAAAAAATGGGACTCCAACACAGGTTACATCTCATTGAGGAGATCTGGGTTCGAATATTGGTGATGTTTTGTTGATATTTATATTTCAGCCCCCTAACGCATGAGTCATCCCTACTGTATGAGACTTTTAACAATTCATTTTTCTGTATTTAATTCTTTTTTGATAATTTATTTTCATGAATATCACTTTATATTTTATTTTATAATACTATTTCAAGTAATGAATTTCTCCATCAGACTCACAAAGTCACAATCATTACAAGTTTCAAATAATTAAGTTTTGCAAGAAATTTTAAGGGAAATATTTTTTTCTCTTAAAACAAGCTTCAGTTAAAGATGGGAAATTCTGAATGTAAATTATGAACGAATTCTAAAAATTTTGAGAAAGATAAATGATTGTAAAAAAAAAATAGTAGTAAATGAATTGAAACAGAAGTTTATGATTTACATAGTTCTGCCTTAATGACAATTCATCATCATCAATACTTAAAAAGAAACGAATTGTAGAATACGTTAAAAGTTTATTTACGCTCTTTCTCATTAGAATAAACTACTTGAAATTAAATAATGTTTTTCAAATAGGAAAACTATTGAACTAAAGCGTGTTAAGTGAGTGAAATATGTTTCCCTAATATGCATCATAAATTATTAAAGTGGAAAACAGCTTTCACTTTTCATCCGATTTAACAATTATCTGTCATAGTGAATAATTAAAGCAGAAGAGAACATCAGTTGCGAATTATTATCAGTTATCTGATTTTCTCTAATCTAGTTTGAAACATATAAAATTTAATTTTCTTCAACTACTCACGAGCATGTATAATGAACTGCTTTAAAATATTAGTCTTTAGTTTCAATATCTAAAAATAGTTGTAAGTTTGATACATTAATATAACTTAGAATTATAGAAATTCTAATACATAAGATATTTTTAAATTTATAATGTGTCATTAGTAGACATAACTACTTTTTGGCGGTGGTCAATTTTTAATTAAATTACTTATCATATTTTTAGTGTGAGAAATACTTTTCTGGTAGTCAATGAAACAAATCGACGGTTAAATCTAGAAAAATTATAGTCTTGCATTTAATGACAAGAATTTACATTGTAAAAAAGGGTTTCTCAAAATTGAGCAAAAATGTGCCAAAATAGAGACGAAATATAGTCGAATTTGAAAGTCATGTACTCATTGTTGAGTATTGTGATTTGCTCAAAATAGCATATACTCATTTTTGAGACGATGCCTATCATAGTTTTAACAACAAATTACTCAAAATAAGTACATGTTGTGTCATTTGTGAGACTATGCATTTTGTTCAAAAATGAAAAAATACTATTTTAAGCATGTCATTAGTAGTGAGTTAGCTTATTAATGAGTTAGTTGATTCTTTAAATTTGATTATATTTGATTTAAAGCTATTTTAACACATTTTCGCTCAATTGTGTTTTCGCTCAATTGTGAGACACCCTTTTGCAGTGTACTTTTTGGCATAAATAGAATGCTTTGTTAGCTATATTGTATACATATTCATAATATCAAATGGAAACAAAATTTACTATTTCTTCTTATATTAGGCTAAAACTAAAAATTGCACTTTTTACTTATACAAAACTCAAATAACTTCTCAACTATTATTTATATTGACTCATGTTTGGTCTAATTCAATTCAGCTTTCAATATACAGAAAAAAACAATACTTATTTTTTTTAGATAACAACGTAAATAAATGGAAGTGAAATTTGTACTTTTTGTACATAAATTGTTACATTTATTGTTACATTTTAAATATTTGCTTCATCTCACTGAACTTAAAAACTTAATTCACATTGTTAAATTGATAATCAAATGACATTGATAATGAAAATTAAATTCATATTAAATTCATTGGAAAGAATATCTTAGATAGCAATAATAAATTCACTTGTTTCTGCTCTTTTGCTAAAATTTGGTGCGTGAGATTGTGGAACTTTTAGCAAATAAAAGAATGGTACTTGTTAATTTGTTATAGAGTAAAACTTATTTTTACTTATTAATTAATTTTTTTTTGATATCCGGGATTTGGATACATTTTTAGCTCTCCTTTATGTACTACATATAGCATTAGTTTCGATGCTGCGACGTAAAAAAATTTCATTCAATAAATAATAAATTTGAGATAAGCTAGATGAAATTAACAAAATTTCCGTCGCACCCATCATTTATTAAAAAGTACATGTATAAAATGACCAAATACTTACTCGTCAAACATAATTAAAAGCGAATTATTAAATATAATTGTAATTAAATCAACCATTTTGGACTATGAAAGCTTATATTTATTATATATAAATTTTATCATGTAATTAGTTGTATGCATCTAAATAATTTTGAGAGAATTTTAATAGCTTTCTCATATCTGAGTAATGAGAAACATTCAGCTGAAAGAGATACTGCAACTATTTGAGAAGTCTTCTCATTAATCATCAGTTTGTACAGGCTTTCAACTATCAAAAATCTTCAAGCTAAAACAATACACTTTTATAAAAGTTATTCATTAATCACGCCAATTTATCTTGCTCTATAATATATTCTAAAGATGTAAAGCAAATTAAAGCCTAGAATAATTCTAGACAATAGCTGTTTTATTTGTCATAATGTAAACATGATTCATTTGATTTTATTTTACTGTATTTATTATTAATATAATTTACAAAAGGATGTATTTAATTATAAAGATTACAGTTACATATAAAAGTACTGTCGTCACACTATCTTTTTATTTTTTAGTACCATCTAAGAGAATTCAGAATATTTATGCAATGTGTTTAATGTTATTTCACTTCTCCGAGTTAATTATAAGCAAATATGCTAGTAAACCTGAATGTAAGAGTGACATATAACTTTTAGTATCAATAAACTTTAAAAATAGAGTAAAAAAATATCATAGTCTTAGGCGATTAATTAACTGAAGGATGCGATGGGACATATATCAATATAATATTTACAAAAAATATTTATCAAGACTAGCTCTCTCACAAGACTAGCTCTCAAGATTAGCAAGGTACGTATTTAAAAATATATTATTGAACAACTATAGCGAAGCAAAATTACATTTCTTTTACAATTTTTTTTCAAAAAAACCTAAAATTGTAAACAAGAATCCATCAAACAATAGCCACTCAAGAAATTAGTTTTTATAATTTTTTTATGATTTATGCTTTGTAATTTAGTTTTAGAGATATATTTAATTATTAGCATTTTAAAATGAACCCATCAATATTCGTTTGGATTAACTCAAAAATAATTGATATCCCATGAATAATTAAAGTCTTGGATAAATTACACCTCCATTAAAGAACCATGAAATCATTTATAAACTCTATTATGTTAAATTATAGAAAAATAAATAAAAGTCTCAATGGAATATAAAACAAAATTAAGGGATACGTGATTGTTTTTTTCTTTGTTCTGAAAAGGAGGTACTTTATAAAAATATAGAAATTTTCCCACATTTTAGATGCATATGCATGTTAAAAGCATATTAAATTAGTCTACTAAATTATAAATATAATTTTAATAGTGAGTGATTTATTTTGCCCATTAGGGCAAAATAAATTTTACTATTAAAATAGTATTTATAGTTAATTGCTAATTTACATGAACGAGTATTAAGTATTTATTTAGAAAAAGAAAAAAATATATTATAAATAAAATATATGTATATATTTTATAAAAATTAATTTTTATTATGCTAATAAAAGGAAATCATTTATTCGGTTAAATTTGTGTCAATTTTAATTTGGAAGTAAATATCGGCAAATGAAAAAACTCCATTATTAAAATATGTTCCATAATGTGCTTCGTTAAATCCTGTTTATGATGGAGAATTTTTGTGATATTAAGGTTGAATAAATTAATTACATTTAATGTACATGGTAAGAATTATCTTTCTAAAATTATGGTAAAAATAGCCGGTCGCAGTCTGTCCATCCAATTAACCGTGAAGTGTATGGTAAAGAACTTTTTTTTACCTTTACGGTTTTTTACGGAACTTTTTTTTACCCTTACCCTTACGGTTACAACTAACATAGTTTTAAAATCCTAAAAAAGAATTTAACCGTACATTGGAACAAGGCTTTTCATTAGGTATTGGGCATTGAAAAGTTCAGGGCATAAACTGGGGAGTGCAAGACACTGGAAACTCTTTATGTTTTGAAGGGAATGTAGGAAATAATGTGGTGACATTTTGCTGGGATTCGAACCCTATTCTGTCAGATATAAGATTGAGAAATAAGCCCTCTTAATTATAATATGTACCCATCTGCAAGGAACTAATTGCCTTAATAAGGTGGCTTTAGTTGGTACGATAAATATTAGTTTTTAAACCATATCAGGTGAAAGAAGTTAATAAGCGGGTTTCCTCACTGTTAAACGTTTGTATACCCTCTTATTTATGTTTCTTTAACTGTTTTGTTTGCATATGGAAAAATAATTTTTTATTTTTTTATTTAATCTTTTTTCTGAGAAGTTTCAAACAGTGTATGTAAACATAATAACAGTATATTTTATTTTATTGATGTTCTGTATGTAGTGTGTAATAACAGTGTATTTTATTTTATTGATGATATACTGATGTTCATCTCCATAGCCTTGTAATTTTGAACCAATTCAGAAGACAAGGACACTTTTGGATCAGTTCCCACAGAAGTATTGATTTGTTATAGGAACATGGAGGACTTTGATACTCGACAGATTTAACGTGCATCAGTCACCATTTACTACACGGGGAATCTTCGGTCGGCGGGGATCGAACCCACGAACTCTTGGACATGGGTTCAGTGCCCTACCAACCAAGTTATCCTGGCCCTAATAACAGTGTATGAAAAGAATGATTGATGATAATTTATAAATAGTTAAAATAGCCCTGTAAATGGTAGTGGGGCTAGAGTGGACATGTCCTCCTTGGCCCACTTCCAATTTGAGGGGAAGAAATAATAATTATTTTCAAATCTATGATGTTATTTATTTTATAAATTACAATGATTTTGTTGAATAATATGCCTTTAAAGGCAGTGGTTTCAATCTCAAATAAAACATTTAGCCATAAGTTTCATATAAACCACCCACTTTTCAATAGTTTTAAGGAAAGTCAAAAGCGATTTGTTATCAAGTTTGTTAGAAGAACATAATCCAATATAAATTAATTAAAATATAAAACAAAGTTTTCAATCATAAATTTATTTTTTGCTTTACGTTAAACTAAAACAGAACAATTGCGAACTGTACCCTTTTTTCTCTCATGCGAGTTGTATACATTGATTCAGTGAGGTAAATATCCTTAATCCATACATTCAATGTCTATTCAGTCTATTTCAATGTAGTGATTTGAGTTAAAAATATCTTTCTCATTATAGGGAAATGCTCTATTATAAATTTGTATATATATATATATATATAAATATATATATATATATATATATATATATATATATATATATATATATATATATATATATATATATATATATATATATATATATATATATATATATATATATATATATATATATATATATTTATATATTTATTATTATTATTTTTTTTTATTTATTTTTTTAATGGCCGGCACTTGGAACTATTGTCCATTGGCCACAGAAAGTGCCAGAACTGCTAACTCTCTTTTCGTTACCCAGTAGGCACCTGTGGCGAAACCACGGCGGTGGAGCAGCGTCACACACGTCACACTACCACAACCCGTTTATAGGGCGGGTTACTTTCACACATTTACACACAAAGGAGAAAGGACATAGAACACAGATAGAGAGAAAGAAACATCCATGCCTTGCCCGGGATTATATATATATATATATATAATCCCGGGCTTATTATATATATATATATATATATATATAAAGCAAAAATTAAAAATGTGTATTTTTACTCTCCAGGACCGGTAATAATTAAAAGAAAACTGTTCTCATGATTTATAAATTGCCCATCTCATCATGTCTGTATATTCCTTAAAACAATTTACGTTTGCTTAATGAAGCTCTCAGTATCCTCTTTCATAAATCCTCATCCACTAAGCCAAGCAGCTAGTCCCTTTTTTTTTCCAAATTTCAGTGATTATATTAATGCCCTAAGAAGGAAAGCTGCTTTAATTTCACACCATTCAAGTAAATTGGACAGTAAAACAGATTTTACATAGCTCTGCAAACTTCCACAGAAGCAAGAAAAGTACTTGCCGAGAAATATTCAACGCGTTCCTAGTTGCACAAACACGCCGGATTTTTCTTTGATTGACTGAGCTAAATTTTAGAGCCCCACCTATTTATCAGCAATCAACGCTACAATCAATGTTTAACCCCGTGAACCACTCAAAGGTTTCACTAAACTTTATGAAACTTCTGCTCTGTCATTATAAGAGGGTGAGATTTCTGCAAACAGATCGAACTTTGGCTAGAGATAGAATGTGGTCTTTCAGGCACCACTCGCTGTTTAACTACTGTACTATTGTGGTTTTTCCAAAAGGCGTTTTCCAGTGAGAAAATGGTAAAATCTCCCTCTCATAAGGGTAGAGTAAATCTAAGCATGTCATGAGGAGTTTGGGGCCATTACATGCTTTTTTTACACCCTGTATATTATAGGAAAAAATATTATGTTTGCTTACTAAAAATAGTGTTTTTATCTATGATGCTTTTTCTATAGGTACTAATATTTATCACGAATTTCCTCTTAATACTGCCATTTTTGGATATGAATTTTTTGCAATCTTTAATATTTGTTTTTGCTTTATTAGAAACACTAATTGGAATTGATAACTTCCAAAAAAATTTTTGTTACAACCAGTGTGTAATTTCTGAATTTAAAAAGCGTAAAATATATAAAAATCATTTAATTAAAAAAATCAAAATAACACTGCATTTTTAAGAAATCATTTACATAAAAAGTAAATGATTAAAGAAAGATATGTCAGATAATTATTTTTTACGTTTATCGTTTGTTTACAATGCCCATTGAATAGGAATAAAACATTTCATTTATAAATGTTTGAAATAAAATAAATTAATGAAAATAAAGAAATAATAGAACACACACGAGGATTGAATAGCGATTCTAATTAAATTATAAATAAAAGCCTTTTCAATTTAAAAGGCATTTATTGAAAATTAATATAAACGTAAAGTAAATAAACCCATTGTTCGAAAATGATATCTTTCCACTAAATAATTTTAATTAAATTAAAATATTTTGCAGAGTTTAAGTGGCTTTTGTTATTGCAACTCTCATTTCAATTTCAGATAAATTATACAATTATTGTCATTTAAAAATTAATAAGTATTAAAAATAACTTTTAAAAAATATTTTCAGAATTAAAATGAAAAACCATTATGCAGTTTTTTTTTATTTTTATTTTTTGAACCATTAGCATTGGAAATGCAAATGTGCTCTCTTATTTATTTTAAGATAGTGCAATGCATTTTAATTTTTCACTCTCAGTGGGAAACACACTTAAAAATGCATAAATGACATTTTATTATATTATTCCTTCTACTAAATTATTTAGTTTAAAATTTCAAATTTTTTTCACAAATTCACAATACTATACCCGTTGCAAGTTAACAAAAGACCATTGTGGTACAGGATTTAAATAATCATCCACCAATGCATATAGTTCAGCTTTATTTAGTTAATCAAATTATACGAATATGCTTCCGAAACTATGTAAAAGCTTTTGACAGTTAAACACATCAAACAGACGTTTAATTCGATATATATCGCAGAATTATTATGAAAATGTTTTAGTTTTGAAGTCTTATTGGAATTATTGGAATTGAAGTCATATTGGCTTAGACTTGTCTACCCATTTCGATAAATAAGAAAAATATTCATTTTTGAAAAAGAAATAACTATATGACGTTGGAAGAGCATTGGATTTGATTGGACCATTAAACGTGGCGCATTTTATACTGACACGCCCTTAACAAATAAAATGCGAGTTACGTAATTTTTACAGCTGTTTTACTGTAGAAAATCATCTGCAAGGAAAAACATTTATTATTCTTTTATCAGTTTCTTTAAATGCAAATAGAAAGACGTATATTTGCTATGATTTTCAGATAGCATTTTAATTAATTCTCATTACTTGTTAATTGATTATTCAATAAGTTTTGGTTTCTTCATTTCACACGATTTAAGAAAGCAAGAAAGAAGAAGGGTGTGCAAAGTCGTCCCAAGATTTGGCAAAGTTGACATGTGCTCGAGCTTGGAGTTTGGCATCTATTTGGCGTACACTTAGATACAAACAGGTTCTCTCTCTAGGGATAATGGTGTTTTTCTAAATTTGCATTAGAGTATAGAATGCTATATTTAATTGTTAATTTTACTAATATCATTACCAAAGCGCTTTGGTTAATAATATCAAGCTTTGCGTTCCCATAGTGCTAAAAATATGGTAAACTTTAAGATAATCTGATAATTTTGATTATTTTTTATTCTAAGGGAAACAAACGAATTATTCTACACTTACATACTCTTAAATGCCATTGTAAAAGTTACATCTGCTAAATTAATTGTTTAATACTCTGTCAGTTGCTTTTGGGGTATCTATGCAATGACTAGACATTATTCGGAATTACAGTTTTCATACATTGATGGTAATATAACATGTTACGGTAAAAGACCGAAATCTGGTAATCTTAAGTGTTACAGGTATCACCTAGAAGTATGCTTTAATCAAACTTCTTCTGTCTTTTTCCAAATATTTGCGATAGAACTTAGAAGTTACCAAGCCACCTTATTAAATTTCAGATATTACCAGTAACGCATACAAGTTACCATTCTTAGGGCGTTTACATAGAAACCTATGTATGAAAATTAGTTTAAAATTTTAAATTTAAAGGAAAGGATCATGCATGAATGAGACAGTTTTTATGGTTTATATTCAACTAGCTACTAAGAAAAAAATTCCCTTTTCAAATGTACGTATCTTTATTTTCAACCATTACTACTCATAAAAAAATTATTTTAAATAATCGAATCCTATACTAATAAACAATAAAAGTGTCTCCATTTCTATAAGATACCTACAACTTAATATATGTATAAAATAAATTACACCTAATAATCATAAATTTTTTTATTTCAAATATGTTAATCGAAGTTAAAGCTTTTTGAATGAAATAATTCATTCTAAAAATAATAAGTTTTAACTTTATTTATTTTGTTAATCATTTGCTTAACTTTCCTTATTTTAAGTAAAGTGGTTACAAGTTAAAGTGAAAAGAAAAATATATTTCCAATCTGAAAATACAGAGTACGGAACATTCTGTAATCAAACTAAAATTCGTCTTTACAACTAATTATGAATTATTTAGTAATATTTGTTCGTAGATTTATATGGGAAACATCCTAACAGACATTTACATTTTTTTTTCACATTTCAATTAAAAATAAAATTACTTTTAACTGCTTTTTAGTTAGGATATTACAAGCTATTCCTCAGTTACAAATTTAATTTGAAAAAAACCTATTAAAAAGAATTTTGTTGACAGTTACTTTTTAATTTTATTTTAAAGTTTTTAAAATTGGTGACAAATGCCAAAATTAATAATTACATCTTCTTTCTAAAAAAGTACACTTTTGAAAAATTTAAAAAAGTTCGTTAGTTAAAACTGTTTCATAATACTTTCGAAGTCGAATTCGAAATTATCGAAATTGTGTCATTTTGAACTAAGAATTTAGTGGCGGAATTCCTTTTTACCAGTGCTCTATAAATTTCTTATATAAAAGGAACTTTAATTTTCTAATAAATACAATAAGTTATTTTTTCTTAAATTTTTTTTGAATAAAAATGCTTTAGTGTACAAATGTATTTATTGTTGGCTAAAATTAAACAATGAAAACTAGTTTAATTTTAAATATATGATTGGAATAAAATAAATTTGTGTCCACTGGCATTAAAACATATTTTTAGTTGCTCATTTTCAAATTTATTCCATTTTTTAAATTTCTCCTCAGATACTGCAAAAATAGAATTTCTTTAAAATAGAAATAATAATAACACTAGGATTTTTTTATTTTTATTTTTTCTGATGCATGAAATTCATTAACTATTCTTAGACGTTTTCATAACGTGTATTCCAAATCTACAATAGGTTTCTCTCTCCAAGCTAAATTTTATTTTAAATGACATTTTTAGGCTATGTTTTGCCAAACTATACATGTTCAAAATCGTTATATATAACAAGGGGGCGCGTAAATGTTATGACAATTTCTAGGGGATTAGGGACACTTCATCGAGATTAAAACTGCATAAGAACTCATGCCAGATCTTCACACGCCACTAGGGTAACTTTTCCATTATGAACTGTTTTTTCGTGTGCTTTTGAACAGGTCATTATGAAGAAGCGTCCTCAGCCGCGTACGGCATAATTTCCGGGCATAGGTTCCTATGCAGTTTTAATCCTGATAATGCCCCCTAACTCCTCTATTTGCAACATTTACCTGTCTTCCTGTTATATCTAACACAATTAGTGTTGTGCATTTTGACAAAATATAAACGAAAAATCACATTTAAAAAAATCTGTAGCTTTACGAGCAAAACTAGTTTTAGATTTGAAATGTCCACGCTCGAATTAGCCACGAACAAGTAGAACTTCTACCACAAAAATTCTGCAAATCAATCCGACGAATCCAGCGAATCAGTTGGAGAAATTTTTAAACTATCTTCTTCTCTTAAAAATATTGCTTAACATAATTTAACAGTTCTGCTTATATTCGATGTATTTTTCCAAGAAACAGAAGTGGAAAGACTCAAAAACTTCACAAATTAAAAAAGGAGAAAATAGACTTGTTTCCAACACTCAGATCAGATGCTTACTATGAACTAAAACCAATCGGTAAATAATAAAAACAAAACAGGTTTATAAAAAAATATTGAAAAAGGAAAAAAAATTGAAAAAAAAAAAGAGAAGAAAAAAAAAAAAAAAGAAAAAATATGGCCTTACATATGATTAACTAGTTGTGATTCAAAGTATAGAATAAGAGAACACCACAGATGTATCTATCATCAGGAATTTGATAAATCAAATAGTGTCTCATATTGTTAGAAACTAGAGCAAAAATTTAGTTTGGATAACTTCAAAATTAGTTTCGCCATATCTCACCATATCAACATGATGCCCTATAAATTTCGTCCTTTCATATGGATATTGGTTCTCTTAGTTAATGATATTAATTCCTCACCATTCCTACACTCTGCCTGGAAGTGTAACTTACTCTGATTTCTTACTATCGGCCATTATTGTTTTTCTTTGCTAATACAGTTTATTTTGCATTGTTTGGATACCTTGAATTTAATAGTAAAATATATAATTTGATTAAATTATCAGATAAATAAATTTAAAAAAAATGTGACAGTAAAATCATTCTCGATGATTTTATTTGAGACAAAATAAGTAAACAAATAAAAGTAGGCTCGAAAAAGAAAGTTGTTTTTAAAAGCTAATACAGTATAACTCAGTCTAAAAATGGTCTCGGAACTTATTTCAGGCTATCAGAACTATATTTATTAATACACTCTTCATACTATGAGACTTAAGTAGTTAGATACATGGAATTTAATATTAAAACTTCTAATTTAATAAATGCAATATATAAAGGAAATAGAAGAAAAACATGAAACTGCAAACCCATTTTTGATGATTTTATTTAAGTATATTTTATTTATGGAATATATAAAATATAAAAGTACACTGGCAAAAGTCGTTTTTAAAGCTAGTACATTAAAATTCAATTTTAATACTGGTTATGGAGCTTAATCTGGACGATATTACTGCAATACTCAATACTGCAAGGCTTGGAAAGTAAGACTTAGTAAGTAAGATACATGAAATTTAATATAAAAATATATAATTAGATATATGATTTGGAAGAAAAAATTTAAAATATAAACGAATTCTTAAAGATTTTATTTTCGTCAGAATGAATAAAAAATAAAAGTAGACAGACGAAAGTCATTTTTAAAGCCAGTACATTAAAATTCAATTCTAATAGTAGTTACGGAGCTTAGTCTAGATGCTATTAATGTAATCTTGAATACTGTAGGGCTTAGCATGTAGGATACATGGCACTTAATATTAAAATATATAATTAAATTCATGAATAAAGAAAAATATTTAAATATAAACGAATTCTTGATTATTTAATTTTCTTTGGAATGAATAAAAAAATAAAAGTAGACTGGTAAAAGTCATTTTTAAGGCTAGTATTTTAAAATTCAATTTTAATAGGGGTGGCGGAACTTATTTCAGACGATATTTATACAATCTTGAAAACTTAAGGCTTAGGAAGTGCATGATTTAAAATTCTGTGTGAAAAGATCGAGATGACAAAGGATTTTGATGATCCATTTAATGTGCTCTTGAATCTAATGGATATTTCAAGATAAGCACGTTATAAAGTCTTGAGATCACCAACACGTTCAAAGGGAACATTAAAATACAGTAATGATGATATTATATGAAGGCTTCATTGAACAAAATTCTTTCAAAACCTGTAATACTTTAAGGTGTATAAGGGGTTTTCATTTGATTGAGAAAACACAGACTTACAACGTTTTTTAATAATTTTCTCCAAATTATCTGAAATATAACTTAGAATCATGAATTTTTCTGGAGATTCATGTAAATACTGAAACTATTTAAATGTAAACACTGTTTCAAAGCAAAGCAAAAAACATTTATATTTTTCTTTATTGCTAAAACTTATGAAAAAAAAAAGATAACATGATGTTTTGCGCGTATTGTTAAAATCATAAAAATCATTTTAATGACGCAAAATCCTTTTAGCAGACAGCTAAATATACCATTTTTTAAACTATACTAGCTCAAAAAAATGAAAAATTAAAAAAATCATAAGTTTTTGGACATTTATAAAAAAAAAAATATTTTGACCAAAAAATATTTACCTATATTCAAGTGCACGAATACTAGCACTAAAATACTAGTAAATACTGGACATTGCTAAATTTAAATATTGGTAAATTTTAATCTTGGTAAATTCTGAATAGTTTTAACAATATTGAGTGCTATCAACATATTCAAACCAATAAACGAGTTTTAACTCAATAGGTTAAAGGAAGGTCGAGTAATCTGCCTATGAAATAATGTGAAATGAGAAATAGATTTAAAGACCGAAATTTGATGAAATAATTTTAGTCAAAATGATTGAGTTTGCAGACGATTATAGTTTAGAAGAAGGGGTCTTATTTTCGGTTTTCAATGAATAGATTTTCAGAATTTTCGCTGTAACTTTGGAAGCTTCTTGAGTATTGTCTTATACTTGGTATCAAATTGCTTGGAATAAAATGGGTCATAATCTAAAATGTTTTATAAAATATAAATAAAATTTGTTCTAGGAAAATCTCTTTAGAACCCTTAAGAAATTAAGCATTGTTAACTGGAGAGACTTTACTCAATATTTTCAAAAAAAGCATTCAAATATTTTTAAGGTTTTATTCTACAAATATTTATTTTCCAAGAAAAGCATATCATCAATCTATTTAATTATTTCTTTTAAAAAAGTATGTCTATTTTCAATTTCCCTCTTTTTTAAAAGTGCAGCAATCTAATATCGACTAATGTGATTTTGTCTTCAATTAAGAAATACATTGAATAACTGGTTAGAAATTCAGCTATAATAATAAAACCTTAGCATTAGTTTCTTATTGATCTACCTTTATTACAAAAATAACTTAGATTGCACAAATAGTTTATACAATTTCATGATTTAAAAAAAGTACTAAAATTACTTTGCAGTTTTGCAATTGTCAAGAAATGTGCAACTTCAATAGTTTGTTTGTTTATTATTACTACCTCACTAATGAATACCTATACGTTTATAGGACGGAATGAACAAAGTTGGGTTCAGTTTATGACTATTATTTTTAATATCGGATCACTTAATATCACTAATTTACACTGAGAAAAAAAGAATGGTCAAATCTACCAGAATATAGTAAAATTCACAGTGTTTCTTGCTCTATGGGAACACCAAAAAGCTTGGTAATTTTTACTGAAGCCCTTTGGTAAGGATTTTGGTAAAATTAGAAATGAAACTTTATTTATAACACGTGATAAAGTTTGATAAGTATGGTATAATTAGGTAATTTTTTCATGGTTAGAGCATGCTATCATCAGTAGAGCATAACATAATAACTATTTATTCGGCATTTACTTTTCAGTTTCGTATTTTTTGCTAAATGTGTGGTAAAAAGAACTAAAATTTTAAAAAACAGAATTTTTGATAAACCGTTTCCGTACGAATAAAAAAATTGCAAAACGAATGGTCTAAATATATTTGGTTTCATTTACCAGAAGTAAGGTGTTTCTTGCCAGAAATGTCATTACCACACAGTACGGTAATTTTACCAGAATTTTTTCTCCTTGCAAAAACTGTGAATGTTATTTATTATTTTAAACTCAATAACTATGTTTATAACGAATCAAATAAAATAAAAGTAGCACTTAGGGAACAATTAATTTAAATTCTTAAATTTCAGAAATGAAGAAAAAATACGTTTTGTCAAAAGGTTTCTAAAGCTTTAAAAGTAAGCTTTTTGGAAAACAAATTCTTAAAAAATACAATCCTTTAAAAGTGAAAGAAATATTTTCAAACATATTTATGGAAATACTCACTTGTAATTTAATCTACATGCTTCGTTATTTCCTGAAATTTTTTTCAACATATTATTTAAAATAATTTTACATTAATTCTAACATTTAGTTTTATCAATTTAATTTTGACTGATACGAAAACGAATGTACAAACTACGAAATAAAATGTATCTAATACTCAAATATTTTAAATACATTAAGGAAATAAAATATTGATAAGATTTTCTTGTTGTTTATTTATTTACTTTTGAAAAAAAAATTGAAGAAAAAACATATATAAGAAATTTATTGAAGCCAAATTTTCGGAAATGTAATTATTTTCAAAACAAAATGATTACATTTACTTCAACTTTTAACGTAAAAAAATAATTAAAAAATAAAGATTGCTTGTAACGAAACGTAATTATTATTTATTTATTTTAGGATAAGAAAATTTTATTAGAATTAATGTTTGTATAATTTATTACACAAGCAATGAAATTTCTGAATCAAAATCTCTTGAGACATACGTAACAATTTTGATTGCGTTTAATTTAATTTATTGAAGTTGGAAGTGCTTTACTTTTTTCATTTTTTAAATATTATTTTGTTTTGATATTTATACTAAATTAAGCAAAGTAATTTTTAACTAAAAAAAATGGAGAAAAAATAATTTCAATTTTCACTATATTGAATTGTTTTGCATTATCTTGGAAAATGTTTGCAATAATGATAAAACTTTCTGCTTTATGAAAAGAGAAAAAAAATATTGAAAAATATTTTTGCTCAACAATGAAATAAGATTGAAAAAATTATAAACTTATTACAGAATGCAACATATTATTATACATTCATATAAAGACAAATTCTAAGACAGGTTTTTGCTTAGAAGTTAATATCTAAAGTGTAATTACAGTGTAATTTAAATATATTTCAAAAAAGTTAACAAACAATGTGTTTACTTTTAATTTTAAAATTTTAAATTATAATTTTGCTAAGGTACTGAAATTTTAACTACTACATTACAAATCTGCACTCTATTTGATTGAAACAAAATAAAATTAAGGTGAATACAGATTCACACATTGTTGGTAAGCTCATAAGTTTATATAGTTTCTCTTACACTATATACTATCCAAAATAAAACCAATGTTACATTTTTGGGCGGTTCTTACTTCAATTGAAATTCACTCTATTGTTCACAGCCGGAAATGCCTTCAGATGGAAAAGGTTACTATAGTTTTGCTTTACAATATTTACTACAGAAGAAAGAAAAGGTTTTACATTTTGTTCAGTTCTTACATTAATATAATCTGCTGTATTATCCACAAACAAAAATGTCGCAACATAAAAATGAAATTTATCAAGTAATTTAAACTAAATTATCTTACTTTCTGATCTTTGATAATGACATCTCAATGAGAATAAATTACCGAGTCTTTCTAATCTTGCTCTTAAGGTGTATATCTGAAAAAGAATGATGTGTAAAATAAGAGTCAAGATTTTGGTTTGGATTGATATGACTGGGTTGTTTATTTAATTCCTATTATCACAGACTTACTTAGTATGTAATTACTAGTACTAAATCAAATTTTGATATTTTTATTATAAATCAAGCAAACATTTTACAAAAAGATGATGGTTATAGAAAGTTTCTTCGATTAAATTTTTTTTATAAGATTGTATGATAAACTAGCAATCCTTTTTTTACATTGGAATAGAAAAAATAATAATTTGAACACCTACACTGTTAGAAATTTGTCGGAAAAAATGGTTAAAAAATAACTTATTTAATTGTTATTTTATCATATTACATATCCAAATGGAAACGCTCGCTTGAATGGCTCAAAGTTTTACAAGAAATGAACCATTTTAAAAGAAATAAGAGTTTGCATTGTAATTGCAACCAGCTACAGTTAAGAGGAAAATCTGCATGAAAAGAGAGTGAGTCGTTAAAGACCGTTGGATTGTAAATTAGAGTTGGCGGATATTGTCATGGAGAAGTATCACTTGTTGAGTAAAAGGGCCGGAACGTTTACTTTCTATTGCTTTCCGTAGTTTTGTGAAATGTATCGTTGCTGTGATCTAGATGCATACATGTATCCATGTACGTCGATCAGTTTCTTCTACTACGAACAGCTTTAAATGTTGAGAGCCACATTCTGTGCCCACCTTCTACGACTCTTTGTATTCCTTTTTGGTGACGCTGCTATAGCTGGAGTCATTTTGACGCAATCACACGTACCCACGTTTAATTTTGGCCACCCTTAAATTTTCTTTCAACATAATCTGAAAAGAAATGCCTGTTAAATCTCTGTTAGAAATGTTAAAATGTGGAAAGGAATGTAAAAAAAAATACTTAAAAAAGGAATACGAATAAAAGGTTATTCTTTAAATGCGGCGTCACGTTAAATGCAAACTCGTTATAGTGGGCCTTAATTTTCTGTTACGACTGTACTTTTTACTTATTGCTATTATTTTTAAGCAAGCATAACATTGAAAAATGAAATTAAAATATGTATTCCTTTAAATAATTCATTAAATTCAAGCCTTTTGCAAAGCAAATATCTAAATATAGCTTAAAATTGAGTTTTTTGGTTATGCTCTTTTATTCAGGTGCGCACTTTAAACTCAATTTAGGTATTCAAAGAACTCAGTTCAGTACCTTTTAAAAATGGCGAGTTCTTATAGAATAGAATAAAAAATTTCTTTGAATCACTATTGGAGTTTACTAGAAGGTGTCTAAAATTTTACTCAATGAAAAGACTAAAACGTGTACTGAATTTCTATTCTTACAATTTCATTCTTTTCAGTTTCATTTGTTCAATAGAAAAAGCTTCGTGAGGAAAATAAGATTTTCCTTGACAGATGGAATTCCAATTTAAGCATGAAAATAAGTATTGATTTAACGATATATGAGTTTCTGATTTCTTTTAAAAATGTAGTTTCGTCGTGAATTGTACGTCTTTTCAAAATGAAAATTAGATTCCTACTCCTGCTCGCTTTGCACACTAACCTCGTGATCACCTCTCAAATGTCATTAGTTTTTGCTTTTTTCCATAAAAGTGGATATTTTGCAATAATTTTTTTTTTTACTTTGGTAGGTAATGTAAGTAGTAAGTAATGTTAGTAATAATTATAATGTAAGTAGTAATTATAATGTAAGTAATGACTATAATGTAAAAAATAATTTAATTATATAAGTAATAATTATAATGTAAGTAATAACTAGAGCTCGGATTTTGATGACCTAAAAAATCTCAATTAATGCCCTTAAGAAGTGCAAAAAATGCCCTTAAAAAATGCAAAAAATGCCCTTAAAATGCGAAAATTGCGCTAAAAACGCCTAATGACATGACTTAAATAAAGTAAAAATATTGAACTAAAACAATTTTTCACTCTTTAAAATTATTATGAGCCATTTCAAAAAATATAAAGCAATGCAATACTTGTTCTACGTTCATTAAAGTTTTAAAAATATGTTTTATATCCTAAAATAACAATAAAAAAAGGAAAATATATTGACTCCAAAACATTTTCATTTTGTATAGAAACTTTAATGAATATAACAACTTCCATCTCATAATATTACTAAATATCAGAATTACATTGGATTTTTAATTTTTTTTTAATATTCTGAAATGTAAACGAGCGTTTCTTGTCTGAAAGTTAAGTTTTATACCTGAAGAAGCTTCTTTCAACGTCTACTGATGTTATTGGTGCGTACTTGAAAAAGACGGTCTCATTTACTGACAATTCTTCTTCAATTTGAAAAGATGTTGCTTCACCTGTTAATATCCTAGAAATTTTTTTCATTGTTTGGAAGCCAGTGTAATAATGAAAAATGATAAAAAATAATAAAAATTGGAAAAAATTTAAAAAATGCTTTAAAATGCAAAATATGCCCCAAAATGTAAAGAAAAATGCCCTATAAATCTAAAAAAATGCTCTAAAGGACCAAAAAGGTCCAAAAATGCAAAAAATGCAAAAAAATGCAAATGTCATCAAAATCCGGGCCTTTGTAATAACTATAATGTAAAAAATAATTTTATTATATAAAAAATAATTACAGTTTTACTTAAGTATTAAAGGAACAAGTCAACTAACGAAATGAATAATTATCTTGATTTTAAAAAAATATATAAATTTAGAATTATAGAATACCTGTTATAATAAGATAAATGAGTAGTAATTTTACTTGTTAAACATTTATAACAACAATCCTATATTGAATAAGAGTTCAAACTGAACCTTGTTATCAGTCTTTGATCTTAAATTGTTTTTTAAAAAATTAACATAAATGTTACAATTTATATCTGTCAATATACAATTTCTCTCTCTCTTATTATTTTTTCTCATTTATTCCATTTTTTAATGACTGGCTTTAAAACAAGCACGAGCTAATGAAATAATGGTCGTGAGAGACATAATTTGTTTTAACAAAGCATAACTAATCATTAATTAAAGCAAAAAAGGAAAGTTCTCGAAAAAAAAAAAACATTTAAAATCTTTAGAAAAAAGTAAAATTTTGAAGAAAAAAATTTCGTGTTAAGCTTGTAATTAAAAATGGCGCTTTCATCACGTTGAATATTAACTCTGTAGTATAAATTCTGCAGCATGTATGGTGACCAGCGTGATTTTTTTTTCACTTCAGTGTTTTTTCAACAGTTTATAATTCTTTACCTTTTTATTATCTAGTTCTAATTTTCTTTTATCCCATAGCACTTCATGTACATTTCTCTACACACCTTCGCGATTTCAAGTTACTGAAACTTATAGTTTATGCACAGCAAAACAAAATGAAGCTTATAGTTGGACACCTAAAATAATGGAAGCAGCGGCTTTTACGATTTTTTAATTTTGAGAGAGAAAACTCAAAAAATGATTAAGCCTTTATGCGCAAATTCATTCTAATTTAAATATGGATTGGGCTTTATAAAATTAGTTTAATAAGTCATTAATTTAAGGAAGATGATGCGAAAGTGAGAGGATAGCCTGGTCGGTAGGGCGCTGGACCCATGTCCGAGAGTTCTAGGGTTCGAACCCCACCGGCTGAAGACTCACCGTGTAGTAAATGGTGACTGATGCTCGTAAAATCTGTCGAGTCGCAAAGACCTCCATGCTCCCATAACAAATCAATATCTCTGGGGGTACTGTATTGGAGATCGATCTCTGATTCAGGTCAAAATTACGGTCTGTGGATGAATGAATGGATGTATGAGTGGGTCTGCCCTATAAACGGTTGTGAGGTATGGGTGTGGCTGAAGTCAAATTCTTGGGCATAGATGGCGCCACTGGAAAACGCGAACAATTGCACTTAAGTTCGCAGTTAAGTTTTAAAGTTCTTCATCTCCTGTTTATATTTAGCTTCACGGGTTTCGCTGTTTTAGCTGCATGTTTTGATGACGCGTATGGAGTACGGACCTCTTCGATTAATTCGATTGTTGCGACTTCGATCGTTCATTTATTGATTGACATATTTATGGAGTTAATATATCAAAAATTATAATTTTGTACTATAAAAACGTGTTACAACGATTTATTGAAACAATGAATTTTCACGCAATATTTCAAAATTCCTCAGTACGGTAATTAAAAATGTTGAAACAATCTGTATTAAAAGAATGAATTTTTTTGGAATCTTATGATTTGTAGTTTTTAATGTTGATTTATAGTTTTTTTTAATAGTCAAAAATAAAATAATTGGGAAGCAATTATAAGAAGGGAGAGTTGCAAAGAGTAAAAGAGTTAATTAATATCAAAATATGTATATGATATATAGTATGAAATATTATATAATATAATAAACAAATTAGTTATAAATCTTAAATTCTAAATTTTCAAAGAAATTAATTTTATATATCTTAAACTGAGGAAAAAAGTATGGTAAAAACTACCAGAATATGGTCAAATTTGCCATGTTTCTGGCTCTATGGAAACACACACAAAAAAAAGAATAATTTTTACCAAAGTCAGTCAATTTTTTGCAAAATTGACAATTAAATATCGTTTTTATTACCATGCTGTTTGGTAGTAAATGATATAAAATTAGGTAATTTGAAAAAATTGCTACCAAATAAACAGTCCTATAGTATAGTTTGAGAGATGACGCAAAAATGATCATTATGATAACGTTCTTTTTACGTAGTTATCACTTGTTAACTTTGTTTCTCGTAGTTTGTTTGTCCTTTTTTCTATGTAATCTGTAAGTTAACATCTACCAACAATTCAAATTATAAAAAAATATATATTTGCAAACGCACAAATGCTAGAACAAAGCTGAACTAAATCAGTAATTTAACTGTTACTAAATAAATACTTCTAAATCTACTAGCTAATATACTACTTAATATACAATCTGAAATGTTAGTGAAATATATATAAATGGATAAAACAGTTACCAAGATATGACATATCTGACTTTAGTGTCTTTAAAACATTTTGATAAAATATTTGAAGCCATCATTCTTGTCTCTTTAATCCATGTCATAATTGAGAAATTATAATAAAATAAAAAATAATTGAGAGTCATCTAACTCCTATCACCCACTTGAATAAACTGCCACTTTTTTAAAAGCAGTAGAAGTCTAAATCGATCATTATCCTATTTTATAAGAGGCAAAGGCATCAAAAGGTTAAAAATACCAAATAAATGGTAAAATACTTGATTGTTCTGAATATCCTTTTGGTAATTTTATCGTGATAATTTAAATCATGGCATATAAACCATTTATTTGGTCACAAATACTTTTGATATTCGTTTTTGCTACTAAATGCATTGTAATAAGAACTATAATTTTAAAATGCAGAATTTCTGGTAAACTTCAGCAAGAGCAAATGATAAAATTACCATATTATTGGTTTAATTACCGTATACTTTGTTCTATTTCATAGTATTGTTGTTTTTTTCAACCAGAAATGTCTTTATATAAGTATGGTGATTTTGCCAGAATTTTTTCTCCGTGTACGTGTCAAAACTTCTACGCTTTTGAAAGTCTTACTTCTAATCAACTTAATAATTTAAAAATTTAAAATTACGATTAATTTTTTTTACGATTAATGTGATAAATTATATAATAACTAGAAGGCTTCGCCCCCTGCTCGCTGGCGCTCACCAACCCCCGGAACTGCTTTCGCAGTTCATTTCGGATTGCTTCGCAATCCAATGCTCGCTTTGCTCGCTCATTGGATACGTTCTTAACGTCTAGCTTTTGTATACATCTTTGAATACTGAAGTTCCGAAAACTTTTCACTGTAGAAAATTCTAAACCTGTACATTTCAATATTAATTTGACATTGCAATTGTTAATTTGGGCATTTGGCGATACAACACTTATAGAATTGAAAGATTTGTTACGTCAAGCGCTCAGGCATCATAATTTTGATTTATGTTGCTAGGTTAACTTTAGAAAAATTCTATGTCTGGCAACAGCATTTTTATTTTTTAAGTTGTTTATTTTTATTTTTGCCGCAGCTGAATTGAACAACCTGATAATGCTCACTCTGGTTATAGTTTCCGTTTTTAAAAGCGCTATATGTTGAGCCACCTCAGCTAGATTTGGCATGTGACATTTTTAGATGCGATCAATAGTCGATTTTCTAACGTTGCCATTCGGGAAGTTGTAATGAGGCTTTTTTTTGGGTGCCGTGTGAGAGAAATATATATATAGATTGCAATTTGAATTAGTTGGTTATTTTTACCTCTGGGAAAATAAGGTGTTTCATTGTGATCCAAAAAAAAAAAAAATATTAGAACTTAACAAAGAATTGAATTTTTTGAATTCCTTCAAAATTTTCTCTCAATGTCCGATTTTAACGAACTACATCCTTTTTGCAAGGTTTAAACTACTATATATTTGGTTTAATAAACCAAATTTTTTAATAAATATATTTATTTAAATGAAATAGATTTTAGTACCTTCCTGCTGAATTTATAATTTCAGCTGCATAATTAATTACCATATTTAATTTGTGTCATCATTAGAAAAGGTATTAAAAATTCACTTTAGCAAGTGAAAATCCGACCATTTAAACAAAATATATTATGGATGAATAGGGTTTTGTTTCTCCAAATGGTACACATATATGAATTATCTCTATATGACGATTTACTTATTTTTTAAAATTTCTATAGAATTTGACATGAAGAACTTAATAGATATTTTAAAAAAGGTAAGCAGGTATTTGATTTTAGATATGATAAGAATAAAATAGTAAGCTTATCTTAGAGATCTTTATAAATACACATTAATAGATATTTCTATTTGACAGCAAATATTTAACTAGGATTTTTGCTATCTAAACGCATTTATAATGTGCTATTTTAAAATGATTAGATGTTATATTTAATTAGCGATCGAATGAACGTTTTCTTTGAAATTGAAAATTCCTGTTTAGAAAGAAAAGGTGAAACATTTTGAAGGAATCACATAGGATCATTCACTTAAATGTTAAAGAGTACTTTGAAGCTATATACTAGAGTTTCAAAAGTGCATATATATTCATCAATATTGATTTTATAATACGCAATGAGATTTGATTCTTATTTGATGGTAAATAGGAAATAAGTTCCTGACAATGACAGAAAAAAAGAAGTTTTGATATAGCTCCACATAAGTATTTAAATTTCAGTTTTTTTAAAATCATGTGTTTATAAGACAATTTCGACAATGAATTTCTAAAATTATTATTCTTGGATGAATGACGAAAATAAAATAAAGAATTGCCTCCTCCAGTTGTTTCAAGTTTATATTAAAAATGGCTAAGAGTATCACTGTAAAATGCTTTGAAGAGGGCAGGATGGAGACAATAATTTAACATGACAGGGATGTAGGCAGATATGAACTAACTAGAAATCAATTATAATTTAGAGTGTAATCAAACACTAGAAATCCTCGTTGACATAATTTTGGTCCAAAATATATTTGAAAACTTAAAATGGAAAAAAAAAGTAGTCGACCACTACATTGGGAAAAACTCCGCATCAAATTACAATAAAAAGTACTGGAAGTTTAGGTGACAGTAGTTGTTACCCAAAAAATAATTTGCACTATACAATTTTATAGAACAAAGAATCTGAGATAATTTTTATATACACTATTACTGTAAAATCACTGAATCATTAAAATTAAATAAATATTGCTGTAAAAGTTACGGTATGAAGTTTTATAGTAAAATGAAGATTAGGGTAAAATGATTTTGACCGAAGATGCACACAGCGCGCCAGTACTTTTTACTGTAAATTTATCCGGAATTTCTGACAGTGTACTTAGTCTGATCTATTGAGTACTCTATCTCTAGGTATATATGTAGGTTTTTGTATTACTTTTTATTTCGTAACTTTTTTTTATAAATTTCATCAATGCATTATGAATTTTAAAGTATATTTATTTGGGTATTTTTAACACTAAACACTAGTTAAAATAAAAAGAAGTATAAAAAACATAATTTATAATTTCATTTAAATTAAAGCAAATACAATATTAAAGAAAAATAATTTGAGTTATAGAAAATACTTTTAGTAAAAAGAAATTCTCGATTATTTTATAATATTTTTTGGTACTTAACTAGCCATAAATTTGAATAAACATTTTAATTGTATTTTTTATTAAATAATTTTTTCCCCACATGTATATCCCAATTGTATATTTTTTATTCCAAATGCGGATTTCGGAGTTTGCTTACACTTAGATGTTATTTCAAAGACTCGCGTTATTTGAGTTAAAGTTTGTTACCACTCTTTTTGTACTAACAAATCAAACATTTAAACCTTGGAAAAACCATAAGTTTAAACCGACAAATTATTAAGCCTATTGGTAAAAAGAAAAGGTAATCTGTTTTTTAAATTTTGCAATTAAATTTTTAAAACTGGACATAAATTTTTGTATAGAGTTTATATTACTGTTGAAAAGGTACTTTTAAAAGAGTATTTTAACCCATAGTTTTTTTTGTAATTGTATATTCATGCGAGTATATTTTAAATCTTGAAAGAAAAAAACCCAAATATTTTTCGAGTATTTTTAAATAGTTAAATTAATTAAGTAAAAATTTTTTTTCAGGTTAGTAAGTGAAGCTGATTGCACTGTTGTTGAGTTCAGACATTTTGATTTTATTGTTTGATTTTTGTTTTCTTGGTGGAACAGTGGACTAGACACTTTATCTATTTCACAACATGTTAATTCATGGTATTCAAAGATATTGGTTTAGGTCCAATTAAATTTCGTCGCATTTTGAACTCTGAAAAAGTTAAAAATGTAAGATCTGGCGTAAGATAAATAGTTTCTCTTCAGCTATTATTTTATTAAATATTAGAAATTCAGGAAATATTAGAATTTTTAATATTTTTATATTTTTATATAAACAATATGTTAAAAAGCAGAGTAAATATGTATATAGCCTTCATTTCAATAATTTGGTGATGCATTGATATAACGTGAAATTGATGTTTTGTGTTTTAAAAAAAATCATTGCGAAAAAGTGTTTGAAATGATTACGATAAATTAAAAATTATTTACGATTTAATCAAATGATAATATCATGATTATTATTGGTTCGGTGTCGATGGGTATCATGATTTTTCTTACCATCACACCATTTTAGCTAAAAATAAATAAAGCAATCCTTTTTTTAAACGATGGTTTCTCAAATACGATAACAACGAAATCATTATCGACACCAATAAACTTTAAAAAATGATAATAGTAAGTATTACTGACATCGGTTTTATCATAAATGCTGTGAAATTTCATTTGAGTATCAGGAAATTTGATCTGTATGAAAATAAGGTAAATTAGTATACTTGGAAAAAACGTTATTCCTAAACAATGCATTGCAACAATATAATTCTGATATCGCATTGAACTGTTAAACACTGTTTTCCATATTTTCTAAAAATTAGTTTTTAATAGTTTTTAAATTGCCTCTCATTAAGGCTAAATTAAAAAGAGAAATTCGATAAGCTATGTTAGCTTATTGTCTTCGGCATCATCTCCCTTGAGAAGTTTGACTTGAGATTAACCGCATTAGTTTTCTACAAGTTTTAATTAGCTGCGCATAGAATAAACAGTAGCTATGATTATTTATTTCAGTAAGTCAACTAACAAAGGAAAGGAATATTAATATCTTTAATTAAGCTTCACCCAACATAACATCTTTTCATTATCCATTTACGAACAATAAAATTACATATTAACGTTTAGTACTTAACGCGGCTGGGGAAAAAGAGACACAAATTTAAATCAAATCAAACGGATTAATTTAATTCGGCATTTATAGAATTATTTTGTTGTGTTTTTATTATTAATTTTTTATTAGAATTTGAAATATTGTCAACTTGATTTGAATTTTAAACAATAACATTAGTTATTATAGAATTCAAATTGCTTAAGTCAGTTTTATAATGTTATTAAAGAAAGAGTATAGCATTAATTATAAATTATGGACCAAGTCAAAAATAATCTAGAAATACTCAGTTTTTGTCTTCCTATTTTAAGAGACTGTTATGTAAGAAGGACATCGAGGGAGTATATATCACTATTATTTACTTTAATATTCTATTTATCATAGCATACTACCATTTGAGATACTCCATGGTATGTATAAAGTTGTTTAATGATACCGGTATACAATAAGAAGGGTATGTTACTGGTATGTAATTTTTGCAAAGATGCAGAAAATGGCACAGATAACGATTTGCATAACTACCTAATATCTGAGAAATTTTTATTTTTTAGTAAAGTGTCATCATGTATTAGATAAACTTTATCTTACGTTTTTTAAAAAAAAAACTGTTTGCATAATGTTGCAATTTTGCTAAAATTTGTGTTAAAATTGTTCGGTACTTATCAATTTGAGGGTCCGTAGAATGATACTTCATTAACTGTGCAGGTACATTATAAGTAGGTACTTAAATAGGTACAGGACAAAACATTCCGAATCAAATCGAAGTACCGACACTTTGGATCCAATATCTGTATTTTTTTTACAGTACAATCCATTTTTACTGTAAAATACTATGCCTTAATAATAATGGTATACCTATGTTTTATATTATTTGGTCCCGTCGGTTCGATACCGAATTTTTTGCAGTGTACTACTGGCATTTTAACAGCATGTAATGTAGTAACAGACGTTACTGATATTGTGCAATATGTAGTGTGCTAATAGTTATGTAATATTCTGTAATCGATTCTTCATATAAGTAATTTATGTTGTACTATGATAACAGGTTTTTACCTTCTCTGAAACGGAAGTTCCTAATGTTGTAACCAGAACTTAATCAGTTTCTGGAAATCAAACGAGTAACAAAGAGATTTATAATTTAGATCTTTGCTGCCTTGTTTATTAAATTATGTGAGAGCTATATTTTGCTCCGGCAAAATATTCACTAAATAAAGTATAAAGGAATTAAAAACACTAAATGCACTTACTTTTATAATAAATGTAAAACAATTCTAGTTATTAATACAAGGTAAATTGAATTAAATCTTCGTCTAGCTTTTCTAAATTACACCAGCCAAAATATACCAACTCGAAATGCGTTTCACTTCTGATGAAAAACTATACTAATAAAAATTTCAAACTCATGTTAAACAAAAATTGTGATTTATTATGGAAAATAAGTAAGTTTTCTTTTCTAAATAAATACTTAAGTAGTTAGTTATTTGGATGATTTATTCATTTTAAATATGTGAGAACTTTTGCTACTTGTGAATTGGAATTAGCAAACTTAAATATGTTTTTGCGATATTTTCTCACAAACAGTTTTTGATAGGAATAAAATTTTTTAATGTAAGCCATTCACATGTTCAAGTAATTAGTTTAAGCATGTTTTTAATTCAGAAGAGTGTTTCATTATTTAATTTTTAAGAGTCTTTCTTAGTTGAAAAATGAATTTTATTTCATTTGTGTTTACCTCTAGATAAATATATAAAGGTAATTTCCTTATTTATTAATGTCTTTGAATATGTGTTTAATTTTAATGATTGAAATGTGCTATATTTCAAATTTAAGAAAACTTTTTAAAAATCTTAAATTTCAAATTTTAAAAATACTTATAACTGACAAATTTTCTTTTGATTGCAAGATTTAGAATAACATCATAAATTGCATCATGATAATTAAAAAATAATTGAATTGAATATTAATTGAATAATATAACAAAAATGTTATTTAGTTACTGAATAAATAAAGAAATTGTATTTATATTTCTCCGCAGAATCAAATAAAGAAATAAAGAGAAATCCACGTTTTGTCTGAAGGAGAATTTAGCCTAGATGTATAAGTATAGATATTACAATAAATGGAGAACATTGCAGTCAACCAATAAAATTTTTTATATAAGAATTTTTTTAATTTTTCTTCTGTGTCGTTGAATAATGAAATAATATTTACATTTTTGAAATTTTTTTGTTCGGATGAAGTTTAAACAAAAACTGCAAATTTTATGAGTCAAGAAAAAACGGAAACTAATTTAAGAAATAAGACACGTTATTGTGAAAATTTTATTTTGCGAAATAAATTAACTCTTACGTTTAATTGTTATAAAAATAGGACGGCATAATCATCTCTATAATATGAAAACTTCATTTGGTTAAAAAAATATGAAGATGGAAATAAAAGTTGGCATGCTTCGAGTGCTTAAAAACAGGTCGAATTTTATTATCATCTTCAGATTTTTTGAAGCAAATTAAGTTTTCATATTTTCAAGTATGCATTTCTGCTTTAGTTTCAGTTTTTTTTTATATATAACTTAGATATCTGCTTATTACTTTGTCAAGATGTCAATACATAATAAACTATTAGGCTATAGAAAATAAATGCACCACTTACTTTCCTTTTTTTAAAAGCTCTCTCATTTCTCTAAGATATAAAGCCTTAACCTTACAACTTTCCCCTCGTGATGCATCATGAGTAAAAGAAGCCTTTACTGAAATTGGCTCGTTCTAGATTGATGCATTTAAATTTATGCATAAATCAAGAATATAGGAACATATGATAGGTCTGAAATGTTTCTTCGTGCTAAGTTAGGAAATACCTTAGACACAAATGAGGGCTTCATTATGAATTTAGAGATTAATTCATTGAGTACGTTTGATATTGTGCGTTCTTTGAACAATGAAGTAAATTTTTTAAAATCGTTTTATGTGTTAAAACCCCCGAGTTTCTATTTAACAAAACTTTTGCAATCTGCCCTCTAATTTAAAAAAACAACAACATGTTAATCCCATGTAGCTGAAACAATAGTCCAGATATTAAAGGTGTATCAGTCTTCATTTATTAAACTATATTTTATTCATATAAGAAAGAAACTAAGCTTGTACATGTTTCATTTTACGATTAGAATTGTTTTAACGGGCTTATGAAATTGAAAAGTAATTTTAATGACTGGGATTTTCAATATCTCTTTCGAGTGCTTACAAGGTAAGCGGTGAAATAATGTTTTAATATTATCGGAATTTGAAACGTACATTGAGAAATAAAGTATAGTCAAAACTACCAGAATATTATAAGATTTACCATGTTTCTGGCTCTATGGAAACACCAAGAAGTTTGGTAAATTTTTCCGAAGTGCTTAGGTAATGATTTTTATAAAATTAACCATACCTTCTAATGTTTTATAATGTTTTAAATTTTAGTAAATGTGTCAAAATTCGCTTATTTTTTGATAATACCTTAAAGCATGGCATGAAAACTATTTATGCAGTCAAATTTGCTTTTCAGTTTTGTATATTTTACTAAAAGTTTAGTAATAAGACCTTTAATTTTAAAATTCAGAATTTTCAGTTAACCATTATAATATCAACAGAAAAATTACCAAATGAATGATTTATAAACTGCATATACGTAATAATGGTTATAAATTGTGTATCTGTACTGTATGATTTATAATACCATACCATATATACCTTATACATATGACTTATTACGTACCATGTATATATGATGTGTAATATCTGGTTTATAATTTAGTTACTTTAATTGCGTATACATTGATTTTATTACTAGAATAAATGCCTTTTTTTTAACCAGAAATCTCATTACCATACGGAATCGTAATTTGCCCAGTATTTTTCCTCCGTTTAAGGTTTTTAGTATGCATTACATTAAATATATAAATAAAAGAATCAATTTCTTAGAACTAAAGCTATCATCTTAAAATTAAATAAAAAACAATCTAACTGGTCATTAAAGAGCGTTGAGATATAATCATAATCTTCTTTTTTTCGGCTTAAAAAAATATAATTTTAAAAAATTCAATTAAAATTTAGTTAAGAAACATTATGGCATTCAGCCATGTTATAATACACTTTTTGAATATTTGTTAAAATTCAAAAATACCTTAAAATATTTCTGTTTCCAATTAATACTAAGTACACTTAAGTGATATAATATACTTATGTCATTTATTATTTTAGATTTAATAAGTTTATTCAATTTTAGCTATTTTGAAATAGATAACATGCTATTTACAAGATGTATTTTAACAATACTTTACTAATCAATATTCATAAAAGAAATTTACATATTTAATTTGTGATTATTTATTTCAAAAGCATTTTATGCTTATAGTGTTTCTTAAAAGCAATGAGAATAATTCTTAATTTGAAATTGATCCTAAATCAAGGGCTTTATAAAAGCATAAGATATATTCTGTAAAATTATCAAGGAAAAATGTGTATTGCAGTAGAAAATATATATTTAAGATTACTTTATTATAATTTCTCAATCGAACATGGAAGCAAGTATAAATTCTAAGTGCTATGCTTCATGCAAAAATTATTGCAGTTTCATGTTTGAACTTTACATTTATTTCACACATTTGTTTTTGTAGGAAAGCAATTTCATTTGAAACATTTTTTTGACAGACTTGAAAAATGAAATCGTTTTGCTGATATTTCTAAAAATGAATAGTATTATTCAACAACAAAAAAATATGAAACCAGATATACGAAGGCTTTTAAAATGGATGTATAGGCATTACTGTTTTAAAGGAAGTGAGAAAAACATATTTTAGAAATCTAACTAAAATGATATCATGAGCCTTTGATAAAGGAGATCTATCCATTGCCAATATATTAAATGTCAAGTATAGAAACTATTGGTTTGGTAAACTAAATTGGTTTCTTTTTCCGCCACTGTTATTCACTAAAAATTGTTAAGTATAGCACTTTAAGCAAATAGTGAATATTTCTCATGTTTTAAAAATATTATTTCACAGTTACATAAATGTTTCAACAAAGGCACTTTTATTCTTTTGAAAGAGCTAGTTTTTATATTTTGTCTAGAATTTATCTTCAGTGTTTTATATGAAGAATAATAGGAACGTGCAATTGTCATAGTAAAAATACAGTTTTTATTATAATTTATATAAAAAAAAGTAAATTTAATTTTTTTTACAATTTTTGTAATCTTCTTTATCAAAGTTTCATAACATCATAAAACTTTGATAAAGGAGACCACTACATTAAAAGTCACGCATTGATACTATTGCTTTTGAAAACTAAATTTTTTTTTCAGCCACTGTTATTCGCTAAAAATGTTAAGTATAGAGCTTTAAAGAAATAATGGATATTTCTCATGTTCTCAAAATATTATTTCACAGATACATAAATGTTTCAATAATGACACCTTATACGTTGGATGAGTTAGTTTTTAGATTTCGTCTAAAATTTATGTTCCACTTTATATATTAAGAATGATAGGAACATGCAAAGAAATAAAATTTTTTTTATTTGAATTTAAAAACAAAACAGAACTTATTTTTTTTAAATAATTTTTATTCTCTCTCTCTTGAGAAAAATAGAAATAGAAAAAGAGACTGTCAAGCCCCTTGGTGGCTGAACTGTTAAAAATTCCTGATCATTTTATAGTAAAAAGAACCAGCCATACGGGTTACAGTACTTTATACCGTAAAATTAATTTTTACCACAACATTTTTCGGAATAAATAATTTAATTTGGCATACCGTAATTTTTATATAGTAATATTTTTTTAAAATAGATAATACTCTAAAAATTATACAAAAAAGTTTCACGGCAAAAATTGATTTTTCGGTTTGATGGATTATTAGGATGCTATACTCATAGTGCCAGTGCTTTTTACTCTAACTTGATGCGAATTTTTTACCGCGTGGAGAGCATAGAGAAATATTTGAGAGTGTCGGAGGACAAACAAAAGGACTTGTGTTTTTTTTTTTTTTTTTGAAATTCAGGTCACCAATGCCTTATTTATTTTGTAAATTAAACCTTAAACTTTAAATTAAGCCGTGGACACGTGTTTATGATTCTAAAACTTTATTAAAAATTTTTTTAAATAAAATTTTTTTTTTTATATAAATAAGTATTTACTGCCGTTTTTGTAATAAAAGGCATTTGTTTTTAAGTAGTGAGTGTAAACGTATCACTCTTTATTGATGCGATGGCAACATTAGTACACTAGTTTGAAAAAATTACATACAAAAATTATAATTTATTTTATAAACATGACAAAAAAATCAAATTATTTTAAATGACAAAAAAATTTATGTGATGAAGTGCAAGAGTAGACAGCTTGAAAGCACATTATGCTAATACTTACTTTATTACCACGGTTTTCTATTGAATTACATTAAATCAATGTCCTATCCTTTAATTCTGAAGTTAACAAAGCTCAATTTGAACTATTTTTTGTTTTAGAATAGTTACCTATTCTGTCATAACTCGGTATTTATCAAAATTAAACAAAGAATGTTATTGAAACTGACTTACGTTACCATTTCTACCACCTTTCAAATTTAATAACCATTCTATAATGCAAGGTACAGAATATGATTATCAGAATAAAGTTGGGGCAACATCCTAGATTTTATATGAACATATTTAAATTTTTTTACCATTTATCAATTAAATGTTTACTTAATAAAAAAAGTGCTGCAAAAATAATCTTCTAATTTAGAAATTGTTTCAGAAGATTCGGCACTTTTTCATTTATAATTCTATTTTCTTCAAGATAATTAGTTGAACTGTTGCTCTTCTGGATAAATGAAATATTTAAGCACACCTCTTCGAGTTCGGAAGCATTTGCAAAGTGTAAAGGTGTAAAAGTAATAAGTCACGAAAAGAAAATAAATTCATTTGAACGAAAATAATCGGAGTTTGGTTCCATAACGGTCAGAATAGCCATTAAATATATAACTTATATAATAGCAATTGTCATAAACCTATAAATATTATAGATCCCTAAGACATTTTTAATTAAAGATTAATTTTTTCAATAAAAATTAAAACATTTTTAATAATAGATAAATACAAGATTTTTGACTTGGGCGTGGAAAAAGTGTATGAAAAGTAGCATTAGTGTAAGTAATCAATATATAGTTTGATTGTGGAAGCAAGCATTATATAATAATTGGCAGATCCACTTTAACGTAATGCTACATTAGATGCGAAGAATGCACTGATTGAAATGTTTCGGAAAAAATGGTTAAATAACAATTTATTGAATATTTATTTTACCACATTTAATCAAAACAGTCAAATAACCATAAATAAAATGGTAATCAAACTGTCAAGTTTGAGAAAAACTGTTTATTAACTGCTTTCACCAAATACGGTTAAGCAACCAGAATTTTATCACACCATATAGAACCGCCTAATGAAGGTACTTAGTTCTTAGCAACTGCATACATAACCTAGCCAAGCCGGTTTATCTGTCAATCTGGCAGAACTGGAGTTCTAGTGTTTACACCACAATATTTCCCTCATTCCCATCAACACATGAAGAGTTTCCAGTGTTCGGCACTCTCCAATACCCTTTACCTTACGTAAAGCCGAACTCCTATGTTTAGTTGGATAATAATTTATTTTTTTTTACGTTTTTGAAAAATGCTAGTTGTAAATGGTTAAGAAACCGTATAGTTTTGTATTCATGGTTTTATAACCAAAAGTTTTTAACCCACTGGCGGTTAAGGAAATGGGCGAAATTGGGAGAAAGTTTCTCCCCTACACACAGTTTCCCTATCTATTAACATTGGAAAACCGGTTTTGCTATGCAGTGAAGACTGCAGGTTAAAATACGACTTTCTACGTGCAGAACCGTCAGTGGGTTAAATGGTTTTAAGACCATAAAGGAAAAAAAATGTTCTTTACCGTAAACTTTACGGTTAATTGGATGGATATGATAGCTGTCAGTTATTTTCGAAGGGAAATTTTAACCGTGTAGGATTGAAAAAACATAAATTAAATTTACTGTCGTGTAAGAAGTTTACAATGTATAGAAACCGTCTAGATTATGATGAAAAGGTGAGTTAAACTCTAGAGCAGTATTATGTATCTAATTATAAATATACTAGAGATTTTTTTTTTTCAATTACTAATGTAGTTACTGAAACGGCAGTAACTAAAATAAGTAATGAAGTTTTACAGAAATATTACAGAATTTTTAAGCATTGAATACTGTTTCTTTAAACTATAAAAACAAGAAATGACAAGTAATTATGAAATAAACTTCAAGAGTTATTTTTCCAATTCCTTTTCTTTAGATATTTTGTTAAAAATTATTTTTATGCGTAAAATATTGTTAAACAGTTTTTAGGATTAGGTTTAGACTTTAGAAATGAGTGTATTAATTTTAATTTTTTATCAGCAAATAAGGGTAAGTTTAAGTTTGTAAATAGATCACTGTTTAACCAGTTTAAATCCATCTTTAACTTCCAAAGACCTTGTGTTAAAATAATAAAAAGTAAAAAGTGAAAAAATATAAAAATGTTTTATTTATAATTCATTAAAAAGATAACACATAAATATCCTTTTTAAGATCAGTAAATGGTATATTTTTAGTCACAGTCATTTCTCTCCATTCAAGCGAATGATTTTCAAAATTAAACATTTTCTAAGGTATTTTTAGATTCGATATGACGCTGATAAAATAAGCTCATCCAATTCCTAAGCCTAATATAACGCCCTATCTAAACCTTATACGGAGAGAATGCAAAGAAATTATTTGGAATAAAATTTTATTATAATAGAAATGCACTGCAAAAAATTACAGATCGAATTCCAGTAAAAAGTATTGGCATCTGGGGTGCATCACCCTTAAAATCTATTTTTACTGGGAATTTTTATACCTTATAGTTAACAGTAATATTTACTCTTAATTGCAGTGATTCGGTCATTTTACGTAAAGTTTTACTGCATAAATTACTGTGTATCAGATATTTTGTTTCGTAAAATTTTAGGCTAAAAATAAATTTTATGGCAAAAAGTACTGGCACCCCGAATGCCGGTACTTTTTACCGTTTAGAAACATTGTTCAGAGTTTTGTAGATGCTTGAAATAAGAAAGAGGACAAGATAAGATACATATGATACATACTATACATACTATATGATATGCAATAGTTAGACAATTATAGCCAGTTTATTGGAGCCCGATTAGCGCATTCGGTGAAACCAACTATAAAAGTTCTAGATATTAAGATTAACTTTTCGAGTGATTCCGTGGTAGCGTTATACTGTGTTAAAGAACAAGGGAATTTTAATATTTTGCGTCTAATACAAGGAAAGACATCAATTGTCTTGAGTATATTAATCGAAGAAACCATCACTCAGGAAATGTAATACTGCTCAGCACACTTCCAGAAAATTTTGGTTTTTCAAGGGTGAAAAACTCTGAAATTTATTTTAATTCATTGCATTAAATGCCAGCGTTTTAAAGCTAAACACTTTTAATCCTGAGCCTATATCACTACCTCGTGACAGAATAGGAATTTTTGAAGTTGTGGGAATCGATCTAGAAGGTTCACTTTACACAAAAAAAGAGATAAAGTTTAGATTGTGCTGTTTGCTTGAGATTCTTATACAGCTATTCATCTTGAGATGAATGGGTACCTCCTTATCAACAGTGTGATTTTTGTTATTTTTAAGAAGTTTTGTAACACTAAAGACGTCTTCAAAGACTATCTTCGAAGGGACATTTAGCATGTTATGTGAAATTGATTGAATCAAAGTAGTTAAAGAAACACACATTGAAAGAATTTCTTGGAAATTAATCGTTTTTACAGTCTTTTAGTGGAGTGGATGGCGGTGGAAGCTAGTTCATGTTGTAAAAAAATCTTCTTAAGAAAACAGTAGGGAAAGCCATAATAATGTATGAGGCACTGATAACGATTTTATATGAATCTGAAACAGTAGTAAACTCAAATTCTTTAATTTATTTATTTTAAGATATAGAGGATTCGACTCCAGTAACAACTTTAAACAATTCTGAAGTGCACGATATGTACTCGCTTCAATCTCGAAATATTCATAAATGAATAAGATTTCATGTCTATTAAAAGAGAAACTTCGAGCAAAATTAAGAAATCAATATTTAGGGTTACTTATCAATAAAAAAAAATCGGGAAGAGTCTTATATTAGTAATGTTAGGGCTGATGAAATTATTTTGATATGAGATGATGTTAAAAAAAACGAAACAACTGGTCTCTTAGCCAGAGAATATGATTTAATTTAAGGGAAAGTGATAGTTTGTTAAATAAAAATCCCAATAAAATGTATTGATACGTCTCATACAAAAAGAATGAAACATGAATTATGAGACATTTGAATTATGAAACAGGAACATTCCCTTTCATCCTCAGGTAAAGGAATTATATCAGCCTGAAGAAAGACCATCCGTGCAACAAAGATGCCAACTCTTGACCCACTACAGAAGTCTCTGTCTGAAGTATCACAGTAAGGCGTTTATTTGTTACAATATTTAGAAATCATTTTTATTAATTCTTATTACTTATTAATTGATAAGTGTTGTAAATAACTGTTATTATTATTAATAAGAAAGTAAGAAAAAAGGAGACTGTGCAACGTCATTTCAAGAGTTGTCGATGTTGGCATACTTTCTGACTGGGAGCTTGCCATTCATTTGGCGTACCCTTAGATGCAAAGAGGCTCGCTAGGGATAATATTTTTTTCTTAACTTGCAACAGAGTTTGGGTGCTTTTTTCTTATTCATTTTATCAACTAATCCATTTTCATCACTCATATAGGAGATCAAGTACGTTACGCAGAAGGATTAGGTGCTGGGTGGTAAATTGGTTATTTCCTTTCAACGAAAAAAAAATTTCAACTTACAAGTAATTTGTTTAGTAAACAGCAAATATATTATTTCACTTTTACCAGCATTAAAGCATCAATGAAGAAAATACATTTAAATTTGCGTGTCTTTAAATTTATAATATTAAATTGAAATTAAAATAATTACACAACTTCAATTAAGACTCCTATATATATATTTTTTAAACTTACAAATTTACATAATTTTGCTTTAATAAATCCTATTGTATATTTTATATTCATAATGCTGAGAAAAAGTGAACAAATATTATCTCTTTTTCTAATGTAAAGAAGATATTCAGATAGCTGGGGATCAGAATCAAATTATCAGAATTAAATGCTACAGGTACCGATGTAATCACTCAAACCATCGTGGTACTGTATTTAAAATTAGACCGGACTATTACTTCGGATCATCGAAGTCTTACGGAATTTTTATAAGAAGAGTTTCTCCGTAAATTAAAACAGTTTTTTATTACTTTAGATATGAAAATTTTTATTGGATTACAATTTTTATTTTAAAATAAAACAATTGAATCCGAAATTTCAAAAATACTAGTAAATATGCAATTTTTATTGGATTACGTCATAATTTTAACAATAATGCCAGAATTAACAATTCTAATACGCCATTTTAAAGTATTTTCACCAGAATTCTCCAGGTTATTACGTGGATTACATCCGATATTCTATCCTTCATTTTAATCTGCATGACAGTTTCTAACGTGTTTAATGGTAAATACAAATAGAACTTGAAACCTCATAAATATTTCTGTTTTAATTCGGGAAGTTCGTTAAATGGAGTTTGTTTGTAAGCCAAGTAGAAATTGCCCATGTAATCTCTCTGTTAAATACTTTTTGATATGTAGTGAAACTCTAAGGCAGTTAAAAATGAATAATTAACAAACTGTTGTATTTCTCAAAAGTTGTTTTTTTGTTAAGAATTTATAATTTTTTAATTAGTGAGCAACGTCATCGATTTGATTAAAAAATTTTATGCTTAATATCGCGAAAATTTGGATTGCTAAGTTTATATATTCTTTTTTAACTTAAAAAATATGATAGATTTTATGTTAGACAAAAATAAATCAAAATAATTATTTGAAATATTTAATGGAATGGTGTTACTTATCTATTTTAATAAAACGAAGAGTGTGTGTGTGTCTGTGTGTCACACTTATAACTGCAGAACCAGTTTTGCTATCTTCCATAAATTCAGACAGTGGTTTCAAGGGATAAGTTTAGCCCCCAGTCTTAAAATTAGTTCAAAATTTTTGATTAGATCGCTCGAGAGAGTTGTTGGAAAATCGAAATTTTCTCATTGATAAAGTGTTAGTAATTGTTTTATATTAAATTGTAAGGAATTTTGAATTTTCAAATTTAAAGCTTAAGACAATATCCATAATGTTTGGTAGCATATAGTTCTGTTTTATCAACAAAAAAAAGAGAGTTTATATGGCACGTTTTATAATATTAAATTGGGTACTGGCAACTAGAAACGAGTAATGCCACTGAAATCAATTTTTAGGCCTAATCACGTGGTTGTGCCTGGCGTGTTAACGTTACAACTAGTATGTTTTGGCTTCGAATCAATTTTCGGATGAGATTAAAGTGTGTGTTCAGAATAAAGTGTTCGGATCAGATTAAAGAGAAAGTGTGTGTTTTGAATCTGATTAACTACTAAATAATGGCGTAAACGAATACCGTGATTTCTTCACGCAGTTTCCTACTTTGTTCAAGTGGTTTACTTGCAGATCTCCAAATATTATTTTATTAAATAATAAAATTTATAATTATATGTTCGGTTACAAATCTTTTGATAAATGGTGAAGTAACTAAATTTAGTAATACAATAACTAAATATAATACAATAACTAAATACAATACAAATAAATATAATACAATAAATATAATACAATAACTAAAATTGGTATTAAGCTCACCAAACCTTCGATTACTCTCCTGACCAAACTATTGGGACTTCATATTCCAAACTGCGGTTATCTTCCGTATATTAAGAACAAAGAATCCAAATCCATCGGAAAAAAAGGTGTGTTTATTTAGAAAAAAGTACCTTATTTGATTGGTCGAAAATTGTCTGCACTGATTAATTAGCATATTCCTTCGAACCATTCAGATTGATTCTTAGTACGTAAAAATATGATCATTAGATCCAAAGTTATTCAGAGTGTTCACGTTTAATTGCGCTCTATGTATAAAAAATTATATTAAAAATATTTTATGCGATTTGAAACTTTAAATGGTAAATTTTATGTTCGTATCTTTAAACCACTATCAGGTCTGCGCGTAAAAAGTCGTATTTTAACCTGCAGTCTTCTTCATATATCAAAACTTGTTTTTTTTTTTCATGTACTTCAATGGAGATATAGTGCAGAAAGGAGAAATATTCTCACAATTTTACTTTTAACCGCCAGTGGCTTAAATCAAAAATATAGAAATAGACGTTAAAAATTATTTAGAGGTTTAAGAATTCATTAAATTACTCGCAAAGTCACTTTAAATGTCATTTTATGTAGCTTTCGAATGCATTGGCTTGATTGATTCAATTTTGCTTTCAAATACTAACTTTAAATAAAGTGCTTTGCTTCCTTTTTTTATTATTATAAAAGGACAGATTTTGTGAGAAAAGGAAAAAATACGCACTAGTAGTTAATCGTTCCTAAGTTTTTATAATGTTAGAACTTTTAAAAATTAATTTACATAAGTTATGAATTATAATAGATTGCAATAAAATGAATGTTTTTTAAAAATTATTCTTATATTTTTCATAAAAATGTACATAAAATTAACTAAACACACTCACACAGATATATATATATATATGTGCAAAAACGAAAATGGAGTTGTTCATTCCGTTCATTATTCCGTTCCTATGGTAAGTGTTTACTGAAAGTTCTGGTTTTCGAAATTATAGTTCTTATTACCACAAATTTAGTAAAAAATACAAAACTGAAAAATATTTTTAACTGAATAACTGATTTTTATGCCATGCTCTAAGGTATCATGACAAAACTATCACATTTTTCATGACTTAGCAAATTTTATCATCACAATTAATTAGATAATATTTTATTGCTAAGTTTATCTTAAACATTACCAAAGGGCTTCGATAAAAATTACCATGCATTTTGGTGTTCCCAAAAAGCAGGAAACATGGCAGATTTTACCATATTCTGTTGATTTTGACCATACTTTTTTTCTTGATATGACGTTAAACACATTGTCCAGCATACAAAAATTTTACTGAAGAAGATTTTTCTACTTCAGGAGGGTAATATGGTTTGATGTAGTTCCTTATCCTGCTTTTTTCGAAACGATAAGAAATCTTTCATGCATTAGTGATTTGGAATTATAGCACTTATTAAAGTATTTTTTAACACAATAATGGAAGGTCTCCTAAGACTTCCTACGGTAATTAATGAGAATAGTAGTCGATATAGGAAACATTGCATTTGCACTCTATAAAGTCTTACACGTTGTAAAGCATTGTAAAAATCAGCCCATTTTTATATTTAGCAGTAAATAGCCTATGTAACATATATGTAACAGTCATTAATACCAGTTATTAGTATTAATAGTTAGTCATTAAGCATGTAAATAGTTTAATTACGCTTGTGAAAAAAATATCTAGAAGAGACAGGGAGACTATTTTTTTCTGAAATCAATCGCAATTATAAAATATACTGAATAGATGTGAGAAAATCTTACAAACTGGATTAGAAATCACTGCTAGCAATATAAGGTAAGCATGAGTCAAATCAATTAGTCCGGCGGTGAGTAAGTTATGAACTCTCGCAAACAAATAGTTTCCCCAAAACAATTGATTTATTGAACCAGGAACTGAAATTTTAGTGATTTATGAAATCTCTGCAGCCATACTCAATAGTCTATTTTTGACTTAAATAATAAACTGTACTGGCAGATATTGGGAAAATGTGTTAATTAAAACAACAACAAAAAACATAGACAAATTTTCTTAATGAAATTACGTAAAATAATACACAAGGAAATAAATGTTAATTTTATTTCATCTTTTAGTGATGGGATATAAAATATGATATGGACTTTGTACCAAAATATGTTGAGCAGTTACTACTTTTTCAGAAATTTGAAACTGTTAAATTTATATTAGTCCACATTTAAAATTTTTCCGAATTCACAAATGAAGCTATTTTTTCTCCATAAATAGCAATTTAAGACTATGTGCAACTTTTTTTTTTTTGTATTTCGCTATTCCTATAAAAATTTGAATTTTTGAAAAGATTTTCAACATCTAATCTAGAACTTTAAAATATAACCTACGATAAAATAAATTTATGATCAGAGTACATAAGAAATGATTTATTTTTATGCCATAAATATAAACAATGTTATTACGAAAACTCAAGTATTTTTCAGAGTTTTAAAAAAAGTCGAATTTATAAGAAATATGTATAAAACTGAAGACAGAAATTTTAGACTTAAAGTATTTTATATTTAATATTTTTTTCTTAACGAAATTTTTTTTTTTCATAAATGTTAAATCAGTCTTAAAATTATCGTAATCAAAAGTTTTACTTTGTATCTGTCTATACAGTAAAAATGAGCTTATAAAGGTATTTAATATGTTCTTTTTACTTATTGGCTTCATTACTCCTTGATAATCAAAAAATGAATGTGTTTTTGATATTATAATTAAAATGTTTTATTTATGTCTCTATATCTTCTCAGAATAATGCAATTCGGGTCATTTCAAGTGACACAGCATAGAATCTATTTAAACAGAAAAAGTAAAAAAAAATGTAAAAATAGCAAAATATGTAAAAATAAAAATATTAGTTAGATAAAAGCATTCATGCTCATTCCACACTGCAAAAGTTCCAGATCAATATGCCATAAAAAGTACCGTCACTTGGGTTGCATCACTCGTAAGCCATTCGTTCACTTTACCGTAAAATCCATTTTGATTGTAAAATTTTGTACCGTAATTTTTACAATAGTATTTATTTTAAGACAGTCATTCAGTGACTTTGCAGTCAATATTACTGTAAAAATTAAGGTACATCAGATTCTTTACTAAAAAGAAATTACTATAAAAATGCATTTTTCGGTAAAAAGTACCGGCATTTTGGGTGTTGGTATTTTTTACTGTAATTTGATTTAGAATTTTTTCAGTGTATACACATATATCAGGAAACATATGTGTAAACACTGTAAAAAATTCCCACAAAATAAAAGCCAAAATACAACACTAAACATAGAAATTATTGAAGCATTGAGCGTTGCATCGTTTAAATGTTGATTGAAACAAAATTGTAAAATAAAATAAATAACAAATGCTAAAATAAAATGTAATGTTTAACAGTATTCGCTTATGTTTAAAATTATAAGCGCTCCCGTGCCACATGTCCTGGGTTCCTCCTCGGGCCGGGAAAGGTTGACTCAGCCATAACCACCTCAGCCTTTCATCCCTTCAGTGGGTCGATAAATGAGTACCAAGCATGCTTGGGAACTAAACACTGGGGGTTTCGCGTTCGGCTGTCCACCTAACCGGAACATCTGCTTCTACACCCCAGAGCCCAAAGGTCAAGAAAACTGAGATGGGCACAGTAGGCCTTTGCCCTCTTTGGGCTGTCGCGCCACTGAGTTTAGTTTAGTTTAAAATTATAAATTTGTGATATAAACATTCTATTTTTTTTTCTCTTTCTTAACTGTTTTATTTTATCTTTTTATATGTTTTGTTTTGCTCATGCTTATGGTACAATTGGCCTAATAATTTTTAATTTATAAAAAAAAACAAGCTACTAGGAAATGTATTTTAAATATGTTTTGATGGTCTCTTTAAGAACTTAATTGTGAAAATACTATATTTTCTTTCCTTTTATATAAAATAATTGACTCACATGCTTTGCACACAAGTTGCCATAAAAGAATGTATTGATAAAAACACATAGAAAGCAAAAGCAAGAAGATATTGAAAATTTGCTTCCATATCTTCGACTGATATGAATTTATTCAAGCCCTTTATCTCGTTTCTGCAATCAAGCAATGCATCATGGGAAAAGGTCTTAACCCAATGCTCTGAAGATACGTGCGGTTAAATTAATGTATGCACATAGAGTACTGAAACGGGTGACAAAGTGGTGGGAGGCGAGAAGCATTTGTAGTCATTAATTTTAGGAAATGCTTTACAATTGGGATAAGGTATTCCGTGGAAATTTCGATCAAAAAGTCAGATTGCGAGTCATTGTTAATAAGATCTCCTGAACTAGGTTAACTGAAATGGAAAGTTTATCATTTATCTCTGGAAGTTCTTTTTGTCATCAATATTTCTCATGATTTTTTTTTTAATGAAAACTGAACAATAAATCTTTGACTTCCTAAATTGCGACTCAGGAAACCACATTTTTTAAGAAATGAAGATGAATAAATTATTATTTATTACTATCGGAGAATATATTAGTTCTTTTTTTGATAAATGGTCTTTCCTTTATATACAGCTGAAGCCTGTTTGAAAAATCTGGTTTATTTAGGCTATATATATATATATATATATATATATATATATATATATATATATATATATATATATATATATATATATATATATATATATAAGGCTTTGTTAGTAAGATAGATACCAACCATTTACGACGTGTGTTGTGAATTTTTAATTAGAAATTAAAAGTATTTTATATTAATTTAAATAAAACAATACACATTTCTTTAAAATATGTGGTATTCATTTTACTCTGAAGAATCTTTTAAAAATTGCTATAAGTAAATAATTATTTGAAAGCGTCAGAAATTATTTTATTCAGTTTAAGCCCGTTATTAACGAAAAATGGATTAAATTGGTCGAACGCTTTTTTTTAAATAGTAAAATCATAACTCAGTACTTAGTTCGTAACATATGCTTTGTATTTTATTTTAAATTTAGATTAATTTCTCAAAAAACAGTTTGAAATAGATAACTTCATACTAAATCAATGTAAAAAACATGAGGCAGTAGTCGAACAGGGAAGCAACATTTTCGAGATGGACTTTCGAATTTTATTATAGCCACGCATAAGATTTATAAACATTTTATCTTTGAGTTAATTTTCTAGGCATATTTAGTTAAGAAAAGGAGCAAAAAATATCAGAAGTTCTAAATAGAATGTTAAAATTCGACGCTTAAATCACAAACTGAAACAAATCATACAACACAGGGCATTATTTATGAATGTTTTTATTTAGTTAACTGATTAAGGGTATCTCATTTTTCAACTTTTTTAGGAGCAAAATATAATGGCATGGTAAACATGGTCAAACCACGTGGACATTATACATATAATTTTTTTAAAAATCAAATCAAATCTTTTGTGAGAAATATGGCCCCAAAATTTCGAAGTTGGATAGAAAACAACAAAATTCGCCAGCTATTTTTAGTCAGATTAAGAAAGTCATATAATTAAGTTAGGAAATACATCTTGCGTAATTTTTTTCAATTTTAATAATCAAAATTTAAGTTAAACACCCTTAAAGGCACAGATATACATAGCACAATGTGGCAAAAATGAGGCACAAATAGAATGGGGCACAAATTCGGTACTAATGACCAGTGAAACGAGTTGACCTGTGTTACATTTAAAAAAAAGTTATACATATAATGTTAAATTAAAAAAAAATATTAATAATGATGTAATGCGAATTAAGTATTATTTTATATATTAAGAAAATGGATTAGAATATGTATTTGTACTTGTATTTGGATATAGTCATTGAGTTAAAAAACAGGCAATTAAGGATTTTAAAATATAAAAAAATTAAGCCCGTCAATAGGATAAAGAGTAATTAAATTTAGGGGAACGTAATCATTAAGGAAAAGTGATAGTATAACGTTGTCGTGGGATAACAATAACCCAATAGGTTCAAATGGTCACAAAGTGTGAGGTTTGGATGAATTGTTATCACCAAATTTGGAATAAGGTTATAACTAAAATTAATCAAGATAATAGATAAAAGATAAATAAGGCAATGACATGCTAAATCCAGATACAAGCTTAGCATTTAACACGGTGAGATGATTTTCCAACTAAATTGACGAACGCATGCTCAAACAAGAAAATGACAAAATGTACTTACCACATACTGTAGAAATTGATAATAAAATACAACTAAATGAGGATTCATAACTGAACTACGGATTTTTTAAATTATTTTTCTAACTCAGGTAATTGAACAAGAAGTTAGGGAATTTTTTTTCTTCACAAATGCTGAGGATTGAAGAGAAATGAATGACAGAATAGTAGTTTGGAGATCTTTGGTTATGCAATCTTTAGTTATAGGTTTTGCAATCAAAAGGGTAATATATAAGAGATACTTACAAAAGAAAGAAATTTAAATGGTGATAAGAAGATGAATACATGAGAATCATACAAGAGAATCCTCACAGGTATAAGACGGTAGTTATAAAGAACTTTTAATTTACTGAAATTTATAACGATTTGAAGATCTAGCATTAATATTTAAAGTCAAAGAAGTAGGATGTAGGAGTAAGAATTAGTTTTCTCGAAATGGACCTAAATCCGTATCTTGGAGAGAGAAATGCGGAAGGTAGACCCATTGGTGCAAATAACGTCAGATAAAAAATTCTAAAAGCTTGGAAAATCTTTAATAATTTTTAAAACGATTCAAAATTTCTTTTCAAAGGAGATTAAATCAATATTTGCTTTTTGGGAACAAAATCACCTCAAAAATGTCTATTGCCTAGAAACTTAACTTATTAATAATGTTAACTACTAATAAATACACCTCTTCGAGCAATCCCAAATTTAATTACTTTTAATTGTCTAAACATATTTACTATGCAACGGAGTAAAATTAGATATTGCTCTTTTAAATTAGGTTATCTTAAGTTACTGATTTTCGGTGGCGAAATTGCCTGGCTGTTTTCTGAAATGTTTGCCAAACATATATATATATATATTCTTGCTCCCCAATTTATGATCCAATCTTTTTGAAATTTTATCTATCTCCCTATTTTGAGGGTCCAAAATCCAAATATGTAAAAAAAAAAAATGTTAACGCAAAGAAAGTGTTTTTGTGCCTGATTTTGTAATTTTATATATAGTTAGCACTAAGAATATAGCCTTTTTGAATTCTCCCCCCATAACCATTAAAATTGACATTTAGTATGTCAAAATAGTTAGAACGAAAGTTATTCAAGGTGATATTTTTTTTGCACACTGTACATCTTCTGAAAATTACAGTGGAATATGGAATTTGATGGAGAAAGATTTTAATTGACGTTTTAACATTACTAGGAATACTTTGAAATTTAGTTTTAATAGAAAAATTATCGCAAAATCTATAATTTTATTATCTATAGATTTTATATGTTGAACAATCTTTAGAATAATGTCACTCTCTTTACATTCTTCTCATATGGTTTATTTATTATTTTGATCAAAATTAAGAATAAACGCAGACATTCCTTAAAGTATGACTAACAAAATATCAGGTGGATTAGAGAACGTAAAAAACTAAATAAAATAAAAGAATGAATTCACTATCATTACGTTCCGTAAAAGAGTTAAAAGGATATATTTTCTATTTCTAAGTTATTTCAAAAATTTAGTTTTTTTTTTCAGTTTTCTTTCATCGCTAATGATGCACAATGAAAGATAAAAGGATATCTTCCAGAAAAAACATAAAAGACTATTTTATTGATTTCGTTCTAGCATGATGAAGAAATTTTTTCGGTTTCACTAACGACCCGAGTACATTGATAAAAAAAGAAAAAAAAAACTTTACCTCAGATAAAGTTTTAAAAAATTTTCTTAAAAATCTCATTGAATTCAAAGAGTAGTTGATAAGTCCTAATTATTGCTATCCATTTAAATTGAGGTTTTGAATTTGTCTTTATTGTTTTAAACAAAAATATATTTTATTTTAAAATAATATAGTAAGAAATATTTGAAACACGGTTGCTTTTAGGTATTTAGGTATAATTAAAAAAAAAACTTTTTTCTACATACAGGTATTGCTTACGTATGTTTTTTTCTGCAAATATATTTATTTTTTTCTACTTTATTCGATATATATATATATATATATATTTATATATATATATATATATATATATATATATATATATATATATATATATATAAATATATATATATATATATAATATATATATATATATATATATATATATATATATATATATATATATATATATATATATATATATATATATATATATATATATGTTACCGGCAATATATGAAACGCCGGCATTGTATAGAATGCCGGGTGCTATTTAGGCAAAGTATGAAATAATCGTCCTGATGAGGTTATTATGTAAATGATGTGCATGTTACTATGAATGACCGAAATCGGTAGTTGTTGACTTTCAACGGTGAATGTTGACAATCACATAGTCGCTTTGGTGACTGTTCAAAATTTTTATTACATCCGATTTGATATTTATTTATTCGTGGATATAATTACATTTATTCGATATTCTAATACTTACTGACGATAGATTAGAAGAAACATCAGTGTTTGGAGTATCGGGTAAATATATACCGGGCAATGGCACTTGACCTTAAAAAAATATCAGTGTAGGGTATACCGGGCAAATGTATACCGGGAAGTGGCATTTGACCTTTAAAAACATCAGTGTAGGGTATACCGGGCAGTGGCACTTGACCTTAAAAAACATCAGTGTAGGGTTTGCCGGGCAAATGTATACCGGGCAGTAGCACTGAACCTTAAAAAAACATCAGTGTTAGGTATACCGGGCAATGGCACATGTCCTTAAAAAAACATCAGTGTAGGATATACCGGGCAAATGTATACCGGGCAATGGTATAGGACCTAGTATGACTAGACCTTTGGTAAATGTCCGAAATATATACTAGGTCTAGGTCTTTTAAGGTCAAGAGCCATTGCCCGGTATACCCTACACTGTTGTTTTTCTAAGGCTCAGTGCCACTGCTCGGTATACATTTGCCCGGTATACCCTACACTGATATTTTTTTAAGGTTCAGTGCCACTGTCTGGTATACATTTGCCCGGTATACTCTACACTGATGTTTTTTTAAGGTCAAGCGCCATTGCCCGGTATATACTTGCCCGATACTCCAAACACTGATGTTTCTTCTAATCTATCGTCAGTAAGTATTAAAATATCGAATAAATGTAATCTATCGTCAGTAAGTATTAAAATATCGAATGAATGTAATCTATCGTCAGTAAGTATTAAAATATCGAATAAATGTAATCTATCGTCAGTAAGTATTAAAATATCGAATAAATGTAATTATATCCACGAATAAATTAATATCAAATCGGATGACGTTTTGAATTTGTCATTTTTGAATGACATTTTGACGAATCGGAGATGTATTTTATACTTTGCCGGTTTCTCATTTGGCATTCTATACAATGCCTAGGCAATGTGTGAAATATAAATCATTTATATATATATATATATATATATATGTATATATATATATATATATATATATATATATATATATATATATATATATTCAAAGAAATAGTTACGAAGAGGTAATTTTAACTGTGGGTAAAATATCCAACACTGTGAAAGAAATAATAAAAGAATATGCGATGCTTGTGAGGCCATATAAGTTGAATGTTTTGCCAAGCATTGACGAACAATACCTGCAAAGTGAAAAGGCTCATTATCGTAATTAATTATTATTATTATTGTTTATTATTGTGTAGAGTCAAAATACATCAGTTATCTCACCATATTTCAGGTCATTTTTGACGAATTGCTTCAATCAAATGTGGTAAAACATTAAAATAATAATGTTTACTGCTTAAATTGACCATTGCACAGCACACCATCCATCCCGACTGTTAAAAAAAATATATTAATTTTAATTTTCGAGCTGCTTTGATGAAGTTTTGGTTTATCTTCCAAGTGTCATTTTCTTGAATGTCGTGCAGTTGCGTCAAAAGCATAGATAAAAGTTTCAACGCTGGTATCAATATATTTGGAGTTACCCATCACTTTCGGTCCACTTAAACACCTCGTTGTTTCTGGAACGATTTCAAAATTTGTTCAAATTTCCTTTGATTAAATTCAAATTTGGGTTGGTTGTTCATTGATGGTCATAAAAAGTGAAATAAAATATCACTTCATTCTATATAGTTATATACATAAAGCAAACAATAAATAGGCATTTCAAATTACATATTCATGACCAAATGGAATCGAAGTGTTAGAAAGTTAAAGATCCTTCGCAATTTTCCTGCAATCCATGGCGGCACGTTGTAGCCCATTTCCGTCTATTAACTGGACATGATTGTCTCGCTGAATACCTATACGGAATTCAAATCTTTTCAAGTCCTTGCTGTCCCCTCAGTATCTATAATGGCCCTATGAGTAGACACCACCTCCGTCAATATGCGGTTCTTAAAGGCGAGTCTGAAACGGCGCTTTATTTACAGGCCAGAGAACTTTTAAGGCAATAAATTCGGTCAATTTTATTTAGTCATATTTTTATTGTATCTTTACTAGATTTTGTTAGCTATTTGTTTGTAAATTTACCTTGAATTAGAAAAAATCATCTTATGCATCGTTTTCTATAACAATTTGTATATTGCATGAGCTAATATTTATTTACCATCTATCCTAAAATAAGAACCAAACCCTACAGGAAGTCATTCTATCCTTTTCTAATCATGTAGCAGAACGTGACTATTACTTTTTGCTCCCCAGTCTTTCCTTCTTTATGCATTACTCAATCGAATTTGGCGTGATGGGTCTTTAGGAAACATAAGCATTTTAATTTCAGGTAACAAATAAGCTCTTCTAAGCTTAATTCACCCATAAGCAGAGTAACTGTCGCCAGTATGGAAAACGAATTTTTTGCCATCAAAAATTAATAATTGCATTAAAAATAATTCAAAAATGATGTGAAAAATTACAAAATCAATGCAAGCGAATCTTCTAACGGAAGTTAAAATAACTTCTAAGTACTACTCTTTACCGTGGAAAACATGAAACACAGTAGCAAATAGAATTAAGTAAACTTTTAATGAGCTAAAATAAAAAAAAAATTAAAATAACATTTACCTAACTTAAGAGTTAAGACTTGATGAATAAAAAATGCTCTTTCATTTCATAAAAAATCACGTTTTTATGCTTTTGATTACCCATTTATTAACAGTTTCTTCTTTAAAATGATTTCACATTTTAGAGCGCAAAGAATAAATCCTATAGGTTTTTTTCTCTTCAAGTTCCTACTGATAACGCGTGGTAGCAATCACGTTTTTCTTCATCCTGAAACTAAGTGATAAACGGGTAAAAGGAATTTCCTAGACTTTTTTCTTTGTGTATTTGTTTTTATACATTTCGGTAACTCTGTTATCACCACTTTTTTAAATCTAAGCAATTACAAGCACAAATTTGTCTTGCTTTGTCAGGTACTCCATATTAATCCGCCAGCTAGAATGCTTGGCGCAATCGCTTTTCTCTAAATCACTGTTTATTTTACGATCGTATTTAGTCTATTTTAACAGCTGGATTACTTTTAGATGGAGAGTTTTATATGGGCGCGATCGATACTTTACTTTTTTTTTTCACTTTAGAGTCTTATTTTTTTCCACTCTGTTTGTGATAATATGCTTTAGTTAAAACAAATGTGATTAAATTATGTATATTTTGCCTTTATTTCACAAGGTAAATATTTAAACTAAAATGCTTTTTTTGCTTTGGAATAAGAATCGAACAATTTCTTCAGGTTTCTAATCTGGAAAAAAAGTTTGACAGTAGTGATTGCTAGACAGAACTATACCAGCGAGTACTCAGCAAGTTAGACTTTTGAAACTTTATTAGGAATTTAATAATATTACCAAAGAACTATGGGAATCAGTTATATTATCTATTAAGATATTTTTGACTCACATGGCACAGAAATCATGCGCTGCAAAAAAAGTGTTTCTTAAAATTGAGAGAAAATGTGTTAAAATAGCTTCAAATAATAGAATTTGAAACAGCATATACTAATCTTTGGGAAAAATGCATGTGAGCAGAGAAATTTGTGAGCAGCTGCCGACAGGATACGAAATAAGGACCTTATATTTCTTAGTAAGATGCTCGAACAGCCATAGTTATACATCTCTATACAGCCAGGGCTCAAAAAACCACCCGTTCTCGGCGGTCAAAAATTCCCCGCGGACAATGAATTTCTCGAATCCGACGTCTGAGCGGACGGCCATTTTCCTGTTTATGTTCGTGATACATTTTAAATTTTTGTTATCTTACAAGAGTCTAGCGCTTCACTTCTAGAATGACTCTCTAATCTAGAAAAACATCAACATACTGCGCATGGTGGAATTGATGTTTTCTCTGACTGGGAGTAGTGCAGCGGTTTAAAAGGTCTTTTCAGCAATGAACTTACAAAAAAACACATTACGTACTGGTCTTAAACAAGAAGCTTTAAAAGCAATTATGAACATCTACCTAAATGGAAAACCCCTTTCAGTTTTCTGTGCAGAAGCCTCTGGAAATCATTGGCCTGATTGTGGAACTGGCAAACGTCATATTTGATTCATTTAAAAAATGCAGTACCCTTAAATAATTCCAAATAACTTGACCTTTGTCATTTAAATTATTTTATAAAAGAAATACTAGGTTACCATTAGTACCCTAATATTTCTTTTATTACTGTATAATCTTATCCTAGTATTTGTAATCCTAGTAACTACTAATTCACTGTGCAATTTATTTAAATATTTGTAATAAATGAGAGAAAATTATATTTTTATCTATTTAGAAGAGACTGGTTAGTTTCAAAGGAGGGCGGGTACATTGTTGGACCAGCCGTCCTCGGGGGCGGGTAAAATTTCTTCTCGAGTTTTTTCCGAGCCCTGTATACAGCTATACAGTCCATAGAGAGTTATACACATAATAGCATATATTCCTTTCGCTTGAATTTTGTTTAGATAGAGCGAAGAAAACAAAATTAAATTTTCCGATCTCCTAGCTAAGCTATTAAGTCTTGTATTTTTTACTACATGTACGATGATTTGAACTATAATTTTGAAAACCAGAATTTAGGGTAAACAGTAACGATATGAAAGGAAAAATTACCATTTATTGCCAGAATAATGTTTTCGTTTCTTTCACCGGGAATGTCATTACTATATAGTACTGTAATTTTACCAGAACTTTTTTTCTTTGCGCATAATCTATTGCTTGTGAAGAAATTCAACTAAACAGTAAACTAAAGATCTATAAGCCAGAAAATAAAATTAAATTTATCAGGAAAGAATTTGTATATATATATATATATATATATATATATATATATATATATATATATATATATATATATATATATATATATATATATATATATATATATATATATATATATATATATATATATATATATATATATATATATATATGTATATATATATATATATATATATATATATATATATATATATATATATATATATATATATATATATATATATATTTCTTAGTCGTTGATATATTGCTTATATATCGCTCCTATTTATAGTTTAACTTAGTAATTTAAATTCCGCGTATTAAAAGGATAATTGGAAGTTCCAACCTTTTGTCAACAGCACTCTTTGCTGTCATGTAAGCTCATTAAATGACCTTAAATTCGAGACAGTGCTATAATCATAGGCAATGTGTTAAAATAAGTTTATCCTAATCATTCCCACTTCAGCATGATATTTGCATCGATAGCGAGCATAATTGTGAGAACAGCATATTAGAATGTATCATGTGGGATTAATTTCAGCGGATTACGCAAGATTATAATGTTGAATGACCGCATGAGTTTAAAGCTTTTCGAAAGTAATTTTCCTTTCATTACAGAGCCTGATTTAGAACATTGAAATATTTTTGAAAATTTCTTAAAATGTTTTACCGAAAAAACGATAATAAGACCAAAAAAGCCGAGAAAGCAATAGCGATAAAAACGATAAATTTGAAGAGAGTTATGCTGTATAAAAAATAAAGTAAATAAAACAAAGACTTTTTGAAAAAGGGTAGAGCTTCATTAAATGTTAACTGATTTTATCATATTTGATATTTTATGCTTCTTAGATTTATTCTTTTTTTTCTATATTGAGCTTCAACTTAAGAAGTTGACCAACTAATAAAAACGTTTAGTATATTATAGACGTAATAGTTTTTCAAGAAAGGAAGAGGAGGCTAATGTGGACATAGTTTTACAAATTTGTCAAATTTTTTTTATTCAATATGATTTTTTAACTCATAAATTAAAATTTAAACTCTAATATGGACAGATCATTTGCATTCCGGTTTATTTCTGGAATTATAAAACTTAGTTTTTTCATGATATTATTTTTAAATGGGTTGTTTTTATCCCCACTAACCCAAGTACGCAGGGCTAGTGTGAATAAACTTGTGAACTTATGTAGTCATTTATTACGATTCAGGAAGGTATATATAAAGCCAAAAAGGAATTAATCATTAATCATAATTCATATAAATTTATACCATATTGGATAATAAATATTGGTGAACATTAATTATTATTTATAATAGAGAATTTCATTATGCCAAGAAAGGTATTTTGAACGCAAATCAATTCATTAGAAAACCATTAATCAATTTGATTTGCGCCGTGGTGGTTCAGGGAATAGAGCGTTTGCCTTCCAATGAGGTGAAGCGGGTTAGTATACCAGCGATGGCTGGTCGGTTCCAAATTCATACCCGGCTCTCACCGACTACAGTGCTGACGTAAAATATTCTCATTGTTAGACTGATCATGGACTAGAGTTCGCTTGCCGTCTGGCCAACCGCGGGAGGTTAGTGGGTTTTTCTCCCAGTGTAACGTAAATGCGGGTTAATTACATCAAAAAGTCTTCCACGAAGGCTAATTTTTCCAAATATTTGATCTTGGATTTCCCTTGTTTTTTGGGTTGAGTTAAAAATTACAAGGCTACGGAATTGAACATTGAGAGTCGTAAACACAAAAATTGGTCGGCTGTTAATACATAAAGTAAATCATTTTTGTTTTGTCAATAAACATTGTATTTTTTTTTAATTTTATAAAAAAAAAAAAAAATGAAATGCCAATTTTAAATTTGTATTGAGATGCAATTTTAGTAGCTCTACCCTTTATTGTCGATGTAAGTTTGATAAATATTTATTCTCATGAGGTTCGAAAAGAAAAAAGAAAGAAAAAAGAAAAAAAGAAAGATGTTTTTCTTTTTAGAAAAAATAAAGATGTGTTAATCAAAGAACTAAGTCCATCTTTTTTACTGAAGAATGAAGCATCATAATCTCCAAGTCTTTAAGCAACTTTGACTATACCAACGTAATGCGCAATACTGCTTTTTCTTTTAACAATAAATAATAACTTGACTATTAGTACAAGGTCGTTAACTCTTTTTGAATCAGTGTGGTCAAAAAGTTTCAATTTATTTACATCGATCTGATATTATTGAGATTTATGAAGAAATCAAAATAAAGCTGCTATGTTAAAAATCTACCCAAAGCATGCCCACACTAACCTCAGCACCATTTGTCAACCTGAACCTACGAAGTCATATTTTTGTTTATGCCTAATGTTTATTAATTGATATTAAACAGTTTAAAAGTTAATATTAAAATAGGTAAAAAACAGTCCTAAATTTTTCCCGTTCGTTGAAATTCTGAAAATAAAACATGTTAATAAAATAGAATTTGAAAATACCTTTTGGGCCTTAAAAAATTCTTTTTACGCATTTATACAAAAAGAATTCACAGTGTGATTAATCACAGTAAGTGGAAATCCTACAATTTATGATATTTCACAGAAAAGATTTGATCAATAAGTAAAAATTTTTTTTAATTCGAGATATCAACTGTAACCCCATGTTCACATTTGCCCTCTCTTTCCTACATGTTAGAGTACAATTACTTAATAAATTGTACAAATTACACCGAGAAACAGATACGCATACATTATACCGAGTACAAATTACACCGAGATCGAGAAACTTTGCGACATATACTTGGCATATTTTGGGACTTTTTTCACGTTACACGCTTTATAACGCATCGGCTGATAAGTTTCCGGTCTGACATACAGATGGCGCCCTAAATGCAGAATAAGTATTTTGTTTAGCAAGTTCTAACCTTCAAATAAAAGGTGTCTAAATTTTATAACGATATGTAGATTGATTTTAAAGTTACAGTGATTTTAATCTTTGGCCTCAAAATAGGCGTTTGTTTCGGCAGTTGCTTCTTCATTCGTGCTGAATCTCTTACCCGCGAGCATTTTTTCAAGTCTGCAAACAAGTAGAAGTCGCTAGGAGTCAAATCTGGTGAATAGGGTGGGTGCGGGTGAATACGGGGTGTCTGACACAACGTTAAACAGCTCTCGGAATCATCAATTCGTTGTTGTTTCTGGTCAACTGTTAGCACACGCGGCACCCACTTCGAAAACAACTTTCTCATAAACAAATGTTCGTGAAAAATAAACTCTACACGCTTTTTTGATATATGTAAATATTTAGAGTATCAGCTATGTCATGCAACTTCACTTTCCGGTTTTATATAACAATTTTGTGGACTTTTATTATGTTTTCCTGATCAACCGCATCTTTAAGGCGCCCAGAGCGTGGCGCATCTTCAACATTTGTACGACCACGTTTAAAATCAGAAAACCACTCAATAATGGTCGATTTTCCTGGTGAAGAATTCGGATAACACTTATCGAGCCAAGCTTTAGTTTCTACCGTGTTTTTTCCCATTAAATAACAATGTTTAATAAGAACACGAAATTCTTTTTTATCCATTGTTTCAATAATATAAATTGGTGTTTGATTAAAATCACTGTAACTTTAAAATCAATCTACAGATCGTTATAAAATTTTGACACCTTTTATTTGAAGGTTAGGACTTGCTAAACAGAATACTAATTCTGCATTCAGGACGCCATCTGTATGTCAGACCGGAAACTTATCAGCCGATGTGTTATCTTAACGAATATAAGTTGTTATATTTTAAAGGATTAATATAACGACATTACATTAATATTCTGTACTGGAATATGAAACAAATGTTAAGGAAAAAGTTTTATATTGAAAATCATAAGAGTCGATATTAATTAAATATTAATATAAATAATAATTTCAACATTTATAAAATAATTAAAACCATAGAACAGTTTAATTTTGATTTAATAAGAAAGTTACGCATCTAAAAAATCAAGAAAGCTATACATTAAATAAATTCAACTAAGAACAAGATGTAATATCCTGAAGGAGATAAATTTATCGACAAAGTAATCCAAGGAATTTTTATTTTAATGTAATAAATGTGTATTAAGCAGTTTAGTTTAAATTTTTGTCGTAAAATTATTAATGCCAGTTGCGCATCTATTACTTTAAGAGGTTCATTTTCTTGGAAAACACAATAATAAGTCTAATAACTAGAGCATCGATCCATTCTCAAGAACAAGAACTTCTAAGAACAAGATGTAATACGATAGCATGATGGTTTTATTTTCGTCTCAATGAATATTTTTGGAAATATTTGTGATCAGTGACTGTCAAATAATAAATCGATGTCCTTGTTACTCAAGTTACGTGAGACTGTTATGAAAGTAGAATGTGCAACGATGCATCTTGGTTTATCTAGAATATCTAAAATAGTACACCACATTAAATGAATATATTTTCTAAACTTTAGTTTCATACATTTTTCTGCTTAGTTTGACAGCTGGACATTTAGTTCTTTTATATAATGTCATATTATTTTAAATTTTTTTTTTCTAATTAAATATATGACATTTTGAATGCCTTTTAGTTTGTCAATAATATATGGAACAAAAACTTAAAGGAAAAAAAAAAAAAACTTATTTTGTTGATTTTATTGACTCAAACAATTAGGCTTTTAAGTATTCAGGCTTGCTTGCTTCGTTTTAATATTATTTTATAATGTTTTTTTATTTACAAATTTTAATGATGCTTGTGTCTTAGTTTAGGTGGAATATATTGAACTTTTACCTTCCAAGAGGGAAATTTACTAAGCTCTATTTTAAATCTTTCTTTTTTCTAGATTTTAGTTATTAAAGATTGCCCAATCACTGAAACATGTTTTTACAATTGAGGATTCATTGTCATTTAATATTTCTTCTATTATTTTTTTTAAGAAAAGATAAAACTTTTATGAAAATTTTATATTAAAATATTTGGATCAACATTTAAATTAGGCAACACATGCAAAAACTGTGGTTTTTCCTCAGATTCATATTTTGAATCATTTTCAAAATCAGGATAGTGTTGATCAGATATAAGTAAAACGTTACCAAGCATTTTTCAATTATTGTTACTAATTTTGAAAAGTTTTATAAAAATGGCACAAAATTCAGTTAAAAGCATTATCTTAAGGAAAAAGTTACAATCAGTTACAAAGTTAGTTAAAAAAAGAACAATCGAAGAAAAATCATAATGCAAATGATGTGTAACGGGCATTGCGTTATTATACAACTCGCTTTTAGCAGCCAGTTGATCTGATATTTAAATTAATTTGTTTTCCCCGTGGTACCTGATGCAACACTGACTTAAATGCTTAGCACATTTACTCTGTACATTGCTGTACAAAACAACTACTGGTGGGAATCGAGTTGACTGCGGCATACATAGCACCAAATCTGCCAAAAATAACCTTTCAGATTAATTTCCTGGTGAGGAAAGGGAAATGAACAATTCCTGGTTTTCTAGCTCAGTTTCAATTCCTGATCTACTGGACAAGAATGGAATTTGCTTACAATTTGTTAGTTCTGATAGTTACAATCTCATAAGTTACTATCAGATGACTTTCTGATTGTTTGCTAGTTTTTTTAGTTTAAATTGATCACAAGATGTAATATTAATAATCATCAAAGCTTAAACCCGTCCCGCCCCCGTCAGGGGGCATCCGGAGAATACTGTAGACTCTAAGTGCACGCACGTGACCTCTCAGTAAAAAAGAGGATTCAAAAAGGTAGGCTTGGTGGCGATTCATGGCAACACCAGAAGGCCTCAAAGAATTTAGTGAAATCTTGAAATTAACAATAGTAGTTACTCAGAAAATAGGAGTTTCAGTGTTCAAACATAAAAAGGCGAGGCATAAAAAAAAATACATTTAAAAAAAAGGTAACAAACATATTTTGAAGATGAAGAGTATCAGAATTTGTCCAAAGCCCATGAAAACAGATACAATTTCAAAAAGGAGAGTTACGGCGAGGCAGCCGTAAAGAAAAATCCTCAAACAAGAGGAAACTCAAAACATGAATAGTTGGAAAATTTTAAAAAATTTTGAGCCATAAGTTAATCAAAAATTCAAAAATCATTTCTAAAGAACACAAATACAGTATTTGCGAAGTTTAAATAAATAAGTAAAAAAATAAGTAAATAAATAAATAAAATAATAATAAAAATAATAATAATAATAAAAAAAATACTATTAGCATACAGAAAATTGTTAACAGTGAGACACAATTAATGCATTACATGAAATATAGAGTTCGTTAATTGTACAGGCCACATTTGCTGACGCCGTCTAGTCAAGTTCCCTTGTAAGGAAAAGGCGTTCCATTATTTCAATAATTCCCTGTTTGACTTTTTTCTGCTTCAAAAATAATTTAAGTCGGATGTAATTTAAATGTTCAGGAAAATTTTTTTTGTCGAAGGTCTTGAAATTTACTGAAGTTTATTAAAATATGTTCCAGATTTTCAAAAGCATTGCAGGAGTCACAGAGTGCTTCCTTGCCAAATGTAATATTAATAATATCAAACTATATGTAGTTCTAACTAAGCATTCTGGAAATAAATCTCCTAAAGTTCCTTGTATTGCCTGCATTGTTTCTCGTACTCGATAAAATAATTTTACTGCAATATTTTTCTTTGGTAAATAAAAAATAAAACTGTTAAAAATCAAACATAACTGCATAGAAACAACAACATTGACATGCTAAGCAAAAAAAAAAAAAAAAAGAAAAAGAATCTCAATAAATTTTTTATACAAAATTGTGTTTTAGGCTGCTTTTAAAATGCTTAATTAAGTAGTTTAATCAACAGTTTCATTGTTCAGCTTACAATATTCATAGAAACATCGTATTTTTATGTTAAAATTTAAGTCTTCAAAAGTATTTAAGTTCTTTAAAAAATAATTCACAAATTAAAACTTAGTTGCCAAATCGTTAAATGATAAAAATAAAACTTTAAATTAAAGTATTCAATTCTCATAGCAAAGCTGAGTATGTACTTTAGGATACTTATAAATCAATTAATAGTTTATAGCTCCTTAGAAAAAAAATCAAGAATTTACACTTTGTTTTCTCTAATTTTAATGAATCAAAATCATCATCAGTTTCAACAATTACTACCATTAGTGCCAGAAAGAAATATACGATTTATTTTGAGCTTTTGCACTGATGACGGCACGTGTTTTATAGATACGGAATTAAATTCAGTTTTTTCAATTGTTTTATATGTGCTTTTAGCACAATTTATATGCTAATGTACCATACATTCAGAGATTACGTAGCAGTTGATTTAAACAACAATCATTTCCTTGTATTTACATTTCTTTTTCAAGCACATTATGTTTTTGTACATAAATATGAGTGTTAACTTCAAAGTTAATTTTTAATGACTATTTGAGTAGGGGAGAGTGGGGTCAATTGTAAGAGGGTACGATTGTAACAGAGCAAAAATTTCGAGTGTCGGGTTCTAGATTTGGTTCCTAGGTGGCGGACAAGGTGCATTTAATAAATCTACATGTACACTCCTGCTGGCAACCATTTTTATGTACTTTTGAAAGAGTTACACCACAAAAGATATTTTCACGCTACGTAAAGACTTTTTTTGGTATTAGAATATTATATTGTAACAAAGTAATTTTGTTTAAACAAATAAAAATTATTAACCGAATATGTAAGTGTACACCTTAATTGACATTTAAAAAAAGTATTAGTTTTGTTAATTAACTAACATTGTTTTTAACAAATGAAGCTGAAATGGCGTCTTGGGGACGATTGTAACAATAAGTAAAGGGACGAATGTAACAGCTGAAAATAAATAATCTTATGTTTACAAACCATTACATAACTCTTTAAGAACCACCAATAGTTTCCTATATAATTTATATTATGTTGCATGTGCATTATTTTATTTGTCACCTTTCACAGCATAAATTAAAATTTTTAACCCCTTAAAGTTAAAAGTTAAACCCTTTAGGTCTCTGCTCATGACTATTTTTACTCCTAAAATATCACTACTACTTTGATCAATAAAAAAATATATCACATCTATGATAATATGTATAATTAACTATGTTTTAGTTGAATTTATGAACTGTTACAATTGACCCCGTAAGTGGGGACAATTGTAACAAGTGCACGACTGTCAAAAATTGTTAATAACTAATATAATAACATTTAAAATAAGGTATTTATTTTTTTTCTAGTAGAAGATAGTCTACTTTACTCGCCTGTCAATTAATACTAATAATATATAGGATTTTTTGTTAGTTAAAAATAGTTAAGTAAAAAATGTTATAATTGACCCCACACTCCCCTACTAATACTAATTTGAGCTTTATTAGTTAGTTTGTATTTAATAGTATGAGTTAATAATATGAGTTTAATAGTAATAGTTTAATAGTATGAGTAATCATCATTACAAAATGGAGATTGTAATCTCATAAGTGTCAACTACCATTTTGTTTGAATGTTATATTAGAAACTAGTTTAGTCGATAGTGTCACAAAAATGTAGTATCTTTGTACTTTTTTAATTATATTAGTTATTGTAAACTCGGAATTTTCATTACAGTTTATAAATTTATGATGTAACTTAAGCTATGGTCTGAAGCTACCAGGACTCATTAGAGTGTGTCTAAGTTTAACAAACTTTAAAATAAAGTGAGCGCAATGAGGCGTTTACATAATTAACTACGAAAAATTAACTATTAGTCTAGGCACACTGGGATTTAATGGCAGAGAAAAGTTTTAAAAATTTGATTTTTCACGGTGGTTTGCGCACATAACCGTCATTATCGGCATTTCTCTTCAAAATCAATAATTGCTTGAGTAAAAATTGAGCCTGAGGAATAGACAAAAGTAATGGCTACCATTAATTGTGTTGACATCGATGGCATTAATGACTTTATCTAATATTCTTTACAATTTTGAAGAATTAACTTCTCTAAATTGCATTACTATATTTTGTAAAACTTTTTAACGAATGATATAATGTAAATAAATAATAAATTAATTTTAGAATATTTTTCAAACGATTGTAAATTATGTTTTAATATTATGCTCGAGGGTTTAGAATATGATATAAAAGCAGTGTTGTAGTGCTGGAATTTTTTTTTTCTTACTGAAAACTATGACCCGCACTGTACAAAGAAAGAATGGAGTGATAAAATATTATTTAAAAAAGTTAGGTTTGCTTAAAAAATAATTCTAAAATTTTTTATTTGCATTTTATTTTCCTTTCCTTTTTCTAAAAACTACATTTACAATGTATATATGAGCTTACATTTTTATATATATTATTTATTAATGAGGCTCATACACTGAACTGCTTTAAACCATTTAAAACATTTCCTTCCTAAAGGATTGTTTACTTCTAGTTTTATTCAGTATAATGAGAAGAAATTTAAAAAATAAATAAAGAAGTTAAAATTATTAGGTAACAATTAGTACCGTGTTAAACTTAAGTTCCGGAACAAACTTCCTTCTTACTAAAAAGTTTCGGAGTGTCGCACCTGTGTGTTTTTGAGAACATTCCTGCGAAAAAGTGAAATACATTTGAAGGCTTTATTAAAATAGTGTGGCAATTTTATGTTTAATCGTTTAGAAATACAGAGCCCAAAAAATCTAGTTATTCTTCGTATTTTTTTACAAGTTTTATTCATGGTTTTCTCTGCTTGATACTACACAAAGGAAAAAAAAATCTGATAAAATTACCATACCCTATGGCAATGACATTTCTTGTAAGAAAAAAAAGCAAGTGAGTCTCGTAAAATTTCCTCAGTAGTTGACAGCACATGATAGAATCCCTTTTCTGCAAGGCTAACCAAGGGAAGTTTCGCGGTTTTCCTCCCCTTGTAACGCAACTACGTCTACTATTAGTACCGTCTGAATACGAAATGCACCCACAAAAGCAAGTTATTTCCGATACTTGATCCAGGAGTTCCCTTACTTTCTGGATTGGGTTCAAAATTACAGAGATTCGAAGTTGAACATTGGTAGTTGTAAACACAAAATTTATTCACAAAAATGTATATATATATAAATATATATATATGTAAATATATATATATATATATAAATGATTTTTAGTAGAACCTTCTTCCATTTAAATTGAACCATGAGAGTATCATGAAATAAAGTTTAAGTACGATAATGTGGTTCAACGTATCACATATTAACGTTTACGCACTTTAATCCTTATGTCTTAACTCTCGCAACAGAATATAAACCTCTTATTAACGTAGTTTAAAAGATTGTTTGAGTAATATATTGTATTCATTTTTTTATTATTACTTTTAACCTACATACTATCTTAAATTATATGTAAATTGTCTTTATTTCAAATTCAACAAAATGAATGAATAAGTGAAGTCTCCCTTCATTTGATTTATGTAAAATATCTGATGTATCTAATAAATGTCAAGGGAAATAATTCTTCAAATAGTCCTGATTTTTCTCGCACTGTCACTTACAATAAAATTGTACGGAAAGATGAAAGTGACATTTCCTAATTTATTTAATATGTCATATTCCGGAAGAATAAAGAGATTATCAGTTTATCAAGTTTATGAGTTTCTTTGGAATTTAAAGCACCTATGCACGGAGCAACGTTCTCCTATTGATTTTTAATAAAATAATTAAAAATGATTTTGTGAGATAGTTTATTTCGATTACCTGAACTGTACTAAAAATGTAGAAATTCTCAGCTTTGTAAGTTCTGCTTTTTCTTTGACTTACTTGATAAAAATATTCTAATTATCCAGGTGAGCGTCTAATACTTTTCAACAAAAATAAAAGTTCAGCCATTAGAGAAATCAGGGACTTTTTCTAATTTGATTTTCTCACAGATTTGATTTTCTGTCAGAATACTACTTTCAACAAAGATTTTCTTCCAAGATTTAAAATTTTCGTAGTTTGTAATTTGTTACTCTTACATAAAGCTACTCAAATTAAACAACAATATTGGCTTATTAATCCGATAACTGAGAATCTCGTATAAACGCTAATAATAATACTAATTCTTATATCAGCACCGAGAAAAAAAAAGTATGATCAAACTGCGAGAATTTGGTAAAATATATGTGTTTTTGGCTCTATAGGCGCATCAAAAAGTTCAGAATTTTTACGGTTAAAATTTCCGTTCGTAATTTCTGTGTTTCTGGCTCTACTGGAGCACCAAAAAGTTCGTAGTTTTACCAAAGCGCTTTAGGAATGTGTTTTTGTAAAATTAACAATAACATATAGTTTTAATATTTGTGATATATTTTTATTATGTGATGTATTATTATATTTGTGATATATTTTAATATTTGGGAAATTTGGCTAATTCATAATAACTTAGAAGGGCTTAGAAACCATTTATTCCGTCAAATTTACTTTTCAGTTTTTTATTTTTATTAAAGGTGTGATAATAAGAGAGTTGTAAAAAAATGTATGGTAATTGAAAACCAGAAATTACGATAAACCTTTACCATATGAACGGAAAAAATACCAAATGAATGATTTAAATACGGTTTGATGAAGATTTTGGTTTTTTTTCCGCTACTAAAAGAAGATTTTGGTTTTATTAATCAGAATTCAGATTTTTTTACCAGAAATGTCATTGTCATAGGTTACGATGATTTTTTCCTCCAGCAAATTTTTTTCCTCAATGTAGTATGAAGCTGAGAGTACCGCAAATAAAACTTGTAATAAAATACTTAGAATAACTAGATTTTTAGACTCTGTATTTCTAAACTATTAAATATGAAACTGCCGCACTATTTTAATGAATTCCGTACATATTTTTTAGCAAAATTGGCATTACAATTACGGTAATTATGACAGAATTTTTTTCTCCGTGTAGGAATATATTTTTCACAAAATTTTAAATTCTGTTGCAATACTTTGAATTTGTCATCGGCTATTCTTAAATAAAGTCACACTTATTCAAAAATTACATTAATTTCTTTAAGCTTATAATTATAGCTGAGAATACTTTATAAACATTAATAATAATTCGAAAGAATTCAAATCCTTTACCAAGTTTGTACTCAAAAGAAAAACTTCCGACAAATATTTCACCTCAAACTTACAATTAAGTATTAACAATAGAATTTTTGAACTCAACAGCATATCTTTTAGAGATATATCGCTTATGAAAATCGTATAATACATAGATTAGCGGTAATTTCCTGACTTATTTTACAACATTTCCCACGCCTTACTTCTTTTTAAGCGAACTCAGAAAATTACGGCTTAAGGCAGCTTATTTACAAAACTTATTACCACCTATAAAAAATTTATTATGAAAATAGTTTAACGAATGAATAATTATTGGCTTCTTTGAAATAGAAATTCAGTTCTAGTTTTATTTATTTACCTTTGGTTTGTTAATAAATATTATATTCGAGACTTGTTACGTCGGTACAGAGATTAGCGAGTAAATACAACAAATGACTGAGCAAACAATGAACTATTTGTACATTAATTTTAAATATGTTTGTTAATCCTACACTTTCAGTAAGCTAATATCATAAAGCCATTAAATAAATAATATACGTAGTTATCTAAGAGCAAACAAAAGTAGTGATTCGGGAAAATATCTATTCCAATATATTTAGTTTATAGTATATACTTAAAAGGAAAATTATTTATTAAAAAAAAAATATTTCATTTTAACGGAGTAAGAAGGAAATGAATTATCTACGAGTAAAACTAAAAAAAATATTGTTATAGGATAAATAACTTCACAGAATGAATAAAATCCTTTTAACTATTTGTGCAAAATAAAAATAATATTTTTTTTTCATATATTTTATTCAAATTTTAAGTTAAAACAATTTGGATTTTGTACATTATGTGAAATTCATTTTCCATCAAAATTAGATTAAGGAGAAAAAAATATAAAATTAGCTTTATAGAAGAGATTTAAGATCTCAATTAATTTTAACAACATTAATATTTCTTCATCAGCAAACATGAAAATCTACTAAATAGTTAAAATTTAAGACATCAGTTAATTATTTAACTCGCAAACAATTTTTCTTTAAAATTAAAAATACTAATAATAATATCAATACCATACTCATATTAACATTAAATCTTTATCAGGTAAAACAAAAACAAAGGCTCCCACGGTTATTCCGACGACAAGAAAACCCGAAACTCTTGCCCATGATTGGCTTAACCGAGGAAGTGTTTAATCGAGTCTGAAGTAAGTAGTTTATGAATTGACCAGCTATCACCCGGACCAGTAGTAGGTTAACTGTAGTATTCCAGTGTTAGTAGATTCAATGTTAGTGTTTTTACTAATAAACATTACTTAATTCTGCCAACCGGCTTGTGTAGGGGTTAGGGAACCGCCCTTACATCAGAAAGGTTCTGGGTTTGAATCCCGGGAATGGCATGGATGTTCTCTGTACTATCTGTCCTTACTCTGGGAGTAATGTTGGCCTACCTAATATGGTGCCCCTGAAAGAGTGGTCAACAAATCTGCCCTTCAGATGCCTGTATGATGCCCAAGTGGATCATTCTAAAAGGTGGGCATTGGAAAAAAAAACTTTACTTAATTCGTCAATTATATACTCTGATGTTAAACTAATATACCAATAATCAAGTATGTGTAGGAGTTTTTTAAGAGTTAAATATTTTTAAAATTGTATTTTTTTGTTGTATTACTTTTGCAGGCTCTGAAAGATCAATTTGACTTGCAATATTCCGAGAATAACAGTAATTCAAATACTTAAATAATGATAGAAAGTTTATTCAATTTAAAAAAAAAAAATATCCAAAAGCAATTTGTTTGAATCGCTTTTTAAATTTATATGTAAAAATACATTCTAGTCAACCGATAAATTTATTTGAATTAACTTAATAGGTATTTTAAAGCAACACAGTTTAGATGGAGTGAAAATAGCACTAATACAGATTCAGTAAAAAATAAGAAGTGATATTTCAAAACGTTCATGAGACGAATAAGATCAGCAAAACAGACAGTATAACCTTCTAATCTTTAGTCTAAGATCGTTTACAGTCTGCAACCCAACTTCGCCTCGAGCTTTAGTAGTGGACTCTGAATTATGATTCTTTTTTATTGTTATTTTGACTTTTTGTGTTTCGAACATTTCCCCGCAAGTATTTTTCAGATAAATACATTTCGTACAACATTCAAAATTGTTAATTATGTTAAGAATAATGGTTTATGCGTAACTGATAATGCATACTTTTTTTTAATATTTCGTATTTCTTTCTTCAATAAATAGAATTTGTTTCGTCAAAAATTTCTATTTTGTAAAAATTTTATATTTCACAAGCTATTTCAACTCTTAAAAATTTTTTTTAATCATTATTATATTTTATTACTAATTTGTAAAATTATTTGCGATTGATTTATTCTCATATAATGTATTTATTATTTTTATTTCTTTAAAAAACACAAATTCCTGGAACAAAATTATAAAATTCGAGAATATTTGCTGACGAATTACGGTGAAAATTAATAAGTGAAATTTATAAACACTCAACGTGTTCCATTTGACGGTCACTATGCTACCGAGATAAAGCTGCATTGAATGCAGCACACTTCTGCATGGACAATTGTGATTCCTAATTTTCCATTATATATATTTTAAAGCATTTGACAGCGTTTTCGTAAAAGTGTTTTTTTCTCGTGCCAAAACTGCATTTTCGAATGCATTTATACACCGAAGAGCCATTACAATATGACCACCCTCCATCTATAACAATGGGCTCGCCCAGATTTTCATGGTTTCTCGCCCAGGAACAATATTTTCATGGGGCACATTAGGACCCATAATCCTCAAAGAACATTCCCTGACGTCTGTAAGCTACTTGAACATAGTTGCAGACCAGGTTCACCCATTCATGGCAACAGTTTTTCCTGCTAGGGACAGTGTTTACAAACAGGATAATGCACCATGACATAAGGGTCGAATCGTCATGGATTGGTGTGAGGAACATTCCAGTGACTTTCAAGTCATGTCTTGGCTCCCAAACTCACCTGACCTTAATCCAATAGAGCAATTGTGGTCCTACTTGGAAAACCAAATTCGTGCTGCCACGCTACCCCCTCGCAATGTGAGGGAATTGCAGGACCAGTTGGTGAGTGCTTGGTACCAGGTACCTCAGACTACCTATCAGCACCTTGTGGAATCAATGCCACGGCGAGTGCTAGCAGTTTTGAGGACAAAAGGTGGTCCTACTTGTTATTAGCAGGGTGGTCATAATGTAATGGCTCTTCGGTGTATATTGATGGGCAAATCAAGAAGAAAGTAGCTACTTTTCATAATCCATTTCTTAAATACTATTCGGTGAAGAAAATTGTAAATCATAATTTAGAATGCGTAAATTGTGTTATGTTGTTGATTGTGTACGTAAGAAATGGAAATCTTACATTCATTAGTTACGATGAGATTATACACCTGATAAGACATGGCAAAATTACTTTGAGTTGAGTATAATTTTTCAGGAGGAGAATAGTTATCAGGTGGAGAATAGTTATTATTTAAGCTGTAAAGTAACTACAGTAATTTTGTTGGGTAAATTTTGGATGTGGATTTTATTTGAGTTTGATTGTTAACATTCATACTGTCAGTTGTGAATTTTAGTTAAAATTTTGGTTTCATATTTTAATATGGTGTTAGTAATAAAAACAATTTTATAACTATTTATTTATACAATTTAATAGCAAATTATTCATAAATAAAATAACCAAAGTCTTATTTTGAAGTTAAACTCCCTATAAATAATTTTGAACATACTCTCAACAGTTCATTTAGATATAATTTATTTTATTAATTATGTTAAAATTTTGATATTTTTTTTATTCGAGATTTAATTTTTTTCTAATTTCTTTTTAGATTCATTTTTTTAAAACTAATTGTTGTTTCATGTAATAAGTGACAAAAACACTTTCCAACAAAACTGTAAATGTAAAATTCATTATTCCCTTACGTATTCTTATTTTCATTTCTGTATAAACAGTAAAAAAGCTATATTTTTTATATTTGAGCATGTTAACTGATCTCATTATAAACTAAATATAAAAAGCTTATTAGTTTACCAAAACAGCATCTAAACTATAAATGTATAAGAAAATAAATACCTTTTATATTTTAATATTTACTAGTAACTGCCTTGAGCAGTATATTAGCTTTTTATTACTTCAAATGGAACAAATCTAAGCTAAATATTGCGCATTGAAGAATAACTTAAGCTTCGATGTTTTATTTATTGCATATGTTTCAGAATATTTTCATGCATTTAAACATAAAGTTTAACTATAGACCAAATTTTACAACAACTGCTTAATTTTTAATATCAAATGTTTCTCAATTAGTATTTCATTTAAACTAAAAACCGGGCTTTAGTAGCCACTCACGATAGCACAAAATTCATAAGAGCATGTTTAATCAGCATGCAATGGTGTCTTACTGTTATGTGATCCCTTCAACTCTAGAAAATATTAAGTTTTTCTTCTATAGTATCTTGTCTCAGGATTTCACGTAATAAAGACCTACGATTCTGGTTTCTTCCAAATGATGATAAAGACTGATTTCAATTTGTTTGCTCAAAATGACTTGGTAGGTTTTAATTCAAACTTTTTTTTCTGTCAATCCATTTTCATGAATTTACAGTTGTAAAAAAATCAAGGGTAAAATGTGCGTTTCTTTACACTATTTTGTTGTCAAAATATTGGTTTTTCTAATTATTTTTGTTGTTGTTAATCCCCTAAGACTATCAGGGTTAAATCCGATTAATGACTTTGTACACCCTAACGCAATTCAAAACCATCTATGTATTACAATTTTTTTTTCCTGGAGAGTCCCAAACATGCAAGAATATGATGTGGGGAATTCTGCTCAGAAGAGCAGTTGGTGCAAGTATCTGTCAAAGATTTCTGGTGTCTACTGAGGAAGCGTGTAAAGGTGGTTTAAGTTTTTCGCTGCTGCAATGGCGTCCATTTGTTCCACTCTTTGCTCTTTAAGTTACACCGCAGCTCTAAAATTGCACCAAACATTAAGTTCTTTTAAAAACTGTTTATTTTATTTACAAAAAATACTAAAAAATTGCAATCAATGGAAATACTAATTAATATAACAATCAAATAAATGTTCATGGAATACAAGTTATCGCGTACGTCGTGACAAAGAGTTACCCGGTTGTTTAAACCTGATACAAGGAGTGTGTTAGTGGGCAAGCCAATTGGTTTTACTCACTTCTGAATTGTAATTGTTGCTAGTAAAACAATTTTAAAAGAATAGGGATGTTTTGAAAGTTGATGTTTTTTGTACATAAAATACTACCTCTGAAAAAAGCATGGGCTTGTGGTTTGGCTTACAAAAAATATGTCTGTGTTGCGAGAGCATAATATTTATTAGTGATCATTGTAATTATTATTAACAAGATCATGCTTAATCCTTGTAAATTTTCTTTTCCAGCATTTGCTGTTAATTGACTTTATGCGAATTTTCATTGTCATATAACAGCCTCGCATCTAAGAAATATAACTTTCAAAATTTCAAACTGATTAGGTATTGACGAGCAGGTTATTAAAAAAAAAAAACGATTTTATTCAAAGTACTTTAGTCGTCAGCTTTAATCTATAATATTTATGAAAAAATTTTATGGTTTTTTTAAATTTAATTTTATTTATTTATTTATTTTTTTGGAGGGGATTTTTCGCAAGCATTTTGGTTACTTTTTTCTACTTTTATAATTTTGAAACTGCTAAAAAGATATCATACCATTGCAGAAAAGTTCACTAATGTTTCTTTGAGATTATTATATTTAACTACCAAATATTTATCTATTGCATTATTTTTATACATGTTTTTACTACAACTAATAATTTGGAAAGTATAGTGTTGGCAAAAGTACAGACACACACACACATATATATCTATCTATCTTTATCTATCTATCTATCAATCTATCTATCTATATCTATATATATATATATATATATATATATATATATATATATATGTATATATATATATATATATATAGAGAGAGAGAGAGAGAGACAGCAAAATAAATTAATACAAAAAAAAAACAGAAAAGAGAAAAAAAAATTATGAAATTAAAAATATTAAAAATATTAGAAAGCACTCTTTTTCGGATATAATCGTGTGGGCTGATGAAAAGATTATATCTTTTATTTTCCGGTTTTTTAAAAAAACTTTTTCCTCTTTTTTTTTTTTTTTTAAATCAATTTTTTTTTCTTTTTTTTTTTTTAATTAATTCTTTTTTTTTCTTTCCCCAGTTGTTTATTATTATTATTATTCGCCCCCCTTTTTTCATTTGTCTGTAATTTACCTTTGTTTTATCTTCATTTTGAACTTATGTTCATTATGTTATGTTATGTTCACAACCGGGTAACTCTTTGTCACTTCATTATGAACTTTGAACTTGTTTTATCTTCATTTTTCATATATATATATATATATATATATATATATTACAATTCATTTAACAAATGAGCAAATACCAGGCATAAAGTTATGTCCACCTTCAGTGGTGGGCACTTTAACAAGTAAAATATCAGTGGTTATAAAACTGTACATTCTTTCAATATTTGATTAAATAAAACATATTCATATTTCTTTCGAATCTTTTACTTTTCAAATACCTGCCCTACATTATTCTCGTTCTTTCTTCTTTAATGAACGAATATTAATCTGTGAAACTTACTTTTTCTTTTAAATAAAAAGTTTGAAATATCTACCTCGCATGCAATTTAATTAAATACTGGACCCAGGAGAGCGTGATTAAAATGTAATTACCAAAGTTACTTCTTCTTAGCGCTACTTTTAGAATCTTAAACCTGATTAACTGATATTTAAGCTTTTAAAATAAGAGTTAATGGTATCAGAGATTTTTCTCTTAAATAAGTCCGTTTCCTTCCTCATTTCAAAACTTTCCTTAAACTTATTTTGAGATCAAAAAGTTTTCTAGAAAATGTCTGAAGCGTAAGTATGGCTATAGATAAATATTGAGTGTAAAATATTGAGTATAAGCTCAAAAATACTATTGCAAATTTTCTATAGAATAATATAAAGTATATCCATATTTTTCATGAAAATTCTATAACTTGTATAATTGAGATATTAGAAAAGTATTTAACTTCGAAAAATAATCAGTGTGATATTTTGAGTTGCAATTTAAATTATTAAAATATACAATGTAACAGTAACCAATCTCTGGAAATGGAATAAAATGTTGATAAAGTAATTTGTGTTCATACTTATAAATTTGCAGTTCACAGTTAATTTTATGTGATTAAAAATAATTTTGAAATACTTTAACCAAATTTTAAGTTTTTTGAAAAGCAAATCAAATTGAATAAAAAAAATACTGTTTACGTCATCTGTTCATCCTTTTTATGAGTTCATTTTAGCGTTTAGCGTTAAACTACGTGGTTTCTTAGGCGAAGTATTAATGAATTTAGTTGTAATGATAAAAACTGTTTTACAAAACGGGAATATCTGTACTAATATACAAAGTGTGTCAAACATGCTCTGTAAAAAAATCGGTATAAAGTATAAGCACTTTGGATGCATCATCCGTAAATACTTAATAAAAGAAAAACAGAAATCAAATATATATATAAATATATATATATATATATATATATATATATATATATATATATATATATATATATATATATATAGAAAAGATGATTAAACATATTTGGTAGAAATTCAAAAAATGAAAGAAATAAATGTGTCTGTATAGTAAAAATGTTTTGAAAGAGGAATCCGGTATCACTTAAAATTTTTTGTAAATCTGTTATTAATTACAAATATAATTTTCTCTAAGTTGGGTGCTCATTTAAAAAAAAAAAAAAAAAAAAAAAAAAAAACATTTTTTTATATTTTTATAGAGACTTTTAAGAAATTGAGTTACAAAAATATGAAAGTAAAAAAACAGGAATAAAGAAAGAACCTTATCTCTCTCATACAAATACATCTCACAACTCGAAATAATCATTAAGGCTATTGTTCGACTTAAATACGAGTGTGGTTCAAATATAAATGAAGCTTCTTTAATTACTAAATATTAAAATGTTACTGACGAAGAGAGCAAAAATGTTATTTTTCAATTGAATTTCCGTGATATCGGCACACTTTCTCCAAAGTTTTGGAAGTTTTTTTTCATTTTGGAGGTATAGGAAGAAGTTGGCACTGTAGTGCGCAAGTTCAAGTGCCAATTAAGTGTAGTGCCAATCGCGTACAAAGTCTTCTATCGCTTCATTGGCTGACTCATTCAAATCTATCACCGTCCAAGGCTTCTTCAAGGGGTTCAAACCAATGATAGCCAGAAGGTGACATATCTGGGCTTTATGCAGGATGTTGAACTGTTCCCCGGCGTAATGCCTGTCACTTTTTTTTGTGTTACAGCGGCTCTATGAGGGGTTGCATTGCTCTGTTGTAAGAGTACTTTGTGGATCGGCAGGTCACGCCTCTTGCACCAATAGGCAGCTTTGATTTTCTCTAAAAGTTTGCAATAATAATTTGCATTAATTGTTCTTAGTTCATAAAGGAAATCAGTGTACACAACACCTCACTCATTTCAAAAACACTCAAGAGTACTTAATCAGCATATAACCTAGATTTTTTTCTGGAAGGGGTAGATTCATTTTTTCAACGCTATTCCATACTGGATTCCATACTTTTGTTTTAGGGGTGTATTGATGCACCTAAGATTCATGAAAAATTAAGGTTCTAGTCAAAAATAAATTCCCTTTTGCTTCACTGCGAATCAATAATATTTAGAAAGCGTCTTTTCTCTCATCCTTTTCATTTGTACTCAAAATTCTAGACACCCACCTTGTTGAGATTTTTTTGATTTTTCAACTAGTCTACCATAACTCATTTTTTTTTGTTGCATAAATTTTTTGAACTTTAATTCGAGGGTCATTATGAATAGGGTCACGAATTTGGTCAATTTTCTCTGTCGTAAGAGTCGTTCTTGGTCGATGAGCATGAGATAAGTTTTCAACTATTTCTTAGCCTTAATTAAATAAATTGTGCCATTTGCATACTTACGCCTTTGACACGGTATCATTGCTGAACTGTGACGGTAATCTGCGTAAAATTTCAATAGGTTTGATATTTCACTTGTTAGAAATTGATTTATGAGTACATTAGAAATATTATGAGCACTCCTAATTCAAGCTACTGAAAATAAATAAATAAAAACAGAAAATAAATAAATAAAATAACTTACAAAGAACTAAACACTATCAAACAATTATTAAGATTTTAGAAGAAGCTCTATCGTTGGCATGATAACGAGAATAAAATCATCGTCTTCTGCTATTAAAAAAATGCCAGTTATATTTTATCCATCTACGTAAATTTCAATCATTATATTTCAATGGATATGATAAAGATAATCATTAAATGAAACTTAAAATCGTTAAGTTCCTCAAATTTATTATCTGTTACCTACGCACTTCATAGCAAGAATACTTACTTCAGTTAAATCAATAATTAATAGAACCTAATTAATTATATATTTTTTTAAATTTAAGAATATTGTTTTCAATTTAGTTTGTTTTTAATAGTTTATAATATTGATGATAGAAATATGAATTATTATGAGCATATTTATTTCTAAACATGCATAATTATACTTTAATGCCTTAGAGTGTATTACATTTAACTACATATCTATTTGATTACTTTTTTTAAACATAGATTTCTTTAAAAAAGTATTAAAGTATAAAAATTCCTCTGGGACAAATATATGTTTTACTTGTTGATAATTTCTTATTTTACTTCTCTTTTAAACCAAACATTTAGAAAAACAGACTAATGATTACTAGTAATCTGGGAATTTAAAAACTTTGCTTCGTTTCATATGCTCTTTTTCTCAAACATCTTAACAAATGCATTTTGTTTAGAGAAACTGCAGTTCATTTTTTTATTACAAAAAATTCTCATTTTATGGTTACTTCGAAATCATTATTATTGTGATGACGGTACTACAGGGGAAAAAACTTCTGTCGTCTAAATGGCGTCGCCATTTTGATATTTTTTTTTTCTACTTTGCTAGAACATTTTACTGTAGGGTCAAACACGTCATAACTACTTTGAAAGCTTCTTTCACAGTCTAATACCATGTTTTTAGATACTTGTCCCTGAGCAGTCATTATTTGTTTGTTTATTTTCTCATTTTTATTACTCAGAAAGTATTTTTTTCTTCGTTGAGTACTAAGGGGGAAAACTAAAGAAATAAAAGTATTGTATATTATTATTATTTTTGCTTAGTTATTACATGTGAATAATTTAAAAGCATAATGTCATGTGTAAAATATAGTTTCGTCTTCGTTTTTATATTATTTTACCATTGCTTTAAGCGTGATATAATGTTGATTTAAAAATGTAGTTCTCTTAAGATATCAATAATATTCTAATATATTTCCCTAAAATTTTTTTTATTTATCTTAGTAACCATAGTATATTTATATTTAGGGTTTTGAAAAGTAATAAAAATATTAATAATAATAATAATATTTGGAAGATATCAAAAATAACAAGTCATATGATTTTTTTGCAATATACTTCCTAAAATACAATTTAAAATTTACAATTTATTTGAGAGTTTTAATTTACTTAAAATGTACAGTTGTTGCATCTACAGATATCTATTTTTAAAAAATTGTGAAATATTTATAATATAAAAATTTTAAAAAAAATAATGCTAAATATAAATTTTATTTAAGTCTTTCGTTTCTTTCTCAACTTTAAATTCCAATTTTCTGTTAGTTAAATGATTTATCAATTAATTTAAACGTATTAAAAATAATTGTAGCACGGCTTCTTGTAATGCTGTTCATAAAAAAGAGGTACACAGTACGCGAGGATACGATATACAACTCACGAAGTATACTTAAATTTCTCTTGTATTAATGAAGGATTAAACTTCCGCACATAACACTTTCAATTATATACTCAAAAAAGTTTAACTTCATAAAATATCTTTAAGTCAATATTTTCTGCAAAATTTGTAAGACAGAAAAATGTGTACATTTTAGTATTTAAAGAAAATATCGACTGCTTGCTTTTTTAAATATCTGATTTTTTTTAAAAATTGTATTTGTAAGTCAATAGCTATCCCTTATAGCTAAATAAAAACGGCTAGATTTATCGAGGAATCATTGAAAACCTAACGATGAACATCTGAAGTATTTTTTAAAATTTTTTTTGAAGGATATGATACTAGTCCTCATAGTCCTCTTAATTCACCGTCCTGCGTTGAGGAGGGTTGACAGTTACGAAATTTCAAATACTAATAACCGATTTTAATTTATATCCATATACTACACAGTAATCGCAAATGCAAAAACAAAATTAGATACTTAAAAAAAAAATTCTGGATCAAATTTCGGCAAAAAATACCGGAACTCATATTGCCGATTCTTTTTGTTGTAAAATCCATTTCGACCGGAACATGTTATAGAACAAAAATTATAACACAGCATAATTTTTGCAGTGTTAATTACCGTAATATCACTACATCACTCTAATTTAATAAATATAACTGCAAACATTACGGTATAATATTATACAGTAAAAATGAATTTTACAATTAAGTGTATTTTTCGATAAAATGGATTTTACGGTAAAATGTATTTTACGGATGACGCAAACAAAGTGTGCTGGTACTTTATACCGTACCAAAATGATCCAGAATTTTTTTGAGGTGTACTTATTGTTTGATATGAAAACTCAAAAATTAGATGCCAGATCAAAATAAATAAATAAATTAATAAATAAAAATAACAATACTTCTAAGGCTGGAGTGACCAAACTTTAAGGTTGGGATAAAAGTTAAAGTTCTCACATGAGGTGGAAGCATAGTTTATAACACATATACTTAGCGTTTTATAAAATCAAGCAAAAAAATTAACTTCAATTTGCCTTGTAAGATTCTTCGTCTGATTCATTGTGTTTCGATCCTGGAAGGATGATCCAAAGTTTCATTCCTTCAAGCTTTAAAAATTTCGAAATTATTGATGAATTATTTTTGTCTTTGCCTTTTCTGTCAAAATTAAGAAACTAATTTCTTGAATTGTAACAATATATTGTAACAATATTTCTTGAATTGTAACAATTTCTCAATAGTAGTATCATGTCAAAAAAAATTATTAATATATTAGATTATTAAACTGTGATTATTAAACTGTAATTCTTAATTAGATGAATTTAAATTAGATTATTAACCTGTGATTAAGATGCAAACTAATGTATACCGTAAAAAAATTCAGAATGGAATTACGGTAAAAAGAACTGGCACTCAGAGTGCTAGAGCTTGTTATCATTAACCTTTTTTTTGACCGTAGAGTACTTTTAGTACTAGATAAAAGTACTTTTTTCGGTAAATCATTTTTACCGAAGAGTGCTTTTCACCGTAAAATCCATTTTCACCGAAACATGTTACGGAACAAAAAATCTGATACACCGTAATTTTTAGAGTAATAATTACTGTAAAATCAACGAATTGCTCTAAATAAATAAATATTACTGTAAAAATTACAGTACGATATTTTACAGTAATGGATTTTTCAAATGATCCAACCAAAGTGTCGTTACTGTATACCGTAAGTCGATCCGAAAATGTTTTAAACAATAGTTATTGCAGAATACCGCAAAAAATATTATTTATTCTTAATTTTTCCAGCTAATTCCACATTAAATGATTTCTTTAGTTTAAAACTGACTCAAAATAATTGTACTGAAATTGTTAAAAAATGTTAAGAACTTTTGTTAGAAACTCCTGTATAATTTCGAATTATCAGCCAGTTACGGATAGATTAGTTATATCGTCAAATAATACATGAATCTAAATTTGGTTAAAGTTGGTTACAATGTTTTTCAAGGAAAAAAAATATATCGTTTTACTTTATTCAACATACGCAGGAAAGAATACTAATAAAAATACTCGGCAAATAGAAAAAAAAACATAGTATTTGCTTTTTCTCGTGCAGTTTTTCAAAATATCTGAGTGTTTTCATTTTTTTAGAGTACCAAAGAGATAGGTACCGACATTGCCAAAGGATATGTTCTGCGGCTTTCAATTCTTATGTTTTTCCGCTTAAAAAGCCAGTTATTTGGAAAGCACTTAAGGCTTAGAAAAACAGAATTTTTAAGATTATTTTTAAGATTTCTGCTTCTGAAAAAGTTATTCTTGCTTTTCACATAATAGCTGGATTTTATTTTGCTCTATCTTTACTTTCAAATTTTTTTTTGTTTGTTTTTCAATTTTGATATACTTTTTTTTAAAGTTAAAAATTCATCAGTAAAGATTGACTTTAGTTAAGAGCAAATTTTAATTTTAAGTAACAAATATTTGTACAATGTAAATGTTACGTTTCTTTATTACTTAGAATTGTTTCTTTTTAATATTTATATAATTATTCTCACTTTTGTGAACATAAAACAAAGTATGAATAGGCTTAAAAAAGAAAGAAAGAACAATAAATAACAATATTTTTAAAATTTCTATAATCAATCTTCGTAACCATCGGTAATTAATGTGCGTTAACTGCGCCACAGCAGTAAACAGTTCCACGTGGAGGAAATATATCGCAGAATATCGTAAAATCAGTAAAATATCGCCTTTTTAATAAATATTTCTAGTTCAATGGGATGTTTCCTTTCTCTAACGATAAAGACTAGAGCCTAGCACAAAATCCTCAGCAAAGACCGTGATCAGCCGCTGATTACTAGCACTCAATTCCGTACCAGTAAGTGCAAAACAATTTGTTACATACATTGCCGTTATATTAAACAATACGGTGCGGTATTGTATTTTACAATATGTAAAATCGTGTTAATCAATATTGTTATTTTGTGTGAGAATGTACCATATACTTTGGAAAAAAAGGCTATAACTGTTAACTATAGAAATATTAAAATTATTTCTTAGTTCTTAACCATTAGTGGACCGAAACGGATGGTCTGCTAGATTCTATATAATATATAAATATATAGTAAAGAATATAACAAAAATTTATGTCACACTAAAACTTTTTTAGAATAACTTTTAATGTATTTAGTGTACCATATACAAACAATACGGTGCGGTATTGTATTTTACAATATGTAAAATCGTGTTAATCAATATTGTTATTTTGTGTGAGAATGTACCATATACTTTGGAAAAAAAGGCTATAACTGTTAACTATAGAAATATTAAAATTATTTCTTAGTTCTTAACCATTAGTGGACCGAAACGGATGGTCTGCTAGATTCTATATAATATATAAATATATAGTAAAGAATATAACAAAAATTTATGTCACACTAAAACTTTTTTAGAATAACTTTTAATGTATTTAGTTCACAGCTCTTTGATTCCCTTACTATACTTACTTTGCTATATTCAGGAAACTAGGCTTGGCAAAAAACTCATCCTTTACACTAATATGATCTCTAAAAATTAGGTGGCAGCTCAATTTGAATTATTTTATGAATTTATTATTAACTATAAGAAATAAAAGTAACCCATATTTTTCTTTCAGTTTTAAAGGATTACTAGAACAAGTCAAGCAAAAAGATATGCATTATGAGAAAAAGAAATAAAAATGAAGAAAAGTAGAAAGAATATTTCTTTCTAGAAGAAAAGTGAATATTAAAATCAAGAAAGAAGAACTTTTATCTTCTGTAACACTCCATATTATTAAAAAAAATGAAAAGGCATTCTATAGAATTGCATTAAGTGATTATTATTTCAAGTGATTAATTATTTTAATCTCATAAAAAAAAATTTAAAAGGAAACTATTTATAACCTCCTCGCCAAACTATTTATTAAGAATAGAGAGGAGAGTTTTGTATGTTATAAGAAGATGCATATAATTTTACTACAGAAAAAGAATTATTTTTTTTTTTTGCCTGGTCAAACCAAAGCTGAACAAGATCAGCAGGTTAACTGTTACGTAACAGACTGTCTCTTTTGACTAAGATTTATGGTCACAAAAACCATGTTACTTTTGATATGTGGGCAACATCTTCGTTGTAGACACTGTTTGAAACTGTCTGTTAGTCTGAATTAATATTTCTGGTTATACATGGACAAAGCTAATTTATGAAAAGAGATATTTGCTTTCAATTGAAAATAAAACGATTTATCACGATTAAAATTGTCAGTGTCCTTTAATTTTGTTTTAAAAAAGCACAATGCAGTTTAAATCCTAAACTATTAATGTTTCATACGTCAGAAACATTCTTAGTTATCGCACATGCAACTTTACTTCTCTGTTATAATTATGAAACCAAAGAAAACTATTGGAGTAATAAAGACAGTTAAAAAAAATTATTTTATTTAAAAATTTTTTTTGTAATGTATTGGGTTCAAACACGTAAGAAGAACTGTTGTTTAGCTAGCAATAATTATAACATACGATATTTATAACCCTTATTTTTATTCTCCCCATTTCATTAATATTACCTGCATATTTTGTGTATATGATATGTATAGATAAATAAAAATAAAGCAAACCAACAAATATAAATGAAAATAACTACTAAAATGGGATGATGCAATTTTCTAAAGTCAAGAGTTATCTACTTTTATAACATTCATTAATATTATGCAGGTGATGAAGCATCAAAGAAAGCTAAATTTGTTACGTTACTTAAGAAACGATATGTTTTTTTTTTGCTGAATAAAAATGGACCAATGTCCAGAGAAAATGGCTGTAGAATATTTTGTTTTAAGTTATGCCGTGAGACTGTGTAACCACAGATATTTTGAGAAATTACTCTTCTTATATAATTTTGAAAAACTGTATCATTTCTATTTTTTGTAAATAAAGTTTTTAAATTTTGCTATTGCGTTTTATTAATAAAAGCACTTGATTTCTTTTTGTATAGAAGTTTAAATGAAATTATAATTTAGTATTTTTAATAACTCAGTTTACATTGTGGCCATACAGTCCACTATAAGTAGGCTCATAAGTGGACACATCAGGTGTCTCTCTTTTGAGCTTGGGCGAAAGACCTATTCAACGTGCACGAGGTGTAACTCTGCGGCCGACCAAGAGGAATAAGTCAACAACAACATTGTGGCCTACAAACTTTGTCATAATTTGCAGGACAAAATATTTCAAGATTTCATTCAATTATATAAAATAAACTAGCTGTACCCTGCGTGCGTTGCAACGCTTTCAGTTTGAATTTTAATTTTGTATTTAAGTGTGTAAATGAGATTTGAAATTTTATGATTTGAAATGAGAATTTTATTTAATGGTGAAAAAAACCAGTGATAGTCTCAACAGTTAATTCTCTAGGATATCGCTGGTGCATTTTCAAACAGACATGTATGGTGATGCACGCGGACCATGAAACATATTTTGGCTGATGATCTGAAAAACGTTTGAATCAATGGCGACATCAGGTATTTCTATTGATATGAGCTGGCCAATATGTCATGGTGTTAATTTTCTCAATAAGCCAAATTATGAGGTAATTCTCTTTTTTTGCCATTCAATGGAATACATCAAACACCGTGTCTCTCCAAAAATATGACGCTTTGCAATTAAACCAAGCCTAGAGCTTAATATTTGTTTTAACTCACGTGCGGTAATGCATCATGAAGATCTGATGATGTTTCCCTAGGTTACAAAAGATCTTTAATTTTAGCTCAAGCAGGATTGCATGTGAATGTAATAAATAACTCTGGCTACCCATATGCGCACCGAATGAAGTCATTTGGAAACACGAATGTATCGACATTTTTTCGCCAAGAAAAGTTTCGATTATCTTGCTTGACCAACACCTCCTAGAAAGAGTAGGCCTCAGCACGGGTTACCAAAAATATCCTTTAGTAGTCCAAACGTAATGACATATTTCGTATTTTCAACCACTGCGCAGCTTAGTACCCCGAACGTAGAGACATCTTTCTTATTTTTCAACAACTGCGCAGTTAACTTCGTCATATCGGACTACGAAATTTATCCGTGCTGAGGCCTTCCTTCTTCTAGGAGGTGTTGGCTTAGAGCACTACAAAACATACATAATTGATCCATTTTTCCGATGATGACGCTTAGGTGAAGACTATAGTTGGTTGTCGGTTCATAGTGAAATGTACAGAGATTCAAATCAGAGTATTGGCAGCGAAGTGCGTTCTTGATTGATTTTCCTTCCTGCATCCCGTTCCTCTGATGTTTCCGACGAACGGGCTTGAGTAGTGCGTTCTCGATCGGATTTCATTCTTGCTTCCCGTTGCTCTGATGTTTCCGACGAACGGGCTTGGGTAGCGCGTAGTTGATTTGTTAACAGTCTTCTTTCCCGTTGCTCTGATGTTTCCAATGAACGGGCTTGAGTAGTGCGTAGTTGATTTGTTAACAGTCTTCTTTCCCGTTGCTCTGATGTTTCCAACGATCGGGCTTGAGTAGTGCGTAGTTGATTCGTTAACAGTCTTCTTTCCCGTTGCTCTGATGTTTCCGACGAACGGGCTTGAGTAGCGCGTAGTTGATTTGTTAACAGTCTTCTTTCCCGTTGCTCTGATGTTTCCGACGAACGGGCTTGAGTAGCGCGTAGTTGATTCGTTAACAGTCTTCTTTCCCCTTGCTCTGATGTTTCCAACGAACGGGCTTGAGTAGTGCGTAGTTGATTTGTTAATAGTCTTTTTTCCTGTTGATCAGACGTTTCTAAGGAACGGGCTAAAGCATTTGTGTTCTCGATTAGTTTCAAGACTTTTTCCCCGTTGCTCCGATGTTTCTCGAACACGGGTAGTTCTCTTTTTGCGTGCTTGAGATGTTGATCGACTAAGAGCGTTTCGTTAAGGCGGCATATTTCTGCAAATATTCTCTTTCAAACAAAAAGAAATGTAAAAGTTGACAGTGGTCGCAAATTTGCTAAATCGAAAATTCACATATTTATTTTAAATAATAAGCAATAAAAATGAAATAAATTAAATAAGAAATATAAAAATGATAAAATTAAAAACGAAAATTTATTTTTTAAATGAAAGAAATAAAATGAATGTGATTTCGAAAACTTTGTAATAGCAAACAATCTAATAGTTTTCAAATGACAACAACTGTCAGCAATGAAACCTTCAAAAACTATATTTAATTGTGCTAACCCAAAATTGCATACTAAATATAAATAATTACTGAAAACGTGTAATTTGAATGAAATTTGCTTTTATTTTTATTAAACAGTTTTCACAATATTAATAAATCCGTGATACGACTAATAATTACGAAATCTATTCTCGTTGATTTTACGTGCTTGTGCTCACCTGACGTAAAGAAACTTGCCAGAATTATAATTAAATATTAAAGAATATGTAATTTACTTTTCTTAAAGAATAGAGCTATAAGATAGAAAATATCACTGTTGTTATCTTCAAGATATTTGAAAACTGAATCGCTTATAGCAAAATTTAGAACAATGGCTAACTTTTAATCAATCAGAAAATTCCATTTCGATTTTCGCTGATATCGCTGGAACGGTTTGTCGCAGAATGTTCTAATGTCGACATAAACCTTCCTCTTCCTTTGAACTATCTGTATGCCAAGTTTCACAGCTTTCTGTCGGATGGTTTAGGAGTCTATAGGTGACAGACAGACACACATTCACTTTTATATATATAGAAGATTAGTATATAGTTTATTTCCGATTTTTATTTCTAAATCATTAATATTTAACGGAGATATTTTCTTAAAAAAAGCTAAACAAAAAAAAAAAAAAAAAATTCCTTTTATTTTTAAATATTGACACGCAGAGTTTTCACATCAAAAATAATGCTCGCAAGATTTCACTTTGTATGTTTTCATTAAAAAACTTAAAGTAATTTTAAATTCAAAAGTAACGTCTCTAAAAGAAATAATTCAAATACATAAAAATGTTTAATTTTTCGCTATTATTTATCGCTGAAGGGGTATAATTAATGAAAACCTCTTTCTTGATTTCCTTTTCTAATCTCTTACACCAAAACAGAATGAAAAGAGATGAATTACTCCATACTGGAAAAATGAAGAAGTTGAGGTAATTTACTCAAAATGAGCTTTTTATTAAAATTTTTTTTATTTTTCAGATTGCAATCGGAATGTTTAGTTTGAAATTCGAGGACAGTGCTTTTTTTATGGCTGCAATTATTTGTATAGTTTGACATTAGTTGAACTTTTTATACTTTTTTCAGCAACCAGTTTTTTTTATTTAAGTTTGTACAGAGCACACAATAAATGAACATTTTAATAATTGGTGATCTAAGGACTAGATTGTCATGTACTGAAAAACATATTTTAGCCAAATTACTGAACTATATGGTTTTAAAAAACACAACCTAATCATTTATTTGATAATTTTTCGGTTTATATGGCAACCACTTACTGTAAATTCTGGGTTTAAAATAAATTTTTTTATTACCACATATTTAGAAAAGAATACAAAACTGAAAACTGAATTTTACCAAATAAATGATTTTTATACTTGCTTAAAGGTATCAAGATAAAATTTTAAAAATATAACGTTTATAAAATTTTATCTTATATTATAAGTTATTGTTAATTTAAAAAAAAAAAAATGCCAAAGCGTTGCTGTAAACTGAAAGCTTTGGTGTTTCTATAGACCTAGAAACAAGGTAAATTGTACCATATTCTGGTAGATTTGATCATTAGTGTATTAGTTCGAGATCCTAACCTTAAATATTCTAATGAATATGTTCGGAGTTTCTTCTGAGTTGTAAATTCATAGACGAAAACAAATATTGTATGAATAAATATACCCTATTTTTGATTGTGTTGGTTTTTTTGGTCTTCTAAATATGAGGGGAAGGTAGATAGGCGTATTCTAGAAAATATTGTTCAAAAGGAAAGCTTTGAATTGACATTTCTACGTGACTAAAAACGCTAATCAAAATTTTTACTACACATTTATAAAACTCACTTATTAATTTTATAAATATCTATTATTATTTATGAATTTACTATATTTTAGTTATTTATATATTTTTATTAAATTCATTTATATATATTTATTTAAACATATTAAATTCACTATATATATTAAATTCACAATATTATATTTAGTAAATTCACTAATAAATTTTATAAAATTCATTTCTTGGTAAAAAATTTACTTTATTGAGTAATTATATATTAGTTTTTTCATTTACTTACCTATTGAGAAAAAGATTTTACCCTATTTTTGAAATAGTAAGATATACAAAATTTTACACCAATTTGAGCTGCATCATTTAAAATGTCAAACTAAAACAATTGATTTGAATCGGTTGAATAATTCTTTAAAAATAAACTTTTAAAAATACAACTTCTTTTAAATTGACTAATACGTAAAAAAGGAAATTGACGTAATGGGGGATACAATTTTCATGCGTTGTCCTGTCTAAAATATAGGGATATATTTTTCTGATTTAAAATATTCCCCCATATTTTGAGGATCGAAATTCTAATTCCATTGAACAAAAGCATGCCATTAAAGAGAAGGTTATTTTTTGCGTCTGATTTCTTATATAAAGTGCAATGTGTAAATATTAACTGGCATAAAGTTAGTTTATTATCGCAAACCATTCAGATTAACTCCCAGTTAATTAAAATCCGATCTTCACATCTGAATATACTAAGAGTTTAGTTTTTTGTGCACTAACGCTAATATTAAATATTTCAAAACTGTTATACATAAGAGCTATTTCAAAATTGAATTTATTTGACTTCTGATTATGTATATGATACTTTTATTGCTTATTCATATGCATTTTTATGGATTTATTCGATTTTTTTTATGAATACATTTTTATTTTTTCATTACGAATGCTCGTAACCTTTATTTAAGACTGAGTTTAAGAATTTTTCAAACAATTAAATAACAGTCAGTCAAATTGAGAGATTACTGTCAAGACATCTCGGAATTTAACACAGATACTGTCTGAGACGAATAATTTAATTATTAGTCTCATAGTTGAAATTTCCATTTTATTTTAATTCACAAAAGTTACGAAAATTAAAGAAACAGAGTCATCTACTTTAGTTTATATTTTCGACAAAACAATACAATGATTGCATTTATCTGTTACTTTGTTCTATTTTTAATGTATTTATTAGAATAAAAATATTTTGTAGATTCATCTGAGCTAGAGATAATAGTATTTTTGTACGGTGCATCCACAATCTGAATGAAAGACTTGCAAATGTAATTTATTTAGATTCCGAAATTTTAAATATAATTATAAAATAATACAGAAACTTAATAGTGGAGTTTAGTTTGTGATGAGGCTATTTGGAAATGGAAATTTCACAGTATGCCATTTTTTATTAGTGTTACCTTGGAAAGGAGGTTAAAAGTAATTCTCCCGCTGAAGTTACTCTTATAAGTGATGCAATTATATTTTTGTAAGAAAAAAAATATTAAAAAAAAAAAAATCACACAGTAACAAATAGTTTGTAATAACAAAAAACACAGTTCTAAATAATATATTAACACAAAAATGTTACTTAAATGCTACTTTTTATTATTTTCAGATCTCTGCATTAAAGACATTGTTGTTATTGTTTATAACCAAAGAAAAAGCTAAAGATAGGTGTTATACTATTTCATTTAACAAACAATTAGCTACTGGTTAAATATAGTTATTTCAAATACTGAGTTAAATATGAGAAATATTTTTGCTCCTTAAATACATAAATTCTTTCCGTCACTTACAAGTTCTCTGTAGTAATTTTTGTCTACACTCAATACATCACTAAAAACTTTAAATGAAAACTCTGTAACATTAAATTATTTTTTAAATATATTTTACTAAAAATAAATTGCCTGCTGGATCTGTAAGTAAGTATACTTATTGAATTCATTTTGTTAGCCTTAAGTATAGCAGATAGTTTCTTCGCAGAAAACAAATTCTATAATCTGTTTAGTATTTAATCGCATATCGGTTTCAATCTTGCGAAGTGGATAACGATATTCTCATGTCTCCGTTTGATCAAAAATGTAACGATTTTTCATCTATCTTAAGCGATTCGATTTAGTTTTTCCAATAATATTATTTATGAACCTACAGTAAAATAGTATTACTTTTACAAAACCATTTAAAATTCTTTTTTTTTTATGTATTTAGTGTTATTTATTAAAAAATGCAATAATTTTATAATGATTCATTAACTTTTAACCCTTCTGGAAGATGGTTTTACATTATTCTATATTTAGTATTCCTGTTCTGATTTTCGTTAGCTGGCTTAAATCACAGCCACTGAGAGTCAAGGCCTCTCAGTAGATTTGTGACGTCATTTTTGGAAGTGCCAGCAAACGCGGTAATCAGATTTGTATTAAGAGAAAACTATAATGCAGATTTAAAATCCCTTTTGAACGAAGTGAAATATTTTTTCTTTAGCTAATTTACACGAAATTTAATAGTTTTAACAGGTTAATTTTTGGTTTTTTATTCTAATAAATCAATGTTATTTATCACGTTATAACTCAATAAAAAGAACATGTAGAACTATTCGATGTTTTTCATGAAGCAATATGAATTAGCAGTTCCTTATGAAAAATGACTTAAAGAAACTTTTTTTCTTTTAATTTTAAATCATGATTCATGATAACTATTAAGGTCAAAAGCATAAAACTCATTCAAGTGTATAATTTATCCTTTTTCAATATGTTATGAAATATTGGATTCAATCATATGTTAAAAAATAAAAAAATTAATACATTTTAATAAAAAAAACTATTACGAGACAAATAAAAATACGTTATATTGCGTCAGAAAAGAGACAAATAAAGAAATAATAATATTATTGGCCCATTCATTAAATTGCTTTTTTAAAATAATTTTTAAAGAATTCTTTCAGAAACATATGATAGAAGTTTAAAGCGGAAGTAATTTAAACATAAATACTGCAATTATTTAGAAAAAAGCGACGCATTTATATAAAATGGGATAAAATAATTTAGCCAAGTATTTAAATAATGATAATTGTAAAATAGTTGTAAAAAAATATAAAATATTTAGCAAAGTATTTCGATCCTTAAAATTGTAAAACTTTAAAATATTATTTATAAAATAATTTAATAAAAAAGTTTTAAAATATTATATATAAAATAATAATTTAAAAAATAATTTCATTATTTGTACATTATTAAAAAGTAAAATATTTTCAAATATTAAGTTTTTCTAAGAGACAAATTTACTGATGACAAACTTTTTAATATGATTTGTTAAAAAAAATATTACGAAATAGAGATTCCTTTAAAAAATTATTAGTATAATATTTTGAGCATGCATCGTGCAATAATTAAAAAATAATTACGCATGGCGAAAGACGAATATTGCGTATTTTTTATGAGCTACATTAGAAACTGTTTACTAGTTTCTTTTTGTTTAATAGTACTCTTTTTAAAAATAAAGATAAAAAAAATATAAAGGTATTTATAAAAATTATTTTTCATGTTACTCAATAAGATACATTTCCCTAAATGATACACTTTGCATAAGATATATTTGAATGGATATGCATAAAAATATACAAACTATTGTTTTAAAACTTGCTTATATTATTGCTTGCTTATTGAACTCTTCCAGATTTATATGATCAATTTAAAAATGGGAAAAAAATGAGATTAGCCCATTTAATCTGGAGCAAGCTCAAAATTTATTTATACTTAAAATTGAAAACATCTAAATTTAATAATTTTTTAAAAAGAAATTTCCCTTTTTAATTTCAACTTAGATCACTACTGGGCAGTTTGAAAAATAAGGAAACTATTAACATAACAATTTAATTATATAATGCATTTATTTTCGTTTTATTTCCTTATATATGGGAAACTTATATATTATTTTTTTTTTGTAAAAATATTTACATTACGGGACTGCATATGTTTATTGCCTTTGTTAAAATGTATATAATAATGGTATATATGTGTAATTATGGTATATAACGAGTTCCGTATCTGATGGACAAACGGAGGTGTTGTTCAATGAAAAATATTTGAAACAAGCAGCTTATTAGCAAAAAACTACTGTTTGTGACGTCACTAAAAGATCTGAGTTATCTGAACCGCCTTATTTCTCGGTGGCTATGTTTTAATATGAGCGTGTTAATTCGATATATATATATATATATATATATATATATATATATATATATATATATATATATATATATATATATATATATATATATATATATATATATATATATATAAATATATATATATATATATATATATATATATATATATATATATATATATATATATATATATATATATATATATATATATATATATATATATATATATATATATATATATATATATATATATATATATATATATATATATATATATATATATATATATATATATATATATATATATATATATATATATATATATATATATATATATAATAGGTTTTACAAACAAAAACGCGTTAAATAATTACAACTAAAGAAGTAAACAAGAGAATAACCTGTTTTTTTTTTAGTCATTTAAGAATTAAGCTCAACAGTTTTTTTTTCTTCAAATTAATAGATACATCACTTTTTGTCGAATCCACAGACATTTTTATGTATTTGGAATTCTTTTCGGAAAAGCGTGAGACTGAAAAAAAGTGGTTTCTTGAGAAATTATATTTTATGCCACCATCTGTTGGCGATGCAGAAATAGTATTTCTTGCTTTTATATGGCAGAACATCTGCAATGAAAAGCATCGGTTTATTTCTATCATAAAAAAAGAATAAAACTCCTCAACTAAACTGCAATCATTCTTTTTTGTCTAATGAAATAAAAATGAGGTAACATTTTGTCAAGAACGGCTGGTAACATAATGGTATTTAATTTTCATACAGATAATCGTAAATCGGAAAAAGGATGTTTTGTAATGTAGAAATTATGAATGACTGGTTATAAATATATGTTGGACTGTAAAATTGAAAAAAAAAATATTTTTATCAACTGTCCCAATTTTTTTTAGATTTAAATTTATAATTTTTATTTTTATTTCTTTTCTGTAAGAAGGGAAAATATTTTGAAAATCATGCAATTTATGTTCAGCATATGGTTTTGCCAAAAAATGAACGGGGAATGTTTAGGAAGAAATCATCATTCAAAAGATTAGAAAAATATGAAAAATATTATAGGAAAAATATATATGATTTTAAGTTTATGCATACAACTTTATTTCATTAACTGAGGGTTCATTGAATTTGCATAAAAAAACATTAATGTTCTTGTGATCGGTTGAACATTTATCGTGTTTATAGAAATATTTAGCACTTTGAATCTTGCGTATCTGAAAATGTATTTCTCAATCTCTTCCTTCAACCTCGCACATGGATCGAAAAATTAGCAGGAATTGTTTTAAAATGAGATCCTAAATAAAATAGTCTCACGTATTTCAAACAAAATCCTATCATAACTAGAACTTAATCTTTATTGTTGGATTAGGAGCATAGATAGTGCAAAAAATTCACCTCTTTTTAATCTATTTAGTTTTACGCATGGTTTCAGGTGGGATATGAGTTTTTGCTTGAGAAATGATTTGTATAACAATATATGTGAATGTGCCTACAAAATAATAATAATTAATAATAATTAATTATTACTAATTAATTAATAAAAATTTAAAAAAAAAATACTAAGTTTGCTTTAAAGAAATGAATGAATTATTTTTTAAAACATTTATTTTGTTTTAGACAATCAAAATATAACACATAGTAAGCTATAAAATCACCTCTAATGCAAATATTAAAACTGACTGGCTGTAAAATGCTGCTTATCCATCTGTTTTATTTTATCTGGTCTAATTTTGTGTTGTTAGCCAGGTCAATGTTTCAGTTGTATAAATAATATTATAGAGAAAATTTTTAGGGATCATCTCCCGGACAACTTACCATTTTTATTTTAAATTTTTGAAATGTATGAGATCGTCTGGCGGACGCATTTTCATTTTTGTCATAAATTTTTGGAATGTGTCATACCTTTCAGATTATATTAAGTGAAAGGATGGATCTCAATTTTTCCAAAATTACCAAGACTGCCTTTAATTATTGTAGATATTATTCTAAAAAAACATTTGTTTTGCCCTTGACGATCAAAATCTAGAACACAGGAAGCTCTAATATCGCTTCTGATACAAATATTATAACTGACCTGTTTTCAAAGTGTGCTTAGCCCTCTTTTCTACTTTCTCTTCTCTTATTTTTTGTTAATACAGGCATATGTTTTATTCGTATAAGTATTATTATAAAAAAGAAAGTGTGTCCTTTGGCTGACATTTTGTTATTTTTATTATAAATTTTTAAAAACTGTGAGACTTTTGAAATTAATATCAAGTGAAAGGGTAGGTGAAAAATTTTTCCAAAAATACCAAGATTTTCTTTAATATATGTATACATTATTTTTTAAAAACATTTATTTTGTATATACTATCAGGACAAAAAGAGGAAGCACTAAAATCACTTCTAATACGAATATCATAACTGTAGGGTTGTAAAATGCTGCTTAGCAATCTATTTTACTTTCTCTGCTCTCATTTTTTGCTAAAATGCAGTTCGTTTTCATTACGAATTACATAAATATTGTTATATAGAAAATGTCTAGGGGTCTTCTGGCGGACAATTTATTATTTTTTTCGTTCAAATGTTTGGAATCTGTGCGACATTTGAGATTAATATCAAGTGAAAGGATGGGTGTCAAATTTTTCAAAAATATCCAAATTACCTTTAATATAAGTACATATAATTTTTTCAAAACATTTATTTTGTCCTAGACGATCAGAATCTAAATCAAAGGAAGCGCTAAAATTGCCTCTAATGAAAATACGACAGTATACCTAACTAGTTGTAAAATGCTGCTTAACCCTCGATTTTTCTTTTTCTGCTCTCATTATTTGCTATGCTTTGCTATTATTTGCTATGCTCATGTCTATGCTTTGTTTGCATAAGCATTGTTACAGAGAAAAGTTTTAGGGGTCATCTGGCTGACACTTTATTATCTTTTTATAAATTTTTGATATGCGTCAGACCTTTTAGTTTAAAATCAATTGAAGGAATGGCTGACAAATTTAAAAAAAAAAATACAATGTTTGCCTTTAATAAATGTACAGATTATTTTTAAAAATTTTTTATTTTGTTCTAGTTGCTTAAAGTCTATCACATAGAAAGCTATGAAATCGCTTTTAATGCAAATATCATAACTGTAGGGTCGTAAATTGCTGCGTAGCTCACTATTTCACTTTCCTTGCTATGTTTTTTTGTTATTACGCAAACACTTAATTATTAGTTTTTGTAAATTTTTGGAATATGTGAGACCTTTGAATTTAATTTCAAGTGAAAGGATGGGTGTCATTTTTTTCAAAAATATCAAGAGTGCCATTAAAAGATTGAATGCCAAGATTGCCTTTTATCGACAGAGCAAATATACCATTTCATTTTTAAAGTTTGTTTTAAAATATTATTTAATATTTTATGTTATTAAGTACAACAAAATAATATTATTTATCTGCTTAATTTTAAACTTTTTTGGTTTTTTTAATATTTTTTAAATTTTTTTTATAAAACAAACAGAAGCATGATTCTTCATTTCTTTTTTGTTCATTTATTAATTTTTATTTTTTGATGGAAGAAGGAAAGGAAAGATTTTGTAAAAATGAAAGTATCCGTTGAGCTAATGTCATTCAAAACTTTAACATGTTTTGCAAAATGAAAATTTTAAAGTCCCCAATTATTATCTAACAAATCCATGCAAGCTCTTTGGACATAATGAAGGTAAAGCATGCATTTCTGTTGGCTATGGTGCGGCCTTTCTTCAGGTGAATCGAAATAACTATTGATAAGAATTTAAAAAATGTAAGAACACAAAATATATTGTGATTAAGAGTGTACATTCAGACCGAAAACACAACAAAATGCAAGAAATGACACTTTATAGTTTGTCTACGGTAAGAACTCTCCCCATCACAAAGTCTGAGGCTGTCTGCTGCTATGGAAACATGAATAGCGCATTTTAGGGAGGGTAGCTTATCATCACTCTAGGGCTGACACAATAGAGCGAAGAAAAAAACTTCCTTTCTGTCACCGACCCCAGCCTAAACCCGTCCTAAACAGCGACCCCACACTTCTGCTGGAATAGTTATGCCTCGTGACCATAGCCACACTCCCGGATCCAGACGAATGGCTAGGGGAGTTCTTATTTTATATGTACATGAGACTGAAATGATTTCGGTACTATTTTTCTTTCTTTTGGAGAAAGTATAATAACTTATTTTGAGCAAAGTAAGTTACTTTGTGACAAGCTGCAAGAGAATCAATCGAAAGATGTCATCGAAATTTCAAAGAAAAATTTATCTCAAAGAACTTGGCAATCGGAGGCGGGAAAGATAATTTTCTGAAAACAGTTCAGTAGTTTATCATGTTGGAAATTTTGATATTGCATCATTGAGACTACTTTAAGGTCACCCATTCAAAACATTCCCTTAGATGTTCCCTCATCTCTCCATAAACATTTTTGTTTTTCTTTTCAGCACTCACAATATTTTGTTAGAATAAATAAATAATATAAATGTTTTTTTAATTTTGTCAGTTTTGAAATTTTGGTTCCATAAAATTTCCAAACAAAGAATTTACATATGCTCCCAACTTTTTTTGTGCAAGAGTTAGAAACGTTTACTTAAATCTTTTCTTAAGCTTTTTCAAACTGCATACTGTTCATGACGAAAAAAATGTATAATACTCTGTTCTTATTGTATAATTTAACCATTTTGTGCGTGATTTTTAATATTAACACAATTGAAATGATTACCTAAATTTGTATTATGAACGCGATGCCTATAAAACTTTTTTTTAAACTTTAAAGTCATGCATTTGAGATTTGCTGATTATTTAAAAATTTTAGTACTATCTCTAAATTATAATTAGCTTTTTTTTTTTTAATTGAAATCACAAGACTACAAGTTTTTCATTTACGATTCTCCCTTTGAAATTTTAAAAATATTAACATAATTATGTTTATGCTAAAATAGTTTTTAACCTCTTGATTTTGCTACAACATTTAATGTTAAGCACTGAACAAATCGTTTTAATAATTTTAAACCAGCGCCTCAATTAGATGAGTTTTTTCGACTGGTACATATACTGTACCAACCGCAAGCAACGGGTTAATGATATTGTTCACACTCAAATTCATTTTATAATAATAGATATGCTTTAAGCAACTGTTGGAACAAACAAGATTCTGGCAGGAAAATACGTTGGTTGTAAAACAAAAAACTTAATAAAATATTTTCGAAGTCAAGTATATAAGATAAAATATAAAGTTTAAGTCAATTATTATTTTGTCTAATTCAAACTGAATATTTATAAATCGATATTTTCTCGTATTGTTCCTTAAATAATTTAGATACTTCTTGTCAGCCCAAAAAAATAAAGTCAATGTGCTTTGGAGAGTGCTTATATGAGGTCAAAATTTATATTCCGGGAATGATTTACTTGAAATTTCTTTCTTAATTCTTCTTCTTCTTCGTTAGCACTACAGCCTAGTGCAGGCCAAGGTTTTCTCAATTAGCTGTCTCCAGGCTAATTGAGAAAGCTAATTGAGCTAGATTTTTCCACTTGTTTATTCCCAAGAATTTCTAGTCCTTCTCAACACTACCCAACCTTCTTGTAGCTGGTATCCCTCTTCTTCTAGTTCTTCTTAATTATTGAAATAGTAAATTATCACAATGCCACACCATGATAGCCATGATGGCTCAAGGAATAAATCGTTCGCCTCCCAATTAAGAGCACCAAATTCGAATCATAGTGGTGGCTGGTTGACATGAATTCTGCTTTCGGTTTGCACCAGCAACAGAGCTGATGTAAAATCCGCAGTGGTAGATGGATCGTGGGTTAGATCCCCTTGCCGTCAGGTAAACCGTGGGAACTTTCACTCTCCATTGTAACGCAAATGCAGCTACGTTCCATCAAAAAGTCCTGCATGAAGGCTAGTTTATCCCAATGTTGATCCAGAAGTTCCATTGTCTTCTGAGTTGGTTTTAAATTTGCAAGACTACGGAGTTGAACGATGAGTGTAGTAAATCCAGAATCGGGCCAGCTTTTCAACTCCAGTTATAAAATAAAATATAAAATGTCCCACCATGCATGCCATTATTACTTTTACTACGCAGCATGTTAAGATAAACTTGTTTAATTACAGTTTTCCAATTATTAAATATTAATAAGTTTTATTTACTTTCAAAATTATATTTCTGTGAAACTATATCCATTTATTTAAAATAATGAAAACCGAATATTGTTTCTAAAATTAGAAATTAATATTGAGAGTTAACTTTTCACAACTATCGCTAAATAATCTCTGAGCGATAAACATTTCATAAGATTTTATGGTATCCAATATAGATAAAGTTCGTGTTTTTACCAAGCTTTAAAAATTGTTTCTTAATACCAGCCATGCTCATAATGTAAGAAATGATTTTTTAAATATATCCCTTTAAGAATATGGCAGGAATTTCATTCTCAAAGAATATTTCATAATATTTTCTTACCACCTGTTTTTGACATTTTTATCATTTCTAGAATCTATTTTATGCATCATCGAGTACAAAGTGTGATAAAAGTTTATCCTTTTTATAGCTTTCGATTTTCTCTAAGCTGAAAAATGCTTAGAATAAAAAGAATCCGTTTCTTTATTTTACATCTTTGTTCTAAATTGAAAGAACAAAGAAGATATAAAAAGGAGATATTTTTTCATTTTCAAAAGAATGATGGCAGAGGTGATAGACAGAGATATTTTACAAAAACACTAACTCAATTTTCTTTAAACGCCTGCGTAGAGTATTTGTGTAAATGTATGGAAATTAATTTATATATTAAATAAAATGATTTAAATAACTTAAATGAGCCTACCTTGATGTTATAAAAAACATGAAGATGATAGCAAAAGTCAACATGTTTCAAGCCCCAAAAATAGGTACCTATTCAACAACATCTCAGACTCAACATCTCCATGTTTGCCGTTACGTTTTACTATTTAAATAAATGCACAGTATATTAAAATTAACAATAAAATTAACAATAACAACAATTAAATCTTGTATTAGCAATTAGTTTAGTTAACAATTAATTCTTGATGCACTAAATTAAATTGAAATGAAGGAAAACAAAATTTTAAACTATAAATCAGAGTGAAGTATTATTTGATCATATAACGAGAATAATTGAGAAGTAAACAAAAATATAACATACTCTAAATTATAAACGGCAGAGTATTAACTATTCAAACCTACTATATCAATTTTTTTTTCTGTTGTAAAGGGGGCACAGTAGCTTTTAAGGTGAAGAGAAACTTTAAGAAAAGCATTATGATGACGTTACAGTGGATCTTTAAGTACTATTGGTTATAGTACACTGTATTAAATTCCAGATAAAAACACCGTGAAAAATACTGGCACTCAAGGCGCCAGTACTTTTTTACCAAAAAATCCATGTTAACAGTGAAATTTTATGGAACAAAAATTCTGATATAAAATAATTTTTACTGCAATATATACTGTAAAAACAGCAAAACACTGTAATTAAATAAATATTACTGCAAAAATTACGGTATAAAATTTTACTGTAAAGATGGATTTTAAGAAGAAATGAAGTTAATGGATGCTGAAATTAGGGGGCCAGTTTTTCACACTAATTTGATCCAGATTTTTTTACAGTGCACTAAGGAATGAACTTTTGAAAAATTTTGTTTATATCTAAGAGTTAGAATTATATAAAATATTATTTCTGTCTTTCAAAAGTCTATGTTATTTAAATGAAAAGCCTCTTTCAGCATATCTAATATAAAATGGTTTTTATTGGCTATTCCAAATAAAAAAGCATGATAGCGTAGACAGAAACTGAAATATTCTGCTTCATTCAGTCTGATTTACTCTATAAAACTATTCGACAGTAAAATTAGATTTATTTCGACAGATGGAATTTTAATTTAAACTGCGAAATTTATTGTAGTACAGAGAGTATCTAGTACGCAAGAAGTGTCTTCTAAGCTCTTCAAAACGAGCCGCTATTTTATAAAGGCGAGACTGAACTTAATCATTTGAGATTTTTAAAAGTTTTTTAAGAGATTGACGGAATTTTAAGATATCTAGACAGATTAGATAAAGAGTTAGTTTAAATTTCAATCGCTAAAGGAAGAAAAAAGTCATTACACTCTACGAGTAATAAAAATAATATACGGGGTAATTGAAAATGAATATAACGATTACAAACGACTATAACTATTCAATGAAAAAGAGTTTATAGATAAAATTCACACAAAATATAGAAGGTGCTTCAAAATTTTGTATACATGCGTCACAGATTTTTCATGTGAATTCCCTTAGTCACACGGACAACATCTAGGTGGTAATGAATTACGTGTCATATATTCTGAAGCAGTCACCGAAGCAAGCGAATTACAAATGCGTTCTTCGAGTTCTTCAATTGTTTTGGTCATGGGAAGCACATACACTCTATCCTTCACGTAACCCACCAGACAGAAATCGCAAAGAGTCAAGTCCGGAGATCTCGATGGCCAAGAGCAGAAGGCATCGTCGTCATCTCCACTTCGACTGATTCAACGGTTTGGAAGATTTGGATTTAAAATGTGTGAACCATCGCACCAGTTTAAGGGTGCTCCATCTTGATGTATGATGTTATCTGTAGAATCAGTATCTAGCTGTGGCGTTTACCATAACTTCAAGAATGTCAAAATAAACATTTGACGTAACACTTCGCTCACAGAAGAAAAAAGGACCGTAGAATTTACATGGCGAGATCACGCAGAACACTTTGACTCTCGCTGAGTCATGTTCATGTTCAATTACAGTGGAAGGCTTCCTCGTACCCCATATTCGACTATAGTGCCGGTTAACCTTCCCACTTAAGTGGTTGCTTCATCGCTAAAAATGAGACGATCAGTCATAGCTTCATCCATGTCTTCCTGAATAAATGTAGCGTAATTCATACGTTTGCCGTAGTTTTCCTGTTTCAATTGCTGCGCAACTTGAATCCTGTACGGTTTCCGTTGCAGCCTGTGTCTGAGAACACGCCATACCGCTGTTTGTGGCATTTGTAACTCCCTACTGCTTTTGTACGTAGATTTCGGTAGACTTTTATCATACGTGTGGCGAAATCCTTGTGGCGAATACGTGTGAAGTTTTCCGCTGAAAGACGTAGCCTTCCGTTACTTTTGCCTTTGCATAAACATCCCGTTTCTTCATACATCCTATGCCCTCTGCGTATGTTGTTCCTATTTGGAGGCTCTTGATTGCAACGTTGAAGGAATTTTCTCTTCACAGTGGTTGTAGCAGAATGACAATTGTTAAATTCTAACAGGCGGAATGCTTTCTGCACGGGATATTTTCCCTGTTGAACTCGCTCATGCTCAGTATTCTGCTTCACTGATATTGAAGTTCCTGATACATTCCATGTTAATCTTATCGATAAATTATTTTTCAGTAAATGGTTATAGCTGTTCGTAATCACTATATTTATTTTGTTAAGTTACGAGGGAAATCCGTTATTATTGATATCCGTTATCTATGCATATATTTCTCTTCAAAGAAAGTCCTCATTTCTTTTTCGAACTCATAAAAAAGAATTGAAACATCAAGCTTGTGAGCTGTCATAAGAAAGAAGGCATAAATATAAATATTTAAAAATTTCTAAATGAAAATTCTTTTCTCGCGTGGACAACGAAACGCTGTAACAAGCTATACGTTAGAAAGAATTGAAAAGTTAAAAGCGTATTGCTCATATCAGCTAGAAAAATGTTCTATATTATGATTTAATTATACTTATGCTGGTTTAATAATAATAATTTTATTAACAGTTATATTCATTGAAAAATAAATATCAGTTCTACTGTTACGTTTAAATACGATAAAAATCGCGTGCTCGAAGTACAAAAGCTTTGATAACAGTTATGAAAAACGTAACATTAAAAGAATGCATTTTGTTTTTAATCGCGTCATAAATTTTGTTTTTAATCACATAACTGTTGTTTTGTTTCCGGAAGTTTTTCTAATGCGTTTCATTTATTTAAATTTAGTTTTTTTTTTAAATTTCAAGATCTTATTATTGACAAAAAAATTTAATTTTTTAAACGGGAGTTAGTTTTAAAGATTTTAATAAGTGATTTAAATTTTTAAACTTTTACGCCAGAGCACATTTCAAATAAATTTAACTTAGTAGTGAGCAAGGTTCGCAAAATAAACCTTGTAAGATTGCATAGCAATCTTCGATGGTTAGGGAGCGAAAGTGAACAGGAGGCGGAGCCCACTAGTAATAATGTGTAATGTTGATAGTTTAATATTTGTTCATTTTTCTTCATTATCACCACGTTGGTTGAAACATTCTTGTTGTACATTTTTTAAGTGCCCAAGTCATATCAGAGTCTCATTAAATAATGTGTCTGTTATTAAATTCACGCTCAAAAAAAAAAAAAAAAACTCTCTTATATTAACTGATTAAACGTGAACCACAACTCTCTCATGATTTATAACTAACAGTGGTGTTCATTTAGTATCATATATTATCTCAGTTACGCAACATTTTAAAATAAACACATTCAAATCGGCTTATAGCCTGTTATTTTAATTTTTTTTTTAGCATTAAATAAATTAGGTTTCATATAACATAAAACATATGCAATATACTGTGGTCGGAGAATTTTTATTGGCCAAATTTATTGGATATTTTTCTTAATTTACAAAGACGTTCCAGTTTTCTTTCGTTGTTATCAGCATTAACTTATTAAGTTATACAAGTATTTTCAACTTATGAAATATTAATTTTCCCCTTATTTAATAGCTTTTACCAGTAATACATATTTATCATCCTTTTACAAATAATATCCTCTGCCATTATTGCATTTTCGATTTTGTTTCTTACGTCAAATTAAAGACTTAAAACTGAAAATGTTTTTTTCGTGATAAATTAATTGTTTTTTTTTTATATAATAAATTACATGATTTAATGATTTTCCTCAAAATGGCAGAATATTATATTAATCTTATTTATAATTATTGAGCAGGTATTTAAAATGAGGCAAATCATCGAAAAAATAACAATAGGCGGATCATATGTACGAAAAATAATAACATATATATTACATAAAAATAAAAAATAAAAAAATCCCCTAAATTTTTAGAGGATTTCGGAGCTTTCCATTTGCCTGAAAAGAAATCAGGCTTAGACAAAAGTCGTATCATCGCAGTCGTGAAACATAATTCTCCTTATCTGCAAAATATTTCTCTGAAGTGAGCTTGAAGTAGAAATTTTAGATTTTTGAAGATTTGTTTCGAATAACAGATAGAGAACCGCAAAGTAGTTAGACAAAACCTATTAATATGTAAACAACTTGAAGTAAACTAACACATCTACATAAAAAAATATTGAAAAAGGAGCATAACAAAACAAGACTTATGTGAAAAAAATTATGTTAATTAATATGAGAGAAAATTAAATAGTCATTATTTTTAAAGAAACAAAATCCAATCACTTATCAGAAAGAACAAGTATTGCCCTAACTTAAAAGAGTCCTTAGAAACAAAGTGAATTAAATCAAATAATGATCATGACTATTTATCCTCAATTCAAACGTAATGAAAAACATTTTAATCTATTTTTTTACTTTTGGTGATCACAGATTCACATATGCTTTATGTGAAACTCATCTGAGTCCAATGAATACAAAATATACACTATTTCATAATGAATACAAATTGTAAGGTATCAGTCAGAATTAGGTTTTTGTACTCGTACTAAAAACTCTTCTAAGCTAAAGGCATTTAACGGGTTTTTATAGTAAGAAAAAATTAAAAAGATATTAAAAAAATGTTGATAAAGTTGCTATTGTAACCAAGAAAAATATTTTAGTTTAAACTTAGTTCTAGTGGAATCGGGGGCTAAAAATGTATTACTTCAATAAAGCAATATGGGATCTTTTCATTGAAAATGAAAATTTTGACTTAACAATAAGTTCGTTGTTTATAAATACCATCTAAAACAACAATGACTTGAGCAAAAAAATAAGTTCAACTTCATAATGGGCACGAGAGATTAGATGATCGGACTGTGACATTTTTAGAACTGTTCTGAAATTATCTTCTTATGGCAAATAATTGTATAAAGGGCTTAATCCCAGTATACGTTACACAAAATATTTGGATACTTTGGTATTGTTTGAGAGGGCGATAAAGCTTGTAATTTATAGTTGCAGATTTAGCGGGATATTACTTTTTTGCCATTTTTCATTTTCATTTAGGAATTCATGGTGTGACTTTTGCGGTTGAATTTGAGATTTGTAATTTTAAGAGCATATCATTTTGATTTTGGCGACATTTCTTCAAATAGCGCCAAGTGTGTGATGTGTACTAGGATTTTACCGTATAATGGAGATGCGGTGAACCCGTTACGTTACAAGAAAAGTAGAGTGAGATGGATGATTACAAAACAGGAAGATTAAAGAGTTGAAATATCATTGGTTGAAAAATTTCCTGTAGTAATAATTAGTGCTGATGTCAATGTCTGAAGCATCATATTTGTGTTATTGTTTTTCAAGCTATAACAAAAATATGATAATGTGATATGATATGATGAAAGCTTTCTAAAATTTCCAGTTTTATTGCCCTTCCTTTATCATTGATTAAATTCCTAGATTTATTATTTCTTTATTTCAATAAATTTAACATTTGTTATATCATATGATATTTATTAAAGAACAGTTATGTATTATATTTGCTGATATTCCAACCATCGGAATGTATTCCTTGAATTTGAATGGCTCGTTTTATAGGAATGCCAAGTCTGATCCGATTTATAATGTTTACTTAAAATTATTATGCAAAGATAGAAATTACTGATAAAAATTATAGTTTCAAATTTAAGAATTAATTATTGCATACAATAGCTAGTTTATACACATTTGGTGATTATGTGAGTACGCGAGAATGTCATTTTTTATGAATTAATTCATCATATCTTTTTGCTATTGGCTATCTTTCAAAAAATGGTTTCCGTTTTTCCAAAATATTATGTAGAGTCACTTTCGCCAATTAAAAATCAATCATTATAGTTTAGGTGAAAGGGGTGGACTTATTCAAGGTCTTAGGGATAAATCGATTGTGGAAATATCGATAAAATCGATTTCACGCGAAGGGGCGCAAATGATATTCATTATTGATTATTGGAACTCTTCCTTTAGAATTCATTATGTAATGATAAAATTTTCTTAACGGAAATGAAGAATTATTGAAAAAAGACCAATTTTATTTCTATTAAATTTTATTTATAATAATGTTTAACTTTTACGTTAGTACATTCTTTTTTTAATTTTTTTTTTCTAAAGCGAGTGGAAGGTTAACTGATCTATGTTGGATTCATGATCACTGTGAGTTTATACTCCTATTCTTAAACTTTGATATCCAATATGTATTTCTGAACTCATACATTTTTTGTTTTAACTAAATATATTTATTCTTTCGTATGGAATTGATAAATTAAGTCATCAGGATTTTCGTATGATAAGAAAACAATTTAAAATCTTTTTCTTTTTTATTCAGTTGGTTTTGATTTTTCAACCATCAACGAGAAAATATATCAGCTTTGGTGTTTTTATTTTATTTTAGTCAAAAAACAAATCAACAAACACAAAATTGCTAGAATATTGACAGATTTCGCAGATTATTCTAAGACTGATTTGAAACAAAAGTAATTTGAACACCTTCTTATTTTTTAGACGTATTTGATAATTGTTTTTTATGCGGCAATGTCATCGTTAACAAGACATCAAGCTTTCAGTGAGAAAGCCCTTAGCTCTATTTCTTAACTACCCAAATAGTTTGAGGAAAATTTATCTTTTATGCATGAGCAGATTGTAAATGTAAGATATATTTAAATTTTGACATGTTGTTTAATAATTTGTACACATTTTTAAATGAATTTACTTATTAAGGTTCAGTGACTAAATTGTTAAACAGTTAACAGTTAAACATAAAAATTTTGATTAAATAAATATTTTGTTATTTTGTCTGAATTGTAAAGAATAATTGTAATTGTAATTGTAATTGTAATTGAATAATAAAGAAATATTAAAATATTGGAGAAAAATGATTATAAATATTTATTCCAATACTTATTGAAATTTGAAATTGTAGTTTTATAATTATAATATGGCTTTATTTCTATTTTCCTTACGAGCTAAACGTCATGCCGCACAAATTTCCGCACTTTTAAGAGACGCTCCAGAAGTGATGGAGAATATCAAGAAGAAAAATATCAGATTATAAATTTATACAAAATACCATTTGCTTTTTTTGTGAAGGCATTCGCTTTTGGTTACTAAACAAGTAAAATAAAATTTCCTCAAGTTTTCAAAATTGAATTCGTCAAAGTAAAAACTGTAGAAAATATGTCCGTAGAACTTTGTGACTGCATGCAGTTGAGCTTTAGAAAATCATCCCAAGCATATTTTGAAAGTTTAACAACTCTCAAAACTGACTTCATTTGTCATTGTTAGAACAAAACTTCAAAAACAGATAAGCATTCATCAATCACTATAGGGGACGGAAAACGGAACAAACGACTTGGAATAGTTCAATAGTCTATATTTGTCTTTCTATATATATATTCAAAAAATATACTCAAACTACATTTTGAGGTTGAATTTTAAAAATAAATAATTTTTTTCATAACTGCATGAATAATGAAAATAATATTATATTACACAACTTTTAATGAATATTATAAACCCAAAATAAATATAACTAATTATCTGAAAAAAACTTAGTTATTTTTGTTGAAAAAAAATTTCCTCTGAAACGTCGAAAGTTACTAACATCTGTGACAGTTTTAAAATGTGACATGATACTTAAGTTTTAGTTTGTGATGAGAAACCATTCTTAAAGGGATTTTGCTCTTTGACACTTTTAAGAAAACTATGAATGCACCGAGAAAAAAAAAGTATGGTCAAAACTCTACCAGGATATTTTAAAATTTGCCATTTTTCTGTAATATTTGCATTCATGTAAACACCAAAAAAGCATGATAATTTTTAACAAAGTGTTTTGGTAAGGATTTTAATGAAATAAAAAATAAAATATGTTTTTATAATATGAGATAAAATTTGGTATGCGTGGTAAAATGTGGTTACTTTATCAAGATACCTAAAAGCCTTCATTCAAATAAATTTACTTTTCAATTTGGTATTTTTTTAAATAAATTTGTAGTAATAAGAACTATAATTTTAAAAACAAGAACTTGTGGTAGACTGTTACCATATAAATGGAAAAATAACTAAATGAGTGGCTTAAATACTGCACATTTTTGTTTTTATTAATAGCATTATGGTTTATTTATTTTTTTATCTAAAAATTTTACTACCATAAAGTACGGTAATTTAACCAGAAATTATTCCGTGTGTATATAAAAATGAATTTCTATATGTGTATCGTTTTAGACAGCATGCGTGCCCTTGTGTCTGTTAAACTGATAGCATTGGGATTTAGCATACAGATAGTTTAAAGCGCGGTGAAGATCACTGTCAACTCAAAAACAAAATTTAATTTTCTGATTCGTGAAGCGCAAACTATTGTTCTAAATTTAACAGCAGATGATTCTATATTTTCAAATGTTTAAAAAAATAACATCAGTGATGTTTACTAGCTTCAGTTCGATTTGATCAAAAAAGAGCTAATTGCGTTTACTTTAGTAATTAATTATTATTTTTTGCTATGCCAGATAAATGCAATGAAGCATACGAGGACTACGTCATTAAATTAGTATTTCTAAAGTTTTCTGAAACCTCGTTTTATTTTGTTTATAGTAATTCTTTTAAAACTTGTATCTATAAAGTTAAATAATTTAAAATCCACGGTAATTGAAATGAGAAAAAAAAATAGTGATGCATTGAAAGGAATAATTAATTGAAAAGTGGTATTAATTTGTTTAAAAGAAACGTAAAAAATCGTAATACGACATTATTAACGACAATAATGCTTAACTAGTGTTGTCAATATTTATTAATTGGCATAAAAAATAGCGTAGCTACTAAAAAGCAAAAATAACCAAGAAAAGATCTAAACTAAAACTGTCACATTATTATAGACCTTAATGTTTACCTAACATTGGTAATATATATTAATTGAAATAAAAAAAGCTATGTGTTAAACACCAAAGTTGAAGGGGAAATGGTACTTATTTGGTAAGGGAAACCGTAGAAAATCACCATTTGCAAATGACGCTAAATTTTGAGAACACGTACTACTGATATCATGATGATTGGTACAGTTTTAATAAGGATTCTTCCATATTTGCCATAGATTCAGGAAACATTGTTCTTCTTCGAAAGCGAAGATAGTTTATTAATATTTACATGAATTAGGTTTAGAAATTTTTTTTTCTACTTTGTAAACATTTTAAGCAGTATAGTAAAATAAAATAGAGAAATGGACATTATCTAAAGGTCTTATCTAAATCTTATACGGATTCTATTTATTTTTCAAAATTCTGGTTTTACTTAACTACCACTGATAAAAAATGCATTTCGCACAAAACTCTAATGTTTAAGAGTTATGTAATAGGTACCAAATATAATAAAAGTATAAAGTATTACATTGTATGTTTAGAAATTTAAAAAAATACACCAATCCTGAGCAGTTTTCATGCCGATATTATGGAAATAATTGTCTTACGGCCCCTCGAAAGAGATATGTATCGGAGTAAATTACTCGATAATTCTAAATTTTGATTTGTGCTGGAATGATCTACAAAGAGCGTGTTTTTCTCAATTTAATAACGTAAAGCCAAAGGGAAAGGCAACAGACAGGGATAAAAAAATAAAAAAAATAATTAGAATTATTTCAGCTTTATTAATTGTGTTGATAAATGCCCTTCAGTTTTGTAAATGACTTTGTAGTGTTGTTCTATACTGATTAATTTATTATTTTTCTTTTTTTTTAATTCACCAAGTACGAAGAACAGGTATTCAGCTTGCAATTATGTAAAGTTTCAAGAATTTGAATCCCTGTTTAAGTATCCAGGTATTCACTAATATTTATTGCAGTATATTTAAAAGTCTAAAAGCTTATTTTAAATGTTAATTATTGTAATAGTAAGGTTTGAATTAATTTAGCTAATATAATTTTAGAATATTTTTATGTTACGAGCAGTATTTAACATGCAACAAAAATTCTGGTTATATTAACTATCTGTGCACGGATTTTCTTAAGAATTAAATAATTATTCTAAAATATTTTAATACTTAAAACTGTAGTTTTTAAAAATCAAGTTCTATGTTATAAAAATATTAATATATCAATTTCTTGAGTTTCGCCACTTTAAGAGTATTTTCGTACATAGATAAGTAATATTTAAATACTGTATTAGTTTAATACTGTACTGTGTACATTGTACTGCGAACATATATCCAATTCTTGATTAATTACAAAATAAAATTTTGCTACTAAAAAAGTCTTAGTTTAAAAGCTACGCATTTTTAATTTAAATTTCATTAAAAATCGGATTAATTCCAGAAAATTACCTGACTGGTCAATTTTATTTTCGGAATGTGTGTGTGTGTTACGCATAAAATTAAAGTACCATTGTTTAAGTTTTCTCAGCTTAAATTCTAAAACGTATTATTGGCTTCTCATGTTGTTAATTTAACATTGATGACTCCTTTATAGAAGAGAATAAAGACAAATATTTATTGATAGTATAATCTTGCCTGTAAGTTACTGTATTCATGTACCATTCATATCGACGTTCTACGAATTCTTGTATTACAAAACAAACAAACATAACTGTTGTTGCCATCCACATTTACAATATATATGCACTTACAGTATTACAAACTTATGAAAATATATGAAAAGTTCTTAATAATGCATGGAATATCGGTTACCTAACCAAAGAAAAACAACCAACTTGTTCGTTATAATGATATTGTTCGGAATATTTGTTTCTTTTGTTGAAATTAAATTCAAAATAATATTTACCATGCCTCGGAATTATTTTTTGAAACAGCATGAGAGTCATTGAAACATCCCAAAAATAACATTTCATATAACATTTAATATAACATCCTGTCAACTACATTTAACATAAGGAAATTAACTTTTAAATATGCAATTTCTTACTCAAATGTCACACACATAAAAATGAAGCAGATTAGAGTGAAAATCTTCTTTTCTTAATTATTTACTTCGTTATTTCCTTTAAAATAAAAAAATAAAAATAAATTACAAGAATATGCCTAACTAAAACATTGTAACACAAAGTTTTACAAAGCACCAAAAATGTATATTTACTTTACATTCAGTAGTGTATATTTTTGAGTTTTGTTGTTAAAAAGTGGAAAATATATAAGAGGAAGAGAAGAAGTCTGTAGAATTTTAAAAAAATAAATAAATAAATACTTGAGAAAATTCAGAAGTAAATATTTTAAAAACATGAGCACCAGCTGTTTCAAAACAGGGAACGAGCTTCTTCATCAGTGGAACAAGCAGGCGAGATATACTTGTTTGGCTACAGCCATGAAAAAGTGCATTTTAAATTTTGTGCCAGCTGTCGCTTATAAATTTTTTTTTTCAGTTCTGAGTTAAGATTCAGTTTTGTTTATTAATTATATAGCCATAGGTAAATGTCACATACATTTCATTAAAAATTAAAATTGGAAAACAAAATCTATATCTGCAAGAGTTAGTTTTTATTTTAATTTTATTTTATAACCATCGTTGAACAGCTGATACAATTTTGAGTTTACAACTACTAATGCTCAAATTATAATTTCAGACAAGGGAATAAATATTACGAGAAACTTGCCTTCGCAGAGAATTCCTTGTTGGAACTAGCTCGCATTTGCGTAATATGGAGAGGAAAAACATGAAAATCTTCCCCCGGTTAGCCTAACCGCAAGGGAACTCTAACCCATGAACCGTCTACAACTGAGGATATTTTACGTCAGTACTGTGCTCGGGCGCGGAATTCGTTTCGATGATCATCGTTGGAAATCGAACCCGGGTCACTGCGTTGAGAAGCGAGTTCTCTATCCCTTGATCCCGCACGGCTAGAGTTTGTTTTAAACGAAATAATTAATATTTCTATTCGTGAAAGCTACTCTTTGTTGGATTGAATGACATTTAGTATAATGTATCAACCTTTATTTGCCTGAATGCTAGTAGGTAACAGTTTGTATAATTATGTTACGGAAGAAATAATATTTAATGTATTATATTTCTCTTTGTGCTGACCAGGTGGCCGAGTGGCTAGCGTGCCAGACTGCGGAGCCGATGGGTGTGGGTTTGAATCCCGCTCTGGGCATGGATGTCTCTTTCCCTCTCTCTGTGTTCTATGTCCTTTCTTCTGTGTGACTGTGGGATTGTAACCCGTCCTATAAACGGGTATGTGGTTGTATGACGTGGGAGACGCTACTCCACCGCCGTGGCTTAGCCATAGGTGCCCACTTGGTAACTATAAGAGAGTAACAATTCTGGCATTTCTGAGGCCAATAGGAAATAGACCCAAGTCCCCACCATTCTCCCCTCCCAAAAAAATTTTTTTTTTCTTTTTGTTTGTATTTACTAACAGATAGTCTACGTGAAAATGGGATTAAATTAACTTTAGTTGATCAAAAGTTTTAATTACAATGCAAATTATAAAAATGTTGACTTAAGTAAACTTCTGGATCTATTAACTTCACGGCATTTAAATATGTATCTCATAATATTGATAATGTAATTATTTTTTTCATAAGCAAAATATGTATGAATACACATAAATATAACTTATAAGAAAAGTGTTAAAAATCTATGTTTATCAATCTGTTGAGTAATATTTATTAAAATAATAGAAATTATTGTTATTGAATTTAAGATATTAAAGCTTTTTATATACTAAGTAAAAAATGTTCGGTTTCACTTTATAGTTGTTAAGAATGATCCAAACATCTTTAATTATCATCAACATAAAATTAAATTTTCATAAATGGTTACACCTTTGAAAAGGTTAATGAATTCAAATACCTTGGAACAATGATCAATGGCCAAAACAGCATAAAAACAGAAGTAAACAACATAATTAAAATGGCAAACAAGTGTTTCTTTGGACTAAGAAAGCAATTAAGATCTAGCCTAATCAGTCGAAAAACTAAAATCAAAATTTATAAGACTCTTATTCTATCTGTATTGCTCTATGCAAGTGAAACATGGTCACTAAACTCAGACACTAAGCGTAGTCTTGGTGTTTTTGAAAGGAAAATCTTCAGAAATATTTTTGGCCCAGTACAGGAAAGAGGCTGTTGGCGAATGAGATACAACTTTGAATTACATAGACTCTATGAACAGCCACAAATAGTACAGGTTATCCGAAGCAATAGATTAAGATGGCTTGGCCATATCTGTAGAGGTCCAGAAAATAATGCAGTCCGAATCGCCACCTTCAAAAATCCTTTGGGATCTCGGGCTAGAGGAAGACCTCCAACTAGATGGCTGGATGACACTGCTAAAGATCTAAAAGTGTTAAAGATCAACAACTGGGGAAAAGTCGCCATGGACAAGAGGCGTTGGAGGCTACGTGTGGTTGAGGCAGCCAAGGCCTGTAAGGGGCTATCGTGCTGAAGAAGAAGAAAGAAAAAGATAAAATTAAATTAAATTATAATGATATTGATTAGTAAAGTTTTTTTTTTTTAAATCTTTATTTAATATATTTACTAAGAATATTTAAAATAATTATGTGTTAGTATGATCTTTATGTTCTCTATTATTATTCGAGTTTCAAACCCTAAAAGAAAAAGTGCTTCCCATATATTATTTTATAAAATATTCTCATAATATTACCCTTTTATTCCACATATAGATTACCAAACGTAGCGAGAAGAAGATGGAGCCTAAGAGCAGTGCGCTATAAATTAAAAAAAAAATTGTTTTAGCAATTTCGTAGAAAATTTTAACTTATTTTAGAAGTTTGAATTTGAAAAATTCACATAAAATAAAAAAATTACTTTTCTAGAGGCATGAAATTCTAACACAAAAAAAAATCCATTATAAAGTTGAAAAATGCTTAAAGAATTTCCAGAAAATATAAACGAAATCCGAAACTGGAGGAACATAAACGAAATTTGCGGATTTCTTTTTATTGAATGTATGAGCATAGAAAGGGAGTCTTTCCTATAAAAATATTTCTTTTTCTTTGATAGAACCTCTAAAATGCATTTTCTTGCAACCTTGGTCCGTCACTAATGATGCGAAATGAAAGATACAAAAGATACCTCTGAAAAAAAAAAAAAAAAAAGCACAAAAGACGTGTTTATTGATTTTGCTCTTTCACAATAATCCCAAGAAAGCTTTTCTTTGGTTTTGCGAATAACTTCTAAAGGAAGAAGTCAACTTTCTTAGATTGAAAACATTTGAAATCATTTACCTAAATTTATTTTTTCAAACTATGTTTAAAAACACATTTTAAAGAAACTGTTTAAAATCTTCCAGTTAAAAATAATTTAGTTCAATTTACTTTTCTTTGAATATAATGTTTTCTATTCTTAGTATTAACTTATGTTTATTTACTTCAAGATCACAAATAATTTAAAACATCTTCTTTCATTTCGTAAAATATTTTCAATATAATATATTTTGTTAAAACAGAATTGACAAATGTATGCAGATTTTCAGTTCACTGTAGTATTTTAAATACTCTCTTAGAATAAGTTAATAATAAACTGACTCATCTTAAAATCAGTTTATTATTGTGCTTTATTTGTTTTAAATAATTAAAAGTTCAATAATTTTATGCAAAGAGCATTGCAAAACATATATCTTTTAAATTCAATTTATTTTGTAATAACATAGAAAAAGTACAATACATTTTTATATATTGAGTGAATTTTATTTTAATTTATGCTGCTTGAAATTTGTTTGTAATTTTTTCTAAGCTATATGCAGCTTAGCATTATAGTGTAATATCTGTGTCATTTATACTTGAATGCAATAATATAATTTGTGAAATATAATACACCGAGAGGGCTTCAAAATTAAACTACGAGGAAAAACTTTTCTCCATTTATCCATTATGAATATACCCAGCCATGGAAGTTAGTTACAAAGAATTCTAAAGTTTATCTGAAGAGTTTAAATAATGCTCAAATAAGAAAAGTAAAGTCTTAAAAAGACTTAATGCAAATTACTGCTTCCTATTATATATCAACATAAGATGCATTTTCTTTATTCTAATTTTTTATTTAGCAATCATTTTTTATCTGAAAGAATTAAAACAGAAATAAATAAATTCATAATTTTATTAATCTGGATTTTTCAAAAACAAATTGTCTAAAAATTAGCATTTACTAAATAATATCACATTTAGAGACTATTATTCCATACATAAGTTTTTGAAAAAAATGGATTGATATAAAAATCATAATTTAATGTACAATATATATTTAAGCAAATTATCCCATCAATTTAATATAGCAATATAGACCAAAATTCAATCATTAAATAATTAAAGCACTTATCTATTTTTGCTGTTTAGAATATAGTTAACATCATAAAATGACTTTATTATTCGATCCCTCGAGGATGTTAAGGAATATTCAAATAATAACTTGTATACCCTTACATATATAAAATGCTTCTTTATTTTTCCACTATTATATGGAATGTTTTTTAAACTTATAAAAAAATAATGATGTTCTTTTTTTCTTCCTCCATATATAAAGTAATAAACTTTGCAAAATACTATTAACACTGCAGAAAAGCAGTAAATTAACTTTAATGAAAAAAAGTCGGCAAAATTGTAAATTATCATCTTTCCCCAACATTTATTCAAAATAGATGATTCTTTTGTCATAATATTTTCCTCTTATTTTTGAGTTCTTGCTTTTTAATTTATAGCTCAAAACTTAACACCAAAATTTTTAAACTCCTATGACTAGCATTATATGAGCCGTAGCTAGGAAACTTGAGCTAACAAATCTCTGACAAAAAACTATTTCAGAAAAAAAAAACAATTTAAAAACGTAATGAGTGACAAATAGTTAACTTTATACTGAACTGCAACATTAATACTCAAAAATTTTTATTCCAAAAATTCATACTTTAAAAAAAAATAAAATAAACCGCATGAACACATGATGAGCTTCAAAAACAGTAAAAGAAAGACAGAGAAATAAAGATTTCGTAATTTAGAAAACTGCATTAAAAGATACACTGCTCTCTCACCAAATTTAAAAATAGTTTTTTGTATTTGTTCCGGATAAAGAAAGTGTTTTTTTATAGTTTTTTAAACGAGGCACAGGCAAATAAAAATCTTGCTACAGAAAAAAAAAAACAGTTAGAAAATATTAACATTTTACTGCAAATCTATCAACAAATATTTCTAAATGTTTTATACACTATTTATTTGAACGTTTTCATTGGTTGCTTTATATTATTTTCGGTAAAGTAAAAAAAAGAAGTTCAATTTGATAAATTTAAATAAAAATCTAAAATCTTAACCTTTCTAAAACCTCAATTAGATTAATTTCTCGTCAATTTGCAGAGATAAGAAATAAAAACCAAACAAATGTGTCAGGAAACAATAAAATATAAAGATAAACAATAAATAAAGATAAAACTAAAATACAAAACAAGATAATTATTACAAAAGTTCAGTTTTAATCTGACGTGCATGTAGCAAAATCTGCAAACATAAGGTCCTTAAAAATTAAACGTAAATGCATTTTTGTTAGAGTGAAAGTTGAATATTACACAATGATATTAAATAAATGGAATAGATCTCCATTCACTCAAACTTGTAATCAAGTAATAAAAATTTTTCATTTTTTTTTCTTATTTTTTTCTACATGCGGTGCTGTCTTAATTAATATTTTTAATTGTTCATGGTATTGAGTTTCGAGTTGTTTTAAAAAGATGCATGTTACCATGTTAATTTGTGTGAAATGTATTATTTCTTATAATAACTAGGTAATCAATAGTATTCTAGGTTATATATGTATATATATTTAATTTTATAACACGTTTAATGAGTGTAATGTTTTGGATTGAAAAAAAAAATCTAATAAATTGGGAATACTTTTTGATTCTAATGGTGCAAAAAGTTAAGTTTTGAAGACAATTTCAAGAAAAAAAAAGGTATTAGTAATAAAATTGCTTATCAACACTCATATGAATGCCACAATATACTGAAAAGTGGGAAGGAAACTTTTTCTTTAATATTTTATAAATCCCGAAGTGTTAACGTTTTATGTAATTAAAAACTATTCATCAGAAAACTTTACAATATTACCTTCAGTTTTGAATTTGGTTATCAAATTGTTGAAATTTCTATCTTGAAAGTCTTGAAAGTCCAAGCAAGATTGAAAACGAATATAAATTTTTAATAATCTAATAAGATCCAATACTTCTATTAATTGCCAAGTTACGGAAACGCGCAAAAAATATCACTGCTAATTTTGTCGATAACATTTTATAGTAAACTATAAAATTTCGTACATGCTTAAATTTATCACTGTCTTTTTTAATCGCAAAACTTCTAAGTGCAGTAATTAATGACTCATTAATGGTACGAGTGAACAAGTTGATGGTAATTAAAACCAAGTGCTTTCCATTTATCAGTGTCGCCTGATGCCTTGTATCTCCACGCATTAAGCGTGCTCTCTTCGTCTCGAGGTAATGTAACGGAGGCTCATTAAATAAAAATGGAAAAGCTAAATATAAAAGGCTGTTTTTAAAAAGAGGTTGTTTTTATCGCATGAGTATGCATTTAACTTTCTTCGTTATTTTATCAATAACGAATTTGGGATAAATATTTGTCACCGAAGAACAATATACTGTTTAGTATTCAAATTAAGATGTTAGTCAGGACAGAAGGTAATATATTGCTTTTAAATATTATTTTATTACACATGAAACAAGTATAAAATGCTTTCGAAAATTTTTAGTAGATTTAAATATTAAAAAATTTTAAACATAGATTGTTTTTTTTTTCTTTGTCAAGACATTAATGTAAAAGTTTTGAAAAAAAATGGTGTATAAACATATTTCTCGTGTTACTGTGTGATTTAGGTTATTAAGTTAAAAAAAAACTAAAATTCTAATAAATATTGATAGGCATCAATAGTTTTGATTTATAGCAAGAAAAGTAAAAAAAAAATTTAAAAAAAATCTCGAAATAATTTACTGTCTTAATTTAGTATTTTTTTTTTTTTTTTTTTAATTAAACGACTTAAAACTCCTAATGCACCACAAAGTATAACATGAGGCTTACAGTTGTAAGTAGAAAACAAAAGAAGAAAAATTTACAAATTTAAATTAAATTAACTTAGTATTGAAATGAAGATTCTCCAAAAATTATATTAAGCATGATTTTTGTAATAATTAATTCCAAATAACAAAAAAAGAAACCACAATTAGCGATAAATCTTAATATGTTTCATCTATAACCAATAATGATAATTCAGCATTGCATTAAAAATAAGTTTTCCTTAAAACTAAGATCGTTAGCTTTAAAAAAAACTTCATTTAAAACTAACATATTAAAATGATACTAGATAATAGCAGCCGATCTTTGAATGGGAATACACGATTGAAGTTGAAATATTTGTAGAATAGCTATGGAGATTATATTCGGTGTTTTAGGTCAGTTAAATAAGTTTTTATTATTTTTGTCAAATTAATTTACTGGATTCAGTAAATTACTGGGTAAAAAATAATTGTTTCGGAAGCAATCTTTGATTATATAGAAAATGTAGCGGTTTTGCTATTTATTTTACTTAATAAAGCTTGATGAATTTTTTAGTTTTTTTTTTCTTTTTACACAGAAAAAAATGGTTTCTTTCCTATCAATTAAAATCATATAATATTCAGGGTAGTAAAGGTATTCCACTTGTCGTAAATTTCTTTAACAGCATGCGTAGTTTTCATTGAATTCTATTTATGGGACAGGGAACAGATTTTTTTATGGTAAAAAATTAATAATTTTAAGTGAGTACATATCACTTCAGAGAGAAGAAAATGCATAAAATAAGTGCAACTACGTTCACTCTAGCATTCATAAATATTTTAGGAATATTTTATTAGCCTTCTTCATCAGTACAAACATTTATTACAGCTATAAACTGTTTTTGCTTCGCATAGATGCACTGCATGGTAAAATAAAAACGTCTTTCATCAAAGTGTAATAAAATGTAGAATTATAGCTACTTTTTAAGACGTAGAATGGCGGTTTTATTTGAAAAAATTTTGTTTCAATAAAAATTATATATAGGAATTTATATGCATACCATGATTTCAAAATTACCACATTATTTCATATTTTTTTATTACTTGAATTAAGCCCAACTTCATGTTTAAAGTTAGATTAATGCACGTGCTATGATTATTCAGTATTGAAGCTTTATTATTAGCAGCATAAATTTATAATAATAATTTATAATAATGTAAGAAATGGAAATGCCAACCTACTGATAATTATTTATTGAATTAAAAATGGTTTTATGAAACCTTTAAAGCTTAATGATTTTAAAGTTAAACTTTGAATTGTTTAATTGAATCTTTTTTTTAGCCTAGTCAGGGGAAACATGGTTCAAGGGGTTGCTCTTAATTATGCTAACTATGTTTGTAAATGCCGCTTCAAGTTACGAAAATTTCGATGAACTATGGTGCAAGAGGTAACCCCTAAATACCCTAATTTTAAAATATTGCGGATTTCGTTTTAGATTAAGAAAGAAGCTCTCATCCATGGTTCAAGAGGTAAACCTTGAATATTCTAATACTAAAAAATTGCGAAAGACGTTCCATGTTAAAAAAGCTTCCTTCAATCATTTCATGAGATAAATTATAAATTTTCTAATTATAATTTATTGTCGGTAACATTTTGAGTAACGAAAGTTGCTTTTAGACAAGGTTCAAGTGGTAACCCTTACACATACAAGTAGCAATTCTTGCAGCTGACATTTGAGTTACAAAAGTTATACTCCACCCATGTTTCAAAAGGTTACCCTTAAACAAGCGAACTATAACTGAGATGACGTTTTAAGTTGTTCGAAAATTGATTCTAGTGATAACCCAGGTATATACTAATCATAAAGCTTTTGTCTCTCAATCAAAAATAAAATCTAAATTTCTCTCAATCAAGTTTAAAGATGTAGCCCTTAAATGCACTTAATATAAATTATTTATGATATTATAAGTAATAAAAGTTACTGTCAGCCATCATTTAAAATGCAGTCTTTTAATATGATAATTAAAATTTGTTATATATGACTTTTTAATTTAAAAAACATATTAGCGCACTTTATTTGAATAATTATATTTTTTCATCTTTGGATTTAGAATTTCGACTCTTAATATTGAGAGGGTAACTGCAATATGGAAAAGGAGATAACAAAAATTTTGATAAGCGAGTAATAAAAAATTTGAGCACTTAATTAAATTTTTTTTAAGCATTTCACTATATCCCTCGAACTATTTACGCTTATTAAAAAAATTGTGCGTGTTCATATAAGGACAATTTTGCATATTTTTTAAAAATTATTTTCTTATTTTCATAACTTTATTGTAATTTTAGGTACACAAAGTTTTGCTTCTTGTCGAACTATTTTATTATGAATGACAAAAAAAAATTAAATTATAACACTTGAAAAGTTCTCAAGACAAAAAAGAAGTTGAAAAAATACAAATTGTTTGAAATTTTTTGATCAAAAATAAGTTGACCACTTTAGTCAAAATATTGGACTATTATTTTTGAAATTCCTATAATCTATGTTTTAACGAGCCTCTCCTGTTCTTTAACTTAGCCTGTTCTTTATTCTGTTCTTCTTTTGCCTGTTTTTTATTCTGTTCTTGAACCTGTTCTTTATTCTTAAGCCGATTTTTGTTTTGATATTTTCCCTTTATTTTATTTTCCATATTTTTTCGCTGGCATTTTATTTTTCCAAATCTTTCTCATTTTCATCATCCACACTTGGTGAGCTGTGAGAATATGCGCATTGTTTTTCGAGTACTATCGAAATATGCCAATTTCCTATACTTTTGAAGCAAATGAAGTTTTACCATTGATAAGTGAATCGGGTTCCTTCGTTTGCGATGCTTCTTCATTATAGAACTTAAACTATAGCATGCCAGTTAATGTAGCATAATTTGTGCTTTTTTCACGTAGTTACGACACTATTTCATTTATGCAATATCGCTATCTAATACAACACCTCTCTTTCAACAAGTAATAAGTGTTTAGTTGAAATTGCCACATTTTTGCTTCAAAAAGTTTTCTTGGTTATTAAAACAATATTTTATAGTTACAATTCAAGGCGTTGCTTTGCAATAACTGTCCATTCTGCGTAAATGAGTTATTATTAATTATTATCAGCAAAAATAAGTTATATAAATACTTATTTTTTCAAAAAATACAGTCATTGAACCATATCACGCTATTTCTGCATCAATATTATTCTCGAAAAATGTTTAAGAAAATATTCCGGAATTCGTGCCCAAGAGTAATAAAATTAGAATAATTATGGTATTTCTTCAGTTGTTTTATTGGGCTTTAATATATATGTTAATGCACATATCTTTAAATTTTAAAAATATTTGCAATTCAGAACCTTTTGGATAATAAAGTTTTATTAAGTAAATGTTAAAGGCAGAATTAATACTCTTTTTTAAAGCAGCAGAAATCTCTCCTATTTTCTTTAATAAATATATAAAGTAGAAAAAAAGTTAAATATTTTCACAAGCGAAGAGTGTTTTTAATTCAAATTTGAGTATAACTTCGTATTTGTTACAGACGTTTAAAAATATAATTAAAAAAGGCATAGTTGAACTTTTAGTGTAGTTTAATTTCATTTTTCTATTTAAAATCAGAATAAAATTTGTAGGATAATTACTCTTTCATGAACAAGACATATATTTTAATATTGCTATAGCATACAGGGTACTCTTAAGGTCTTTATACGCCTTTCTAAATTTCTTCTTTCATGAGCCTTCCATCGACTTCTAAAGAGTTCATAATCTTTTAACTACTTTGAATGACGTGCCTCACGGTGTGATTTCCAAGAATCTGGTTGGAATGGTGTCTCCAAATAGAACTACATGCAAAATTCAGCACAATTACGATTCTGAATAACATTATGAAGCAAAAAATATATACGTCTTCATATGAGGTCCATATGCAATAAGGGGGTAGTTAATTTTCATCAGAGTTTGCACCATTTTCTTTTCTAGAAATAGTAACACGTGCGGCTGTAGGTACATCAATTCTGTTGAACATAAACCTTATTCTGTATCTCGACCCTAATTTTATTTATAGAGTCGTTTTAAAAAAAGTGGATACGATCTTTAGAAAACCAACTGCCTATTACTTCTCCTAAAGTATTGCGTTGCACGATTGAACTGAATAATCAGCGTTTTTTTGTACTTGTACTTCTTAGATGACGTAAAAAAAACTAATAAATGACAAGATATTAGATAGAAAATATTGTTAACTACTATTTCTTAGGTTTGTAACTATTATTTAAATACTAAGTGAAAATTTTTAATTTATATTTACTTATTCGTTTTCCTATACAAGAATATAAAATAATAAACCAAACATTAATGATAAACCAAATCCTGTTCTTATATTTATGGATATCATTTTTTTCGACAATCGATGCATTTGACAAACTACTTAATCCTTTAGTCTATCATACGACAGTCAATAAGGAGGATATTTGCCCATATCCATCAGAAAAAGCCATAATCACCGAACGTACACATAACTCGTTTATTTAATTGCCACAATCTTGATACATTTCCAGGTGCAATAAAACACGTTTCCAACCAATCTGTTGCATGTTCTCTGAGTAATAGAAAAGAAAATAGCACAACAATATCGGGAGAAATTCCAAAGGCTTCAAATATAATATCGGTAGCATGTTAATAATAAATGAACAAAAAATTAATTTTTAATTTTCCTAAGTTTATTCTCAGAACATGAGAATGTTTTTGTCTATTGTTGTGTTTTGGTGTAAAAAAAGCTGAAACATTGATAAAAAGAGACATAGAGATTGGATTTTATGCAGACTTTATTTATTTTTTAACCGGCGTTGAACTACCGATCCAATTCCGAGTTAACGACTATGAAGTTTTAACTCAGTAATCCCGTAGTTTTGAACAAAACCCAGAAGACAACCTCCTGGACAAAGCATTGGCACAAGCTGGGCTTTTATGGTGAGGCCCGGAGTGAATTCGTATGGACCAGTCAACGCTGAGTTTCGAACCTTAATCACTTCTTTAAGAGGCGAACACTCTATCCCCTGAGCTACGGCAGCTCACAAAATTCATTTGGTATATTCAAAGTTCCTTAAAATAAATTGTTTAAATTAATAATATGTTTTTAAATGAACTTCAACAGCACTTGAAATTGTTGCTGATTAAATATACTGGAATCCTGCAAACTTCAATGCTTTTTTTAAAGTAATAAACTGTGCAACAGATTTTGTTTACATTCATTGGTTTAAATTTAACCTTGAATTTTTATGCTCTATGGATAAATTTTTATACTTAAAATTTTTTATTAAGAATATTTTTTTAAAATTTGTTGCGGATAAAGAAAGTGTTTTTATAGCTTTCTAATAATTCCCTTTAAAATAGTTACCGAAATGAAATATTTAACGAATGACGATGATTCTGATTTATTATGTTTAGTTGATACATAAAAAAACTATAGTTGTAAGAAAAATGAAAAAATTTCAAAATTCAACTGTTTGATGATATCTTTTATAAAAAGATAGGTATGTACCACTTCTACAATGAACACAAACAAAATAAAAACATTTTAAAAATTCGCAGAAAAAAAAACCGTGTTTGATAGCATTTGTTGACTTTTCTAAAATTTAGATATTCAATTTTATTTATACAGTAAACGCAAAAAATCAAAAGCATATTAAAAATATTTCATTTTTCGCAATCAGTAAAGCGCTGTACAATTTTTACTGGTACATAAGGGACGCTTAACTAACTCTACTTCATTGATATCGTGAAAATATTTGTTTCATACACAGCTAAATATAAAACAGTTTTTACCCTTTCTCTTATTCATATTTCCAAAATGAAATTAACCCAAGGAGAGAACCAATTCCTTATGTGCAATATTCTCGAAATTAATGACCACGAATGCTTCCCACAGCTCGCTATTTTGCTACATATTCCACTATTCTACATCCATGCATACATTAAAACACATCAATCTTCACAGCGTTAAGACCTTCCTTTCCCGTGATGCATTGCATGAGAGTAGTAATAACATTAAAGCTTCGAATAGCGGAATATTAACGAGAGTTAAGACCATAAGTTTAGAAGAGCAAACGGAACACATCGCATTAAAACTTTTTTTCTCGTTCTGGTCAAAGAAATAAAAAAAAAGTTTCCGTAATTAGGAGTTTGTCTCTAATATTAAATAATGAGAAACGTGAATTTTGTGGTAACCGTCTTTATAGTTTATCTGAGAATTGGAAATTCGTTTTATTTTGGGTGTTTATTGCTTTCGGATAGGTATGAAATATGCATATATTATTTTTGCATTCAAATTGCATATTTATTTCTATAACAGAAGTTTAGGAAAATTTAGTTTTACGTTTAAGAATCAAATTATACATTATTCTAATTAAGAGTATTTAAAAATATAAAGTTAATAATGAAATTACTAAAAAATTATTTTAAATCTTCGAAGAATGTATTTCAAAGAAAAAGAAAAAAATTGTTTTAGTTGAAAAAGTTTTGATCATTTGAGTTCATTTCAGGGTCATTTTATATTTAATTTTATAACCGACGTTGAACAGCCGACCCAATTCTGAGTTTGCGACTTACAATGTTCACTTTCATGCCTTGTAATTTTGATCCCAACCCAGAAGACCAGGGAAATCTCGGAGTATTGGGACAAACTAACCTTCGTTGAGAATATGTGTTACATGGTGACGAAAACGGTAAAAACCTCCGACGGTTAGCCAGGCGCAACGGGCATTCTATCTCATAATTCATTTACCACTGAGGATATTTCGCATCAGCATTGCGGTCTGTACTAGCTGGCAATAGAATTAGTATCAACCAACCACTTCTGGGTTTTTTTCCTGGGTTAACGCACTGGAATGTGAACGATTCGATCTGAAGTTATTATGACGCATTTCTTGAAGTTTCTAATGGCTCAACTACTAACAGAGCCTTCGAATAAAATTTAACAGAAATAATCAGTTGGTTCAGTAGATGTGAATAGCTAACGCTCTACTGTATAATATGTAGTGTTGGTCATATTTTTTTTTACTTTTGCACTATCATATTTGAAGCAAGAATTAATGAATAATAATTATTTGGGATTTGTTGCTTTTAAATTGGGTTTTTATTGTTCATTACAATCAAAATTATTCAATTAAGATAAGATTACATGAAGTTTATGTTAGTGATTCCAATTTTTTTTCTTATTTTGCATTTATGCAGAAACATACAATTTTCTTATCAAATCCAATATTTTATTTTACATTTTAGTTCTATAGTACGTAAAAAAATATTTCTGTCCGATTTTTAAAAGTTGCTGTTCATTTCAATCACTCATATAATAAATTCTATTATAAACAGATAAAATTGAAAACAAAAAACAAACTACATTAATAGTTTATTCTTTAATTTATAAGGAATAATAGTACATCCCATTCGTATAAATACATACGTTATTAACAGTTAAATAAATTTAAGAACTAAGAAAAATTGTGAGAAATTGAAATACTTTAAGCGTGCTGAAATATGCATTACATATTTCCCATAATTTAAAAAATCCTTTTTCAATAAATAAAAACCATTAATATAAATCTGTAATATTTTTATATTTCAACTTAGAATTAAGTGCAGAATAAAATATATAGAGATTCCCGCTGAATAAAATTGGAATAAAATTTTTGGAGATTCCCTCTACTTCTAGATAACACATTAGCATAGAATTCGAAAACCGTTATATGGTTGCTAATATTTTGATTTCATTAAAATTCGTTATGATTTCTCCCGCTTTCCTTTCCGCCAACACATTTTGAATGAGTAAGGCTAAGAAAAAGAGCCTTAGCATCAAATTTTATCAATTAATAGCCAATTCATGAATTTCTTAACTTTCCTTGTCGAAAACCATTTCAACGTACGTATTACACTTGCATTTTTTATTTCTTGATGAACGGAGGTGCTTTGTGGGCCTTGGCCCTGCAGCCGCACCACCGTGGAATTTTCTAAAATTATAATTATTGTGTATGAACCATTTTTTCACTTTGGAGATCCATGTGATTACACATAAATATCAATAATAAAGCATTTTCATTTATTATAATCTGATTCTTTATTAAGCAATTTAAGATTTTTGTTAAATAATTGCTTGCTTATATAAGATTGGAATAATATATGAACGACTACACTAAACATCAAGCTCTTCAAATAATGAAATCGAAACCAACTAGAACTCATTAACATCTTCAACTTATCGTATACGCTAAATAAATCTCTTCAACAAAACATAAATTTCATCTAGCAATCAAAACTACCTAATTTTCCTTGATACTTAAAATAAATCGTAATTTGCTTCGCAAAATATAATTTTTTGTCTTCATTAACAAATGACATCCTTAACGATTTAACATCTAAGCATTTCATCGAACTAAAATAAAACAAATGATCAAACGATTATGACGGACATTATAAATATGATTACAACAAAGTGAAAACGATAAAATATTCAATTCAACAATTTAATAAATAATTAAACTCTTTGTCGCAGCGTGGTGCTGAAACCGTTTGGTCCAGACTGTTGCCATTTTGGCGGGTATTCATAAAAAAAAAAAAAAAAAAAAAAAAAAAAACACCTTGTCGTTTTATATGCTACGGCAATAGAATGGAAACTCATTCTATATTTCTGTGTGCTCATTATGTAGAAATGCAATTCGTAGTGGCAATATTTTTCACAGCATTTCTGACGTCTGTCGTCCAGTGCCCTCTAGCGATACCAACGGGAAAGGTTAGTTGATTCAGTAAGTGTGAATAATTGACACTCTACGGTATATTCTGTAGGGTCTTTGTCATAGATTTTTTTATTTACTTCTATGATTATAATTCTCGCAAGAGTAAATAATAAGTTTTTTGTGATTTATTGTTTTAAAGTTAAAAATTTCTGGTTTATTTCAATTAAACTTATTGAAATGAGTGAATTTATGTTCGTTTTTTTAAAAAATATTTTCCTATTGTGCATTTCTAATCAAGCTCCGAATCTTTTATTTTATTTGCTTCTTATTTTTGTCAATTCCTCTTAATTTCTTCTTTTCTTATAACAAATTCTATTATAAATACTGAGATAAACGAACATAAATAATGATTTTCAGTATTTATTCTTCCATTAGTTTAAAATGGGTTAAAAGTGCATCTCATTCTTGTTAAAAAAACGCATTAAATTCAACAATAAAATAAATATACGAACGAGAAAAACGAGGAGAAATTAAATAAATTGTAATTTACTTTGCAAACTCACTCAAAAAACTTTTATTTTACGATTTTTGAAACTGTATAAAGTGAAATAATTTTGTAATTTTACATGAATTAAGCAAAAAAATAAATCACAGTCGGTCTCAAATTTTCAGAGAAATAGTGCTGATAACAATGATTTTACCACTCATAGTTGCAAAATCTTAATTATTAGTTTTAGCGTATTAATTATTAATTACTGATAAAAAAAGTTAATTTTTTCCCAGTAGGATAAAAAATCATTGTTTGCATCATATTTACTTAATGGAGCAAAATTGCTTCGATCTACTTATTTTTAAAAAAATACATAAACCAGAAAAATATCTTTGTGTTTTGATACTTTTTTTCATAAAAAATAAACATATTTTTGGTCATATTAAATATTTTCAATTGTTCTGATAACATTCATAATTCTCAAGAGAGGAAACGCCAAAATAAATTTTAAGAATTATTGATTTTTCTACTCACTTTTAATAAATTGTTTTGAAAAATTTATTATAAAAATATAATATATAGAAACATATAAAAATATATAAATATAATAAAATATATAATAAATAATAAATATTTACTAATAATTATTTCTTGCATGGAATTATCTTCTCATAAGCGACTTTTACAATTATGTGTAAAATGTTTTAATTCGCTGAAAAAAGTTCTTGATATATGGCAAAATTGGTAAAAAGTAAAAACTACCATTAAGGGGTCATTAACTTTCGATCGTGCATTTTCATGACCAAATCAATGAGTGAGACCATATTTCCTAAGATGCGGCTATTACCTATATTTTATGGATTAGACATCATAATCCTTCCAAAAAAATATATATAGAGAGAGAATACTGTATCTGATTTATAAATTACAATATTGTACATATTAGTACATTAGCACATTAGTACATTTGAGGTTATACTTTCAAACCTTTAAGATTGAATTTTGTGTGTGAACTTTGTATGTGCTTCATTAGACCAAAAATTACTCGGAAAGATGCGTTTAGTTATTTTTGCTCACTGTAAATTATGTATTTTTATTGGAATGCTAAAACTTTTAATGTCGTTGAAGTTTTTTTTTACACAAATAGAGTTTTAAGTCTGATTTTAGGATAATCTGTTTTACTTTCAATATCAAACAACTTTTGACTTGTTGTTTAAGTTAAAAAAGAATAGATACAGTATATAACATTAATTTTATGAATCTTATCACCCACGCTAACAAAGTTTAAAGTACATTACAGGAAAACAATAGTGTCACAGTGCCTTTTTTAATAAATATGTATCAATTAGGTGAAATACGTTTTTGTTGTTATAAATATATAAAATATTAATTCCTAAATTATAGATCTAAATAATCTATAACAGATTATAGATCTAAATTATATAGAATAATTATAGATCTATGCAATTTAATCCACAATAATCCCTTGTTTTATCTTATAGAATACAATAATTCATTGTATGCTTAATGAACTCTATTATTATGAAAGCATTATATAAACATTATGTGACGACACTAGCTTTATTAAATTATAGATGCTAATTCAAACAATAATCATAAAATAATTTACTATTATGTTCTGTTCGAACTGGGGCAATCTCTAAATACAGGGTTCTATATAATATTAGATCGTAAATAGATGGAGGGCTATATCTGAAATCTAAATATAATAATTATTAGAAAAGGCTTGGCTTAAATGGATTGTTGTATTTTTTAAATATAGTCAAACTAAATCTTAAATTATCATTGTTTGTAAGAAATATGAGATAAAAGTAGAGTTTAAAATTATGAAAGATTTATATTTTGAAAAAAAAAACTTTTATAAACTAACTTTTTGTGGCGGAAGAACTAGGATAAAATATAGTTGATTCTGATGCTTTTAATATCACATTATAATTTATTTTTCGAAGTGTAACTATAATGTATTCAGGTGTTTGGTACGTAGGAGGAATATTTAATAGACTGTTAGAAATTTCTATGAAAAAATTGTCAAAAACGAGTTATTTAAATACTATTTTACCATACTCAACCAAAACAGTAAAAAACAATAACAAAGATAGTATTTAGACTGTTAATTGAAAATATTCGTTAATTGAATGTTTTCACCAAAAACGGTTAAGCATCCATAACTAGTTGTTATCTGCGGCTTTACCCACACGATAGAACTTTAATTTTAACTATTTTCAAGAGATGTCCGTGATATTTTCAATGTTCATTGAATTTAAGTGATAATTTAAAACCTTTCAAGCAGTCATTAAATTACTTAAACCACCTAAAGTAATAAAAATCAAAATATTAAATATACAACTTATTTATGTTATTTATTAATAACAACTAATTTACAAGTCTACTCAGGAACTATATGACTGATTTTTTTTAAATTTTGTAATTTGTCATGTAAAATTACACACTTTAAAATAAGTTAAATATTGTATACAATACAATTCGAAATTTTTTAGACAGTCATTAAATAAAATTATAAAAAATACTAAATATTTTCTAAAAGTTATTTTTCGATCATATATCTTTCGACGAATGAATTTTATAATTTTCAAACATTTTTCAATTCGCTTGAAAAGTTTTCGAGGTATGGCGAAATATTCAAAAAAATAATAATTAGAATTAAGTGGACCAAACTTTGAATCGGTTGCTTGACTAAACTATATAAAGACCACTTTTTCCAGATTGCACCACCACTTATACTTTGGAGATCTGAAATCTGAATCAGTCTTAAAAACGGTATGATTATTCAGAGAAAGTATTTTTTTGCTATTATTGTTTATTGTCTGCACTAATTGTGTCCTACAAAGTATACCAACCATTAGATTAAAAGTTAATCAGGAGGATCCGTTTATATTTTTGGCACTGTACGATATTTATTTTCTGCTTTATAGATTTTTGAAGGAATTGCATTATTCTTACATTTCCATTTGTTTTAATTATAAAATATTTTATAAAATACAATAAATTTACCATTTAACATTTAGCTGCGTTTTAGTTCATTATCGTAATAGATTGAGATAAAGTACTACTTCGTGAGCTTAACGCACACTGATATAGTTAGCCCTACTCTGTAAAATATACCGGATCAAATTACGGTATAAAGTACCATCACTTTGGGTGCAAGTTCGTTTTATCGCAAAATCTATTCTTACCGTAATATATTAAACCATAGTTTTCACAATAATATTAGTTTATAGAATGATTCATTTCACTTTACGGTAATCATTACTGTAAAAAATATGGTTTATCTGACCTTTTATTCCGGATTAAAACGGATTTTGCGATAAAAGCATCAGCATTTTGAGGGCCGGTACTTTTTTGCCGTAATTTGATCCGGAATATTTTACAGTGCAGTGTATTTGATGTTTTACTAAGTGTGCTTTCTAATGCATACGCATTGCTTGGATTAACTACATATATCAGTTCGAACTGTTTAGTCAGAAAATTTCCAAAATATATACCCTATTTGCATTCATCTGAGTATTTTCTGAATGCCGTCTTTGGTATTTATTGAATTTTACAAAAAAAAAATAAATAAATAAATAAATAAAGCTAGACTAAAGACTAAACGGGATAAAGACTAATCTAGACTAAACGTGGCTTTAAACTTTGTACAATGTCCTGATTTGTTTTTCTTTCCTTGGGAGTGCGCTAAAAATGTGTTTAAAACAATTTATTTTCTGCTAACTTATTGTAGGAGGAATCACTTTTTACTCCCATTTACGCTTGCATTCATTCCCCAAATATATTTTCTAAAATGCATTTAATCCAACGTTTAATTCTATGCCCTGATATTATTCCCCTCACGTAATAAGTACGATAAAGTACGACCTCGTGATCTCAAGGTACACTCATTTATCATGCCATATAATTATCCCCGTTTAGTGTCCTACAAAGAGCGCTATCTAATGCGTACATATTGCTTGGATCACTTCCCGAAATGCCTTATTCAACTATATATGCTTCCCAGATTTTCTCTGCTATTCATGGCTATTGCTATTACCATAAATGGCTCCCTATTCACTTTTATACAACCCAAGAATTGCCCACTTACTCACATCCATTAGTCATATTTAAACTACTTGAAAATAATTACTTTGAAAGTTTTTTTATGTATGTACATTTTTCTTTAACTCTTTAGAATGTTTTCTAATTTTCAAGAAATTGGAGTGATGATTCACTAAGTTATTCTCATTTTAATTTTTTTTTTGTGTGTATAAAAAATGAGGATACAAATAAATGAACAAAATGAATATTGCTTATGATTTCGAAACATTATAAACATCACAATCAGGTTTTGTTTATAGGGATATGTTAAATATGTATTTTGTAACATATGTATTCACAAAATACATATGTTAAATATGTATTTTGTGAAAATAACACGAATATACAATATTTTTAAATGAATAGTTATTTTAACTAACTTTGTGCATGATACTGATACTGTAAACTTCTATTTTGATATGAATTGTTATTCTGAATTTATTATTAGCAACACATATTAAAACTCAGCATAATTTATAAACATTAAGGGATGAACAAGACTATATCTTAGGGACCTTCTTGTATAGTTTAGTGATTAATAGCAATAAATTTGTGGCTTATTAACTAGTTCTTTGTAGGAGCTGGAAAAAAATAAATAACCAGTTTTGAACAAGACTGAAAAATCATGCACAAAACTGAAAGACATATACAAATACAATCATAAAGCTAAACAAAATCCATTAATTTATGTAATATGTTTTGGTTTTGTTCTTCATGGAGAATTTACGTTATTACGTTAAAAATACACGTTTTTAGTAGTTTGTCATATCAAAATAAGGATTAACTGCATTCATTTGGCATGATGCTGTCACTCGAAGTTAACTCAATTTGCAACATTCAAAGAATTTTTTCCGGTTCGTTCCCTTTCTGGGGACAGTATCTGTATTAAAATTGTACAGTATCTGCATTAAAGGCAAAATATACTGATATAATAAATCATACATTTTTCTTATATTAGTATATTTGAAAACCTTTTAATACTAGTATTGCCTATAGCTGAAACTAGCTAAGTATCATCGGCATCAATAATTAATTTTGCTTTTTAATGCATAAGCTACTTATTCTTACTCCCTAAGTTACTTATTCTTACACCCTAAGCTACTTATTCTGAACCATTGATTAAAAATTATTTAGTTTCATTAAGTCAATTTTTTAAAAAAAATTATAAACAAAATAAACACGTGGTTTGATATAATTTTAGAAATACTAATTCTGTAATTTAGTCCGTTTGTGTCTCCTGGTTCACGTTAATCATTGAGTTTATTTAAACTATATGATTAGATATTAATCATTCCTAACGATTTAACATCTAAGCATTTCATAAATCTAAAATAAAACAAATTATGAAATGATTATGAATAACTTTATAAATGCGACTAAAACTGAACGGAAACGATAAACTATTCAATTCAAAAATGTAATTGATAGTTAAGCTCTTTGCCGTAGCATGGTGCTAAAACCGTTTAGTTCTGGCTATTGCCATTTCGGCGGGCATCCATAAAAAACACGTTGTCTTTTTATATGCTCAAACATTAGAGTGGAAATACTATACATAAAATAATGAGATAATAAGCAAAAAACTTACAAACAAAACTTAAAACTTAGCTATAAACTTACAAGCATCACTGATTTTGGAAGAAACAGAATCGTCAAACTTCCTTAAAAAACGATCTATCTGAAACGTTTGAACATTTTCAGGATCGGGCTCTAACATTACCCCTTTCATCCACTTTCCGAATTTCAGGATGTTCATAAAATATTCTGGAGTTACAAGAAAGAGAGAAAGAAAAACATTCATTAATATATATTAATTTTATTATTAAAGGTCAATAAATGTTTTCCTAAAATATCCATGCTTTCTGAATTTGTGCACTCAAAAATTAACCGATTAAAATTAACTTAAATTCAACCGATCATTCTAAGCGCACTCCGAAAAATAAATAAATAAAAAGATGTGACTATTTTTAAGTTTGAAATTCAGCAAAATCTGGTCAAGACACTTTAGTTTGTTACTATTACTCTGTTTCCAACTAATTAGTTAAAATAACTTGACTAATAAGTAACACAGATGTTAATTAATACATAAACGAGAAACACAAAGCAAAAAATTATGTAAAATGATATGCAAGCACAGTGCAATTAAGAAAGGTAGTTACTTCCTGCCATAAGCTCTGCAAGTTCATAATTCAATCTAAAATAATATCCCCCAAAAATATTATATTAGTCTCGCAACTACTATTTTCCAGAATTTTTAGAAATGTGTATTTGCTTTTTTATTTTTTATCATTAAAGAATAACCTTAAATTCATTAGATTTTATTATATTATTTGTAAAAAAAAAGAAAAATTTGCCATCCAGAAAACTAGCCACCTGAGGAATTATAAAAACATAATATATGTAACCTTTAATATAACCTTTATATAGGATATAACCCTTTTTTCGAAATATATAGATTGTGATGCTCACCCGAGCCTCCACCATGTACCAGCATGATTATTTTAACATTCTGTAACATCAGGTGTGACTCTTCAAACAACACCTCTGAGTTGAATAAGCTGTTGATTTTTAAGATGTTGAGAGTTGCTGATCTTTCAAGATGAATATTAAAGGAGGCAATGTTATGCTGAAAGAATATTTTACTGATCTTATGAGCGCTCATACCATTGACCTCCATAGAAAGTCAGTTGAACATGTTTGAATAGCATACAAAGGGTCAAAATGAGCATCTGTGTTTTATTTTGTACTAGCTGAATAAACTGTTCGTCGTAGAGGGTGAAAAACTAATCAACAAACAAGTGCTGAACAACATTACAAAATCAGGTACAAAACTGATAGGCGTAGACCTATACAATTAATTAAGCTTAAATAATTTTAATCTTTAATTATTTTCATTATTTGTTGCCCTTCCCGGTAGCTTTATTTTATTAGACTAAGCAAACACGCGTTTAGTTGTTTATCCCTTCAAAATAATGATTAATTGAATTTTGTATCATTTGGCATAATGCTGCTGCTTGAGGCAACTCATGATATTTCAAATTTAGCACAATCAAACTACTTTATCCTGTACTGATATCTTCTCAGGGCCGGCGAAAAACATATTTCCTCAGTAATTATCATAAAAATATTTGTGCAATTTTAACCGACTCCGAATTTACACATAAAGTATTTTGTAATTATATGAGAGTATAATTTCTATCTATAGAATTTGGACCACTCATCATAATGCGAGCAGTACATTTTACCAAAATTAAACATGCGAATAATAGTATGGCAACTTTTTACGGTTTCCCACAACAAATTAGTATATTTTCTTCATTATTTAGAATAATTCGAACAGCCTATTTTTTTAATTTCAATCAGTACTTATAAACAAATTTAATGAAGCATCGGTGATGTTTGCCAATTTTTTTACATTATCTGAAACAAATTAATATCAATTCACAATAATTTTTCTTTTTAGTACATAGCTCATTTTTCATTTCAATTAGTAACTATTTCCAAAACTAATAATCATCCTTGCCAATAATAATATTGGAATTGATTTTTTTATTTTTATTTTTTCACCTTCTTTATTTTAATAAAGTAGTACAGTACCTCTATTAAATTTGTTATTAATTTAAATTAGCGTCGAGTTTAAATAAAAAAAGTTTTATGCTAGTACAGTTTAAAAGCGTAATTATAAATACTTTGTTTCAAGTATCTTAAGAAATACTAATTTAGTGGCGTAGTAAATCAAACATTTGTTGTTATGCTCCCATTAAACATTGTTAGTTGTTATAACACCACGATTACTTTAACCATTCAGATTATCTGGCATAACAAATAAAAAATAATTAGGTATAACATAACTCGCAACTTTTTGGTTATAAGTATGGGCTAGCAAACATTATTGATGTTACTTTTAAAATATTGGACAAAATTGAATCGTTTATAGTGTTTAATTTGAAGCAATGGCTCCCAATAAACCAATTTTTTAAATTCATTTGAATTGAAGATATAACTTTAAAAAAAAAAAAATCGAAAATTAAGCTTCGTAATTTGCTTAAAATTGTACTCCCTTAGCTTCTGGTTGAATGTCTTTTTTTAGTGCCTACAGTATATCCGCAATCTATGATTCAGGCATACACACATAAAATTTTTTTTTAATATTATAACATCTATAGATAGATTTCATTCAATTAATCAGAGAGAGCTGTGTTGGCTCAGGGAATAGAGAGTGCGCTTTTCAATGAGGTGAACTTGGTTCGAATCTCAGTGATAGCTGACCTATACGAATTCGGCACCCTTCTCGCACTGATCACAGTGCTGACGTAATATATCCTCAGTGGTAGACGGATCATGGGATAGAGTCCCCTTAACGTCAGGCCAACCGCGGGAAATTCTCGTGGTTCTTCTCTTCATGGAACGCAACTGCGGTTAGTCCCATCAAAAAGTCCTCCACGAAGGCAAATTTTTCATAATACTTAATCCAGGGCCGCGATGGCTCAGGGGATAGAGCGTTCGCCTTCCAATGGAACCGGGTTCGAATCCCAGTCGATACGAATTCCGCATCCGGCTTGCACTGACCACAGTGCTGACGTGAAATATCCTCAGTGGTAGACGGATAATGGGTTAGAGTCCCCTTGCCGTCAGGCTAACCGTGGGAGGTTCTCGTGGTCTTCCTCTCCATGTAACGCAAATGCGGGTTAGCTCCATCAAAAAGTCCTCCACGAAGGCAAAATTTCTCCCAATACTCGATCCAGGAGTTCCCTTGTCTTCTGGATTGGGTTCAAAATTACAAGGCTACGGAGTTGAACATTAATAGCCGTAAACCCATTAAGTTGGGTCGGCTGTTCAACGACGGTTATAAAATAAAATACTTAATCCAGGAGTTCTCTTGTCTTCTGGATAGGGTTCAAAATTACTAGACTATTGAGTTGAACATCAGTAGTCATAAATCCAAAAATTGGTTTGGTTGTTCAACAACGATTATAAAATATAAAATTAATCAGAGGCAACATAAATATTTTGGTGTGATATCAGAATATGATGTCATGTGACCAATTATTTTACTAGCTAATGCGAAGATGACACTGGACTTCAAAATTGTATAAAAATTATGTATTTTTTCTAGATATACGTATATCTATAACGTGTATGTAAATAACTTAAATTTACAGATACGTGTATCTATAAATTGTACAATTTATAGATACTATCTCACGATAGTTATCTTGTAACAAATTGCTATTTATTTTGTTTTGATTTAGAAGAATAAACATTCATTGAATACAATGAATTCTGCTTTGCAAAGATGATGCCTCTTAGAATATATTTTCTGAAAGCAATTTCAAGGATTTGTGTCATTAAATCTCTTCGGTGAGTGGCTTGAATTAGATAGTTCACTACCTATAAAACCATTTCAATTTAGTTGCTGACTGTATTCAATTGGTTATGAAGTCTGATGGTGAGTTGCATGATAATGAATGGGGATTTTTTTTTTTTGGTTTCTCTAGGGGCGAAATATTTATTATCCACTTATATTTTTTCTTAGATCATAGGACGAAGACCTCAGTATTAAATTATATTCAACATTATAATTTACAAAAAAAAAAAAAAAAAACTTAGAATAGTTGAATTAAAATCTAAATTTTTTTTCAGATTTTCAAATATTGATATCATTTTCCATTTTTCAGGATCTCTTTTAAAAATATTTTTATCAAAAAAAAAATTATTATTGTTCGATGAATAAAATAATTTTTTTTTTAGAATTAGAATTCTATACATGCCCCGAATGATAATTCAACAGTAGAAATTCTATTAAGCTAGTAAAATGATATTTGATTTTGTGTAAACTCTTCTTAAAAGAGATATTTTATTGAGTTGAAAAGAAATATCTTTGAAAAGTATATAAAATACAAAAAAAGCGATGAAATCTTTTTTTTTCTGCAAGAGGATATTTTTGTGTATTCATACAAAGATATCCAAGGAAAAGACAAAATTTGGATCAAAATATGTCTTATCGGGAAGGGATTCTTAAATATAAAGACCACTGATCTATTATAAGGTTTCTGAAGTCGTTTTCTTGTAGGTTTGCTTAGGTCAACCCTGAAAGCTATCGTTCTAAATAAAAGTAGGGATCGTGTACGCAATGCGTATTGTACTTTCAAGGTATTGAATCATTTTAGGAAAAACTATATTTATCAACGTTAGAAGTAGTATTTTCAAATCTTTGGATGACAATTCAAATTTTTTCAATTAGAAGCGAATACTAGAAGCGAATACTATTTACGCAATTTGATGGTAAGATGTTTTGTGATGGAATATTGGGTAGATCAACAAGTATTGAAGTTAAAAACGTCCAATGTAGCTTAAATGTTTTTATTGAACTGGTCAAACGTGTCGTAACTAATTAAACTTTTTTTTTTCGGAAAATATGCTGTCTGTTTTCAAAATTTAAGTGATGATTACTACAAAATGAGTAAAGAAGGCAAAATTGAAAAGTACATTTAATCGAATAAATGGTTTTTATGTGAATTTCTAAAGTATCATGATAAAATTACAAAATTTTAAAATATTTTTTAAATTTTTATCGTACATTATGAAATTTTTTTTCATTGATAATCTTACCAAAGTGCTTTGAGGAAAATTGCTGAACTCTTTGTAGTTTCCATAAAGACGGGAGGATTTTACCATATTCTGTTTCTTTTAACTATACTTTTTTCTCAGTGTGTGTTAAGAAAAAGACTGCCGACTACAGTAGATACCTACACCGGTTTATTTGAAAAATGAAATAAAAATGATTAAAACGCTATTTTTCCTCACCGCTTGCTTTCCTGGAATGGGTAGAATCTGACCAGGAAGAAAAGAAATTCCTTACGGAAAAATAACATATATTTTTCTTTAATATTAAGATTGCACGATAAAATTCTAGTTAAAGTTTCTCAATTGCAGCACACAAACCCGTAAACCTATGAGACTTTAAAAATACAGATTTTAAATTGTCTTTTAGGTTTCAAAATGTGTCACTGATCCCCTAGATTAAATAAAGGTATTGGTTTAGAGCTCTGTTTTTTTTACTCCATCCGGGTTATTTTTTCTGCCCCTTGAAGTCATCTAACATTGAAGCTGTCACTCTAAAAGATATTAAAAAAATTATTTTCTGGAACAAATTCTGATAGGACTAAATATTGTGCCTCGCCTCGTGTTAATGGAATGTCAAAATGTGATGGATCATATTTTATTCACTCTTCAGGTCTTTTACCATGATATTTATTTATCGGACTTATAAACAATCTTTTTTTTTTCCATCATTCTTCCGCAACCGTGGAGTCCCTTTCTTCAGAACTTTACAAAAAAAAATTGAAATATTTTTTTTTTTTCTCTCTTTAGCCTTTGAAATATTTTGGCATAAGCTCATGATTTATGATCCTATCAAAAATTAAGAATTATAAGTTGGAGACGTTCCAAACTAAATATTGAAGTTTTGTGTTTAATCTGCAAAAGCAAAAAAAAAAACAAAAAAAAACAAAAAAAAAAACAACAAAAAAAAATAACTAATCATAACTAGTATAAATTTAGTTACATATTATAATGAAATTGGTGTGAAAATATAAATTATGAAACAAAAAAAAAATCAAATCCAGTTAGATTTAATTCAATTATATTTAGTTCATTCAGTTACAAAAAAATGCAATATAATGATAGAGAAATTACGATGTTTCGATTAAAATATCAAATATCCAAAACTACACTGTTACAAATTTCTCGGAAAAAATGGTTAAAAAAACAATTTGTTTAATTATTATTTCACTATATTAAAACAAAAAGTCAAATAACCATGAATAAGATAGTATTCAATCTGTTAACTATGAGGAATTTTTTTAATTAGCTGCTTTCCTCCAAATACACTTAGACAGTCGAAATTTATCACAGCTAGGCCCACGTACTGAAGCCACTTAGTTACTTGCAGCTGGGTACATATTATAGCCGAGAGGGGTAGTCTTTCAATCTCATGATTGGCAGAAAGAGATGCTATGTTATAACAGGGGGATTAATAATTTGTCATCAAAGTTATTTTCCTAAATTTCCAATAATGTGTAGCAAACGATACATTATTTAATTCTTGATTACGGAAGTATTTGTCGTGTTCTCTAAATTTTTAAAGCGCATCATATTTGTCCGATACAGCCTAAGCTTCATTAGCAAGGTATGTCTTAAATGTTCTAGTTCATTTTGTAGAATCTCTAAGGGACTTGAATTTAATTCTTTAAACAGGTCTAAAAATTAATTTAATGTGAAATAAATTTTTACAAAAACTTGGTGTGAATCAATGTTTGTTTTTAAAATAATGAAACAAAAACAAAAAGTTAAAACTCTAAAATGATGTAACTAATTAATTTTCAAAATATTGTTAAATTTTCTCTTTGGCAAAAAATATTTGTAGACTAAGATTAAATTCAAAAAACGTTTGTGGGTAAAGTTGCTGTGGTAATCGAACAAAATCCTTCTCAACCAGAAATTAAATCTGTAGAACCAATTACGTATTATATTTTTTATTGAATGATTTTTAAAATTTCTATGCAGCCACCTATTTAAAATAGTCAAAAAGATTACGAAGCAATTTTCGGGGCTTATGATAAAAGCGAGCAGGATGCGGATTTTAGGCTTTAAACTTGATAGTATCCTATAAAAACATTTTAAATCAAACCGTGATTTTTGTTGCATGCTCATCATAACATAACATTAAATAAAATGTCAATTCCAAATCATAATATGTCTTGCTAGCAAGATCACGTTTGTGGGAAAAAGAAGCAATAACAAATGTTCTATTATTGAGAATGACTCGACATTTTGAACTTGGGGTTTATTCGATAGAAGGTAAAATACACCCCTGCAGATAAACGTGAGATGGAAGCAAAAGTAAATCGATGTTCTACTACCTCGGAGTGTCTATTTATTTGCTTCTAAATTTCTTCTTCTTACTCCCTTGATAGTTCTTTTTTTTAGGATAAGAAATTCTTTATAGTATAAAATACCTTCTAAACTTGGAAAAAGTGATTTAAAGATAAAAATAAAGGTGGCTTATCAAGCTTTAAGCACTTGTATGATTTTAATAAAAATTCATGTTTGAATAAAAATTGATTTTTGAAAATCAGCAATAATTTAAAGGGAGATTCAATCGTAAAAAATGTAGAAGATTTACTTTAAAAAAATATTCTTTTCACTTAAATATTTTTGCTTTAAATTAAAGATTTTAATTTTCCACTTGAAATTTAAACTGCGTGGTTGAAATATCTAGAAATAAAAAACGTTAGTCTTTCTCCAATGAGTTTCTAATAAAATATCATTATCTGGTACTTCTACGCAGTAAAAAATTCCGGATCAAATTATGATATAAAGTACCAGCACTTTTAGTGCTTCCATCCGTAAAATACATTTTACTGTAAAATCAGCTTTTACCGTAAAATATTAAACCATATTTTTCACAGTAATATTTTTCGAATTACAGTGATTTAGTGATTTTGCGATAATTATTGCTGTAAAAATTATGGTATATTAGACTTTTTTTCTCCGTTACATGCTCCAGAAAATTGGATATTACAATAAAAAGTACCAGCACCCTTAGAGCCGGTTCTTCATTTTCTTAAATTTGTACGGAATTTTTTATAGAGCATGAATTAATGATCATCATCTTCAATTTTTATGAATACAATGGTAAATGAAGACCTTCAATTCTTTTAAAAAAATTGGAACTCCTGCTCTTTTGCTTTCTGTTTTCTTTACTTCTTCTAATCATCTAATTTGTGATTATAGTTTTATAATATCGCTAGAATCCGTGTCGAAGATGCGGTATAGTATGTAAAAAAATGCATTTTGAATGAAGTTTAAATTCATCAAAATTTTATCTTTCGTATCAGGATGAACACGGTTTGAATTGCTGCACCTCAGATTTGCTAATTATTTTATACGAACTCTTGGTTAGCTTATTGCATTGAATATAATTTGTATATTTGATAACTAAACATACCTACTTTCCGTCTAATTGGATTAGTGGGCTCTCGCAATCTAAAAATTACATTTTTTATCTTCTTCCTTTTATTTTCTTACACGTATATTATTCTTTTTTTCTTATCGAATTCAAAACTGCATCATTATATTGTTTATATTACATTCCCATACAAAAATATAGAATATCTACAATAAGGAAATCATACTTTTTATCATATTCTTCTTCATTTCTTATTCTTATTTACATCATATTTTTTATTTGCATTATAATTTCATTTGTTTCATGTCCTTATTTACATCCTATTTATATTTATATTATCTTATCATCAAAAAAACTTTTGAGTAAAAAACACAATCATTACTTTCGATTCTTCGATATTTTCTATTTTTATTAACATAATAATTTTATTTCCGTCACATTTTTTTTCGATTCATAATTATGCTTACATAATATTTTAAAAATATCCTATTTTTTTACACTACATCTCTGTTTATTATATATTCTTATTTACATCATATTTTTATTTTATTCTTATTTTTTTCACATTCCCATCACATCACATTTTTAGTTATGTAATCATTTATTCATTATAATTTATGTACTGATTTTCTTGATGCATTAATATCTGATATTTATTTCAAATTAGATATGAATATCTATATGAAAATTTTCATTTTCAATTCTGTTCACACTTCTAAACTATTTATATAGATAACTCTTTAAAATTTGTTAAGTTAAAAAAAATTAAATTGATTATAAAATTATGTAATGAAATTATTTAATATTAATAATACAATAAATCTCATTTTAAGTAATTTAGGAGTAATTTTGTGAGGATATATTTTGTACACCTTCAGCTTCAATCTAACTATGATGAAGCATCTAGTTTTAAAAGCTTTTTTTTTTATCAATGAAATTCCGCATTTAAAGGAAGAAAACACATTATTTTAAAAAAGGAAAGTAAAACTGAAGAAATTAAGGAAAATAATAGGAAATTAGAGCCTACATAAAAAAATTGCCTTAAAATGTTTAAAAATTTCAACGAACAAACCTTAGTGATTACATGAGATTAATGGTTTTTTCATAAAAAAGTCGTTAAAATCTTTTTCAATTTGTTTCAGAAAAAAAAAACACATCAAAGAAAAGCCACTTTAGGGTGACAAATGTGTAAAATGTGTGCGTACTTAAGAGTTTAAAAATGCAGCGGTAAACAACAAAGCAAGAATGTACTTATTAGGAACAGTAATTAGTGAAAAGCATTCTATTGATTTTTTTCATGACGCTTTTGAGAACAGTAATGCACTTTACTACTTAAGTTTTTCTTTCACGTAAAACGGTTCTAAAAAGAATTCTGCCAACAAGCAATAAGGGTATTTTTTCGAACTCACTCAAGTTTTTCATTAAAAATCAGATAGCTGAAGTCAATAAGAAGTTCAAGTACCACATTTGAAAACGTTAATGGACAGAACTAAATATCTGTTTTTCTAAACATAAATCTATTTCAAAATTAATAAAAATGACTTATGCATAACTAGAAGAAATGTTTTAAAAAAGGCAAACTAAAACTGGCTATGACCATTCTAACACAGCTGTGAAAGTTTCCTGTTTAATCTCTTCAAAAAAAATAATAATATTTAAATGATGAATATTTAAAAGTGTAACTACGATAAAGTGGATAAAGGGGAAAAAATGCATTTTTTTATGAAACATTATGCAATTAGGAAGCTAGCAAAACAACCGAATAAAATTGAAATTATTTTCCTGAACATTTTCATAATGGACTTGAAATTAATTTAATAAATTAATTTAAGAAATTAATTTTGTTTAATAATTTTTTAAAACTTGAACATATTTATTACGTAAGCTGTATATTAAATTATAGGTATTATAGGTTAAATAAATTATCACAATTTCACTTTAAAATCTGACAAAAAAAGAAGAAAAAAAAAGCAGATGTATGATAAGTTTATACCATCAGAAAAGTCGTCGATTGATGTCAAGGATGTTGAAGTAAGAGGAGTAATTGCCTTGCCTGTGATGGCATTCCCCCACCGTTATCTCCATATTGATTTGGCCTGAATCAAACGCAATCTTGCTATCATAATCGAAAGACTTATCTCTTTATTTTACAACTGCACTTTTGAACATGATCTTTGCTTAAATAATTTACCCTTTTTCCTTACTTCAACATTAGCTTGATAATGATCTGATTGATAGCCTTACATTTGGTCCAAGAGAAGAATATATGAAAAGGTTGACAAAATAGTTATAACGAGCGTTTAATTGCTGAACATTTTCATAGGCGATTTCAAACTAAAAGAAAAAATTCTTTAAAAGTACTAAATTCGTAATTTAATTCTTCTAAATCTGTTTTAACTTAGTAAATGGTAACAATACAATACTTATCAATACTTATCCACCACTTATCCAACTTTTTTTTAATATTTTATTACTTTTATTGTAATGCTCTTGATACTAAGAAGGGATACTACAAGGGAATAAATTTGTGATATATAGACAGCGGATAATATGCAATTGCATACGTGCATATGCAATTGCATATTTTAGCACTTTTTGCCATTTGTGCATATAAATGCATAAACAGGTATATTTGCTCTTATAAATGCTTGTTTTCAGCATTTTATGGCTTTTCCCTCCTAAAACCATATCACTATTCTTTTTATGTTAGCATAACGAACGCTTTAAATTTTGTTTTGTCGTTCTTTATCACTTGAAAGGGTCAGCTGGATTGATGATGCTGGGGGTGATTGCAATCACGTGAAAAAGATGTACAAATGAGGTGTGTCGGGAAGGGGGGTACAAAGGGACCACCCAAAGAGACATTCTCTGAGAAAATTGATCAAACATATATCACTGATATATGTTTGATCAACTTTCTCAGAAACTTCAGTTATGTAATTTTTAGTTCGAAAATCTTTATTTTTGTGTAATTAAAATTCATCTATTTATAAAAAAAAGTATAAATTTTTTATTAAAGCATAAATTTAAAACATATTAAGTGTAAAATGTATAGTATTCAGCTCTTATTGAAAAGTATATAATTATCGATGCAAAATAAGTACTCCTTGTTAACAAGTAAATTTAGTAATGCAAAACAAAATCTTAGCTTTTGTACCGAATTATAAACAAAAAATATTTTTTACTTTATCTTACGCATTATTTTTTTGCTTGTAATTTGCTGCGCCAATAATCATAATAGAAATTATGTCATTCATTACTCACATAAAGCTTAGTAAGTACTATTTCTTTAATTATACTTTTATACAATTTAATTTATTACTAGGTCGTATGGAACTAATCTAAAATACTTAAGTATTTAAAATATATTTGTAAAAAAATAATGATTTGCAATAAAATGATACATTACTAGTTCTGATTTTAATTAAAGATAAGCATACATATTTTTTTAAGTGAATGAATTTAAAAATTCTTAAAATTTAAATGAATTACTATTATCTAATCAGAATTGAATCGATTTATTAAATATCTGAACACTTGTTTAACTTTTCTACTTTAACTGCAGAATACGGACGTTAACTCATGCATAATTCATGCACTTTAACATTTTGAATATTTAAAAAGAAGATCCTTGAAAATGTTTACAAATAATGTATTGGATGGGTTAAACTTTATAAATACCTCCCACCACATGACTGTATGTTATTTGACATATTCGCCAGAATATGCTAAAAATATTTTATTTAATCTTTTAGTTTAAATTCAGTTGAGTTCATGTGAAAAACGAATGTTTTTAAAATAAGGTTGTTTATATTTATGTTACGTAAACGTGTTACATTTGAATTTATATTTGGTATTAGAATTTTTTTAAATAAGGTTGCAGGATGCCAGATTAAAAATGTTTTGTACAACATATTAATAACAGTTCTGTAGTCAAATTTAATATTTTAATTCACGCGCATGTATATAAATAATTTAAATTATTTTTTTTTCAAGTTCTTGGAATTTTTTCCAATTTCTATATTGCTTTTTTCATAAATTTATGTCGAAGTAGCCAGCTTTATGGTGTCAGAAAATCTGGTGAAATGACCTTTTTGAATGGAAAAAGAATTTCTGGTGAAATATACAACAACATAATTCTGGTAAAAAAAAAAACTAAAATATACAATATTTAAGCCATTCAATTTTAGAATAAGATTGGTAATTTATTCCGTTCATATTGTATCAGTTTACAGTACATTCTGGTTTTCAAAGCTATAGTTCTTTGTCCCAATGATTTATCAGAATTACAAACGTTAAAAGTCATGCCATGTTTTAAGGAATCAGCATAAAATTAAGATATGTTTCCAAATTTTAACAAACGTAAAAAAATAGTATTTTATATAAATTTTTGTGAAATCTGTAGCAAAGTACTTCGGTAAAAACTACCATGTCTTAGGTGCTTCCAAAGAGCAGGAAGCATTGTAAGTTTTACCATATTTTGATAGTTTTTAATCATACTTTCATATTTTTTTATTACTGTCTGTTGCAGTTACGTAATATGAAGTTTAACGGGTATTTTTACGAGGTGTGTTACTGTAAAATGCAAATTTATGAATGAACTCTAATTGAAGATTTTCGCTTGTTTAATACTAATATTTCTCTTTTTTTATTAAAATTATTTAACTTTTTCCCATTTATAAAAAATATAAAATAAAAATCATATAAACCTATTAAATGTTTGTTATAGTTAAAACAATGTAAAATATAGGAAAAATAGAAAAAAAGGTAAACGGCTCAAAAAATTTCATCATTAAACTGTTCCATATGTTTGATTTAATATTGAATTTTAATTGGGTACTTGAAACTCTTGAATAACTGAAGTGATTTTTCCTAACCTTTTGATTTAAATAAGATATCATTGGTTACCTGTAAGCACGACGTTTCGCATGTGTGTCGAACCAGACTGGGTTCTCAATCGACAAATGCAACTGCTTATTTGCAATTATGTCATTTGTAAGTGCGGGTATCTAATTATATATAGATAAAAAACTCTTTTGTAACTTACTAGGCTGCATAAATCGTTGATTTTTAATAGTCTAGTCAATTTTTACACTCAGTATGAAAGTTAAATAAAAAGTATAATGTTCAGAACCTACTTAAGTTTTTTTTATTATCAGAGCCATGGATAGAATTAATTTATTTTTAATAATTATTCATTCAAGCCTTATGTATCACAAATATTACGTCCTATGTTTAAAAATAATCTTCTTCCTTTGAAGAAAAAAAAATTAAATTATTTTTTCTGAATAATTTTAAATTTATGTTTCAAGTTTAGAATTATTCATGCTAAAAATATTTCATGGAAAAAATAAGTCGAAACACGAGACAAGAAATATAACGCAAAAGTGTGAAAAATAATTTCATATACAACAAAACATTTATTCGTAGAATATAGTGAATAGGCGAAAGATGTGCCAAGCAGAGTAAGTAAACGCCATAAAAAACGTTTTCAAAAGAAGACTGAATGAAAAGAAGCTGCTTGGCCTTGATGATGAGGTGCCAAATCATCTTTTGCTTTCCATCTCATGGATTGGAAGAAAAAATCTCGCTTCGAAGGAACAAAAATAACGGCTCTTATTTCCAATATTTTTTCTGCTTGTAATTTTCCATATATATTTTGAACATGAAATAAAATATTAAAATATATCTATTCCTTAGTTATTTTAATCGAAATAATATGTTTTAAAATCGATAAAAATCACCACTAGGTCCAAAAATATATATTTATTTTCTTGTATTTTTATTTATTACTCTTGGTCTTGTGGTCAAGCTTTCACGTACAAAGAAAATATTTCTGGTCAAATTAACGTATTATATGGTAATGACATTTCTGGTAAAAAAACATAATTCTGGTTAATAAAACCAAAATATATGTATGTAATGAAACCAAAATATATGATATTTAAATCATTTACTTGTTAATCATATGATTACCGGAAATTGTAATTTTTAAAATCATAGCGCTTATAACCACACATTTAGTGGATATTCAAAATTGAAAAGTAAATTGAACCAAATAAATGGTTTTTAGTACATGCCTTAAGGAATCACGATAAAATTACCAATTTAATTTTTACCACATTTTCCATATTTTATTACATATTATAAAACCACATTTATTGTTAATTTTACAAGACTCACTACAAAAGCGTAGATCATTGCAGTAAAAATTACCGAGCTTTTTGACTAAGCGCTAAAAACACGGTATATTTAACTGTATTCTGATAGTTTTGTTTAAATTCTTCGTTCTGTGTACTTCGAAAAGGTTGATATTATAGAGCTGGTTCCTCCGTTGAGCTGACAGAGTTATTTTGTATTTATAGAAAATTGTCCCTACTTATTAACTGTTCAATGTTCTTTATAAAGTTTGAAAATTGCCCTCTTGACAACGAGTTAATTAAAGTTTTAAACAGAATTTGTTTTAAACAAACTATATTTGTAATTTTTTTTAAAAATTTTAAATGTAAACAAATCATGAATATCAGTGCGACGTCAATACTTTATTCATTGTAACTGATAATATTTAAAACTGTGTAAAATCAGCGTTATTTTGCAGTATTAAAACTGTTTGAAAATTTTTTTATAACTAAATTAGTTACAAGTAACTACTTTATTGAGCTCCTTGATGAGCCACTGATTAATAGGGTTTCTGGTCCAATCATATAAATCATATTGGGACTAATATTTTGCCAAGTGTTTAGATTCGTCAAAGAAATGATGTTTTTTATTAATGAAAAATTATGGATTAAGCATATATATTGATAAATATGGATTAAATTTATAATGAGATAGTGAAATAATGAACTCATTTTATCTATATTAACGTGGTCATAATAAGTTCAATGTATTTTCTAAGGTATACATTAGTTCTTAATCATAATTTTATACTTAGTAATAATGCTCATAATAGACTTAAACATAATATTTATTTGTATTATGGAGATACTATGCTTACAACTAGAGTTTTTAGAATTTGCTGGGCTCAATAAAGGTCATTGGTTTTTTTAAATTAGACTAAAGATATTTATTTTTATTTTTCCAATATTTATTTACATTTTGAATTCATTCTTCATTTTCATTTCATTCTTCATTTGAATTCATTCTTCATTCAACATTTCTTGATTGTAACACCTATGTCTTGATTGTAGTACAGAAGTTAATATTTACATTAACATATGCAAAAAACAAAGTTATCGAATTTGATGTACTTTAATAGCCAAAATTTAAAAAAAATAACATTAAAAGTAACCTTCTTTAGATAAAAGACCTTCTTTATATAAATAAATACCCCGAACAGATTCGGATTCTTGCATCTATTGCTATATTTTTAGCACAAAAATGTGAAACTCGTTTCTAAGACAATTTCTAAGATAATTTCAAGTAAAAATGTTTTTTTTTTATTTTTTAAAAATTACTAAGTTTTGGAAACATGGAAATTCATGATAAAAATATGAATAAATAATATGTTCTCTCTATATGTAAATTGATATATACAAAAATAAATTCACCGATATTTGGAAGAAGAGTTTGAATTATTGATGGAATTTGGGACTACTAGTGTTGAACTAGTGTTTGGAGGAAAATATGCAATTTCGAGGTTACACACGTTATATAAAAATGATGACATAATCAATATTAGACTAAAATGAAGGGGGTGGACAAGTCACCTTCTAAGAATTGGCTCATGCCCCAAAAGATTTCAGTACGATTCCTTAACTATAATAAAAAGCTAAAATGCTGACCAAAAAAGTAAGAAAAAAATGATGGACTGACTACATACTGCAAGACTTTTCTGTAATTAAAATATATAACTGGTGGACAGTTGCCAGCAAGACAGTGGACTGGAAAAATCCTCTAAAGATGATCAAGGCTCACCCTGAACTGTCGTTCCCTTATGATGATTTTTAGAATCGCCAAATTCTTCGAGTTCTGGCCTGCAATTTTTCCAAAATACTTAAAATGGTAGCAAAATTTCTGTTTTAACATTTCATTTAAGATAATTTTGCATACCACAAAACATGAATAAATATATGAAGGATATCTATAAATTTCGGAAAAATAAGCAGTATCGCCTTATAGGGGTTAGGTAAAAATTTAGAAAACCTATTTAAGTTTGTCTAATGGCGTTTAATTTATTTTACGTCTTGCCCATGGGTTAAACAAATAGCAAACTCTACAGATTTCAGTATTTGGACTAGTTTCGCAAGATTTATCCCAAGAGGAAATCATTACATAAACAGAATAATTAGAGACAGTATGTCTTTTAATAACCAATGTTATTTATCGAATAGAACTTACCGATTTTACACATTAACAAAAGTAAATAGCATTTTTTTAAATAATCGACAATTTATTTTTGTTATCAGAGAGCTTAATTAAAGTTAAGTGTATTTATATTTGGTTTATAAACATTTGTTTAAAGTCTATACGGAAAAAAAGTTATAGAAATTCTGTAATGAGTGTAACTATAAAAAGAAAAAAATATAATTGCCTGAAATCGATATTAATACACCGAGAAATAAAACTGAAAATATCAGAAGAGCTATTATTAGCATGATGTTAAGACGAAGAAAAAACTAATGGCTTAAAATGGAAACACAGCCGCAAAAATATAAAACTGGAAATACCAGAAGAGTTAAAATTAGTATAATATTAAGAGAAGGGGGAAAATAGGGGTTTAAAATGTATGAACGAATTAAACGGTTTAAAATGTATGAACGAATATCAAGGAATAAATGGTGAATATACTTCATGAAACATTTTAAACAACTTGTATATTATATTCACTCAGAAAGCTATAATCGATTATTTTTATTGGGTCATATATTTTGCTTATGTCAGAATACATATTAATGATATCATCACGAATTCATATCTGTAGAGAAAAATGTTGACACACTAATGTTTTATTCAGTAGAATATGAAAAGAACATCATCAACTTCGCTAACTTAGAGGAATTTATCCTTTTACCGCATATGAGATATCTTTCTAAACATAGGAGCCTGGAAGCAAATTGTAGGTAAAAATACTCATAAATGTAATAAATTATTTCATTATATTATTAAATATTAATATCATGTTTATGTTAAGAAGTCAAGCATGATTGTTTGAAGGTGCTAGATTAAATTAAAAAAGAAAGCAAAACTCATGCATGGAAAATTGATGATAAATTGGCATTTTTTAACATTATTATTGGCTTTTAAACAAAACTTATGAAAATTGATTTTTCTCGAAACCTTATAGGCAATTAACATGTAAGAAAAGTTATTATTACCAGAACACATATGAAGCACTTTTAATCTCAAAATCTGAATCGAAATGATTTTACCTGAGATTTCAAAGCCTTTTTATGTTTATTTTATGCAGATTAATTTAGTTACATGTTTTGACCCTTATAAAGTGAAACTGTTGGATATAAATTGGTTTATTTTACAACTACAACATATTTCGTCGGCAAAACTATAAACATTAAGATCATGTCAAAAAAAAAAAAAAAAAAAAAAAAAAAAACGAAGCGAAAAGAAATAAATAGTTCTAATATCATTCGAATTCATTTTAATTTATCACGGAATATCACAATAAATTTAAAAATAATCTAAATCTGTAAATAAAATAACACATTATTTAATTTGCCTGATTATAATATTTGCCTGATTAATATTATTGCCTGATTGTTACTTTTGAAATATATTATTAAAAGGTTTTTACAATATAGAACTTTCTTTCTTTTTTTGTTTTATTATTGTTATAGTATTATTATATATAACTTATTTTAGAAACTATCATAAACTTTCAATATTGTAGTTTTATAATTATACCAATGCTAAATATATAAACATATAATTTACTTTGTATTATTGTAACATCAAAATTTACTATTTCCTTGCGTAAATTTATTGATGGCGCTTGACTTTTTCAAACATTACTTTTGTAACCTTAAGTTTTGTGTATTAAACGTATGGCTAAAAATGTGTATTTTTGAGCATTAAAATGCCTCAAATTAAGATTGCTTAAAATATTTATTTTATGCCTAGTAAGTAATGTAAACAAAGTAATATTTTTTAATGTGTCAAATAAAGTAATATTCTTTAAATTTCTAATCGAAAAAACGTCTCATTGAGATAAAATTCTCTGACATGTTAAAGTGAAACACGATGTTACGGTTTAGATGAAAATTCCGCCTTTCAAAGAAAATCTTATTTCGCTGATAAGATTTTTCTCGCTCCACTGAATAAAGCGTGAACCAGTGAATATTTTGAAATTCAAAAATGTTGGATTTTCTTTTTTTAGCATTAAAAGACATACATGATACCTAAATAAGTTAAAGTCTTCAGTATCAAAAGTAGCTCTAAGAATCTTACATTGGAGGGTTTTTTTTCTTCAATTAAGTTAATTCCCTAGAATTTTATTCCGTTTTTGCATAATAATTTTAAAAAAAGTAACTTCTGTTTTTGGAATAATTTAACTGCAAATTTTCATTTGTTTTAATAAAATCAAAGTATACCAACATTTTCATGACCGCTCCTAATGGTGACGTTAAGATTTAGCCACTTACAATAAGCACAGCAAGCTTTAAGCTTCATTATTTTCGATATAGAAATTTTAAAAAATATTCTGACTTTACCTTTAAAGCAAATTTTGAGGTCAAGATAATTTTCTTTTTTGCGTAAACTTGTTGATATTCTTAAAGCAAATATCATGGATTGTATATATATATATATGTATATATATATATATATATATATATATATATATATATATATATATACGTTTATGTATGATAATATGCTAGTAATATGCATATGTAATATGTATGATGTAATATGCATAAGTTTATGTATGATTTTTTAATATGCTTGAATGTAATTAAAGTTTGTTTTTTTTAATTAATGATTGATTATTATACACAATTTTATTCTGTACATAACAGCAACAAAAAAATTTTTGATTCTTTCTACAGTGGATAAATAGAATTAATTTCAGAAATAAATGGTCCATCTAACGCAAAGGCTTAAGTTGAGTTACTTACTATTAGCTTAAAATGTCTGTTTTTTTTTAAACTTCTAAGCTAATTCTATACATTAATTCTAAGCTTCTAAGCATTTTCCTAGCATTCGAAATTTGGTGAATTTAATTTTTTTTTCTTGAGCAAATGTTAGTAAACTACACTGCCGTCTGTAAGATATTAAAAAATGTAACTAAATAAATATGCAAAAAAAGAGATTATTTTGAAGACATTAAATTTGAAGAAATTTTTTGTTCCAAATTGTAATACTTCCAAAGAATCACCCACATAGAGAAAAGAGAGTGGTCAGTATTCGTAAAGCGTTGATTGTGGATGTTTGGTATGCAACTGTAATGTGTAGGAGGAATTTTTTCTAAACACTATCTTGTTTGTTTCGGAAATATTCCTTTACGTTTAAGCACCAAATGATGCCCCCCTACGAAAACTCGCTCTTAGTAGGCTATCGAAAACTTTTCACTTGAGAAAAGCTAGTGGGAACCCAAAGATTTGGATCACCGACGTCTAGTGGCATGACTAAGTCGGCCCATCTTTAGTGAGTATTGTTTAAAATTGTATAATTTGATGATAACTCAAAAACCAATTTAAAAAACAAATTATAAGATACAGGATGGTTATATTTATAGGAAACTTTGAAATTATCAAGGTTTATAGATTAACTGTATATACATGTAAACGATGTGCACGGAAAAGCATATCTTTAACATTTGTCGTCTCGGGAAATAAAAACACGTGAATATTGAAATAAAAACACGTGAATCTTGAAATAAAAACACGTGAATCTTGAAATTAAAACACGTGAATCTTGAAATAAAAACACGTGAATATTGAAATAAAAACACGTTAATCTTGAAATAAAAACACGTGAATCTTGAAATTAAAACACGTGATATTTAATTACGGACAATTATCCACACCGAATGACTATAGTTTCAATAAAATTAAAATGTCTTTAGAACAAAAAAGGAAAGACAAAATTTTAAAATTTACTGAAATGGATATTTAATAAATCGAAATATTTAAAATCCTCTCTAGCAAATAATTCCCTCACGCAAAATGTTTTACTGATTTATTTTTAAACTAAGAAACTGCGAATATAAACTTTGAATTTGTAAATACTCGGAGTAAATTTTAGTACCCGCATTAAAAAGTTTTTTTTTAAGCTTATATATTTACTATTGATAAAAGGACTTAAAATCGTTGCTTATATAGTGAAATACGTCAAAAAACTAATTGGGTATTCAATAAATTGCAACTTTCAAATATTTTAAAATAAATAATTGTAAAATAGCTATTAATTATCTGCAAAATATTTTTAAATCTTTAATCAATTTTTTGATTTTTTTTTTTTTTGTATGTTAAATCATTGAAAAAGAATAAATACATTTTAAAAACGTTTGCGAAAACATGAAATTTATTTTTAACAATGAGCAAATATAAATCACTTTAAATTCAAACATTAAAAGAAATATTCACAGTAAAATGTGGGAATAAATTCTGAATGTTGTTGATGTTTTACACTGCATGAAAGGAAAATAAAATGCCTAGTTTACTTAAAAATTAGTATTCTGCCAAATACAAATATGACTTGTATTTGCGTACTTGTTTTGTAATTATAAGATGCTATTATAAAACTTGTTTCTGAAATAAAAATGTCAAAAAAACCTATCTATTCCTCTCGTGGTATTTGAAACATTTAGAAAATTAAAGTTTGACTCATGCTTTTGAAATTAATCGTAACTGTTAATTTGTGCTCTATTGTGCACTATAAGAAACTGCTACTGCTCTATTTGACATGCTAATTCGATATTTTTTAAAGTTGAAATCTTTTTGCCATTGATATAAAATGAAAATAAAATAAAGGATTTTTCAAGCAATAAGATTTTTCCAATGAAAAAATGCTTTCTATCAAATTATTTTTAAGCAAAATTTAAAATTTGTAACTCATTTAATTATATTATGCCATTATGAAGTAATAATATTTAAAAAGTAAAAGCAACCTTTGCTATTTTTTCATACTTATTTTGAAAAGCTTATAATATTTTTAACTAACATAAAACAAAGACATATAACGTTAAACAAAGACATATATGAGAAATAAATTATAAATATAATAAAATAATACAAAAAGTAATCATATAGAATCATTGGCATGCATGAAAACTGTTGTTATGTTGAATAACACAGAAGCAAATGCCGGCAAATAAAGAGTTTATTGAAACATATAAATGCGGAAATAATATCGTGCACACACAGTGCTATGCAAAAGAATACAACTGTATCAACCAACTAACTAACTAACTAACTCAGTCAGCTTCTACAATTAATATATTTCGATTTCCCCTATCGGGAAGTCGTCACATTAAGTTACGCAACTCGCGTAACTTACCTGAGAGGGAGGAGAAAAATGGGATTTTATTTGCATATCAACAACACTCCCCCTGCGAATAAATACACATTTTTCCACAAAATATAAAACATAAATAAACTAATTTCTCATACAACTTAAACTTATTAACAATTAATCAATTAAATTTATTTGTGACAAAGTCCAAGTGAGCTTGTCAAAAGTTACAGCTTTAGTTAGGAAATCTGCGATCATTTCGTCAGTTTGCACATACTCTACTTTAATAATTTTGCCAATTATATCCTTTACGTAATGAAGTTTCAAATTGATATGTCTCGTTCTAGAAGATGATTTTGCACTATTCAACCAATCAATTGCGGATTGATTGTCAGACGAAATGGTCACAGGTTTCTTTACAAATATAGAACAATGCAATTCTTCTAATAAATTTAATATCCACATTAGTTCTTTACAAACACCACCTAAAGAAACAAGTTCCGTTTCACAAGTAGATAGAGCAACTGTTTTTTGTTTATTGCTCTTCCATAAAATTAAAGAGTCACCTAACATTACAATTTCTCCTGAAAATGATTTTCCATTTTCAGCATTTCCCCAACTTGCATCGGCATGAGCATTCAAAAGTCCCGATTTGTTACTAAAAAATAATTTTTTATCCTTTGTACCATTGAGATATTTTAACACTCTTTTAGCTAAATTAAAATGTCGTTTCTCAGGTTTATGATTAAATTGAGATAAGTAGCTCATGACAAATGCTAAGTCTGGTCGTGTTCTGTTCGAGAGATATAAAAGTTCTCCTATTAATTCCTGATATTGTGTTTGATTAACAATTTCGTTTGAACAATTAAAACTCCTATCCTCACCTCTTACGATTGGTGTTTTTACACATTTAGAATCAAACATACCATGTTTCTGCAATAAACAGTTTATATATTCAGTTTGAGACAAAGTTATGCCCTTTTCACTTTTATTTATTTCAATACCTAGAAATTTATTCTCTCTACTTTCTTTCACTTCAAATATCTGAGATAATTTTCCCACTATATTATTATGCATTTGCAAGTCTGAATAAATAACTATTAAGTCATCTACGTATATTCCAATATAAAAATACTTAGAATTCTCTATTCTAGTGAAAATACAATTATCCGAAGCTAGCTGTTTTAAACCAAGATTTTCTAATTCCCGTTTAAGGTGTAAATGCCAATTTCGACCCGATTGGGGTAATCCATAAAGACTACGTTTTAACTTGCATACTTTATTTTCACCATACAAATGTTTAAAACCTGGAGGAATAGCCATATATACAGTTTCTTCTAAATCACTATAAAGATAGGCAGTTTTTATATCTAAAAATTTTACTTCTAAATTTAATTTGGCAGATAATGCTAACAACAAACGCAAAGATTCGGTACTTAACACGGGTGAATAAGACTCTAAATAATCACGATTTTTTACTTGATTAAAACCTGCTGCTACTAACCTAGCTTTATATTTATTTTCTTTCATAGTAAAAACCCATTTACTCTTAACTATCTTTACATTTTCAGGTTTATCAACTAGATTCCAAACATCGTGTTCGTGAATAGAATTTAATTCTTCATTCATTGCTTTTTCCCATTTTAACCAATTTTTATCACGTTTAGCTTCATCAAAATTACTTGGAATATTAGTTACTAAGTTTGAACTTGCCTTTTCCTTTATTCTATCTGACCGACGTACACCTAGCTCTAATAACCTGTTTTCGTCTTCAGTTATTCTTTGTTCATTAAATTCCCTAATATTTTCTTTAGTTGAACCTACTGGACGACCACGAGTTTTAGTTTCACTTAAATCTCGGCTATCCTTCAAATCCAGTGGAAATTCAAAACTTTTATTTTGGTCTTCTACGTTAGTTTGGATATTAAAAAATTCATCGATGTCATTAGATTTATCTTCACTAAACAAATTACTACTACCTAATAATTTCTCATTAAATTTTACTGAACGCTCTTCTATTACTTTATTTCTTTCAGGGTCGTAAATACGATAAGCTCGTCTTTCATTCGAATATCCCAACATAATACCCTTTTTACCTGGAATGGAAAGTTTGTGACTTAAATCCTTAGGAACGTGATAGTATGCTGTAGATCCAAAAACACGCAGATATTTATAGTTCTGCTTTTTATTAAAGAATAATTCTTTTGGAACTTCAGTTTTACCTTTTCGAGGAGTTAGGTTAGTAACATGTGTTGCATAGGCTATTGCTTCAGCCCAAAAATTTAAAGGAAGTTTACTATCATAGATTAATGTTCTAGCTCTATCTAACAAAACTCTGTTAGCTCGTTCAGCTTTACCCAAACTTTCAGGGTTGTACGGCACAGATTTTTCATGTGTAACCCCGCATTCAGTGAAATAAAACTCAAGATCTTTATTTACAAACTCAAGACCATTATCACTACGAAATTTCTTAATTTTCTTATTTAGTAAATTTTCAAATTTAATCTTAAAACTTACAATGTTATCAAATACTTCGGTTTTGTTCTTAAGAAAATAAGTAAAATACATGCCAGAAAAATCATCTACTAATATTAAAAAATATCTTGAATTACCTAAAGACTTTACTGGGAATGGCCCACACAAATCACCATGTATTAATTCTAAAGTAGTTGAACTTTGAGAAGTTAAAATACTATAATGAGGTTTTCTGGTAATCTTAGAAATATCACATGATTCACAAGACAATTCATTATCAATTTTTAAGTTTAACACTTTAGACATTTTACGCATATAATCAGCATTTAAATGACACAATCTTTTATGCCAAATTATATTCATTTCAGCGTTATTTTTAACTTTGTTACACCCAGAAAAACATACCTCGTTATTAACATTAGGTTTTAGCTTAACTTCCAATTTTTTATTCATATTTAAAGCTTTCAAAACTATGCGTCCATTAGGAGCAATAATTAAAACTGAGTTTGAATGTGATTTAACTTTATACCCTTTATCCATTAAACAAGTAAGAGACAGTAAGTTATGGCGTAATTCTGGTACATACAATACATTACTAATTATAATTTTTACATTATTACTTAGTGAAATAGCTTTAACAGTTCCGATTCCTTTAGTATCCAATGTAAAAGTCTTACCTGCCTGGTATATTTTGCTGTCGCAAGCATCTACAGATTCGAACCAGCGTTCATCCTTGCACATATGAGACGTGGCTCCGCTATCCAGGATCCAACATTCGTCCACTTGTCCATTCTGTTCAACTGAAACCAAGGTGAAATTTCCTGGAGTAGCACTATCAGATACCAATGTTTCTTGAAAATTTGGTTTTCGACGACCTCTTACTCTGCTTGTCGATGGTTTGTAGCGTCTATCGGTTCCCACTTCTTGATGTTTCGAATAACAATCCCTTGCTATATGTCCCGGTCGTCTACAGGCGTAGCAAATTTTTCTTGGTAACCTCTTCTTCTGAGTAGCATACGCAGATTCCGAATTTCTTTGTCCATGCGATTTCTGTAGTAAATCTTTTTCTTCTTCCCTTAAGACTTCGAGTATATCTTCTAGCGACTTTTCTCGTTGAGTTTTTAAAACTTGTTTTATGCGCTCATATTTTCCAGCTAGACCTCTGACAGTGTAAAACACCAATTCTCTGTCAGATATTTTCAGTCCCAAGCATGCACACTTAGTCGATAATCCTTTAGCTCGAGCTATGTAGTCATTGACGGCTTCTGAATCCAGCATTTCTAAGCTCTTGAGTTCGGCACCCGCATCAATCTTTCTATCTTCTTCCAGCCCAGTGTAGGTAGTCTTAATTCTTGTCCACAAAGCTTTTGCATTCCTTTCTTCCGCATATTGTAAAGCCTGTTCGTCTGATAGCGATAACTTCAAGTATGATACGGCATCTTGGTTAGTAGTTTCCCAAACTTGCAATTTAGCAGGGTCAGTCGGAGTTTCCTCTGTCAATGCCGACATTAGTTTTTTCAAATTCAAAACTGCTTCCATTTTCATGGCCCAAAGATGATAATTAATTCCAGTCAACTTCGGAATTCCAAAAACTAATTCTTTTTCCATGATGATCGTAAACCGCGCTCTGCTACCAACTGTTGTTATGTTGAATAACACAGAAGCAAATGCCGGCAAATAAAGAGTTTATTGAAACATATAAATGCGGAAATAATATCGTGCACACACAGTGCTATGCAAAAGAATACAACTGTATCAACCAACTAACTAACTAACTAACTCAGTCAGCTTCTACAATTAATATATTTCGATTTCCCCTATCGGGAAGTCGTCACATTAAGTTACGCAACTCGCGTAACTTACCTGAGAGGGAGGAGAAAAATGGGATTTTATTTGCATATCAACAACAAAAACATCTTAAGAAAAAATATTATAATATTAAGTCGTATGAACATTACACAGCATTATTTAGAAATAAATGTTATAAATTTACTTATTAAAAATTGTGCAGTAGCAGGCACTATATTTAACAGAATAAAAAGAAGTTAATTAAATTATATCTGTTTCGTAGTTAATTCATCCCGTTTTGTGGTTAAATCATCTGTTCTGTAGTTAAATCATCTTTTCATCATGTATAAAAATATGATATGTTTTTTGTCATTAAGTCAATTATCATTGAATTTTATGCGACAGTTCATATAGATTCATAAGCATGCCTCAAATTGCTGTAAATATAAAAGTTTTAAAATTCGGAAATATTTATTAAGGAATCAACAAACAGCGATGATAGTAGACACAGCATTTAATATCAGAAATAAAAATTTCGGGGCTGCTATTGTTTTATTTTTCAAAGATATGCATAATTGATTTCGCTTAAAATTGATTTTACTTTGTAATTAATCTTAAAGGTGTAGCATTATTAGTTTAATTTGTCAATATTTAATATATTTTTTATGTTACTAAATCAATCGATAGGTTCTTAAACTTTTTTTTAGAATTTAGAGAATATTTTTTTAAAAATTATACAACTTAAATGCTCCGCTTAAGAAGAGAATTATTAACTGGTTACATATGTAGTTCTTGAAAATTCAATAAAATTGGAATAAAATTCTATTTAGCAAAATGCAATGATACCATACTAAACGATCGGATTGATAAATAATAAACTAAATTTCTACTGACGATTATTATTTAAATTAATTACTGCAAATTAATTACTGCAAATTAATTATCAATAATAATTATTAAAAATTAGTAACTAAATAATCGAATGTACATGTACGCAAATCGATCGGTTTATATACAATAAATTTTCCGATATTATCCATTCGATCGTCAGATTCTTAATTTAAATTAAAGAATATTTCCTTTTAAAGATATTGATTATGCTCTTTAATATTTATCTAAACATAATTATGCAGATTTGAAAGAAATTTGCTAATTGGAATTCTCGATGTTTGTGATTCTTATAAATCCAATAGAATTGGAGTATCTTATATCGCTAAAGGCAACGATACTCTACTAAATGTTCGAAACACACCACTTAAATCTGCTTCAGATAAATCTCTTATAAAGTGCTTGCAGACGATGTGTTCGAAAGGGAATCAGTCACTTCTTGGCTTGCCTTCACTTCCTGGCATATTGCTATTAAGCTGAATACACATATGGAATAGGAGAAATTTCATGAAGCATTTATTTGTCATTCACAATACTCTCAGCTAATTCATGTTAAAATTCATTCACGATTGGATTTGGAATCTAATTTAAAATTTACTTGAAATATTCAACGCGATGTATATTATGTTTAACTAGTTTAGGAATGTGTTGGATGAAACGGTTGGACTTTACTTTACAGCTCTATATTTTAAAATCTAATTAAAAATTTAAAATGTCTCTAGAATTTATCAAGTAACGTATTTCCACAATTTAAAAATTTGTTCTAAAAAATCCAATAAACACAAAAAATATGTTAAAAAGAGTTATTTTTATTTGAATTGCAACATGGGAAATTGTAAATATTAACTTAAATGACTCTGGTATCGGAGTATCCTAGGAGAATCATCTTGCTTTGATTGGCCAAAACTGAACAAAGTTAATGTTCTTATACATATGTAAATTTTAAAAACTATCTTTACACTGTAAAAAATTCCACATTAAATTATAGTATAATGTACCGGTACCTTGAGTGCTTCATCCGCAAAATGCATAATACCGTAAAATCCATTTTTACCGTAAAATATTATACCATAATTTTTACAGCAATATTTATTTAATTAGAGAGATTAAAAATATCTGTTATATCAAAATTTGTATGACAATTATTAATGTAAAATATACGGTAAGCAGATTTTTCGTTTCGCAACATGTTCCGGTAAAAATATATTTTGCAGTAAAAAATACTGGCGCAATGACAGCCAATTTTTTTAACGTAGTTTACAGTATACGATGGTATAAATTTAGTTAATATTCATAAAAAAGTGTATTATTGTAAATAAAAATAGCTCCATACATAAAAATGATCATCATTCCTTTATCAGTCTGTCTAAAGAATGCTAGATAGTTTTTCTTAGATCCGAAAAGGATAATTTGTCAAGACTTAATCAATTTTAAACGATTCAGACACTGTGTACCTATTTGAAACTGTCTTATCCATCGATCAAAATATAAACACAATTTCGGGGTACTTGAAAAATGGCTGACGGAAAGATTAGTGTCCAGTTCGATCAGTTACTTAAAAAAAACTTTTTAAGAATAAAATCTCCTTAAAAGCAAATCCTTGTATTCTAAGCAAATCAACTATTTGAATCTTTTGGTGAAAAGACATTAATACTTAGAAAAATAAAATTAAATCTACATAACAAGGAAACGAAAAAAAATTTTGAGTATGAATTCGCATTCAAATTTACAATGCGCAAAAAAGAAAAAAAAGAACTGTCTACTCTAAACAACTTTTTATCTAATGATCATTTCTTCATAATCTAGGACTCATTCTTAATTGTTCAAGGAGGTGACCTCAAATATGGTAATTAGTACTGACTATATTTCAAGTTAAGAAACACATACACAGTAACGTACTTACTCTAAAAAAACATTTTGTTTTCTAGATGATCGGAATTTCTGACATCCAAAATAACTTTCTAAGCGAATAAAAGAATTTTGCATATGATTATGAAATTCGATTATCCAATGATAATTTCAAGCAAAATTATAATTTTAGCAAATATTTATTAATTTTTAGTATTTCATTTGTAAAACCTGAAAAACCTTAAATTCCAAGGTATAAAAGTTTGGCGTCATTTAAAGTAATGGAATTTAAAATGGCAAATCACAAAATTTGAAATTGGTAGAATTCTTCCTTAGAACTCGAATTTTAAATAAATGAGCCTCAAACCCTTAAGATTGAGTCCTGGAACTTAAATATATAATCCTACGATCAAAAGTTATTCAGTGTAGACCTTTTTTATTTTGCACACTTAGTAACTAAATTTGATAATTTTTTATGCAAATGCATTAACTCAATAAAAGTGATAAGGAGAAATTTTTAAATTCTGAGCAAACGATGAATTTCCAAGAAGGTAATATTACGAATTCTTAAGAAATACAGTAATTAAATTAGTTTATTTTCAACTGTAATAGATCCATGGGAGTTTCTCTAAATTAGGGTTTTACCAAATTACGAATGCTTTAATCTAATTAATATTTATCGTTTTTAAAATCAATTATAAGTTGCTTTAAGACTCTTCATAGTTGCAGAAATATTTATTTACAAATAATTATATTTGGGTGTACATTTTTAAAATTTATCAATCAATTATTACCAATTTATTGATAAACTGTCTTAAGGTGGAACATATCAAAAGATTAATACTATTTCGTAGCGAGTGTGCTACAGTCATCGCGAAATCAACAGACATGCTTTATTACGACGCCTCAAAATACGTAACAACAGTTTTACGAAAAAGTGCTATGTAATTAAGTACCTCCATCATGAAATGTTGGCATAAAGTTCATTGCAAATGATCATCATACGCTAGAATATAATAGTAATCAGCTAAATATAAGCTAGAATATATTTGAAACAGAATATAATAGTAATAAACTATAATACTAATGAACTATATCACTAATGAACTATATCACTAATAAAATATAATAATGAAATAATATGAAAAATAATAATAGTATATAAGAAAATATGAAAGAGTAGCAGAATATGAAATAATATTTGAATAACATATAATAAATAATTCCTCAATTATTTTTGGTATTTAAATACTTTAGTTATTTAAAAAAATTTGTATGATACAGCCGAATTTATAAAAGGAGTAAGAATTTGTATAGTTTTTCAAAAGATTTCTTCCCCGGCACATAGTACATTGCAATTCTATTAATCAAAACATCTGAAAAAATCTAATTGAGTCTAAACAAATTGAGTCTGAAAAATTGAATCTAAACAAATTGATATGTACTGTTTATATGTTTACGTAGAAAATCTTAGTTTCAAAGCTGAAGTAAGCAAATAAGTGGATAACTAAGTAATTATAAACAAATAAATAAAATAAATAAAGTAAATAAAATCTATAAATTCAAATTATTAACTAATTAATTTTTCTAGTAGATAGCTTCTTTATAATTTCTTCTCGGTGCGAATTTCATACTTTTCTTCCAATTGTTAATTTGCCTCCTGAGAAAAAGAAGTGCTTGCAGCAAAAATGTTCTAAGCAGCGGAGACGTTGACTGAAAGGACAGTATTTTTTTTAAACGTAAATAAAAACTTCGAAATTAAAGGGACGTTGCTTGATTGTAACAACTTTGTTAGCATTCAAAGAAGCATTGGTAACACTCTACGCTTTTGGTAACGCTTTTTTCATAAACGGATCTATGCTGAGGAATGAAGTCACTGTGCATTTGTGTTAAACTATTTTGATTTAGTAATTTCGCAAGTTTTAAAAGGTTTTTTCAGTTTTTATTTTGTTTTGATTATTAACATCTTAATCAGAGACACAACAAGACTAAATGCAGATTAATAAGTAAGTTTTACAATTGTTAATCTAAGAACTTTACTACGTTTGACATACTTACTAATATTGTTTGAAGCATAGAAAATGCTTTGTTTAACGTTTGTCTTTGCGTGTAGTTGCCTCAATTTAGATTGAATCAAAATTGTACCTCAGTTTAGGTCCAAAATCGTACCAGTATAACTTATGATCAATGTATTGACTTTAACTAATGAACAAGTTGTTTAGACACTCTCTTCAATAACCTTCAAGATATGCTGCACCCAAACTGTTTAAAAACACTAGTTCTGGTTTAACTGTTACCTGATACCAAGTTTCTCATATCATAAATGAGGCTTACAATGATAAAGCTGTTACAAATTAGACTGTTAAAAAAAGCTGTATTGCCCATGATTTGCTTACATTTAAATAAATGGACTTGCGTCCTATCAAAACATCATCATGGACGTAAATAAACCGATAAGAAACAAAATGATTTCTGTAAATTCAAAGGCCCTTAGTTTTCCTATGAACTGGAAACAGAGAAGTAATGAAAAATATGAGCCATCTGGTAAAACATGTAGTTATTTGTATGCCAGTGACTCCGGGGAACAAGTTTTTGTTTCATTTACACAAAAATTTGGTAATGCCTCATCCGGGCAAGGGGATTTCAATTCTGAAATTAGTCTTGCCCCTAAGGTTGTTGATTTTTTTAAGTGACACTTTTATGTAATTTTTTGTCCAAATGTACAATTTTAAAAACGCTATATAAAACTGGGGGGCGTCTAAATATACTCTCAACGTATTTCTAGGGGAGTTTGGGCACATCATCAAGATTAAAATAGTATGTGGACCTTTGCCCGAAAATGCGATCGCTACAAAGAGACCTTCTCTATAATGACCTGTTCAAAAGCAAAAAAACGAAACAGTTATCAACAGGGAAGTGTCCCTTGAGGCTTGGGCGACATTTCCAGGTATATGTTCCTATTTCGTTTTAATCCTAGACGTTTGTCGTAACATTTATGCGACCCCTAATATATATAACCTTTTTTTAATTTATACATTTCGACAAAAAATTGACAAAACTGTCATTAAAAAAAAAAAATCACAGCTTGGATAGTCTTCGGTGACTTCGGGGTAAGAGCCTTCGCCGTTCCATGATCTGATCATGGCTCGTATTCCGAAGGTGGTTTGTTGATAGGAATTCTTCTCCCTGCTAGCACTGACCACGGTACTGACGTAAATCCTCAGCTATAGAAGGATCATGGCTTAGAATCCCCTTGCCGTTAGGCTAATCATTGGATGTTTCGCGGTTTTCTTCTCCATTTAACGCGAATGTAAATTAGTGCCATCACGAATTTCGCCACGATTACGCCATCACTAGTTTGACACAAAACGTTTCCTAGTTTTTTGGGTTGGGTTCAAAATTATAAAGCTATGGAGTCGAACATTGATGGTCATAAATTAAGAATTGAATTGGCTGTTTAACGTGAGTTATGGAATAAAAAAATATGTAGAATATATATATATATATATATATATATATAATAAAATAAAAACTTGAAGAGAGTAACCGATTGCAGATTTGAAATAAATAATACGAAAGTATCTAAGATTTCTTATACATTCCAATGCAACAGAAAAAAATATTCCCCAAATTAATCTATATTAAAATGCTTAGAAAGTAAACGCACTTATAAATTCAAATAATCGTAAATTCTCCCTGTTAAATATTTAAATTCATTATTAGAATACTTCATTCCATTTTCAAAACTGTTCATCAAGAGTTCGTATTCTCTATTCTGAATAGGTAGGTATACAGAATATCTTAAGAGGAACTCTTGACGGCAAAAGCGAGGAACTATGTATTATCTCCGAGCAAAGTTCTGAATTCGAGAATTAGTGTGTATTCACAGCAATTTTAATGAACATAAAAGCTTACGTTTGATTTCAAGTGAACTCATACTAGCGAGCCATTGTAGACAAACTAACAATTTAACATTTAAGTAGTAATAACGCAGGAATGATATGCTGTTAATGATTAATATTTGGAAACATATTGAAGGCAGAAACATGTGTTCACCATCTATCACATTGTCAGCTGCTATTAATTATGGTATTTAAGAGTTATTGTATGTTCCAATATTTCCATAAAGCAATTGTTTTCAAAAAGTTTCAGGTATATGCTTAAAGATTTATTTATTATTTTATATTCTCTGGTTTGTTATTTAATATGTTGTCATTAAGAAATATGAATGTGCATTATCTATATTAAAAATATATAATCTATTTTAATGTATGATCTTAAAAGAGATAAAGTTTCTTTTTTCGCGTTATCTACTGGCTGAGACAAATTTAAAAACAAGGAATGAAATAAAAAAAATTAAAATAGTTAATTAATTGTTTGTTCAAACACTGTATAACATTTTCTCGTATCTGAACAACAAAAATTGTCGCAGTTACTTTACACCATAGTGGTGTTTTACAAGGTGTTCTACTACGCAACAACCAAGGATAGGTCCAGGTGCAATGAAACACCAAGAATATTCTTTTATGCATAAAATGGTGAGTAGTAGTCGCCATCATGTTTGTTATTTAGTAAAATTTAAATTTATAATTGTTGTAAGATATGATACGCATATAAATCATCAAAATTTACATTTACGTTACAATTTACAGCAAAAATCGCAGAATCAGGATGTATATATACAATGCTTCTTAAAATATATTTTTTTAATCATATACACTGCACAGACAGAATATTAATATAAATTTGAAAAAAAAACTGAAGTGAATATAAGTTAAATATTATAAAATAATCCGACGTAATAGACTGAGCAGAGTAAATATTATGAGAACATAAATAGTTTTTGTTATACGATTAAACACGTACATGCAATTTATAACAATTTACATGAGTAGTTTTCCAAATCAATCCAACCAGACTATTGGAATTACTTGGAAAATAATTGACCATAATGAATATTTCTTATCAATCAGTAAAGAAGATTGAAATTTAGTTGGTATTAAATAGGCTATGATCAGTATATTAATTAAATCTAAAAAGAAGAACGCGTAGTGTTTACCTGTAAACTTTTCGTAAACGAGCCGCCATATTGACATTATGTTGAAATTGCAGAATTGTTCGCAAAGCATTTCAAAAGCATTTAATATACGTTAAATACATGTCCGATCCATTTTACATAAGAAGTTAGTTAACTAGGGTAAATAATTCTTTCTCGGAAAAGCAATAATTCACGAATAGTATAGTCACGAATTCACGTACCGGTATTAGTATAACAACTTTATTGCGGCATAGGCACATAGAGAACTAAATTGCAAAATACATAATCATTCGAGAACTATTTCAGATCGAAACAACTAGTTTAAAAAAAACAATAATTATTCGTCAAATTAACGGTACTTTGAAAAACAATACTTTCTTCACCAAGGAGCTACAGATTTGTTTAAGCTTTATAAACTAATGGTGTCAAGATTTAACCTTACCCTTTGGAATGTATAAGAACCCTCGATTTGGTATTAATATTATTTATTTGGTACATATTTTTTAAATAGGAAAACATATTTTTTAACTGAATATTTACTCAATATGTATTTTAAAATTATTATTGTCTATGTTTCTATTAATACTTAAAGGCAGTTTCATTACTTTTGATCCACTACTACAAATTTCATTTTGACATCAATAGTTTCTAAATAGATAGAAACATTTTTCCGTATATTCCCAAAATATTTAATGTGTTTACTTGCGCTATTAACTTATCGAAACTATGCAATTAGTTGCCATCGATTCTTTAAACATTTATACCAGTAATTCCATTAAATGTGGCATTCAACTAAGCTTAGGAATAAAAGAGAAGCACGGGAAACATGCATTGATATTTCAATAGTTTAAAATTAAATTTCGCACAGAAAATTACGTTTCTGGTAAAACAAAACTGAATAAAAAAAATGTCTCTATATTTTATGCGTACATTTTTCAATAATCAGTATATTTACATTCTTTTATTCTGATTTTTTTTATGTTTTAAAACAACCTTTTTTGCGATAAAAAATTAATACATTGAAGCAAATATGACGCAAATTCTTATCACGCCCATGGAAATTTACTTTTATATAATTTTATTGCTCTTTCTAATAGAGTAGATGCTTGCAATCACAAATCTTTTAAAAGAATAAATATTGGTTTTCATTCTTATGGAAAATTTCTTGCAATTTAAAATTCATTTTTAAAGTATAAATTCATTGAATTTAATAATGAGATTTTTTTGAAAAATACTTTTGGTCATTTAGTAGATAATGTTTTTAAAAGAAAACTTTCTTGTAAAATAAATTAACTAATAAATATATAATTTAAAATGAACATAATTAACGATTGATATTACACTTAACCTTAAATTTAAATTTGAATTTACACGTTTACATTGTTAAATTTTAACTTAACAGGAAAGTTAACAGTTTGTATAAGGAGAATTTTATTTTTATGATTATTATATATAATATCTGTTAGAAGATTTGCAGTTACAGAACAGTCAATATTTAATCGTTTATCTGATAGTGTTAATTTTTAATTATTAATTGTTGAGCGCACAACAAAAATTTCTGAATAACACTATTATGAATTGGTTTATTATTTTCAAAATGCTGCGCGTAAAAATCATCTTTCGAGATATCATATTTGTTCAAAATTAATTTTAATTTGAAATGATTTTCTATAATGCGTAATTTTTTCAAGTTCGATTTCAGCGTATTTCATGATTGTTTAATATCATCTTAAAATGTTCTAGATCCAACCATTTTATCTTCCTAGTAAATAAATAAAAACTCGGTGCATAAATTACATTGTCCCCTTGTAAACTAAACTTACAATGTGAAAGGATTTTATTTAACTTTAAAATAAAAACAACTTTCAATTAACAAATAATAAAAAAAACAACATTGTTTTAAGAAAAAATGGTCATTTTCAAAACAACCATTATTTGATTGCTAACTTATAATACCTACCATTAACTGCGAAATTTCAAATAAATAATCCAATGGTTAATTGTACTATATTCCAAAAGTATCCTTTTAAAATGGAATGTAGCTTATTTATTTTACACTAGAACGTCCGACAGTTTAATTTACCTAAAATAAGCATTATGGGTAGATAAGAAAATGAGATGACGAAGACAAGGTAAGAAAATGAGAGTAAATAGTTAAATATTTGATTATAATTTAAATATTATTACAAATATGAAACAACAGGCGTATTTTTAACAAAACTAACAATTAGTAATATTTTCTATGCTAATTGTTAATTATTCATATTTAAAAATACCTTTCACCGGGTTCTTGGAAAACTACCAGGTCTACCCTGTCAGAGCTTTATTTCTCAACGTAAAAACACAGTCAAAGGTTACCTTGATTTCATTATTATTATTATAATTTTAAATTATCAAAATTTTTATAAAAGTATCGAAGAATGTAACATATTGCACTGTAGTTTCTAATCAAAATGTGTCTACACTTATGGTTATCGGATGAATAAATAATATAACATGTAAGATAAAACATATATGCTCTATTATACAGCCATTTTATTAAAAATCCTTAAAGTAAACTACTTTTAATCGAATCCAAATTAATGAATGCTATTAGAATTTAATTAGCTGAGCTGACTGGATTAATTATACAATTCACTATTAGCAAATAGTGATTTTCCGTCTACCACTTTATTTTCGACCAGTAATGCCAATTTCTTTTATAAGCCCTTTTAATTATAGTTTAAGGCATGTAGAAAAAAATAAATAGATGCTTATTTCATTTATATTATCGTGCACAAGCTTATTTAGTACTGACAAAATACAGTCACTTGTCCAATAGAAAATTACAATGCTTTGCATAAATGTTATAATCGAACCAACGGGGTATATATATATAATAGAACCAGAACCAACGGGGTAATAAATAAGTTTTTGGACTCAGAACCTCAGAAGTTTTCACAGGGTACTGCCCAGTTAAAATATTCTTGATCAAATTGTGGTAGAGAGTACTGCCCTCTCACCACCATGTACAGCATTTTTAAGCTTTAATTTTCCGTCCCACTCCCGAAAATATTTGGAGAGGTTCACACCGTCGTCACAATAGATCTACACTGAGGAAATTCAGGTCCAGCAAAGCGGCCAAGTGACCCAGCTGGGCCACCATCTGTGGCGTTTATTAAAAAAATCTGCATCATGTTGACCTTTGCAAATCCACGTTAACTACTGGTATAATAATAAATATACAAAATTAAAATCAGAAATCAAGTCCCAATAGCCAGAATGATTATAATAGGTAAAACATTACCACAACACACTGTATTACAAAGTGGGCTGAACAAATTTACCCCAACATAGTGGTGGTGTCTTATAGCGGACTTATAATCAAAACATTTCGGACAAATAATGTAAAACTTACAGCATTTAAAACTATGGGTAAAAAGCCACTGAAATCAATTGCATTAAAATTAATTTTAGCATCTGTGAAATCCTTCATTACCCTAACGCTTACAGAAATATTTTTTAATTACACTGATTCAGTAATATTACAGTAAATACAACTACAATAATTACGGTATATAAAATTTTTGCCCCGTAACATGTTCCGGTAAAAAAGAATTTTGCGGTAAAGAGTACTGACACCCTGAGTGACGGTCCTTTTACGTTTTAGAAAGTTTTACTGGTTGAATTTCAGGCTCCGGTACATTTTTATTGCTAATACATCCATCTATTGTACTCAAGAACCAGAAATATTGTTGGTTTATGTAGTCTAATGATGAAAACTCTATATTAACTTCCCATTTTTTTTCAACGATTTATCTCTATTGTATCAGCGAGTCCTTTTGTCCATGTAAATTACGCAGGTTTTTAAGATGTATAAAATGTTCAAAAACATTTCATTTCTTAATTGAAAACGGATCCCTTGTTTTCTTCAAGGATTGTTCACCTAGTTGTCTATTTCTTCTCCAATGTACAACTTTTCTTCGATACACAAAGCCATTCAGAACGTTCTTATCTCAAATTCTACAGTCAACCAAATCCAAATATATTGGAATTGTTTATCTTGTTATGAATGAATTGCATAGAATTATTTGTTTTACACAACAAAAGCTGTTTAACATATTTTATAAATTTCTATAGCTGATAAATGCAAATTAGAATTATCCACAAAATTGTACCATTTATTAAAAAAAAAAAAAGAAATTTGCCATTTTTAAGCCAATACTCACGTTCGTATCGCAAAACGATCTTAAAAGAACTACGTATGCAGTATTGGATATTGAAGAGCAATATCAAACAGCAGACGAATCTCATGGTAAAAGAGGAGGAACTCGCCAAGAGTCAATAAATATATATATATATATATATATATATATATATATATATATATATATATATATATAATATATATATATATATATATATGTATATATATATATATATATATATATATATATATATATATATATATATATATATATATATATATATATATATATATATAATATATATATATATATATATATATATATATATATATATATATATATATATATATATATATATATATATATATATATATTATAATATATATATATTATATATATATATATATATATATATATATATATATATATATTATATATATATATATATATATATATATATATATATATATATATTGACATGGAAGTCCAATTAACTGGTGAAAAAAAAGCTGTTCTCAAAGAGCTGTTCTCTAACTGTCGAAAAGACAATTTTAATTGCTCGTGGGTTAAATATTCGAAAAGTAAGGACCTCAAACTCTAGCATAAATTTAGATACAACCTTAAGAGAAATGATATTTTTTTATATGATAAGCTAATTTCGCTAATAAAATTTTGGAAATTAATTTCTAGAATTGCGAAAGCAAATGAAATTAAAACAGGATTTATTTAGTTTTAATTACTTAAATGAATAAATTAAACTAAACCTCATAACCTGCTATAATTCATGCATTAATCTGATGTGACATTCCTTTTTAATGCAATTTTGAATCATTGATCTTTTTTTTATTTGTTCTATGAACTGCAAAAATTGTAAAATTGAAAACTTTGTCCATGCGTCTGTATTTTACTCAAACGTTACGAGAGATAAAAGCTATTAATCTTTTATGATTAATTGCCAAAGTGCTGTGTGAAATTGATACTACGTGACAAATTATGTTGTATGTTACTATGATAAATTACACGCGTAGAGGAGACTGCTTAATAATTTATATTTCGAATTAGTGTGTACTATAAAAAGTAGCAAGGATATAATTGATTTGTGAAGTGTTTTTACTCACTGAAAGTTTTGTTAAACACAAGAATGTGCCAAAAATCTACAATGTACATAATCAAAACGTTATATAACAGATAAAGTGGGAAAATATACTTTCGATAGTAAAGAGATAAATTTGAATACTATTATAAACAGTAAAACGTTGATGTTTTTATGCCCCCGTTAAATTTCTTCTTTCCAAACAAATAAAAAAGTTACAATATCTTATCTTAAATTTCTCTATTTTAATAATTTAAAAATTTGCCATGGATTTTGATATCTGTACTTAACAGTGTGAAAAATAATTTTGTTATGAATCTGTTGTCAATAAAAGCTAAAAGCTTTAGAAAATCTAGATGTAATTAGGCATATCTCTTTTGTTGTAATTAATTTGAATTGTTCTTTAAAAATCTGCACCAAAATATCTACAATGAGAAAATTTTTCTTAATAAAACTACCACAATATGGAAATATTTATTGTGTTTCTGGTGTTATGGAAATACCAAAAAATTTGGTAATTTTTGCCGAAGTACATCTTAAATGATTTTGCTATAATTTACAATAAAGTATGGTTTCATAATAAGAGAAAAGATTAGTTAAATGTGGTATAATTTGGTTATTTTATCACGATACCTTAGAGCATCGCATAAAAATTATTTATTCGGTTAAATTTGCTTTACCATTTTTATTTTGATAAATGTCTGATAATTAGAACTACAATTTTGAGAACCAGAATTTTCGATAATCTGTTACCATATTCACGTAAGACTTACCAAATGAATGGTTTAAATACCGTATAATACTGTTTAAATACCGTATTTGCTACCGTATAATTCCGTTTAATTAGGGGAGTGTCGTGTACCCCCGCCCATTGTCAATTTCATATGTATAGAATATTTTTCCAAGTCAATAGGCCATCGGGCATTAATTAGTATATTAAAAAATATTATTTTCAAAATTTCAAGTATTTATGCAGCTGGTAACATGGTAAACAATAGTTTTGAAAATATGTTGAATACAGTAGTAAATTTTTTAAATTTATATTTTTTTAAGTTAAACTATTCTTTTTTTGGTTTGTTCTTTTTGTATTATTTAATTAGATAATAAAACAATAGAAACATACAAAAATAATGATTATTACTCAATATTATTCAGAAATATAAGCAATACTCCTTAAGTGAGCGGGGCTACCCGACTCTCCCCTACCGTTTAATTACCGGTTTAAATACCGTTGAAATACCTCATTTTTTTACCAAAAATATTATCACCATACAGTACAGTAATTTTACAAGACTTTTTTCTCCGTGTAAAAATAGTTTTTTCTTCGTCATATAAACATTCAATTTCATTTGAATTTTCAGCGAAGTGATTGGCTGAAATATATGTAATATTTGAAAAATATGAGTATTTTATTATTATTCGAATATTCGAAATGTTAGAAATAGTATAATTAAGCTATTAAAATGTAAAAATAGTTTTAGTAAATAGGACCTAATTAATCAGCATTGTATAGTAACACGAATTATTGGTAAAAATATATAATTAGAATACACAGTATTGCATAGTTAGTTATTAAAATAGTTTGTTAAAAATAATAAAATAAAATTAAAAGTAACAGTGAATAGATTCTATTTTTTAAAATAAAAAGCGAGTAAACAAAAGAAAACATCTTAAAACATTTATTTTATTGTTTACTAAAAGAAGTTTAATGCTAATATTTTTAGTAATAAAATGAAAATTTTAATTTAAAATATTTTGTCTTCTTCTGGTATTCATTAGCCGCTGAAATGAAATGATTTTTTTTTTAAACTGTTAATTCCAAGTTCTGGCATATATTTCTTTTTTATCTTTCAAATGTATTTTTTTTTACAAATTCTAATGCTAGCTTGAAATCCAATTAAAGATTGAAATCTTGGGTGCGTGATTACATCATGGGAATTCAACTCCAATAAATTTCTTTACTTATTTTAGAATCTTAAAACTCATTAAATAAAACCGAACATCTAAAAGCAAGTTTTAAGTATCACACGATATTTCGTTTTATTAGTTATTATCCGGGTTCCAATTATAGTATGTTCTGAAAGATACGTAAAACTTTTGTTTCATTTCCCAGAATTAATTTGAAATTCTTTTAAATGGTATTCAAAAAGTATATTTTTTCTATGTTCTTTTGTAAATGCTACAATTAGGATGAATTTAATGTTTTGTTTTTGTAAAAAATTAAGTTATTGACGTATTAAGAAACATGTTGATGTAATTTAGAACTTTTGAGTTTAATATATATTGTAAAAAAACTTACTTAAAATCTAAAAAAACATTGTTTTTAACAATTCTTAGCAAACAAAAATTATCGTTTCTACCTATCTAATATTAAGTAGTTTCATGATATTCTTTTTTAAGTTATAGATTAAAACTGTTTGAAGTAGATATACTAAATATTAAAAAAAATTACATCATTTACTTTCATAAAAATACTTAGTTTTGTTTCAACAAAAAGAAAACTAGTAAATAATTTATTAAAAATAACCTAAAAATATAAAATACAAAAGTTGAAATTTAAATTAAAACAAAACCCTGTCTTTTCTCCCAAAAAGTATAATTAATCATACAATAATAATTTATTTCTATTCAAAAGTAAATTTGATACAAAAAAGTTAAATTAAACTTCTTTACATTACAAGCATACAAACATTGAATAATTAATTGTTGTCCACATAAAGAATGATAAAATATAAGTCTCCTTTTTATTAAAAGTTAATAACTTAGATCATTATATTTATATCAAACGAATGAGACAATATTATTATTAAGATTCTGAGTTGGAAAAGCTTATCTTTAAATGAAGAAATATGCTATAAGCAAATTATCATCGAAAGCCGATGCCGAAAGTCAAGCCGATGCCAAAATTCAATCTGAGATAATAGCATTGATCTTTTGCTTTAACTTTCCTTTATCTTATATAGATTTAAAAATTGATTCATCACAATATAAAAATTGTGACAGATATTGGATACATTGGATGCAAATTCACCCAAATTATATTTTTTAGAAGCCTAGAAACATTCTGATTGGCAATAAGTATTCAGAGTAAACATCAAGAATACTAGTACTAAAAACTGAGCAAAAATATATATCTAATATACAATAATATATATATATATATATATATATATATCAGATTCCTCGTCAGATAAAGGAAATGCGGTTTAGTTCAATAAAAAAAGTTACCCACGAAATCAAAATTTATCCCAATACTTGATCCTGGAGTTCCCTTGTATTCTGAATTGGGTTCAAAACTACATGGCTACAGAGTTTAACATTGGTAGTCGTAAATACAAAATTGGGACGGCTATTCAACGACGGTTATAAAAAAATAAAATAAAATAAAATAAAGATAGTTAAAGTCAAGACATTTGTTTAGCATGCCAAGAGAAAAATCTGTAAACATTTTGCTCTCCTGAGCTTTCAATGGCAAGAGAAAAAAAAATAAAGACCTAGAAGGACATGGAAAAGACAAATGCATGCAGAGTTACAGACTGATTAATTTAATGGATTGGAGAAAGTTAGAGGCCGGGATGCAAGATTACAAAACAACACGCGTGCAGAGTTGTTGCTTCAATTCCAAGCTGTTTCTTAATGGGGAGTAGAGTGTTGCCTTTTTTTAAAAGTTTTAGAAAGGTGAAAAATGCTGCGTATTCTTGCCGCTGAAGTTTTTTTCAGGTAAAGTGTTATTTGCCTGTATTCCTTAAACTGTTATTTTAGGTTTAGCAGCCGTTAAGAGCCAAGTATTCTCTACACTGATTTCTCTTCTAATCTAAATTATGTGAAAATCATAGCTACATTAGCCCAAAACAAATATCACTACTACTGAAGAGAAATAAATGAATATAATAACAAGAAATAAAACCTAATACAAAGTCTTACAAACTCAAAATGCTTTTAAATGCATTTTTTATCAGAAAGCTAGTATTTTATTTTCGATTTTTAAATTTTGAAGTCCAAAATAAATTAAATTCCCTTTATCTGTTACAGAGAAAATTTCACTACGCATCCTTGCCAAAATGACATGAAAAATTATATGGAATTTAAAAATTGTATAGAAATATTCACTTAAAAATGATATGGAACTATCCACTTATTTATTTTTTAAATTTTAAAAATCAAGTTTTATATTATTACAGATAATTTAGTTTTGTTTTAAGAATAATTGCAGCAACCTACGTGTTAGAACTCATTTATTGAAAAAACAAAAGAAAGAAAAAAGAAATAACAATTAAGTTATGAACTGCACTTGATTTTTAATATTTTAATAATTAAAATTCACTTAATCCTTTTGTGACAGAATGTGACAGATAGAATAATAAACTTATTTTTTGTGGAAGTAATTTACTTTATTCCATTCCTAATGGTTTAGTGAAGCTTTTTAAATGTAGGCCTTTAAGGATAGATTATTTATTAAAAGTTATTCAGTTGAGATTTATGAAAGATGAGTATGTGATAATTTAGGATGATTTTTTTTAAAATACGGATTAACCGTACAAAGAAAAATAACGTGAACCTAAAGGTATAGTTCGTAATGTGGAATGGTCAAATTTTGACTTTTTGGTAACATTTAATAATTAACAGTCTTTCTTTAACGATAGCCTTACCAGACTGATTAATTGCCTTATCTGACTGTTAATAGCCTTATTTCCAAAGGAAAATGATCTGATGGTGCATCATCACTTTAGAAATACAAAACGTGACATTTTTATTTTTGACTTTCAATTGATAAAAATCTTTTTTTTTAATGTTATTTCATTTTGAACGTCGTTGAACAGCCAACCCAATTTTGGGTTCACAACTACCAATGTTAAACACCGTAGCCTTGTAATTTTGAACCCAATACAGAATACAAGGGAACTTCTGGATCAAGTATTGGGAGAAATTGGCTTTCGTGGAAGACATTTTGATGGAGTTAACCCTGCATTTGTGTTACGTGGAGAGGAAAACCACGAAGACCTCCCACGGTTAGCGAAATAATAAAGGGACTCTAATCTATGACCTCTAACCTAAGTCTTCCACTGTGGATATCATTACGTCATGACTAAGGTCAGGTGCGGAATTCAAATCTCCATCACTGGGATTCAAACCCGGTTCACCTCATAGGAAGGCAAGTGCTCTATCCCCTGAGCCACCACGCCTATTTTTGTTCCTTTAGTTTGCATTGTGTCGTCTATATTCATGACTTACGTAAGTTATGTATGTCTTATGAGAAGGATATAAATGGTGTGATGTATTTTAGCCTTTAATGTGACAGAAACTGTTTTAAATTGTTTTTTTTTCTTTTCAATATAACGGTTTTAAAGTTAAGTAAAAAAAAAAAAAAGGCAAAACATTGTAAACTCACTTAGCCTGATTCTAGATATGATATTTCTTTAGGAATGGTAATTTCTTTGTTTGCTGATTCTGAGTCAGAAAACAAATTAACCTGTTCTTAAATTATTATATATTGAATTTGACGCTGATATGTACTAGTATTTAAACTCTTAATTTTAATAAAATATTTCGATTTTTTTCTTCTTAAACACGGTAAGTGTATTAACAGTTTTTAACGTAATAAATTATCACCTATTACTTTAATATAAAGTCTTTAAATGCCATTTATATTTTAATTCGATCTCGAAATAGTATACAGACGATAAAGATGAATTATGCTAACGAATATAAAACGCTATTTAAAATAACAGATGCTTTAAAATATCAATTACCTCTCAAATATCAGTTTCCAGAATCTTAAGTGGTACTTCATAAGAATGGATTATTTTATGGAGAAATGCAATTTAATTTCGCCATTAGTAAAGATGATAGTAATAAATTTCTCCCTATATTACCATAACTTACATAATATTAGAAATATTTCTCTAGCTATCTTCTGATAGTAATTATTTTATCCATCATACCAAAAATGTCAGGTTAACCAAATAAATATTAATATTATAAATATTAATAAATGAAATAACCAAATAAATATTATTTTATTAAGAAATAGATGGTAATTGTAAATTGTCTTAACAATTTTACCAGACGTAGAGAAAAGCCTTCAAACTACCCTTCCAGTCACATGTCAAAAGTCACGGTAGTGTCGCGGATAGTTATCAAAACTTTTGTTTATAGAGGTTTTGAATCTGTTTAATTTTTAACCAGAACTTAATGAAGTTTAGAAGTTTAACGGGATAATGGATAGTCATGACCATATCATTCTTAAATAGTCGTAGCTTTAATAAAACTTATATATCCATTTTACTTATACACTTATATTTCCTATACTTTTTAATATATGTTATTTATTGGAAGTGAATATTCAGAAATATTACACATTTTAATCTCAGTGTTATAACATGTATTTTAAAAGTCAGTATTATAGCAAGGCTTGGTAAAAACCAATAAACCCAACACAATGTTAGCACTGTATTTTTCACTGAAGTAAAATAAATTATTTCGCTGACACTCTGAGTAAAAAGGTGTGGTTAAAAATAACAGGATATCGTAAAATTTACCGTGTTTTTGCCTCTATGGGATCACCGAGAACCTCGTTAATTTTTACTGAATTGCTTTAGTAAAGATTTTGGTAACGTTTGTAGTGGTTTAATAAAATGTGATTAAATTTGGAACTTTAATCAGGATACCCTAGAGCAGGGCAGAAATACCATTTATTCGGTTAAATTTTCTTTTTCGTTTCGTATTTGCTTCCTAAGTGTATGGTAATAAGAGCTATAATTTTAAGAACTAGAATTTACAGAATGTTTCAAATATTGTTTATTTTGTTTCATTAACCAAAATAATATTTTTTTTTACCAGAAATGTCAGTGCTATCTAGTTAGGTACTGCAAGCAAATTTTGTTTTCTCCGTGAATGACTGGCATTTGATGTTAACAACTTGGATTGTAACTAGTTTTGAATCTAAAAGACCAGATGTATCTTTTGAAATATGTAAAACATAATGGAATTTACAATATCAAATGAAGATCCACTAATAAATTTTACTAAAAATAATATTTTTAGCACTGTGAGTATAGTTTGTAAGTGCTACTATTAACAACAGCCATTATATAAACAGTAACATTTTCAGTATTGTAAACAGAATTGTATTTTCAAAGTAAACAGAAGAAAAAAACAAACACAGAAGTTTGTATAGTAGGATACAGAGAGTAATGACCTACTCGAGACTAACTAATCTAAATTTTGCACAGTCCATGTGAGAACATAAATTTCATTTTATGCAAAAGAAAAGTTTACATTTTGTCAAGTTAAATAATTTTGGCAAATTGACCCTTGGATGCGAAACAACTGAAGACAATTTGATTTCAGATTCAATTTCTATATCAATGTATACTAAAATTGTTTTCTAGAAATCTTCTTATAAAAGTCTCTATGATAATTTTATCTACGTATTATATTCGCACAGTTAAATTTGTTTAATTCATTTCTTTGAACGAAAGGCAAAGCAGGTGTTCTCTGGGCTTTAGATCCAAAAGGAAAGGCAATATTTGTTGAAGAGTATCGAATGCTCCTTCACGCGTTATTCTGCATAAAGGACTACAGGTAGTACTAAAGCTATTGTTTAAAAATTTTATTGCGCTAATTGAAATTTTATTAATTATTTTATTACTTGTGCGAGAATGTAAATTAACTCTTGCTATTTATGGTTGGTTGGTTGGTTCTAATGTCACTTGTCACACGGGCAAACCTGCTTGGTGAAACCAAGCAAATTTAAGGCAGAGAGTGCGTTTCTTGTTTTTCAGTGGCGCCATCTATGGCCAAGTATCAGACTTCTGCCACACCATACGTCACACCTGTTTATAAGGCGGATCCATTCATACATCCATTCATTCATCCACAGATCGTAATTTTTTGACCTGGATCAGAGAACGATCGATCTCCAATCCAGTACCCCCAGAGGTTTTGATTTGTTATGGGAACATGGAGGACTTTGCGACTCGACAGAATTTTAACGTGCATCAGTCACGAACTACAGGTGGCTTGCTATTTTTAATAAATAGATATATTTAGTATTATGTGAATGATTTATCGACTGATTAGTTTTATAGTCGTGATGTTATATCTGCCTACACTGTAAAAATTCCGGATCAAATTATGGTATAAAGTATCGGCACTTTAGGTGCATCTACCGTAAAATTAATTTTAAAATAAAATTTATTTTTACTGCTAAATATTATTCTGTTATAATTACAGTAATATTTATATAATTCAAGTGATTCAGTTTATTTACAGCAATTATTACTAAAAATCACAACAAAATTAGCACATCAGATTACGTAACAAGTTTTTATTAAATGGATTTTATGATAAAAAGTATAAGCACCTTTAGTCTCGGTACTATTTACTTTAATTGAACCGAAATTTTTCATAGTATATAGAGTCAATATGACTCTATTTTTGATTGAAAAAATTATGTAATATTTTTGGCGAATTCTAAGTTAAAAATGTTTAATTGTCAAAATTTATCGCGCGTTAACTAACTTTTATTTTAAATTGAATTTTTCACTCTATTACGTTAACAGAGTTTTTTGAAAAATACTTTTAAAAAATGCATGAAGTACTGATCACACATAATATAAATTCGGAATTCCCCATGTTCTAAATTTTAAAGACAGCACTATTTTTTATCTTTTGAAAATGTGTAAAGTCTAAAATACAAAATCAAACGTTCCGCAAATGCAAAAAAGTTTCGTAATTTGCATTTCCTTTTAACGGAAAGATGTTACTGCCGAAAACATAAGGTTCATATTTTAAAACCCTGCATTTTGAAGACATTTCCTTCTTTCACAAATTTGAACGAAATGTATTCATTAAGGCAAAAACATGAACCATCAATTTTACTTTGCCCATGCATCACTGCTCCATTTGTGGCTCGATTCCTTTAGTTTCACAAAAATTGCTTTGTTCCAGAAAAGCTTATTTCCCTTTCAAATGTCTGTTTCGGTTTTTATCTTAAAAGTGATAAATTGTGCGTTGCTCAGATATTGCGCTGTTTAAATTTAAGGCAAAATATAGCGAGGATTTTCTTTGGGTATTCGTTGATAGTGTTCCTTTTTTTTATTTTTTTATAAGACTGCAATATCTAAAGCAATCATTAATCAGTATCCTATGTAGATCTTTTGTAGCTATTTAGAATGTATACGTAGGTATTGTTAACATTAAACATAAAGGAATAGATATAATACTTCTGTTGAAAAAAATTTAATTTTCAAAGAATTAGGTCATGCAATAACAGGTATTTCTAAAGAAGCTAATGGAGATCAATTTTTATGGTTAAACATGAAGATAAATCATGCGTAATAAAAAATTAGATTATAAATGTAAATATTGTAGTTAAAACAAGTAGTTTTCTTTATAGTTTATACTTACAGTCTTTTCTTTATTTTATACAATAGCAATCAGCTAGCAATCAGCATCTTATGTAGATCTTTTGAAGCTATTTGGAATATTTGACTTTAAACATAAAGAAATCGAAGTAATGCTTATTTTGAAAAAAAAAATAAATAACTTTTAATGCATTCTGTCATACAATAGCACATATTTTTTCTAAAGAAACTAACAAGTACCATTTTTTACAATTAAATATGATGATAAATCATGCATAATAGGAAATTAAATTACAATTGTAAATGTTGTAATTCAAAAATGTAGCTTTCTTTCTAGCATAGAAATATCTGTAATAATCATTAATCAGCATTTTTTAACGTATTTTGTAACTGTTTGGAATGAAAGCTTAGGTATGCTTAACATAGGAAGTGATTTATAAATGCAATATTTCTTTAGACTTACATAATTTTTTCAACATTATGGTATACAATATGGTTCTTATAAAGAAAGTAACAAAGATCGTTTTATATGCGTAAAAGTATTAAACAGTCTTGCATAATAATAAATCTTATATCCAAATTTTTAAAAAAAAAGTTAATTCAAAAATTACATTTCTCTTTATAGTATTGAAATTTCTCACAAAATATTTAATTAGTACCCTTAAATAGTGAATCAAAATTAAAATGTAGACATACAAATAACTAACATAAAACAGGAAGTATAAATGTAATACTTCTTTTAAATAATACAGCTGTCAAAGTATATAATTACGACAGTAATATTAAAATTTGTTTTATATAATTTAAAATAATTTGTACGTTAGTGCCAATAATAAATTTATATTAATTAAACTAGTGATACACCAAAGTTTAAAATTTTTGCTAATACATTAGGTAATATGTAGATTTTGTTAATATTTTTATATTTTACTATTCATGATTCTGCAATGAATATCAAAAGAAATACCTATATTTAAAATGCATATAAATAATAGACATATTTAAAAAAAAATCTCAATTTCAAACATAATTGTCATTAGGGTATTTAAATTTAATTAGTTATGAAAAATTTTAATTAGAATTGTACATTTAATATGTCTTGTTTTTCCATTTTATAAAAAAACTAATTATTTTCGAAAGTTTAAGATTCGAGCTAAATTAATTAATTTGTCTCTGGATGTGGTAATTTATGAGTATTTTTTGTCTTGAAGGATGATAAATTTTATTTTTATTATATAAATAATCAGATGAATTGTATTGTATATTGTAAACAATAATACAAATGCTGCTTTCATATAAAGTTAAAAACTATTTTGCTATTCACATTAATTTAAACTTAAAAATGCATGCAAAGTATGAATTTTAGTTGATAGATAAGGTATAACTAAAGCATTTCCAATTTCTCTTATTAGCTACTCATTCACAGTGATGTCCAACGTGATTGTTTCACAATTTAGTTAAATAATCTTGTTAAGTTGCAGAAATTCCCATGGCTTAAAGGCATTCCAAAATTGACTAGAGTCATAAGGATGAAGAGGGTTTTAATTAGGATTTACAACCTTTGAATTTCCATCGATAGCAATGAGTTGAGTAAATGTGTAGTTACATTTATTCTCAATTAAATGCTAGCGCCGATCTCAAAACCGAATAAAAAGCATTGGCATACATTTCATTTTAAATCTTGGCAAGAAAATTTAAAAATTTGTTGGAATGTGAAATTTATATTTGCTGCACACTATATAAGTTATAAAATCGAATGACGGCGTCGTCAAATATTGTCGTTTACTTTGTTTATAGTATAGAAACATGTTTTTGAAACATGTTTCTATAAAACAAAGAATATTTTTAAAAAACGAATAATTAAATAAAAAATAAAAGCAATGTATAGAAAGAAAATTAATAGTGAAAAAAACAACACATTTTTTCAAAATTGCATGCTAGAAAGGTAGAAGGAAGAAAAAGATCGCAAAATGATCTTAAATTTATCAGTGCTCTTGTTTTTTAGCATAATGGAGAGACTTTCGCTTTTAAAAATTGATAAAGATATTAAACAAATGTCTTAAACAAATATTTAAAGTTATCTACAAAAACAATTGCTATTGTTTATTTATGAGAACGAGGAGTTCAGTATAATATCACAATTTTTAAAAACTATTTGCAGTTTCTTTTCTAATTTTAGATTTATACCAGTAACGAATATAGTTCAAATATTACTAGCATGTTTAAATTTTCTCATATATTTTTTTTTGTACTTAAGAGCATGTGAATAAAATTATTGCATAAAATTTAAATAAAATTTGTACAGAAAAAATAATTCACTTTTGCAAATGCAATAACATTAATTTTCAACTGCTTTGATTAGAGTGGATAAAAATTGCTGAAGTTATATTGTTTGCGAGTGATTGTTCCTTTGAATACACAGATTTCTACTGTAAAACGTATTAATTCATTTTAAAATAATACGTTATATTAAATGTTAATAGTAAATATAGCATTTTTAGAAGAGGCTACTTTTTAAAACATGTAGCGACTTTTTCAAAATAGAAAGTTTTAAGTGACTATAAAAGCTTTTGATATTTTAATAATAAAGTATTTAGCTTGACACTTCTTCTCAAAACATGGTAAACATAACAAAGGATCATTTCAAAAAAAGCAACTAAAGAATAATTTTCAGCTTATTACATACTTGAAATAATTCCATATTTATTAAGAAAATAATAATAAAATGGTGTTGGATGCATATTTAGTGAAAAAAGTGGCGATTGGCAAACACGTTTTTATTTGCCATTTGTTGTATTTACTCGTCGTGCAACCGGTGATTTTATACACGACGTGTACCGGTAATTTTGTACACGTCGTGTAACTGGTAATTTTTACACGTCGTGTAATTTTGACCTACAGCAGAAGTAATACGTTGTAAACGTTTGTTTGTTATTAGGACATAAAAAATACTTTGAAAGTACACAAAATATGTTTAGGAACCGTTTGTTTCAGGGGATAGTGCACATGCCTTCAAATGAGGTGACGCGAATTCAAATCCCAGCGATGGCTGGTTGAAATGAATTCCACACGCAGCTCGCATCGACCACAGTGCTGACATAAAATATCCTCAGTGATGGATCATGGATTAGAGTCCACATGCCGCCAGGCTAACCGTAGGAGGTTTTCGTGCTTTTCTTCTCCATGTATCTCAATTGCGAACTAGCAACGGAAATGCGGATATAAACGCAAAAAATCCTCCACGAATGGAAATTTCTCCCAATACTTGATCCAGGAGTTCCTTTGTCTTCTGGATTGGATTTAAAATTACAGAAGGCAGAGAAGTTCAATATTGATAGTCGTATACTCAAAATTAGGTCACCTGTTCAATGATGGTTTCAAAGGTGTAAACGTTTGTTTTTATTAAGATGTAAAATATACTGTGAAAGTAAACAAAATAGATTTAAATGTCACTAAAAAGCAATTAAGTACTTTTTTCAAAAAAAAAAAAAATATCAATTTTGTTACATGAACTTGTATTTAACTGTGATTAAATGCATGGTTTATTAGTTTTTACTATATCGCTATCATTTCTTGGAAAATATTAGCTAATGCCCTGTTGGTTAATACGCATTTCCTAAAATCTTTTATTTCTGAAACCAATATTATTTAAAGCTAGTAATAGAGCGGAAACAATTAGTTGTACAAAAAGTCAGGCCAATTAAAACATTATATTTCTTCGAATTTTTTTTAGCATTTGATTTTTCTACGATGTTCTGTGCTTTCGTTCTAACCTCGTTAGTAGCTTTCTAATTAGTAAAAAAGTCGTTAGTTTATGAGACTTAATGAGAAAGTATCTTGGTGAGCATATCCTGCTTTTGTGGGTATTTTTTTACCATTAATGATTGCTTTTAATAAACTTTTGTTTCGCATCATTATTCCACTACATTAGCTGTCATTAGGGTCAATTCAAAAAAATTCATCTTTATCTAAAAGTTATAGTTCTTCGAGCATAAATAAAGCAACGAATGGTTCTGATATAGGTTACAATACTAACTACATATTTATCATTTTATAGACTTTATTAGAGTGCGTGTTTGTATAATTAGTTTTCGTATTATTTGCAAATTTATTGCTACAAAAAATATTAATTTATCGAATAATTACAGCTAATTAATGACAAAAAGTTTAAATTCAATTCCTACTATCTTATTACTTTTTTTCAAAATCTGCTTTTTTATGAATACTGTTTATGATTATACTACAAAACTGATGGTATATAAACAATACGAAATGATGAAATTAAAAAAAAAAAAAAGATTTTCATATATACAAAAAGGGAGAAAATGTCTTTATTTTTGTCAGTTAGGTAAATGCGCATTTAATAATTGGTTAATACACATACTTAAATGCTAATGTGTATCATTTTTTGAAAAAGTTGAATTTTTGGTGGTGATAGAAGTTTACTATGGAATTAACGTATTCGTATTCAACGTAACGTCTTTCGATTTAAGTTTGTCAAAAATAAACTTATTTAATTATTTCAAGTCAATTTAAGAAATGTTATTAAAAGTTTAATTTTTTTTTCAAATTTGTCATGTAGAATTTTTCCTAAAATTTTTATTGCATACATATTCTTCTTTACGCCGAATCGGAGTATAGGGCTTCTATCATATTTTTCTACCTCCCTCTAGATATTTTATCTCTCTCCATGTCTTTCGTATTGTTTTCAATTCACTTACAATCATCCTGCGCCAAGTATTTTTAGGAGAATTACTAATTAAAATTATTAACTATCATTTAAGAAAACTACATTTTTAGTAAAATTTTTAATAGTGATGAAATATTAATAAATTATCCTTGCACCGTCTAGAAAATATTTTTAAGTTCCATATTATCATCAAGCACAGAGCCCTTTGGGGCGATAAATATTGCATAAATGCCAGGGAACTATATAATTTAATTATTAACTATAACTATATAACTAGGTAACTATACTTAGTAAAAAAATATACTGAAAAGAATTGAAATAAATCGAATTTAATCGAATGAATAACTTTTATACTACTCTTAAAGTATCATGAAATTACCAAATGGTACCAAATTCATAAAATTTTATCACACAATATAAAACCATATTTTATTGCTAATTTGACTAAAATAATTTCTAAAGCTTATTGGTGTTCTCATAGAACCAGAAATACTGTTAATTTTTTAATATTCTGGTAGTTCTGAGCATTGATTTTTTCTTATTGTATAAGTGTTATTGCAGTATGAATGTTTTTTTTTTCCTAATTTTAAGCAAACCAATTTTTATACTAACAATTAAGTGTAAAGAAATTTAAATCACATCGCTCACGGGCTGCAATAGCGGCACAACTCAAAAAATCAAGTTTTGAGATAAGTGGGTTTAAAGTTTTTATTGCTCAGTAAAATGCATAAGAAATGATTTTGTTTGCTTAAACGAAGATTACCTTCAAGTTGAGTTATGAGTAGTATTGCTGCTGAAAGAATGTGTATTTTCCTATTTACACCTGTTATTAGTCCAAAACTCGTGTTTTTTTAGTTGCGCCACTGTTATAGCCCGTGGGCGACATAATAGAGTTAAGACAATAAAGCCCATTGAGTATTTTATAAATATTTTCAATGATTTTATATTTTTTTTTATGATTTCAAAAAAAAAAAAAAAAAAAATATTGAAATTACAAATCAGAAGAAGTACATGAGATTTTTTAATAATTTTTTTCATATTTTATATTTATTTATTGCATGTCACAACACAACGCTAATATTTTGTACAATAGTCAACTCAAATATTGCATTTACTTCCCAGGATTTATTATTATTATTATTATTTTAGTTTTTTTAGGTGCATATTTCGATGTTTCGTTTCATCTTTACGATCTATTCAACGACACGCTATTTTTTTCTGTCTGTATAAATTTAACCAGATTTTTAGGTCAGTTCTTAAAACTCCCAACTGAGCAATTTAGTTTGTTACACTACCTTTTTGATTGTTATACTCAGCAGTCATTATAACTAGTTGCTCTTGGTAATATGATTATGAAGAAAACTTAGATATGATAAAAATGAAATGAATTTTTTAAGAATTCCATAATTTTAAAAAAGTTACTTTTATAACTTGTGCTTGAACGCTTTCGAAAATTTAATGTTTTTAAATGTTTAAAAATTTATATTTCTTCTGGTTTAACATATCATCTAGAATAAGTTTTCAACTTCACTATTTCAATATTTTCTGAAATACTAGTTGATATTAATTATATTTTGAGTTTATTTTCTTTCAGTGAAAATTTTCGCGCTAAATGTTGATTGAATAATTAATGAAATTCTTGAATACGCAAATCTTATTAGCAAAATAAGTTGCCTTAGTATGCTCTGCCGAGTTTTACGAATGCAGTATAGTCGATGCAACTCAGCTATTTAGTTTGTTCTTGTGCTGAGAAAGAAAACTAAGAAATTTTGCAAAACACAACCCAAGGTAAACGTGAGACGAATACGAACATGAATTGGTGTATTTGATATTCAGTTATTAATAAAATTCATTTAGTTTTCCATATAATTTTCCTATATATAATAGAAAGCAATCGAAGAAATCTAAGAAAATATTCTAGTTGGCTTTTTATAAATCAGAGTTTTCGCAATAATATTTTCGTGAAAGAAAATAAAATTTACGAGAATCGTGGTTTCAATTTGAAATTCAAATAAATAAATTGTATAAGATAGTATAAATTTTTATTTTTATTTATTCGATGTGTGTGAAAAAATTTTTTTACTAATTAAATCTCCAACAATTGAATAATAAATAGTAAAATAATTTTACATTCGATTTGTTAATTAAATGTGTACTATAATACATTATCATTTACAATAAATTTCTTATCATTTTTTTACTTTATACTTCAAATTTTTTTCTGAGATGTATGATAAGTGTGTATGATATTTTTAGTTCATTTGTTTCAGCATAAAATGCTCGTGCTGAATCTTGATTGAATAATTGATGCTATTCTTGTATCCACAAATCTTATTTACAAAATGAGTTGCGTTAGTATGCTATGCCGAGTTTAACGAATGTAGTGTAATTGATGCAACTCAGCAATTTAGTTTGATCTTGTTCCGAGAAAGAAAACTAGGAAGTTCTGCAAAACACACCCCAAGGTAAACGTGAGACGAATAAAAACATGAATTGGTGTTTTCAGTATCATTGATTTATTAACAAAATTCCGTTAGCTTCCTATATATATCTGACTGATGAAAGGTAATAAAAAAAGGTTAAAAAATAATCAAGTTGACTTTTTATAAATCAGAGGTTTCAACAGTAATATTTTCGTAAAAGAAAATAAATCTTACGAGAAACATGCTTTGAATTCTAAATTAAAAAGAATAAATGGTGGAAAATATTATAACTTTTTATTCGATATGAGTGAGAATAATATTGGGTTAATTAATTTTGTAACAATTAAGAAATAGATAATAAATAAATTTTTGAAATCATTTTGTTAATTAAATTTGCACTGTAATACGACCATTTTCTGATGAAGACCGTTTTTTTTTTGTCATGCTTGTGTAGGTGCTTGATATTAAAAATAATGTTGGATTTAAATAAAAAATATTTCCTAGAAACTGAAGCGGAAAGATATTACTTGATTAATAAATTCATTTGCTCTGAAAATATACGAATTGGAAATGGCAGTCGACATGTTTCAAGCACTCAAATGTAGCAGCGCATTATCAAGTGAAATAGAGCCCGTGAAAATGAGATCTATTTTTTACTTAAGCATGTTTAAACCATGTCGACTGTTACTTCCAATTCATATATTTTTGCAGCGAACGAAGTTTTTAATAAATTAATATTAGATTTATTGTTCAGTGAACACACAAAGCTTACATTGTTTTGTTTTTAACTCGGTTTGTTTGCAGGTGGGTTGGTTTTTCATTTACATAACTGTTTGAGTATATACCAAATCCCAATATATTTATCAGAATATTTCTTCAGTTCTATTTGTTATAACTTTGACGTTAGATAAAACTTTGATGTGACAAATGCACATTCATGAAATACTATGCGTGTAAGCAAATTAAATTTCTTTAAGCGTAAAGCTTGTATTTATTGAATTAAGTAAAAATAACACCGGAAAAATGTTTGATGAATATTTTCTAGAGTGGTAAAGTTTAACCCTTAAGTAATCACGTGGTATTTTCGTTTTAAATCATTACTGTTAAAAAAAAATTCTCTTTCAAATTTAACAATTTCTATCCTAACTTTTTCATGCAGAATTTCATTTAGTATTGTTTGGTGTACCAAATTTTAACCAAAATGGAAATGCCGTGCTACAGTAATGTAATGTAACTCAGGTGCTATAATGCAGTTTTATAATATAACATGTATGTGCGTCTGTTGTATTAGCATTATATTACATGACATATTACAAATGAAATGATAAAAAAAAAAACAATTAACAACAACAAGGATATTGAAGGTACTGATATTTTAAAATCAAATTGTCGCAACCACGCCACAAAGTCAAATTTAAAAAAAAAATATCGGATAAAGTTTCTCTGATGAGAAGTATTATAAAAAACCAGTATTTCTTAGGAAAAGTAACAACTCCAAAACAGATTCACGACTGACAGTCAAAGTAAGGGTTTTCTATGTTAAAATAATTGTTCGAAATAAATGGGTATTAAAAATGCCATTTAAAAACAAAAAATTCTTTCCTAAGAGTTCGTTCAAAAGAAAAAAAAATATCGAAACACAAAAAACCCAAAAGCATCTAGGCTTAGTTGGTTTTGATGTAGAAATTTAAGATACCTCTTCGAATCCACAAATAACTTTTCCATTAATAATTTACATTTTTTGATGGTAATCTATTGACTACCTGTTATCAATAGACTGGCTGCCGGAAATTTCAACATATGTTAATTTCTTGACTTTTATGCCGCAATTAACAAATATTTACTCAATTTGATAGATTTATTAAGTTTATTTACATATATGAATAGGTTTACCGTTTCTTAAATCGTCGTATCGTTTCCTTTCCCTTCTAGTATTCTTCTTTTCCCTTCTGTAGCAGATAATACTAATAGTGTGAGTAATAGTGTTGTAGTTCTCAAAATAAAGCCATAAGAAATTTTGATCAGGTGAAAAACGGACAGCTTTTAATATGATAAAGACAAGGACATGGCATCCGATGAAATAAGTTAGAGTACTTTATTTTTTCCTTCTGATTTTATCAAGATCTTATGCAGAAAAAAAATTATTTCAGTATATTCTTTATCACAAACAATTAAATAACGCTAACATATCGCATTTCGTTCTATGATCATTTATTTTTTGTTGTGAGATAATTAAAATATGCCAATCAGGCACGTGCTTTTTGAGATGAATCAAAAATAAATTTAACGCACCTAAGAACTAGATATTGATCACGATGAACGCATTATATTTTATAAAAAAAAGAAAATGATTTTGGGCAGTTACTCCATGAAATTTGAACGCTACAAAACAAAAAGTCAGTGAATTTAAAAAAAATATGTTATAAAAACGTGGTTAAAAACATAACAACTCAAATTATAGTATCATTATTTAAAATTTGGAAAACAATTCTCAGCATAATAATCTATTTACTTCTTAACTATTCCTTTTATATTTTTATATACTTTTGCAATAGAATTCCAAACAATAGAAAGCAATGAATCTAATTAACCATTTATCTATATTTCACTAAAGCGCCTATTTCTAAAGTTAACTCAGATATAAAATCGTCTGACCAATGTTGAATATTTCTGCCTTTGTTGTTTAAGTAAATATGTTAAAATCATTGATTCAGGGGAAATGCTTCACTACATGATTGAATCACGTTATCAAACGAGCTAATACTTTTTCCAATATAAAATTATTCGACAATTTTAACAAGGCCACTTATGTCTTTCCCTTATCGGTTTCCCTTTACGAACATTTACGACAGTTTTTAAAATCGATTTTGTATAGGTATATTCATGTGGTATAGTTTAGCTTAACGCCGCGGAATTAATCGTGTGAGTAAAGTCCCAGTATATAGTTTAAGGTATTATAATCGATTTCACTAAAGCATTCAGGAATAAAGGTATAATCTAATTTTAATTGATTGTTGTTATGGAGTAACAAACACCTCTATCGAAAGATGCTAATTTAATTACTGTAGGATCACTGAAAACGGAATGATATTTTACAGTAAAGTTTATTCTTTTTAATTTTTGGACCTTGCTCCGCATTTAATAAAAGTTCTTTGAATTGGTATGAAAGTAAGGACTTGTTTCTAATTACAAACTTATATTAAGTAAATGCCAAATGTTTATCATTAAATTACTCCTTCGATCTTTTAATTTGTTGTTTCCATAAAGTTGTTTTATAAAGCTAGTTAAAAAGACAGATGCTAATTGAAAAGTAATTATGCGACTTATTATTTTACCTTAACTAATGCTTTTCAAATTTTCATTTGATATAAGTTATATATTTATAACATTTTATCGCAGATTTTTTGCTCTCTTACAGAATTTTGCTTTAGAAATATTCATGTATAAATACTCTCCTTTTCTCATAGTAAGTGGTAGCCTGCCATGCATCTGTAGTATAACTAAACGAAAACAATTCTGGAAAAATTACCATACTGCTTGGTAAAGACATTTCTGGTAAACCTAAACAAAGAATAATTGGTTCAAAGACCAAAATACGCAGTATTTAAACCAGTCATCTGGTAATTTTTTCCTTTCTAATGGTAACGGTTTACCAGAAATTCTGGTTTTCAAAATTATGGTTCTATAACCCCACATTTAGTACAAAATACAGAAAAGAGAAGTAAATTTCATCAAATGAATAGTTTTCATGAAATTTTAGGTATCATGATAAAAATTATAAGATTTTTCCACATCTACCTAATTTTATCACATAATATAATACCATACTTTCTTGTTAAATGTACCATTCCCAAAGCACTTCGGTAAAAATTACTGAGCTTTTTAATGCTCCGGAGAACCAGAAACATGGTTAATTTTACCATATGCTGGAAGTTTTGGCCATACTTTCTTTCTCATTGTACAGCTTGAATTAAATGTCGGGCAAAGAAGTTATAAAAACCCTGTTTTATACTACTCCCCTATGCGGTATTAACTCTAAGCAGGAGCTATAAATTCAAAGATTTTTTGTTAAACCACGATAAGTTGCTCAAACGTTCATTTTTTTTGTTAAAATTCTTTTATTTTTTTATACGCAAGTGATCTAGTTTTATTTTTTTTTCTATTTTTAAATTTTAATTGTTATAATTATGAGCAACACTTAAATTGTGAATTTTATTATTTAATATTAATGTGGAAATTGTGAAACATATAAAATATTGAAAATAAATAGCTTAGCATTAAACATAAACGACTTAATTTTAAAATGCTCATTATCACGGCTCGTTATTACACTATTATTATATATTATTATTATTACTATCATTATTATCATTATATATTATATCACGGCCACACTTATTACATTATTATTATATATTATTATTATATAATATTATTATGTTATTATCACACACGCAAAAGTTAGATATCGCTTGGCGTAGTTAAATAGCAGTAAGTGTACTTAAAAAGTACAAAGTTAGGTAGCAGCAGGAGTATTTGTTTTGCAGGAATTTTCTAACCCCTGCTTCTTATTAACCATGCATGAACATTAACTTTACTAAATTTAAAATATTGAGCATTTTTTAATTCAAAAAAGATAGAAATAAATTATTTTTATTAACACTCCTTTAGAAAATAATAGATTTTAAACTGCATAACATAAAATTCTCGGCTTTTAAAAATATTCAATAAACTGGTAGCATCTACTGATCTTATTAATAAAATTTTCAATACAAAAAAGACAACTCATTCATCATTATGAAGCTTTGCACACTTTAACTGAATAAATTTCTCGTTTATCATAAATATTTTCTATTTAAGTTGAAATATTTATTTATTCTTGAAAAAAATTCAAGTAATTTATCATTGTTCATATTTATAATGTAATGGCCTACAGATGGTTTCCGATAATGACGGAAGTAAGAAAAATTGATTTTTAAATTTTCCAATAATTCATCATTATAGCTAAATAGTTCAAATATTCCTTAATGATGATGGATTTTCAAAATAAAAAAAAAATCGGTTTTCATTTATCTTAAATAAATATTTATTCGCTCATTTTTACTTTCAAGTATGTTTACGAAGTGAGTTTGCAAAGAAATAATATTGTCTGAACAAATAAGCATATGTAATTTTCCTCAAGATGAGAACGATTAAATAAAAATGTCTTGACATGATTTTTTAAACAGTGAATAAAACAGTAATTACGCACAACAAACTAAAAAAAATATTCATTATTGCCACTCAGTTTATTATTTTATCTAATAGTCATTAACTTATATAAAAATGATGGAATATAAGAGATGGAATATTTGATTTATGTCTTTAATTTTGAATAATAAGAAAAATCAAAAACTGTATAGTAATAGGAAGTCGGATTACGAAAGGATGATTAGTAAATATAACTAGAAAACATTGTTTAATAAGGTATAAGGAAATAACTTACTAGTAAAATATTTTTTATTAACTCTTTGCCGATGGCCACAATTTCTTAGTAATGATAATATCATTGGAATTTTTTTCCAACTGGTGCGTAATAGTATGACGCAATTTTCTTTTAATGATAAAAAGAGAATTTAGATACTAAGCTATCTAATAAGTTTAGATCATTTAAATTTTAAATGAATTGTGTAATATAGATGCTAAGCTGTGCATTTTATACTCCAGAATTAACTATTTTAAATGACTGTAAAAGGGAATCTATGTACCAATAACCATTTGACTTAAATCTTCTTTTTGCAACATTTTTTCAATATTTTTTTGGCAAAGATCAAGTTCAATCAAATCAAATAATAATTTAAGATTTTTAATTTGAGATAAGATATAGATACCGAGATAAAAAAAAATATGCAGAATTATTAAGATAATTCGAGATAAAATATTTGTATGTGAGCAAAGGTGCACACTTAGTATTGTTAAGTAAACCTTTGCATTGAAAAATATGTAAGTAGACTTTCATATTCAAATCGACATTCGCAATCGCGACAATCAAACTTACAACTTAACAATCAACAACAACTTAAACTAATTATTCGCACAGTAAAATAGAAAAAAAAATTCTTGTAAAATTACCTTGCCGTATGGTGATGATATTTCTGGTAAAATAAAACATAATAGTGGTAATAAAATCCATCCAAAATATATCATACTCAAACCATTCATCTGATAATATTTTTCGTTCGTATGGTAACGGTTTACTTGAAATTCTATTTATAGCTTTTATCACCACACATTTAATAAAATCACAAATTCGAAAAGTAAATCTAACTGAATAAATGGTTTGTATGCCATGCTCTAAATTATCCCGATGAAATTACCAAATTTTACTGCATTTACCAACTTTTAACACATAGTTTAGTGTTCTCTCAGAACCAGAAACACAGTAATTTTATCTGATTCTGGTAGTTTTGACCATACTTTTTTTGTAGTGCAGGGATAAAAAATTGTGTATCTTAAATTGAGAGCCGAGTACTGACATAATGAAAAGTAACCCTCTTGCAACTCATATAGCAATAAATATAATATCACACTGTCAGTAACAATAAGGCAGGTAAGTATATCAAAATGTAATAACCTAATCTTCTCGCAGGTTTTTATATGTTGAATGGTTTTATCATGCAATTTTTCAATATACCAGTCAGTAACCATCTACAGAAGTATCGAATGTGGTACATCTCTTCATCCACGTGAAGGAATTTTCAATATAAGCGCGTGACAGTTTGCGTAAAGCTTTATTTAAATGCAAGTTTGCCATACTCTATCATGAAAAATAGAAAATCTGCTGCTTTGCATGCACTGAATACAAAGATTCTTCTAAATGTGCAGAGTCACTGGAACATTGACGTTTTCAAATTCATGTACATGCCAACGTTGCTCGTTGTGTGCTGATATGTGCTTCGACCAAATTAATAATTCCATAACATTGCTAATATACTGAATGTGGGTAGCTCCAGCAGGGAGAATAGTCAACTATAATTTTGGTTTTTAGTAATATTAGGTGAACGGGAAGTAATGTCGTTTCGGCGCATTAAATATTCGTTAGTCTTAAAAACTAATTAAATTTTTTCGATCCAATTTTATTAATTTTAGATCGGATATTGAAAGGTTGTTGATAACGAGGGTGAATAGATTATTGATTAAATTAAGATTTTAATAACAAATATCAAATGCACCGAAATGTCATTACTTTTCGGACCCCTAATATTTATTTCATGAATATTAAATATTCACTAATTTGAAATAAATATATGAAATGCAAAATATATTTATTCAAATAATATGATAACTTGTATTTTCATTGTTATAAAATCATATCATCCTAAATTATAAAATGATGAAACAAAAATTGCTACATCTGTGATCGTTATAAAATATTAATTAATTGCAACTGGTGAAAATGGTGAATTTGTTGCAAAAATATAAGGATATACTTAAGAAAATACTGTTATGTGCGATAAATACATTTAAATTAATTAATTAAATTAAATTAATCTATTTTCTGTTAAAATAAAGGTAACTTTTATGTCTTTACATTTAGAAAGCCAAAATGATTGATAAAGTCTTTGCAGAATCCTTCATAAAGTAAAATATTAGATAATGTTCTATTTAATCAAAATAATATTAAATAATTACGTGACCGAAAACTTTTTTTATCTTTCAAAAAAAAATATCTGAAAAACATTTAAGAAAATTATGTTATTTTGATTCTGTAGTTTTTTTTAAAATGCTTCTTATTTATTTTATAAATGATTAAGATATGCGTGTACTCAAAAAATATGTTTACTATTCTAATGATCTGTGACCTAATTTGCAGTAGAAATGTCTCTGACAAAGTAGCTATTTGTGTAGATTATTCAATGCAATGTTATTCATAATCCCCTTAGATATTTAAAGAACTATAAAGTGAAAAACAAGTTTCCAATAAATGTAAAATATGTGCACTTTTAAGAAAATTTTATTCAAGGATTGTGTTACTGGTATGAACAATGCTAACTTTTTGGTAGGTAAATAAAGATTTATCAATAAGACACTTAGGGATTTAAAAAACTAAAAAATCATACAAAAATATAGTATAAATAAGTTTCTACCAATGTAAAATATGTTTAGCGTATTTTTGCATGGCTTCTGATCTTACTAATCATCAACATAAATCTAAAACACATGCATTCATTTATATAAAAAATAATACATATAATATCTAACTGATAGAAATGCTAAATGTTTGGTAATGCAGGCAAAATTTATAATAAATAATTTTAAACGGAAGTCTTAGAAATAAAGAAAAGCCTAATGATAAAAAATATAAGTCACGATTAGCTAACATATAACAGTTTTCTAAAATCAGAAAATATGAGATATATAATAATCGCTAGTGACGAGAAATTATTTTCCTGAGTTAAAATTATTGCCAGTAATGCAGCGTCAATAATTGCTGACATAGTCACCGACAAGATGATTCATGAATGATGCAAAAATATTACTTTTAACAAAAGGAAGAAAAAAGTGACAGAGTAAAGAAAAAATTGCAACCTACACAATAGGAAACAGAGAAGACGATAGCAAACTTTGGTTATAGTTAATTTAGTCTTGAATAAAAAAGAAAAGAATTGATTTTCTTTCGAAGAAATAAAATATAACTATTAAAATTGTATTAATTTGGTAAAAATTAAATCAAAAGCATTACATCAAGTAGTTGCTATTTATATAACTTTAATTCTATAACTTTACTAAATATAAAAGAATTAGGAAATGAATATTTTTCAAATAATTTATAATGAATATTTATAAAAATCATAAGACAGACAGTGTAAAAATTTTTCTTTAAAGAAAGAAATTATTCAAATGCTTATTTCTTAATCAAAGCATGCATCGATATTACTACGTAACCTGAATTTAATTAAAATTAAATCTTTTCTCAAAATCGTTTCTTAAAAAACTAATTAAAAGAAACATCATGTATAAATCAGCTAAAAACTAAAATGATTATTAACAGAAAACTGTATTTATAATTACTTGCACATTGTCCCTATATTTATGTTTATATTTCAGTATTATAATTCTTTTATTTATATTTATTTTCAAAACAACTGGTACTTCATTTATATTTTAAGATCACTAAATTCAGTTTGATTCATTTACATGCTTTATTTACTTCAAAATGAAAGAAGTAGTTGAATATTTTATGTTGCATTATGTAGATATTCATAACAGACTTTAGAATGACAATCGAAAATTTAGTATCTGATATATGTATTTGTATTTTTTAAAGCTTAAAATTTAACTAGATAGATATTTAATTTCCGAGAAAACGTGTCATTGTAACAATAGAGAATGTTTCATTTTTCTAAATAATGAGGTTGAATATTATACTTTTTCTTGAATAAATAAGATTATTATAAAATTCAATAAATATTTGAATAAAAGTACAATTAAAATTATTTGAATAAGTTAAAGTCACCACTAAATGAGCTATCGTTGAAAAGTATTATTTGTAAATGTATTTAAATTAACTTATTTGTTTTTCATTTTTTCAATATTTGTTTTAATGTCAAACAACAAAATAAGAGTTATAAATGAAATTGAATTTTTAAAAACAGTGTTTATTTTGTGTTCTTTAAGAAAAATACTCGAAATTAACCATATTGCAATTATATTTGATTTTTTTTTTTTTTTTTTTGCAGTAGCTGCTCAACTGATTAATATTAAATTTCATCGTTCAATCAGCAAATCTTTCGCATTATAAGCTATGTAATAAAAAACATTAAAATGTTTGACTTATAAATTGAGTATTGATTTTGATCTAGCAAAAAATAATTATTAATTTTTTTATCTAGAATTTATTTTAATCCTATTCACTTAAGTCACATATTTGTTTGGAAATCTTATAAAAAGAAATTTTTTTCATGGTATTTAATAAGAAAAAGTTAATAACAGGGAATTTTAGTATCGTTTGATTCTGGTTTATTGCTTGGAGGAGATAAATTTTGATTTTGATAAAAATAAATTTAAATTAATTATAATTTTAAATTTAAATTAAAATATATATTTTTAAGAAACTTAATTGAACTATAATTTTTAATTAAAATTAAATTATAATTAAATTTAAATTGTAATTTTTATTTAATCTATTGCCTGTTTATAGTTATCTTAACGTTCATAAAATTTGTGGTTGTGTGCGATATATATTGAGGTGAGTAATGAGTTATAAATGTGTGAAAAAATATACCATGATGTATTGTAATGTCTTTTCAACAAGTCCCTTTTCACAAAGGCTAATCTTTGTCCAATGTGCACCATTAAGGTTCAAACTCATAGTTTTGGGGACTTTTTTTATTTTATAACCGGTGGTTTTCCGTTGACTACTTTTGGGATTCATGACAATCAATGTTTAACCTCGCAGACTTGTAATTTTGTACTCAACTTAGAAAGCAAAGAAACTTTTGGATTACGCATTGAGACAGACTAGTTTTCGTAGAGGACTTTTTGATGGAACTAATCCTCATTTGCGTGAGATAAAAGGGAAAAAAAACAAGAATACTTCCAATGATTAATTCGATGGTAAAGGGATTCCCGCCCATGACATATCTACATTGGGGGATATTTTTCTTTACCGCTTTGATCAGTGGAAGACAGGGGAACAATTCGTATCGGCTAGCCTTCCCTAGGTCTCGAATTCTATACATATAGCCACCACGGATTAGTCATTAATAGTTGTAGTTAAAAAAGAAAAGAAAACTTTCTAAACTTTTTTTTTAAATTGTGAAAGTAATGTTGAATCAAAAATAAGAAAGAATCCGATCATTTCGCTGAAATTTATAACAGTGACTTTGATCTGTTTTCTACTCATCGTAAGTTTTTTAATGCTAATTTGCCTTTTAATGGGTAATAGAAATTACTCTTCAGTCTTCTTTTATCGTCACAAATCTTCTACGTGGAAAATATGCAGAATGTAAATTTTTTGTGAAATTTTTGATAGAATAAATTTTGAAGAAATAATTTTTGAAATTTAATTTCAATGACTTGTGAGATAAACGCCCTCTCCCGATTAAGTTATAAGACTCCTAAACTTCAGAAGAGTTTCTTAACGTAAAGGTTTGAAATTTAATGTAATATCACCTAATCCCAAAAACATTTTAAAATGATAGACCATTTTAAATGATTAAGGTATCTAATAGTTTTAAATTAGTTTGTAGTAATATTAGAATTATTAATATTTAGATTTATCAGTATTATGGCCTAGAAATGCATAAACGGTGGGGGAAAATCACTTTTTGAAAAAATGTTTTTAAAAATTGGCTTAATGGTGGTTAAAGTAAAGATAAATACCCGAAACATTATATATTTTATGTAGATATGACATAATTTCATAATAAGAATGCATGAAATTAACAGATTTTATCGTTTGTTGGACTCATAGATATTAAAATTTTGTTAAATTTTGATAAAGAATGTAACGTCATTCATTGCAATTTTTTTATAAACTTAATTCAATGATGCATTTAAAAAGATAAGTGTCCAATTAAAAAATAATTTGATGCAAGTGTGGAAAATTTAATCTTTAAAAAATACTCAGAATCAAAAGAGTATAACTTGCAGACACTGATGCATTTTCAAAAGGATTTGAGAGAAAATTTGAAACCAATTATTATTGTAGTGCTTTAAAAATTGATTCAATGATATTGATGTTGATAAGTACCTAATTCATTCATTAATTAATGAAAATTTGATATTTTTTATAATGGTGATAATGATGATTTAGCAGATTTAGAATTTCATCAAAATTAGGAATTTGCGTGAAACAATTTTAGTGAATGTATTATCATACTTTATTTAAGTGAATTAATCGCAATATATTTCGAGTATAAATGTTTCCTAAGAAAATATACTTTTTTTTTCAAACAAGTTTAGGTTTGAAAATAGTTCTCAGATTTTCAGTTATTTTTACAGACATTTGTCAGTAAATTCAGTCAACTTTAAAAAACCACTATCCAAACTTTTCCTCTATCAAAAACGGAATTTCTCATTTTATGTTTTCCACGAAATCATTATTATTGTGATGGTAGAACTTAGGAAAAGGAAAGAACATTTTTCTAATAGCATTGCGTCTTTGACATCCCCCCTCAAGGATTTTACGGCAGGTTCCAACATGTCATAACCATTTTGAGAACCCTCACACTGTGTTTACCTCATATACAACTTTTTCTTTCAGCATTTCTTTCAAAGCTGAGTTGCTAGAACATAAAATGCACTTCCTATTTTATAGAGCAAGAATATTATATATATATATATATATATATATATATATATATATATATATATATATATATATATATATATATATATTATATATATATATATATATATATATATATATATATATATATATATATATATTATATATATATATATATATATATTATATATATATATATATATATATATATATATATATATATTATATATATATATATATATATATATATATATATATATATATATATATATATATATATATATATATATATATATATATATATATATATAATAAATTTTGTAGAATGTTTATTTTCTACTGTAAAACGCAATCAAGTATGTCAATAAAAATCTGATTTGTAGCAGGAGGGACTTAATTAGTATATTTCATATTATTAACATTTAAAAACAATAAATAAATTAACTCCATCGTTCTAAAAATTACATTTTTAATGAAGCAATTTATTGTGTTCTACCGTTTGATATAATACTTAAGGTTAACCGATGAAATGTGTTAAAAGCACTGAGCTATCATAGAAAAGGTTGGGGTCATAATACATGGCAATTGCGCCGTGAGGCCTGACCGCATCCTTAAGATTGGTGTTAATAAGTATGGGTTGCAGATGCGTAATGTTGACTACAATACTATTATTTAGCCGATGATCTCAAAATTGTGGAAATTACAAGAAAAAATTTGGCAAACTAACTGCTGCTGTGGGAATGTTTTGCTTTTATTATGCATTTTTTCTCCATAGAAATGTTAAAAATTGTTATCAATATCATTTCCGAGATTACACTGGAAACAATATTTCTGATCTTGCCTATTCCAGGAGTGGGGATTTCAAATTTGATTAGTTTTGTTCATAAAGCTAAGGATTTTATTTTAAAATGACATATTTAGTCCATTTTTTGTCGAAATGTACAAGTTTAAAAATGTTATCAAGGGGTCACTTAAATGTTGCAGTGAACTTCATGGGGAGTTGTAGCACATAATCAGGATAAAAACTGGCCAGGAACCTATGCCCGGAAATATCGTTGTACGTGGCTATTAGCTCTAACCCATTATGACCAGTTCAGATGCACACGGGGTACAATTTATAATGTGTAAGTGCCCCTAACGACATATGACGACATTCTCGGACATAGGTTACAGTTCCATTTTAATTTTGATGATGTGCCCTGACTCCCCTAGAAGTTTTTCGAATATATATATATATATATATATATATATATATATACATATATAAAGAGAAACACGAAGAAAATTAATAAATTATATTAACTGCGCATAAGCTGCAAGTATATAGAACTCATAAAATAATCTAAAAAATTGAGAAAAAATGGAGGGGGAAAAATATTAAAAATCCGGAAAACAAAATGTGTTCTAATTTCGTTTCAATTTTTTTGAGTGCTCCTCACACTATTGTATTGATATATTTTGATTTGGCTATATTGATACAATATTAGAAAGCACTCTCTTTTGCGGATATAATCGTGTGAGATGATGAAGAGATTATATCCTTTCTTTATTTATTTTGTTTTCCGGATTTTTAATATTTTTTCCCTCTCCATTTTTTCTCAATTTTTTAGATTATATATATATATATATATATATATATATATATATATATATATACGCCTACAATTTTTAACAAATTTGTCGAGAATACTACCTTTTTAACTTAATTAGGTAGCACTTTTTTTCATTTGTTCATAAATTTTCATCAACCGTGAATATAGCGCATGACGAAATGCATTATAATCCAAACTATTCATGCTAAGTAGCATAATGATCTGAAGAATACTGACAATCATTATCAAAAAAGTATCCAATTGTATGTCATTATATTCATATTATAGTTAAAATTAAAAAATACCACTACGAGACACCAAGTCATTAGTTATTCTAATTATTTTGCTTTTTATTTAAAGATAATCCATTTACAGCATAGGTATACCGCGTTATTAAATAAATGATACTGTGTTATAACGTATTCAGAAAAAGAAAGCGCATGCTAAAAATGATTTTTTGTTGCATAAAGTTTAGAAAAACTAACAAACCTTTTGTCGGAATTTACTTAACCAAATCCATGAATGTATATAAATAAGTTTTTAAATTTTTGGAAAAGTGAAAATGGATTACAATTTGATTAAATGAAATTAAAGTATGGAAAAAATTATAAAATCTTCTGTCGAAATTCTTTTTGTATTAAATGCAGAAAATATTATGATCAATTTTTCAATTCGTAAAGAAGGGAATATATTTGGGTAAAAATGAATTTCAATTCTAGAAAATGTTAACCAATTCGACATAACTCAATTTGCATAAAATAGAGGAATTTTGCTCGTTACTGTAAAATTTTTTAAAACGTAACAATGTATAAGACCGATGTTATTTAGGTTTAACAACTTGTTTACTATGGAAAACCTTTTGCTTCATTAATATTAAAAGTGAAAAAAAAAATTTCCAAGCTTTAAAAATCATCATAGACCACATTTTTTCATTTGAAATAAATCTTCTATTTAACCGAAGATTAAAATACGCTTTTAATCGAGCTTCAAAAAATCTTAAAATGAAATATATGAGAAAACGTTTTATTTTTACTCCGAATTTTTACGCATTAATTTTTTTAAAATTTGTTAACATTTTATATAATTTTGCATGACACCAGTTTTTCAAAAAACCAGTTCCCTTACAAATGGAAATCAGTTACTTTAATTAGACTGAGCTACTTTGACTGTGTCATTAAGACTACCCTAATTACCTGAGATAAAAGAAGATCTAAACTTTTTCAACAAAAGAACTTAATTAATTTGCGTAAAATGCGTTTTTTTTGTAATGACCTTATTCACAATAATTAGTAGAATGTAGGTCATGCTCTTCACGTTCACTTCCGTTTGCAAGGAATTATTACATTTTAATTCTTATCTGCCTTACAAGAATAGTGCTTTGTACTAAAGAAGATAGTTCTTTTTTACATTTGATTTATAGAAAAACATAATGTGGGGAATTAAGAATGCTATGTTTCCGTATTCTTTTTTAAGTAGTTTTTTAACATGGTTAACAAGATTACTTAGTTCTTATAAAATGGATTTTGAAATATCTCAGTTCTATTCAAGAAAAAATGTCTGGAAAATTTGAATACTATGATTCCATATTATGTTTAAAATCTGCATGTTTCAAATAATGAGACGAGAAACGTGATGGGACGAGATTTTATATTACTAATGTCTTAGAATGAAATGCAAATTATTTTTAATATTTTAAGAATTGATAGTGCTTTGTATGAAAGAAGATAATTCTTTTTTTTTATAATTTTTTTTTTAAATTTTGAATCAGATAAAAACATAATCTAGGAAATTAATAATGCTTAACTAACGTATTATTTTTGAGTGGCCTTCTGACAGTGCCTAACAAGGATATTTATAACTTAAAAATGAGTTTTGAAACGTTTTAGTTCTATTAAAGAAAAAAAATAATAAAAATTAATGAAAAGTTCAGAATACAAAGTTTCCATACTATGTTTCTAAACTTGCGCGTTTTAGTAGTGCTTGACAAGAGGCTAAATAGTACTAAAATCTTAAAAAAGTATTGCATTTGATTTTAATTTTAATTTGTTTATGAAACTACAGTGCTTTGTATTAAATAAGTTAATGTCTTTTCTTATGGTTTTGTTTGAAGTAAAGAGTATAAATTTAAGAAATATGTAAGCATTGATTTTCAAGAAATTTTAAATTAATTCAAAACATAATCTGGAAAAGAATATTTTTTCATACAGAATGTTCCAAATTTCAACTGGCAAATTATAATTAACAAATTTAAATCATTTTTAAAATTGCTTAAGTTTAATATTAAATAAATTTAAAAATAATATAATACTTAACAGACGCATTTTTAATAGATTATAAGATTTAATATGCATGAATGCCTTAAACTTTCAGTAATGTTCGTGAAAATTCCTTATAAGACAGCACTCGAAATTGACAGGTATAAAATCGTTTAACTTAGGTAGGACCGACCTCCAATATTTTAACATTTCGATTCAGAGCCGAAGTTTTGCGATTTTCATCCTCTTAACGTGCATTGTCAGAATTTTCGTTCTGAAGTTACAGTTAAATAACTTCCATCAGTCTGTCTAGGGATATTCTTTTCCTTTAAGGTTTCGAAACAGTTTACAACTGGCATGGTTAAATAATCGTAAAAGAAAGATTTTGTAACTATTTACAAATAACATGGGATGTAAACATAAAAAATGAACGAACTGAAGTTATGTTAAGGATTTTGTTAAGTAATGAATATTAGAGTTAGGTTCTTGTTGAGTTGAGTTTTGTCAAGTGAACCCTATAATGTTGCCGAATTTGTTTATTTAGTAGAGCTATCTATCGTGAAAATCAGAATTACTAGACCTCTTTGTACAAAACAATTCTGTGCTAATGACAAATATACGAAACTGAGAGTTCCGCATTCAAATGGTTCCTGGTCATCCACTGGGGTGTGCAGAAGACGATTGACTTGGCATATTATGAAGGAATGGAAGAAAAATTGTGGAGTGAATGCCAGTATTCGAACTCAAGTTCCACTGGTAATGAGATTTACAGATTAGCCCTAATGGCTAACCTATCACTGCTCCTATATTTCCGGTCCTGTAATATAATAGTAGAATTAATAATAAAATATAAAATAGTAGGGATATTCTCCAAATTTTGCTCTTTCGCTTAACCACCAGAGGAACAATCGTAGCAAAATAAACGATTACCTGGTTGTGAAAAATAATAAATTGTACTGGTAAAAAGTTTAAACTTGGAAATACAAAATGTGTAAAATAAAGGTAGCGAAGATTCTTTGAAAACATGACAATTCGAAAAAAAATGTCTTCCAATTTAAAGTCTTCAAATTAAGAAATTTTTTTTTTGTATATTATTTAGTTACATTTATTAATATCTTACACACAGCAGTGTAGTTTATTGACATTAGCTCCAGAAAAAAATAAAATGCAAATTTACAAAATTTTGAATGCCAGAAAAATGGCATGTTAGCTTAGAAGTTAAGAAAACTGACATATTAAATAAAATCCAAAAATAATTATTGCGAACAATTTGAACATACCGTTTTTTCTCGGTTTCTCTTTTTTTAAGTTTATTTTTCCTTGATTGTATTTAGGCCCCATGTTTTAAAGTTACATAGTAATATTAACTTTATAATAATTTACATCGGAAATTTTTTATTATATTATTTAAATTTGAAATATTTCAAATCCTTCTATTTTTACAACTTTATTACATTCTTTAATTTGTTCACCCAAGTAGAGTTTAAAGACTATAACAGAATAGAATGAAATTGTACAGTGGTGTTCTTAGCTTATCCTTTATGTTTCAACTATCTGTGTTTTGAAAAAAAAAGTAACCTGAAGCCTTTGCGTTAGATGGACCACGAATTGTACAGAATATGTACAGAATAAAATTATGTACTTGTTGATATGTACAGAATAAAATTATGTTAAGTAATCAATCATTAAATAAATAAATAACTTTGATTACATACAAGCATATTACAATCTTTTTTAAACTGGGTATTAGGTTAATATTTGCTTTCCCTCTTTATATTATATTGTTTAAACTGGCATTCATAAGCCAGGAAAATGGCAGCCAGGATAATGACAATTTACTATTTTATAGCATTTATCTTTACTTTAATTTAACATTTCGACCTAAGACGCTTATTGTCCGCAGAAAACAACAATGTTTCATGAAATACCTCAGATAAATCTATGTCATTTATGTTATTAATGATTTCAAGATGACAAGAAAATGACAACATAAAAACCTACTCCCCATGTAAAACGTTTTGAAATGGATTTTGAACCAGAAAGTTGGTTCTTTATTTCTAAAATAAGATATGTTCTGATAGGATGGTATTCTAATCAATCGCTTAACCAAAGATATTGATTGCTGGCTCTATCTATTTTGGTTATAAATTACTAAAACAGAGTGGTCAGGAAAATGCTTAATTTTCATGTGAGAAACAAATTAATGACAGAAAAAAATTATTTTCAACACAGTGTTTGGAAATAATATCCTCTGTATAAATTCTAGAAATGCTTACAACGGTTGAGATTAAAAAAAAAATAGATATTGAAAAATTTATTGGAAGTTTTGAAGCTATTTTTTATTGGAAATATTGTTTGTGACATACCAGGAAAATTACATTTTGAAATTCAATTACATTTTTTTAATATACAAGACAGTCAATGCTAATGCAAATGAAAAGTCATTTTAAAATGCTAACAGCAGCAATGCTATTTATTAGTTGTTGTTTTTTTAAAAAAAAGTTCTTTCAGTTGTATAGTATTAGAACTTGGAGCATAGGACTGTCCATTGGCATATTTCGTGAGAATCACCCATATAACAATATATATATATATTATAAAATTCATATCTGGGAACTTCTTAATACTCTCAGCGGTTTTTAATTTTATCATCAGTTCTGCTTAAATATTTGTAGTTTAAGGCAAAAGAAAAGTGAGAAAAAAAACTTTTAAAATTGCAGCAACTTTTTAAATGAATTAAAATTGTTAAAAAAAAGCTTTTAAATGATTCATAAATTAAACGGAACCTATCAGCATAATAAATTTCAACACTTTCGCTGCATTTCTATAGGCCGCATTACGCACTGTGCGTAGCGTTTTTACTGCAAGTTTATAGAATAATATTTCTTAAACTAATTATCATGTGATATATTTTTCTAATCCATCGCACTCCTAGTAAATTTTTTACACACTTTATAATATTTTAGTTTTCAACGCATACAGTTTTTGAGAACAAAAAAACAAATTATAACTTAAAGCTAAACATCCTAAAAGCGGCGACGATGCGTCGGCGACACTACCGATTTTTTATTACAGATAAATACATCCTTGCAATAGTTCATATATAATTCAAGCAATATATTTGCTGTTTGCTTGCATGTCTTACATTATTTTATGAGCTGTAGCTTAATTTTGTCTCGTTGACATTTTCTTTTATTACAAGAAAAAACAAAGTTGTTCTACTCGAAATAATGTTTCCTTTCTCCGAGATTACATCCAGATTTATCAGCAAAAAAGATCTGTTTCAGATTGCCAAATACAACAAGATTGTGGCAATTGAATAAACAAAGTTTCCTTCATGATTGTAGTTTTTCTCGATAGAATTGAGCTAATATTTCCAGCTGGCTGTTCTCATAATTTGAACCGAACTATTTGTATATGTAGCTTTTCTTTTCCGTAAATGAGTAATTTCATGCCAAAATACGTATTAATTTTGTTTATATAATTATGCATAACATTACTATGTCATTTTTAAACTTATATCGACCTATAGCATAAAAGATCATCGTAAATATTATATATTAGAAATAAATATATTTAATTTTTCATAAGTACCACTTAAATAGTGATATATAAAGTTCGTATCCAATAATTTTTTTAAAGAATTAAGTAAATTTGTACTAATTTAGTAATTTTTCATATAGTAATTTTTCATTAGTAATATTCATTTAGTTTTTTGAAAAACTAATTTTTTTTCTAAATTTAGACTCTTGTATGCTGTTTTAATATTAATGCACTGTAATCAACAAAGTTTTCCTCGAGCCTGAAACCATTGGCTTTTTGATGAATCTATAAAGAACAATTTTTGAAACAGAATAAATTTAAAGAAAAAACACAAAAAAAAAATTCTCGTAAAAAATTAGATTGGTTTTTAAATATAGCTAGCAAAATATTTTAAATTCGTTTTGTTATCGTTTTTTTACCAATGTAAAAAGTTCATTTTTGAATTATTGATAGGAAAAGATAAGACAAATTTTAAAATTGGCTAAGTAAAATACCTCAGGCATTTTATTTTTTTTCTTCTTAAAAGTAATAAGGATTATTTTAAATTAAAGATAATTCCAAATTTTAGTCTATATTATTTTGAGCAGAATAAGTAGTTTAGGAAAATGTTATGACATTTTTATCAATTTTTATTTTCTCTTTTCACTTCTAATGGAAAGATATTTGTATTTAGAAATTTAGTCTATATTAAGTATTTTCCAAAATATTGCAGGGTACGCATTTCTATTTTTAAAAAAATTATGAAACTATGAACCTTTGCTCTGTGGTTCGACAAAAACAATAAAAACAATGGAAATTACTTCTTAAAAGCTTACTTTAGTAACTGTCGTCACAGAAACATTTGATGAATATTCTTTCGCAAGGCACAGTAGCAAAACATTGCAGGCACTAAATCCTTCTTAAAGAGTGTCCTAAAGTAAGTAATTACAAATCTATCAATTTAAAATCGTCTGTTACTATATAGTTTTCATTTTAAATAGTATGATTAGATAATAATAAATGGAATGATTAAATAAAAAAAATAATGCTTAAATGGATTGGAATGATTAAATAATAATAAATGGAATATTTTAGGTATTAGTAAAATAATTTTTTCTTCATTTGGTTGGAATTTTTAATCATAAGCTGAACTAGTTTTAAGTAGCTAGACAATAATTTACTTTTATTATAATAATTGCACGAAATTTACATAAAAGCCCAGAAATGGTTTAATTATTAAATATTTTAAATAACAATATTTGCCCAAATGAATTCAGTCAGTCTTAAAGTCATTTATTATATCGACACACTATGTGGACAGAAATAATTAAATATGTAAGAATATAGACTATAATGAGAAATACGTTGATGAATTTTTTCTCTAAAAGTAGTGGCAACTACTTTATACCAAAGTGGTGTAGAGTCAAGTATAGTAAGACACCAAAATTGTCCTTTACATTATTCGATGTAAAGTAGCTACCACCATATTTGATTTTAAACATAAATATTCATAATTACAGCAAAATAAGTTATTTTGAGGCAGTATGAGGAACGAATTATTAATTCAGGATGAATGTAAACACTAATTCTTGCAATAAAATTAATTTGATAAATATACTTACACATAGTACAGAATCGGAGCGGATAGAAATTATACGTACATCATAAAATTGTTTGATGCAGTTACAGAGACTTAAAAACTCAAATATTTTTTTTATTTTATTTCCTATGAGCTGCACAATCAGTCTTCCCGTAGAGCAGAGCTAGTGCGTTCTCCAGAAGTAGTATCCACTCTTTCAGGACCACCACAATGGGTGAGATACCTTTGGCAATGTTAATTTGGACGTCTCATTTCTGCCACACTAGATGGCAGCACCGAGACTCTATTTGGATGCTAAAGTGCACTAGGAATTTAGTTTTGCCGGAAATGCCAAAAAACTCAAATATTAAGTTTCCATATTATCCATTTAAGAGAATGCGCACACACTTTAGAGCGAACTTTTGTTTCATTAAATGTCCAGCAGCCTTGAAGAGAACGACTATGACTATCTTGTACTCAAAAGTAAGCAATCTTAAGACGATATTTCAAGTAGCCAATATTGGTGTTTTCGGAAGCTAAAATATTTAACGAATAGGGGGAGATTGGTGTAAACTTTTTTCCATTATGAGAGTTTAAGATATATTAACACCCTTTAAACTGCATATGAACACTTCATTGTATTTAAAACAAATCTAAAAAATATTTATTTCAAGCTCACAAACATTATTTTTCTTATTTGTAGAATGCAAATTGATCCATGAAGAAACATTGAATTTTGTAAATATTAGAAATTTAAATGAATAAATAAGAAAAAAAGAATTTTGTAAATTACCATAAATTCGCCTTCAGGATTTAACATTATTACTGTTTAGCACGAATTTCAGTACAAGAAAAACAGAGGAAAGACAAGAGTTGCGTGACTTGGAGCAACATGTTTGAAATACTGTAATGACACGTAAAATTACTAGATTTCTTTTGGTAAGACGAAACTCATTACTATTCAATTTAAATTGATGTTATATTATTTTTACACTATTTCTTGTAATGAAAAGTAGTTTTTTCTAAAAATACTTCATTTTTAAACACATGAAAATACCTTTTGTATTCACGAGAAGTGCAAAAATACATACTCTAAACATTCTTTTAGCAAGCAGTGTTGAACTTACATTTTAATATTTAACACGATTGTGTAGAAAAAGAATTCCTAAGCAAAATTTTTATGTATAAAAATAAAATTTAAAATACTATATTTTTCAGAATTACTAAACAAATGAAAAAATATAGAATATCATTGGTTCTAGCCAATTTTATTCAGTTAAGCGGGTCATTCGATTAAACGGGGAGTGCTTTATTCAATCTTAAATTATAAATTTTTTACAAATTACTTTTTTTAATGATATTTAATGCATACTGTAGTTTATAAATAAACTTTACTTTATGATCAATAAACAATTGTAACTAAAACTGTCTGTGTTAGCATCATAAAGTATGAATGTCATTTAAAGTTCACTGGAGAAAGCAATGATTATTCTACTTAAGAGAAAGATACACTGTACACTAGTTTGTTAGATTTTTGAAACCTTTTCTTATCAAAACTGATAGCGCACTAGGAAGGTACTGCAAGTCTTGACCGCAAAGCAAATCATTCTACCTTTTTTACATTCTAAAGATGCGTGAGTGGGGAAGAAGGGAAAAATCTCCTTCATTTACTTCAATGTATAACAACCAGCAACAGATTTATTCTTACACTATACCCCTAGTACCTATGTAGAGCAACAAATAAGCAGGAATTCCCTATTAAAGTAACCACCTATTGTATTCTTATCTTCTTAACTGAAAAATGGAAATTCCATTCCAACTGGTTAAATTTCTTAAAAATAACCATTTTTTTTTCCTATTCAGTACCTCTCCTTTATGCAATTAAACAGGGACTAAAAACAACAGATATCGGCTTAACGGAGGAAATGTAAAATTCGTTTCATATATAATGATTTGATTCCGTTAAATGTTATTCGTAAAAGCGATTGTTATTCGATGAAAATGTTATTCGATTATCCGATATGCAATTAAGTGGGTCCGATATAAATGCAGCGAGAAACTTATAGTGGAGTTACGGCACATTTTCAGGATTAGAATTGCATAGCAACCTATGCACTGAAATATAGTCTCACGCATCTGGTGGCGCTTCCCTATTATGACCTATTCATAAGCACAAGAAAAAACTGTTATTCTAAGGGAAGCGCATCAAGTGGTGTATGATAGAATTTCTGGGCATGGGTTCCTATTCAATTTTAATCCTGACGATGCGCACTGATTTCCCTAGAAGTTTGCTGCAATATTGAGGCGAACTCTTGTTATATACAACTTTTTTAAATTAGTAATAATAACTAAGCGAGATATAATAGACGAAAAATGTCATAAAAAAAATCAGTAACTTGGTGAGAGTAAACGATTGCAGATTTGAAATAAGTGAGTCAAAAATTTCTACGATCTGTTTAAAAATCTCATGCAACAGGAAACAAAACAAAAATTGTTCCTTGGTGTAATCTGTATTTATAATCTGTATGAAATCTGTATGAATCTTGGTGTAATCTGTATGAAAAAAATTAACACAGCAAATATTTATGTAAAATTTTAATTATGCTAGGTGTGAATAAAGGACAAAAACTGCTTCTCTTCTTACATTTTGTTGGCCTTAGGGCTATTTGTTCGCTTGATACGTCATGCTAACTTTTTTTTCTTCTCTATGGGCTATGGTATATTAAAACTTAAAATGCTTGGTGAAGCTAAATTAATTATATTTAACACAATATTATTTAGTTAGTTATAATGTTATAATTATAATTTAGTTATAATTTAATAGTTATAATTTATAGTTAGTTATAATTTAGTTATAATGTATCAATACTAAAATCTGTTACCGTTTGAAAACTTAAATTATTGTAATAAAATTATGTAGATAATATTTATAAAATATGAGATACTTTTTTAAGCTACATTTCTCAATACATTGCATTTTTTGTAGCAAGATTACGAGGATCATCCTTACATGGCAAATCCTTGTTTCTGAAACTTAACTTTAAGTTATATTTATTCCTGCGACTGTTTTTAAGGAGAATACATTTTTGCGTAAAGCAATTTCAAGAAATAAATAAATTAACTTATTTCTTGTAGACTGACACCTCACTAAAAGTACTTGCTTTTATTTTACCCCAAGGAGTGATAAAAGATCTTAAAGTGCAACACTTGCTTTTATTTATGAACACAAACTGATGCTATGTTGGTGAGCTGACGTTAGAAGACAAATTAAGTGCGTCTTTTGACATTTCAAGCTCTTTTCCTTCTACTTAATGAGCTACTTCATCATCAATCTGCGCATTTTGTTTTATTAGAATAAATGAAAAGAAGTTGCCTTAATGCGACTATAGGGATTATTAAATTTTTCAAAGAAAATTATTATTGATGACATGTTCAGCATTTTATATTGTTTGTGAAAATTAATTCTCATGGTAGATTAGTAGTTCTTTTCTTTGGTTTTATAAAGTTTCCCATTTTATAGATTTTTTCACCCTCTTTTCTATTTAAAATATTCTTAGAGCATTATGTTATGATGTTTAACAGCTGTTACCATAAATATAGTTAGTTTAATTTTTTATTTTTTTGTAGAACAAATGATAGTTTCATATGAAAAAAATATCATATTTTTGTGATAAAAATTTCCTCTTTTTTGTGTGTTTTATTCTACTTGTTTAACTACTAGATTTTTAACATATTTATTTTTATAATTGCGTTTTATTTAGTTAAAAGACTACAGTTTTTATCTTTGAAAACGCTTACAAACTATCATTTTCAGACAGAAACGCTAATTAAAAAAACGCTAATTTATCTTTAAAGTTTCTCTTAACTATCAAAGTACAAAATCTCACTCATATTAAAGTATTAATGTTTTTAATGAAACGTTTTATATTGTTTTTGAAAATTACATTGCATAGTAGATAAGTTCAATTTTTTTATTTAATAAATTTTAACATTTTTTCACTTTTTTCTAATATAAAAGTTTTTTAAGCATTGTTTTGTAATGTGTAATTGCTGTAACCATAAATATAGAGGTATTGCTTGTAATTCGATTGTAGATCGAATACCAGTTTTATATAAGTTTTATCTGTAAAAATGTCATTTTTCTGACGTTTTATTTTTATTTCTATGTTTTTAACAAGCAAATTTTTGCTATATATTTTAATAATGCTTTTTTTCTGACATAGGTATAGTTTGAAATAGGTATGGTTGGAAAGGAAACTCGTAATTCAAATAAAAAAAAACTAATTATTTAGTAAAAATCTCTAACTTATCGAAATATTTTAGTTTCTTTTTACTTTGGAGAAAAAAATCACAATATATTAATGCTTTTAATGAAATCGAATTTATTGGATTTTTAAACGATAAATATTATAATTTAAAATAATTTGAAAAACGCTACAATTATATTTTAATTGCATAACTAAGTTATTTCCAAATTTCAGTACCATTTGAACTAACTGAAAACTATTTGTGTTTTATCTTCAGTCTAGAAACATTGTTTTAATAGGAAAAAAAAAAGAAAAAAAAAAACAATGTTACTTCAATGGTGTATTTTATATTTTTCAAAGAAAACTATTATTGATGACATGTTAAACCATGTTAAGCATTTCATATTGTTCGTAAAAATTGTTTCATCAGGTTGATTTTTGAATATTTTTATGATTTAATAAACTTTTTTATTTAACGCGATTTCCACTTTGTTTTTTCAGTTTAAAAAGCTCTTAAACATTATTTTGCTGATTTCTACTACTCATATTAAAATAATGAAATTTTATTGACTTACTTTTAGTATAACTGAGAATAAACAATGTATTTCAGTAATTATATTCTTTATTGTTTCCTTACTTAAATTTTACTTTAATAATTTTTATTTTATTAAAACAAGGAAACAAATACGTATAATATTTATTTATTTCTACACTTTAATATTTTTTAAAACTGAAATACTGAAACTCAACTTAAAACTAAAACTTAGAAATAATGCAATACAATGTTTTAAAAATAATTTTCTTAATTTGAAAACATTTAAAGTATTTACAACTCTTAATTTTAGTGGAAGAAATAATAAGATCTTTGATGTAGAAATACAAGGAAATATCTAGGCATATTTTTATAACTATAAGTAATTTGTTATCTTCAATCAGCTTAAAGTATTATAGTTTTTTGCTATTACCACTTAACGTAAAAACATCCATTTTTAAATATCGTTGCCTTTAGAATTAAATGTAAATCATTTGTTTATGTCCTCATTAAAATCATGTTAGATAATTATTAATATTCATATTTATCTTCAATCTTAACTAATTAGAGGAAAAAAGAGATCTCAAATAATCTCAAGGAAAAAATGTAACTAATCTTTATCAGACTAGACACTTGGCAGACACTAAGAAAGTATCAAAGTATACACTATATTAATTTTTATAATTATTTAAAATAAAATTTATAAATTGCACCTATCATTAATTAGTATAATACATACAAATAATATAAACATAGAAGACGAAGGGGTAGTAAATCTTCTTTAATGATTGGAACAAGATAAATCCAGTATTTCTGAATTGTATGTCTTAAATAGGAAAGAAACACAATCCCCTAAAGTTATTCAGTTTTTGCAAATAAAACATTAATTATATGGAATTCACGTTTTTATGAAATATTCTACAGAACAAATCAAAAAAAAGAAAAGAAACGAGTGTTAAATGATTAAAAACTTTTTAATTATAAATAAAAATGTAAAACTTTATCCAAAATGAATAAGAAAAAAGAATTTCTGCACCTTAAGGCAAAATGTGTTATTTTTACTAATTTGGAAAAAAAAATCTTATATCAATCTAAATTGGAATATTAAAAAAAATCTTACCATGGTTAAAATGTAGATATCCTCTTATTCCTCACCAATAAAACAATAAAAATTACTAATTAAATTTAAAATTGATTAAGAATGGATAAAAAAAGGATTTTTGCATACTGCCCACAACTGCATATAATGCCCACATTCATTATTTTTTCTTCAATCTAATTCTTACTTTTCTTTTTTTAAATAAAACAACAATCAAACTGTTTTTACGTTTTTCTGACCTAATTAAACAAGAAGAATTTTGTCATTCACTATATATCTAAAGTATTCAATTTTGTTAAAAACAACGTTTAAAATGACAAATGCTAGAAATTAATCAAAATCTATGCGCTTCTTAATTCGAATCTATGCGTGTTACCATAATAATATACCTTCATCAACAGGAAAAATACAGGAATGGTAAAAAAAGAGATGATTTTATTCGAAAAAGGTTCCGACCTACTAAAGGGAAGAGAAAATATACAGTTAAAGAATAAAATGGCTAAAAATTAAAACACTAAAAGTTTTAAAACTCATTTAAATTAATGATTTAAAAAATCACTTAGAAATTAAAACTTTAATGATTTAGAAATATTGAAATATCGGATATAGTGAAATATGATATATTGAAATATTGTAACTTCTTTCTTTTTGATGCAGTAAAAACTAAATATCACAAAAATCCAAGTCAACACATGAAATGAATTTGTGGATGAAATGAGGTTTAGAAATATCGGACTTATGAACCATTGAGTTTTTTGTTCTTGAACCTTGATATTCCTTAAGCCGATTTTTGATATGTCTTAGTTTGTCCCATCTACAATGCTGAGCCCCAGAGGCCCAGTAGATAAAGTTTTCACATTCCAATGAGGTGAATCCGCTTTGAATCCCAGCGATGGCTGGTCGATACGAAATCCGCACCCGGATCACATTAACCACCGTGCTGACGAAAAATATCCACAGTGTTAGATGATTCATGGGTTACAGTCCCCTGGTTGTCAGACATACCGTGGGAGGTATTCGTTGGTTTCCTCTCCGTGTAACACAAATGCGGGTTAGTTCCATCAAGAAATCAACCACGAAGTCAAATTTCTCCCAATACTTGTTAGCGAAGTTCCCTTGTCTTCAGGATCGGGTTCAAAACTACAAGGTTATGGAGTTGAACATTGGTAGTTGTACAGCCGAAATTGGGTTGGCATGTCAGCGACTGTTATAAAACAAAATGTATGATACTGAACATTAGCATGGAATTCTGCCTACTCCCCAATTGCTAATGCATTTAACAGGTTACTTGATGTTCGAAAAACTGATTTTTTTATTAAAGGAAGGTACAAGGTTTAACCTGGCAAATGTTTCACAGCAAGGCTATTATTTTCTGTTTTTTAAGATAAAGCATTATTTCATAGATATTATTCTTGATATCAAAAATGTATTTGTTTAAGCAATTTACTGCATGAAAAGAAGCAATTATTTTAAATAAATTTATATCAATTGCAACACACTAGCGCTCCAAATTTTTTTGAGGTATCATATAACGATTAGATACAAATTATATCAACTTAATATCAATTAGATATCATCGAAAATTGTATAACATCATAAATGAATAAAAATATATAATATAAGAAGTATTTCCTAAATATACAAAAGTATATAAAAATTTATCAAAAATATAAGTATACAAAAAAAGTATACAAAAATGTAAACAAAAATGAAAAATTTCGATTATTTCTTTAAGTTATTTTTCAGATAAGTTATTGAAATAAAGGTTCAAAAAACGTGTCTAGTTAAAAGGACAATTATGCTTTTATGTTAGGATCAAAACTAATACCAGAAATGGTTATGAAATTCAGATTTTATATTTTATAAAAATTTGGATTATTATTTTTCTATTATATGTTCAAACTCTGAGCAATAATTTTTATATGTAAAAAAGTGGAAATCTCTTAAGAATTTAATATATTTTAAAAATGAAATTATGAAAGAATCTTTTTTTTTCCTAAATCCCATTAAGTTTTTTTCTTAACGTGTATAATTTGTCTGAATTCAAAAATTTAAAAATAAATGTTTTTAAAAAAGACAGAAATTAGAAAACATATCTATTTGCTAAAAGCTTTCTGTAAAATGAAAAAAAAAGACTTATTTTTTATGCCTATAATATTTGTTATTTACTATAAATCTCAAATAAGCAAATATTAAAAATTTTCATGAAAATCCTTATTTCTACAATATAAACACAGTACGCAAATAAAAATTTATTTTCTACCTGAAGGGAAATAAAAAAAATATTGTTTTATTTTTTTAACGTATCTGACTTTTCCATTTGTTTAATATATTTGACAAATATTTATAAGTTCATTAACAATTAAAAATACATAATATTTTTAATCCTTTTTAATTAGCAAAATTAAAAGTTATTCAGGTTAAAATTTATGAAAATAAGTAATAATTAAATATTAATTCTTGTTTTTTACTTTTAAATCTTTTTCTAACATAATAATAGCGGTGTATTTAATAATAAATTTTGAATATAAAAATACTGTATCATTAAGTAGCAACCAAAATAAGCTATTAACTTTTTAAGTATTCTTCAAAATTTCTCACCAAATTCTAAAATCTCATCGCATGTTAAAAATTGAAATTAATATTCATTTAGTAATTATAGTTGGAGTAATTATAGTTAGAGTAATTATAGTTAGCAATAACTATACTATTTCATTTGAAGATATTTTAATGGGCATTATAAATTTGTATTTCAAGCTTAAATGAAGATTGAAATCTAAATTTACAATAAACAGAGAATGTCTACTTCATAACTTAAGATAATAATTTATGTTATAGAAAATAAAATTTAGTAATTAATAAAAAAATACTCTTCACTTAATATTTTATCAAGTATGAATAATTTTATAACTATAATAGAATAGAATGCAAACAAAACGTGTTTTTAGAATAATTTTAAATAGGATACTACATTTTGATCTCAGAATTTTATAGAACTAAACTATATTATGCTTATAATAAGTTTTTAATTTAACATAATAACTAATTTCGGATTATATTGTTATTAATTGTTTAAGCTAAATGCATTTATTAAATTTAATTGAACATATTTTTCACTGTTCCTATATTTTTATATTTTGAGTAAAAAGTAAAATAATGTCATATATAATGAAATAAATATACTAAATTACTTTTTAAATAAATCTGATTGATTTTATAATTTATTCCTATTCAATTATTTATTGAATTTTTAAAGCCAAAAGAATTTTTTTTACTCTTTTTATTCGGTTACTGAGAAGCGTATTTTAAAAGGAGTGAGACATCTTTTTACGTATTAAAACCTCATTAGGTATGAAAATCAAATTTTAAAGTAAAAGTTAGGAGCATTGAATTTGTATTCCAAATTCCCTTTGTCAAATCACGAACTGCGTCGTAGTAAAAAAAGAAATTTATTTCATGGAAGAAAAGGAGCTGACTTAATTCTGTATTTTAAAATATATTTAAATGAAAAGGTTCGTTCAGGTGTGTGAATTTACAAATGAGCTCAAATGTCATGCCTGTTGCATAATACGATAAAAATAAATTAATTCTAATTTAAAGTTTGTAGGGTTAAATTTTTAAATTTGAATTTAATTTTAAATTGATATTTCTTCTTATACAGTTTAAACAATTTCTTTTTTTAAAATAAGCAATGGTATTTTTAATGATAATACCTCCAATTCAAAGTAATTTAAATTTTCTCTTGCGTTAATGCATATTAATCTGCATTACAAACAGATATTTTATGATATTTTTAATGTGTAGTTCTAATACGGTTTAAGTATATATACATATATATATTTGTAATTTACATTGTACTTGATATTATTGCATTCCCTTTAATTCATAGTAATTTAAATTTCCTTGTTACATTAATGGTTATTATTCCATTGTAAACGCGTATTTTGGGATATTTTAGATACGAATTTTCATTACCATTCATTCATTTCATAAATGGTTATTTTAATTATGACAAATCATTTTTCAAAAGAATATTTTTAATTAGTGGAACAGAACATAATACATAAAAAAACATATATTTTTCTCCAAAACAAGAGGGTTTAAGATTTGTTTTGTTCTCCACAAATATTTAAAATATAACACTCAAGCATACTATTATATATTACTATACTATACTAATTGCCTGAGAGGTGGAAAAAAGCAGTAGCCAGCGATGGACAATACTTTGATTAATCTGTTCATTCATTTTGTTCTGAAATAAATGCATGTTTGACCACAAAAAAACCGGATAGAACTAATTTGTACACCCAATATATGTATCTATATATATTCCTTTGAATTAATTTTTTTATTATTTTAAAAATTTCAATATAAATGTTAAAACTGATATCTGGGAATTTCTTATTTTCCTCATTGGTTTTGTATTTCGTCATCAACTCAGCTTATTAATAGTTGTAGCTTAAGTCAAAAAAAGCGAGAAAAAGAAAGATTTTAAAATTTACATCAAATTATATCATTATCGATGTAATGGTAATATATATATATATATATATATATATATATATATATATATATATATATATATATATATATATATATATATATATATATATATATATTCTCTTCAAAACAAACAGAATGTAATTTTTACTATTATTAGCTATTTTTCAATACAGTTAATAAACGGTTTTTCACACAGTTAACAGTTTGAATACAGTCTTATTTATGGTCGTCCTATTGACTGTTTTATATTTATATGGTAAAATAACAATTAAATAGATTGCTATTTCGCCATTTTATCCGAAAAATTTCTAACAGTGAACGAGAATAATAGTTCATCATGTACTAAACATTAAAAGTAATTGTTTTATCTAATATAGCTTATTCTTCTTTAAAATTTTGTAGCGAAAATATATTTAATTTTAAAAACAATCTTAACAGTAATAAAGATAAAAGAAAAAACTATATTTAACCAAACAACATAGGGTATAAGACATCCAGTTTATGTTAAAAACATCAAAAATCTCCAAAAAGTTTTTTTAATAAACTTTAATCTCAAAACAAAGTTTATAAAAATCTCGTTTGAACATGATTTTGTTGTAAATAAATTATATTTAACGATATTTTAAAATAATAAGCAATTTATGATGTCTTAAGAATAAATTAACGATTCTAAACCATTTTAATAAATTAATATAATAAATGAATTAAATAAATTAATAATAAATTAATAGAAAGAATATAAAAAATATAAATAATAATAATAATTAATATAAATTAATAATACGAAACGACAATTGCTTTGCTGAATTAAACTAAAATAAATTAATACAATAAATAAATAATTACAAATAAATTACGATATAATAAATTAGAAATAAATTAATACAAAGAAAAGACCATTGCTTTGCTGTTATAGGGGGAAATTTAGATGAAGATTATTCTTCAAAACATTAACAGTGAACGAGAATAATAGTTCATCATGCACTAAACATTAAAAGTAATTGTTTTATCTAATATAGCTTATTCTTCTTTAAAATTTTGTAGCGAAAATATATTTAATTTTAAAAACAATCTTAACAGTAATAAAGATAAAAGAAAAAACTATATTTAACCAAACAACATAGGGTATAAGACATCCAGTTTATGTTAAAAACATCAAATATCTCCAAAAAGTTTTTTTAATAAACTTTAATCTCAAAACAAAGTTTATAAAAATCTCGTTTGAACATGATTTTGTTGTAAATAAATTATATTTAACGATATTTTAAAATAATAAGCAATTTATGATGTCTTAAGAATAAATTAACGATTCTAAACCATTTTAATAAATTAATATAATAAATGAATTAAATAAATTAATAATAAATTAATACAAAGAATATAAAAAATATAAATAATAATAATGATTAATATAAATTAATAATACGAAACGACAATTGCTTTGCTGAATTAAGCTAAAATAAATTAATACAATAAATAAATAATTACAAATAAATTACGATATAATAAATTAGAAATAAATTAATACAAAGAAAAGACCATTGCTTTGCTGTTATAGGGGGAAATTTAGATGAAGATTATTCTTCAAAACATTAACTAATTTGTTTCGTAATAGCTTTATTTAAAATTTGAATTGAATTCTATTCTCTAACTTAACAGTTCTACACATATTAAACATTGTTCTAGATCTAAATCTATGTACTTGAAATTTAGGACCGTTAAATTATTTATAAAGAGCTCCGATTAATTGAATTGTTCAGTTTAACGAAAAATCAATAATAAACGGTTAATTAATAATATAATCGGTCAATTAATTAATAATTGGTTAATGTTGAAAAAAGTCTTGTTATTCCGAGTACAATTTGCATTTTACGAGTTCATTCCTGAATTTCTTGAAAGTATTCGACTATTTTTAGAATTTTATTTTTTCCTTATAAGGGTTTGAAAGCATCCTTTTCGTTCAATTTTTACAAAATCTGCATACATGATAAATAAGAAAAAGGAATGGTGTGATGTTTCACATGTGTCGTGTCTGGACATGAACTGCATTACTGGATATATTCTGATAGTGTGAAAGAATAAATTAAGCCGAAAATATAGAACATTGCATTATGCCAATAATTATGCAATACGAGCTTTTTTATATTTGAACTATGTGACACATAATTAGTAACAATAATTAAAATAGTCTTTGGAATGACAAATCTGTTTTATTCTTACCAATTTGTTATTTAAATTGAAATGTACATAGATCAACGTTTATAGTTTTCGTCCCAAACATCATTTAGTAGACTATTCGATGTATTCTTTTAAAAACAATTACTTGATAAATCTTTTCTTTTATCTTAATTAAAAAAAACAATTCTTGAATGTTTAGATACAAAATCTAATTTAGTGGAAAATTAAAATTCTCCAACTGGAAAGGAAACGAACTGAAACAAAAACTCGAGTTTCAGCTTTTTCTTCTTGATTGCGCAATTATCTGATAATGAAGGAGAAGATAACATCTTTAGCAATGTAAAATTTCTTTAAAAAATCAACATTATTTTTCTAAGAAAGTTTGTCGTTGCTTTAATTAAAAAATATCCTTAAGGAAAAATATGGAAATATGTATGCTTCTTCTCTTCTATATGGTTGTTTCTAAAAATATGCAACTTTAAAACATATATATAAATAAAAAAATGGATAAAATTAGATATTTCGTAAAGTAAAACATGTTTTTAAAAATTTAATTTCAAAAAATAATTTATAAAAATCAAATTTCTTGGAGATTCATTAAAAATGTAAAAGAAAAATCAGATTTTAATAAATTGTTATAAAATTGTTTAAAGATCATTATATTTCCATAAAATTTGTCGCAGCTACGTAGATATTTTTTATGTAAAAATCTAGGAAAACTAAGCATAATTTCTATTCTAAATTTCTTTTATTAAAATGGCAATTTTATAAAGAAACTATTTGATTCAAAATTAGATTATTTGAAAGAAAAATTAATATTGTGCTTTTAAAAAAATTCAAAACATAACTTTTGGTACAGATTAGTGGCATTAGAAATATGAAAAAAATTATATCTTTTTTCCAAGTTCAAATACAAGCTTAAAATTGTTTTAAAAATGTTTATCAGATTTCATTCATTATTTTTATGAAAATTATAGTAACTTCAAGATCTAAAAGAATTACTGTTTAGTAAATATTCAAATATCAATGAAACTCTAAAATACTAAAATATAATTTAAATTTTCTTAGTACAATAGCTCAAGCCTTTTTCTAGAAATACGATATAATGACTGAGCAAATGTTCGAAGCTGGATTTCACAATAATGTCCTTAATTAGATCATTTAAATTTCAACTAAAACCGATGCCAGTTAGATTTATTTACTCTGAAATATCCCTAGTTCCATTCTCTACACTAGTCTTAAGAGACATAAAAATGATAAATCTAAAACGAAGAGTGCTGAGTAAAGATCTAGTGCTGAAACAAGATGCACATAATATGTTTATAAAGTTTAGAAGTCTTAAATACGAGAATAAAACTGAATATTTTCTAAAGTGAAGTTAACATTAATGTTGTAGTCTTATGGTAATTAATAATTTTTACTTTAAACTTATGCTATAAAAGTTTTAAATTTCTCGAATGTTTTTTTTCTACAGTATAAGATCAAATTTAGAACCATACATCGTATGAAAGTTCTTAAAACTATATTATTAAAGCTTATGGAGGATATATAGTTAGTGCACTGAGAAAAAAAGTATGGTTAAAATTACCAGAAAATTGCAATATTTAGAGAGTTTCTGAGTTTATAGGGGCACCAAAAAGCTCGGTAATTTTGACCGAAGCTTTTCAGTAATGATTTTGGTAAAAATAAAATAATATATATATGGTTTCAAAAAGTGATAAAATTTGGAGAATAGGGCAAAACTTGCTAATTATATCACTATACCTTATAACATGTCATCTAAGCCATTCGATAAAATGTACTTTACGGTTTTGTATTTTTATTGAATATGTGGTTATATAAACTATATTTTTTTAAAACCAACATTTCAGATAAATCATTATCATATCAACAAAAATATACTAAATGAATGGTTTATATATCGGTTGGTTTATATATATATGTTTCGGTTTTATTAATACTTTTTTTGTTTTTTATAAGAAATGTCATTATTATACAGTTTGATAATAATATCAGAATATTTTCGCCGTGTACTTGATAAAGAAAATAATGTTGTAAATAATTTTACTTAAATAAGCTACTTAAAATGAATGTTAGGACATTTAAATTATTCTTGTTATTTATGATTTAAAAACAACAAAGCCAATAGTTATATTTTTTTTATCATGTTTTTAATTTGGGATATCGCAAAACTTACCTAATAATGGTCTGAATAAAAGTTTTGATCATGCATATTGCTGTTTATTAAAAAGAATAACAGTTTAATACAATAGAATTGCCGTTTAGTCAGAAATTGATTTTTACAAGAATATTAATGTTTTAAATTCATTATTAGCTTGAATTTAAAAAATAACAGTTTAATGCAGTAGAATTACCGTTTAGTCAGAGAATGATTTGCGTTGGAATGTTGATATTTTAAACTCATTTTATATTTGAATTTTTTTTAAAAAAATCTCAAATAGAAAACTCGAAAAAGAATCCAATAAAAAGAGTTGGTCTAAGAAAAACTAGAATAGAAATAGAGAAAAATAGAAATAGAGCAAAAAAAAAAAAAAAAAAGAAGAAAAAAAACATTTAAAACATGAAAATGGTTTGTTCTGATGGAAGGTAATTTCAAACTTAGCATTTATTTTCAAAAGGTATTTTCTTATCTAAAAACTTTTCAATCTCAAGGGATTTTGTGGTTTCTTTTTTTCAATAACAGTTGAAAAACTAAAACGATTCTTTTCGATACTTTAGCTTGAAAGTCAAACATTTTAGAAAATATATCTCAGTTATCAGTAGCACAATGTTTTAAAAAATCAATGTAATTTATGATTCTAGTGCTTATAACCAATTTCCATCTTTAATTTTGAACTAATTGGCTTCGTAGGGAGAAAAAAAACAATTCTGTTAAATTTCCGTACTTTATGATAAAAACATTTCTTGTAAAAAAGCCATAATTCTAGAATTAAAACTAAATCATAATGTATTTAAAACATTTATTTGATATATTATTATAAAACTTCTGTTCCTATGGTAACGATTTATCATAAATTATGGTTTTCAAAATTATAATTCTTTTCAACTGAATAAACTGTTAATAACCGAATAAATTGTTTTTATGCCATGTTCTAAGATATCATGATAAAACTAATAATTTACAACTTTTACTACCAAAAATATCGTAACAAAACCATATTTTATTGCCACACTACCAAACAGTTCCGATATTGATTAACATGCTTTTTGTTGTTTCGTCTAGCCAGACATGCTTATCTTATTCTAGTTAGACCATGTTTATTGGTTATTTTACAATAATTTTAGAATAAAAATTCGAACAGAGTAGGGTGTCTTCTTTAAATAGACTTGCATAAGACACAGAAAATTAATTTATATATTATGTAAATGAATTCATATATTTGTCAAAAATATTTTGTAAATAAATACCTATGATTGAAATATCTTGATTTAAACAAATGCAAAGACTTATAAAAATTATAATTATAACTAAACCTTTATAAAATTAAAATTTTTAACTAACCTTCTACTGTGAAATCACTCTATTTATATTTTAATTATTTTATTTTTTTAAAAATTGAGGAAAAATAATTTTTTTGTAATAGTAATATTGATAAAATACGTTAAACTGAAGCTAAATCAGCAAAAACCCCAGAAACACTTTTTTAAACTAACAATAATAATTAAAAAATTATTTTTTTACAAACGTTATGAAAAAATATTTATCCCACTATTCTTTGTAAAAACTAATTCATTCTATAGATCAATTAAACCTTTTCAATATTTTATGAGATATTATACTTCACATAAAATAAAATTAAACACCTAATTAGCTTATACCAGAATAATTGCTTTGAAGTCAGAATTTTTGCCTCAATCCCCAGAATCATCAAGCCACTCTCCTCAAAAAAATTTTTTTTTAAACAATTTACAACAATCAGAGTTTAATTTGCTGAGACGAAAAAGAAAGAAAAATATTATTTTAAATCGTTCTTTAATTAAAGAAAATGTGGCTGGAATGGGATTTACATTTATTTTTAATATATATTTAAAAATACTTGCAGATTTCTTTCTTTATTTAATTACTTTTTTGCGACAAAGGAGATTAATTTTTTTCAAACGAGTTGAATATTATAAGAAAAAAAATATGTAAAAACTTCTTTTCATGCGAGTCAAATGAAAAGTTTTAATTAAAAAAAAATCAAATTGAAAATAAATGGCAAATAGGAAATAAAAAGATTTACATAAATCTATTCAAAAGTTTTACATTCAGAATTATGAGAGATTAAAAACATTTAAGAATTTTGACTAGATAATTTTCTGATATCAAATATCTAAATAAACTATCAACTATAGAAACTCAGTTATCTAAAAATAACTTTAAAAAATCAATATCGTAGTTGCTTAATAAACCAAATATATAATAAATTTCCTTAAATATGTTTTATTTGATTGAATGAATTTAAGAATTTTTAAGTTTTTAATAAAGTTGTTAAAGTTGTTTCCCTTAAGTTGTTTATCGTTTTTAATTGTATTTTAGATATTAAAGACAGAAGTCAAATCAGATATCAAGTCAGTTATCAAAGACAGATTTAAGTTAATTGTATTTTACATATCCTAAGTAAGATATCCTCACGAGTGAGTTTATTTGTTGAAGTCAGTTTATAATTTTTAAGATAATATTAAATCTGATTATTTACATTATACTTCATATACCACAGTAATATAAATTACGTCTAAAATTAATCTTCATTATAAGGAAATGTAACATTTTTATTCTGAGAATAATTCGGTTCTATAATTTTTGTAAAAATATTAATATTAAGAAACACTTATAGAATTTTCATAAGGCATTTCAAGAAGGTATTAATAGGAATTTTTTAAATTGAATTCATAGACCTTTTGTGTTTTTACAGTTTAAGTCAGCATCGTATGAAGTCAAGAAAACCTACTTCATGATGAAACTGTGAAGCAATAAAAGAACATTTGTAATTTGCGTGCATTAAACTAGATGTATCGATCTTGAAAAAGATTATTCGCTTGGTAAACAACCAACATAAACCTCATCATCAAAATATTTAATTTTCTTTCCCTTTTTTTCTGTTCAGAACGAGTATAAACTTTTTTTTCTCGAAATTCACTCTTTAATTATAGCTTATCTTGACTTCTAGCATTGACATCATCCACTCTTCTTCATCAACTAATTAATTAATTTTTAGCTCAAACTAATTGTTTTGAACTATCTTTTGAACTCAAAACTTTTTATAGACCTGATCATTGAAATTGTATAGTATTTTAATCGATTTAGTGAACTAAAATATTTGATTAAACGGAATACTGGCATTTTACGCGTCAATAACAATTTCAATAGGAAATAATTATTATATTGAAAAAAAAAACTCTAATTGACTATAGTTACAGAAATTTTTTAAATTTTTGGTGTTAGAAAAGTGATCGAATATAACGCAATTCATGCTTTATTTACAAGTTGTATTATATTTATAATATTATTAATGTATTTAAATTTCTTTCTTATTTCGAACATAATGAATCATAGATGTATATCCGGAAATTTACTTGTAAGGTAAAATTTCACTTCGATTAGCAGAAATTAAAAAAGGAGCTTTTTTTAGATCTCAAGTTAATCACCTTTTCAAGTAAATCAAGTATTTTTTTTTCAAAGTAAAGAAAAACGGAAAAACGGAAGTATATTAAGATATTTATTTTACATATGAGTTATAAAAAAAAAAAAAAAACTAACGACGAGAATTAAAAAATGTAAGTATCATGGTAAAACAAAGAAATACTCATCAAATTTAGTTTATTTTTTCCTCTCATATTCATGCTCAGCACTTTAACTTCATAGGGAATTGATTATATATATTCTGAGACGCAGAAACAGTTTGAAAGTTTGCTGGCAGTATTCTACAAATAAATTAAAAATGGTGTTTGCATATTGGGAAATATATTAAGATATTTTTCATGTAAATATAAAATCAAGACTAACAATGCATATCAAACAACGTACGCACCATGGTAAAAAAGCAAAAAACAATTAAGTTGTTTAGTTCTCATATTCGTGTTCAGCGTTCTAACTTCATAAGGAATTAACTATATCTTTTAGGTAACAGAAACAGTTTGAAAACTTGCTGACTAGTAATATTCAAGATAAAATTAAAACAATGTTTGTATTTTAAATTTTAAAAAATTGGTTGTTTAAACACTGCTAAAATAATTTACATAAAGCCTATCTTTCTTTGCACGTAATTTTCTTAAATGCATTTTATAGATCTTCTTACATTAAGTAGTATAATAAAAACATTTTCTCACATATCTTAAGAGACTACTGCGAAATGAGATCATCACAAAACTCTTTTATGTCTCAGTCATTAGAATGTTGATGCTCAAAGAGATCCTTTAGTTCCAAGATAATAAATATTTTCCGCATTCTCTTGGGAGTTTCTCCTTTTGAATTATCTTTTCGCTCGCACATTATTATATTTTGATCGACACAATTTTCTTTATCGATACAGATTAACTTAACGAATAATTGATAATGTGTTTTAACTTGTCCATAATTTGTTGCAAAAGTTTAGGAAATCTTCATGAAGCTCGACATGATTTAGTTAAGGATAAAGTTTTATATATTTCTAGGTTTAAAGAGTGTATTTCTGTTAAGTTTCAAATATTTAGTTTAGGCAAATTATTTTGTAAGAATATTTGAACAAAAATACAAGAAAGCACTATGTGCAATTTTAAACATTAAAGAATGCATTTCATTTAAATATCTGTTGTTTAATCCAAAAAAATATGCAGTAAAATCCAGAAAAATATATAGTGAATATATGTATACCTAAACAACCAATGTACGACAACTTTATGTTCATGAATTAGACGATAAAATAATGCATGTTAATTTTATTTCTATAATTTAATTCAATTGAAATGTTTAGTAGAAACATTTGAATACATATATTTTGAAACAAATAGGACCTCGTTTGATTAAGAAAATACATTTTTATACTAAAATATCTTATTTTAACAATAAATTATAAAGAAACTATTTGTTTATAATCGTATTTCATTTATTTCATTCAGTTATGAACTTATAACATTTGTTTTAACTGATATATTTCTTTATTGTTTTGTTTTACTTTTTCTACTTTCGTAATTGATAAATAAAATCTGTTTTGTTCGTGAAAAGCAGGAAATCAACAAGGCACCGCCATGAGAAAAAGTCAGAAATCATTAGAAATATATATAAAAAAAAAAAAAAAAAATCATAGGGGCTCACTTAATGTTTTATGATTATGAATACAACACAATGTTTCGAACATCAAACTTAGAAATTTCGAAACTCTTAATTATCATAGGACTAAAAATTTGGAAAACCCGAATGAATAAACTGAGTAATGAGTTGATTACATTATTACGAAAAAATAAAGAAAGGTAATAGTTATAATTCCACTAAAAATAAACATTACCTTTACGTAAAGCTTAAGTCATTAAAATTTAAATTTTTTTCAAAAAACATGTTTATGATCCGAGAATGCAAACGTATTAAGAAAATTAGTATTAAATAACGTATTAAATAATTTATTTCAGATCAGTTCGGGCAATACTTCGGATTTAACACGGAAGATTATAGATTCAGCTTACCTCATTCTGATCTATATGAATCTTGAGATTCACAGCAAGAAAATCACAATAAATCACTAAAAGTTTAAAGATCAATTTAATTTTTCGTGAGTTCACCGGCTAGTAGTATCAATTTTTGCAGTACTCAAACTGTGTACATTGATCCACTGTAACTTAATACTCTTTATACATAGTCGAAAAGTAAAAAAAAAAAAAACTATTTGAATTATAATTACGAACATGGTTATTTCAGGCAATTATTACTAATTAGATAAAATTTAATTACTAATTAAAAATATTTATGCCTCTTTGTCGAGCATCCAAAGTATTTGTATTTAATTATTATTATCATTAGTTTAACACTAAACATTTTAAATTTGATTTAATGGCAAAGAACACATTACTTTTATCCATTTTCTAGTAAGAAACAAAATTGCTTTCTTTCTCTTAAATATTTCCCAAGTGGTCTGACCTCATAAAGTTCTTAAAATGAAAGTTGCTGCTGGAAAATACCCTTTCACACCAAAGCGTCTTACTAAAATACCTATCATCAGCGCAACCTGTTTCAATAACTTACTAAATCCAATTTACAATATTTCCTGCCATTTCGTGAGCTGTTATCCCTTTTCATCAAGCAACAGATTTCGTGAAAATACTTTTAGCTCTTTAAATATTTAAACCACTCAGTAAAACTCCCTCTTAAAACTGTTCAAGTGGTAAAGTTTATTCCATTAAAGTCAACGGAAATGTGATGAGATTTCAAAGCTGAAGCGGATTTTGTTTTCTTTTATGGAAGAGTGCTTCCTATGTGTTCGAAATTCACAAATTAAATTTACAAAAAGAAGAGAAACGTGGCAAAGCAATCCATTTTAATAATAGTTATCGTAAAACACATCCTCTTAAAAATAAAATATGTATCATTTTTGTAAGACAGAGAAAGTTGATATGAAACACATTTCCGTATCTTGTAACTTCTGGCTATATTAGAAAGAACCAGGAGACATATAATTGAATCAATTTTCAAACTCTATATGAATATAAATACAACTCATTGACTACAGTGCTGACGTAAAATATCGTCAGTGCTAAATAAATCATGGCTTAGAGTCCTCTCTATCTAACGCTAATGTGGGTTAGTTCTGTCAAAAAGTCCCCCATGAGGGAAAATTTCTCCCAATACTTAACCCAGAATTTCCCGAGTCTTCTAAATTGGGTTCAAAATTAACAGGTTACAGAATAGAGCATTGGTAGTCATAAACTCAGAATTGGGTAGGCTGTTCAATGTCGGTTATAAAATAAAATAAAATGTTTATATTGCAAGCAATATTTTACGTCTTATTTAAATAATTAAAAATAAATTTAATTTCGGAATATAGTCATTGGTAATTAAGTTTTAACAATACAATGCATAAGGTTCTTCTAATGTGAACTAAAGTAATTAAAGTTAGTCTTTTATTTCAAGCCTTATGCAGTGTGAAAATAGGGGATTAGCTAAGTTTCTAACTAAGTCTAACTAATATTAACCAAGTCTCGACCGTTTGAGTTAATCATCAATTTACACCAGTCATTAGAATTTTTGCAACCTCAAAATTACAATGGTTTATATAAGGGACATTGGAAAATAATGTTCGCAATTCCTAATTAAAAACAATGGCTTTTTTTTTACTTAATACTTATCATTGAACAAACAGCTGAAAAATGTTCTGATTTCGACTTGTAATATACTTTATTTATCATGCAGCGTTTCTCAAGGAATAAACAAATGTCAGCCCACTATTATTGGAAAAAAGTCGACATTCTAATCTTGGATTAGTTCCAGAAGAAAAAGTGAATTCTAGAGAAAATTGTAGTCTGAGTGAAACTCTAGAATTTTTGAAAAACAAAATGAGGCGCTGCAAAGGTACGGGATTCATTTATTTGCCTTTCTTTCGTTTTCTCATTGCATTTATTTCTCTGGAAAGAAAATATTTCAGTTTTTTCTACTTTTTTTTATTTCAACAAGATGAATTCCGAAATTGCGATGATTCTTCCGAAGAAGGGAATATTAGAAACTTTCAACGAGTTAATTGTTTGAAATGAAGTGTATAAGAATCGGTGCATGTATGGTTTTGAATAATTTTGATTGTTAACGATTAGTGCCCTAGCCTTAATTTTAATCAAAGAGTAATCATTTGCTTTCAAAAATTCATATAGGAAATTTGTTTTGAATTTTCTGCATTTTTTTTTAATATTTTATTTAAGTAAACCTTAGAGCACAGTATTTTTATTAGAAATAATATAGTGTTTTATCTAAATTATTAGCATGGTTCCCTCATATTGATTTTATAATATATTTAAGCGCCATGTATTGAAATTAGTATCTAATTAGAGAAGTTATATAGTAAAAATTATATGACTTGTAAGAATTATATGAAATGTTGAATAATGTATTTTTAATTAACAATGCATATAGAACATACAAAAAAAGAAAGCAGAAATTTAATCAACGAATTATATTACAATTTATTATAATAATAAAGTAAAATGCATATTTTTTTATTACTGTTTACTAACATACAATTCTTTTATACTCATTTAAATTTGTAACTTTACCCATTGTCACAAATGTATTACTAATTTTTCTACTTATTTCTGTTTGGATGCAACATAAAGACTTGTATTAATTGTTAGACACATTATTAAACATGTTATTGGACATGTTATTGAACATGTTATATCATTATTGGTTTAAATTTTAGGAAAAGTAAAAATGTAAATAAATAAGCATAATTCACATCTACTTTAAAAATAATTTTTTTCCGAATTGTAATGTTTTTCAATACATTATGTGATTTCGAATGGAACATTTTCCAGCTTTTAAACCGTAAATGCTACATTTAATAACGTAATTAAACATCATTGTTATTTCACAATTGCTTTATTTTTAGCTTATTTAAATGAATAATTTAGAAATAACAAAACTAAAATGAAATGCTAACAAAAAGCATTCGATTTTTATTTAATTCTTAGTGATTGCATAGAATATGGTAATTATAAAACTAATTAAATAAACTTATTTTCAAAGATAAAAGCACTAAATGCATTAAATTGCATTTGAAATTTTTTGAAAGTTTTTTCCTCAATTCAATTAAAATCTCTTTTGAGCACAAATATAAGTAATGCAGAAGACCCTCACTTATTAATCTTTTATTCCGATAATTCGTTTTTTTTATTTGTTCTTTCGTTGTTTTGTTGTTTTGTTTTTTGTATTTTATTCGAATCTTTATTTTTTCAATATTGTTAGAAAATTCAGTTTGGATCATCACGTCTTTTTCTTTCACTGAAAGGAAGAAAATTATGTTATCTATTGTGTTAATCAGAAAATTTCCATACGAAGCCAGTAAATCATTGATAAAAATCAGCAAAAATCAACTTTAAAATTTGTCATGAAATGATAGTTTATGCAAAAGTTTCTTTTCTTTAAAAAAATAGAAAGATTAAAGGTGCACCAATATAATGAGCTATAGTGAAGAATTTAATAATACAACTATATGACAAAAATAGCATTCATTAAATGGCCATATTTAAACTAAATTAGGTAGTATATCGTCCATTTACTTAAAGAAAAGGCTCTCAGACATTTAAATTTCACTGGCCAAATCAGATAAAAAATGAATTTACCTTTCGAAATTCGATTATCTGAAATAAATCTGATTCCAATTACTTATACACCATGTTAAAGAAAATTTAAAAGTTGGATTTTTATTATATGTTCAACTTTTTTAGCGGCTTTTTATCAGCATTTGAAAATAGTCGAAATTTTTCTGCGTTTCGTTTAAATTACCCATGTTTCATTCAGTTGCTTAAAATCAAAAGACGCATGAAAAAAAAATGTATGACCGATATCTTTATAGCCTAATGATTCTGGATAGTGCTTAGAGAAAGGGGAGCAATGTATCTGATTTAAACCCAACTTGCCATCAATTTACTATTTTAGAAATCAGAACATTTGAAAGAAACAAAATAGCTAAAGCTGAATTATTCATACTTTTGTAAGAAAGAATTTCTTTGAGAGCGGAGATAATGTTAAGGGGTTCTTCCCAAATAAGTCCTTTTTTACAGAAATTCACACATAAAAAAGGAAAAACAGATATATAATATACATAATAAATAAAAAATCTAAATATAACTGATTATGTAGTATTCATAATTTTACATTAATACTACAAAACATTATAATAAAAATAGTAAACCTCTCTTTTCGCTAATATAATGGCGTTATATATATATATATATATATATATATATATATATATATATATATATATATATATATATATATATATATATATATATATATATAAATATATATATATATATATATATATATATATAAATATATATATATATATATATATATATATATGTATATATAAAACCGATTTTAGACTTTATTAAACAGAATAAATTTAATTATACTGCGATTTTTTATTTCCTTTCCAGGATATCTTCAATAGTATTCTCCTTTCTAAACTAAAAGTTGAGTTATTATGATTTTAAAGTTATTACTATGATTTTAAAAATATCCTTATTTGCGATTTTGATTATTGGGAAATTCTAATTAATTTTTGTCTCTTTAATAACCATCTTTATAATGGAAAACATATTTTTATTCAAAGTGATGGAATATGGAATACAACAAGGATCTAATTTTTCATGTCTCTTAGCTAGCTTATTTTTACAATATTATGAAAAAAATATACTCTTTATATTAAATTTGTTTTTAGATTGATTGATGATTTAATAATCTTTAATTTTTAAGATAATATTACATTTAAGAAGTTAAATAATATTTACCCTAAAGAATAAATCTTGCTTCTTAATCACGATGTAAATTTTAATTTTTATGATTTAAGAATTAAAATTAAGAAATTATCTGCTATGTTGATTTATACGATAAAGGAAATTATTCTAATTTTATTATTTACAGGAATAATTCTAACTTCCAGTAAATAAATGAATTATTTGGAATTCTAATGTTTCTAAAAACATTTATTTAAATATCATTTGTAATCAAATGAATATAATTAAAAGAGTATGTAGTAATGTCTATTTATCCAAAGCCCACGTAATGAAGTCCCTTAGTTCTTTGCAACTGCGTTAATATTCTATCCAAGAAGGAAAATCTGTCAGTTTGATGACCGGCAGAAATGGAGTTCGATTCACAGCGTTGACGCCTCAATATTTCCTCCATTTTCTTCAACACATGAAGAGTTTCCAGGGTCCTCAAATATGTGCCCATTACCTAACATAAATTCTAGCTATGTCCTGTTAAATATTTTTACGGGTTTAAACCATGCTAGTTGTAAATGGTTTACAATCCGTATATTTTTGTATTCATGATCCTATAACCATACTAGTTGTAAACGATTTCAAAGCCCTAAGGGTAAAATATGCTTTTTATCATAAACTTTACAGTTAATTGGATGGAATGATTGTTGCTGTTTATTTTACCATAAGTTAAGAATGAATAATCTAAGAGTGTATAACGGGGTTCCTCTTAGTTTCGTTTTGGATCTTCTGTTTTTTTCCTCTCGCTATAACAAGAAAAACCTTATTCATATCAAATCATAGTCATATGAATACAAGAATTACATCGATAATGCGCTCAAATACATACATTCAAACCAAATAATACAATTATTGTTTTTCAGCAAAAAGTTTAACTACAAAGACGAATTACACTTAATGCACAAAACTGTTTAGATAGGATCAGAGGATTGATTACTACTGGGCCATTGGGAATTAAAGGATTCAACATCGACTACTTTCAGTTGCTTTTCGGCAATGTGTCTTTCACAGCATTGTTGATATTTTACCCAATACTCCAGATAAAAAGTGAGAATTTTCTTGAAGCAAACAAAAAATAATTTTACTTGCTTAGGGATTATAATATCTAAAGAAGTATTTAAAAATGAAGATTTTGTATAAAACGTTTAATGTATACTTTAATCTCTTCTAATAAATGTTTAGTAAAAATGAGATATTATAATTGCTGAATATTTAATAATTAAAAAATACTAAATATTTAACGCTTAAGCATTAAATAAAGTTGTTATAGATAAAGTTAATCTCTTAACTGAATATGTTTTTTTACGTTTAATCACGATGACATGAGTTTTTTTTATATTTTTTATTGTCATCCATGTTAAATTTAAAACCTGAAATGAATAACTTAGATAGTAAGTTTTTTACATGTATTTTATAAGGCTTATCAGTTTGAATATATTAGTTTATAATGAAATAATGATGTTTAACGAGTAACAAATGACTTTTTAAATGCATTTCATCATGGCTGAATTAAATCAAGGAAAGTGTTTAAAATTTCAGTAACTGGGCTTGTACAGTCCTTAATCAAATTGAGTGATCAAGTCAGACATGTATAGTATTATGTCATGACATGTATTTGTTTAATGGCTAAATTTTTAAAGAAAATTATTCATAAATATACTAGATGTCCTGTCTTTAAGTGTTCAAAAGTAATTCTAACGGAACTTTCTACAATAATATGCCAGACTAATTTTCTATGGGTCATAAATCAAAATATTTTGATATATTTTTAGATTTTTCATTTAATTTATATTAAATGAAAATTATTATGAATAATTTATATTATAATTTATATTAATTGAAATATTAAATGAATTTACATTAATTTATATAAAAATATTTTTAGATTTTTCAGGTTTGTGTCATGTTTTCGCGCAAGCTTAAAACAACCGGAATCTTTCAAAATACACTGATGTAGTTGCTTCGGAACATATATTTTTGAATACTTTTGAATACGGTTTATAAATACTCTGAGAAGTAAAATCCTGACTTTTGCCGATTCAGTGAACTTGGAGCTATTTTTCATTAATTTTGATAATTATTTCGTAATGAAATCACATGATTTGTGACGAAACGCGATATCTCAAATGTGTGACGTAAATGTTTATTCAATCCGAAACCTCATTGTAGTGCAGTGTGGGAGATTGTTAATTAGAATGACAAAACTAGAATGAAGTCTAGATGATTGAAAATTAAGTAACGGAACCAGCAGACCAGACTGTGTGGTGGTCAAGGAGTGGCTTCGATCTAAGGGCAGGGTGTAATTTATCGCTATGTTCTGTCTGTCCTTCTTGCGTGGTTCAGGTGACATTGATCTGCCTATATGTTGCCTACGATAAATTGATTATTGGAAAAGCTAGATACATTAGGAGATACGATTATTTTTGTGAAAAAACGAAGATCCACGAAATGTTCTGCAGTTTTGACGAATTGTATTTCTTCGAAAATGTGACGGCAGTTATTTTGTCACTTTGACGAAATATTTGCTCGGAGAATATACCAAGAAACGGTTTCAAAATGGTTTCCTCAGAAACGGTTCTTTCGTCAGAAACGTTTAAATTTTCGTTAACTTCCAGCATCCATTTTTTTACAGTAAAATGATAGATATGTTTTGCACTCTTACATAATACCTCGCTTGATGTACGAAAGATATGAACATCGTGGACACTTAAAAACCTCAGCTCCATACAGCAGCGATTCTGAAATTTTTTTAAACTAAGAAATCTCAAATGATCGCCCTTTTCTTAGCTTCATAATTAAAATTTATTAGCAATTGTAAATTATTTAACAAATGAAAGGCTATACACCATTTAATATGAAGAATGAAATTTTTTAATCGTTTAATCAATAATTAGTTTATAAGTTAGATTCTTACCAGACAAAGGAATTCCCAGGACTGGGATGACATCTTTCCTAGTTTTGAATTAGTTTTTGTTGCATTCAAAGACTAAACTATGGTTTCTGTTGATATGAAATTGAAAAATAATTTATAAACATTGGGAATGAAGTAAACTAAAATTGACAAACTTAACGAAAATAAAAAAATTCAATATTTTAAAACTAGTTAGGACATATTAATGCAGTTTTTAGTAACATTACTTTAGTAATTTATGAAATGTATTCTTATTAAAATGATTAAATATATTTCAAATTTTCTAGCTAGCATTTTAATTTTTGAGAGACATATTTAAATACATTCTTAAAAAACATATATAACATAACGTATTGATTATAAAAACGTTTTGTTGTTTAGATATTAATAAATTAGATTTTATTACTGACTAATTCTAAGTATATTTTCAAGATTCTAAAAATCATAACTGGTAAAAATCATAACTGGTGCTAAAATGTGTCAAATCTAGAACGTTTCATAATTCAAAAAGAAATATAAGTCTTAATGTTTTCCATTATAATAAACCATTTGTCTAGTCTAGACTTCCACTAGTCCATGATTAAGCTTTGATTACCATTTTTGTCAAGACTGTCGCTATTTATTTTGAAATTAGCATAACACTTAGAGCTCTCTGCTTACTTTTACGCTTCAAATGTTTTGTGTGGCTATAATTTTTTTTCTCTTTTTAAAGGAAACAAACTATGAAAATCCATGCACAAAGGACAGTTTCTTTTTTTAATCAATAATTTTGCTTATTTTGTTGTATGTATCTATTCAAATTTGTTTTGCTTGATTTCATTATACTTTCTGTTGCAATAAAATTATCTATCATATTTTTATATCATTTTGGATCAAGTGAGACGCGGTGACTCAAAACATTTTTTAGATTGCAGATGTTACCATAGTTTGAGATTCTGAAATCTGGATCTGCAGAACAAAATGTATATGCATTCTGAAAAAGTACGTTTTTATGGCTGATTTCGCGACTTCATATGCCACCTGCTCTAGCTACTAAAATGAGACACATGAATTATGAAAGATGAGTTCTTACACATGAAAATCTGATCATTAAATAAAAAATATTCAGGTTATAAAGCAAAATTAGGAAATTTTGCTGCCATCCAGTGGTCAGCAGTTGCATTTTCTTATAGTTACAAAATTTAAATAGATCTGGGCAATTTTCAAAAATTGAATACTCTAAACAATTAAACAAACTGTTGATAATACTAAAATAAAAAATTTCTTTTCATACTTTTCTCAAAATAAGGGTATACAATTTGAAATAAAGTAAAACTAATTTGAATTTTAAGTAAGCTTAAAAAAAATTTTAATTTAAGAACAGTAAAAAATATTTTCAACTAATAAAATTTAGAACCATTAAGGCAGCAAACAATACATGTTTATTAATAAATACAAAAATTGTTCATTACTAAAAAATCTGATTTATTTTAGATCATAATAGTGAAATTTTATTAATTCAATTACTTTTAACTATTTCAGTCCATTATTAAAAAATTGTAATATAAAAGTAACCTAAATTGTACTAAGCCGTTAATAACCAAATTGATTTCCCCCAATATTTCGACCAGTGGTAAAATAAATTGATTTACAATTTTATTATTATAAAAAAAAAATTAAAAATTAAAAATGGGTAGAACGCGAGTTGACGTGAAACAAAAAAAAAAAAAAAATTATTGAAAATAAAATATACAAAAATTACCACAGAAAAAACAAGGAATACCATATTACATTTTATATTATATAAAAATCTATTTACTTATTTAAAAGAAAATTATAATATTACGAAGACTACAATTGTCTACTTTTTATGTCTAAGAATATCTCCAAAAATAAAAACCAAACTCAGTGGCGCGACAGCCCATAGAGGGCCAAGACCTACTGTGCCCGTCTCAGTTTTCTTGACCTTGGGTCCTGGGGTGCAGGGGCAGATGTTTCGGTTAGTTGGTCAGCCGAACGTGAAACCCCCAGTGTTTAGTTCCGAAGCATACTTGGTACTCATTTATGGACTCGCGGAAGGGATGAAAGGCTGAGTCAACCTTGCCCGGCCCGAGGATCGAAGAATATCAAAACAAGCTTTAAAAATACTATACGCTTTAGAATGTTTTAAAAATAGTAACGATTGACAGACAATTTTGCAATATTCGTTCTTTATATTAACTTGGCCTATGAAAGGTGGCGACTGTAAGATCTTCTCCATAACTTATCTGTGCATACACTGCACATTTGGGATTGAATTGATCTCAGATACTTGGGGAAAATTGGCTCATTTATCAATAACAGTTATTTTGATAAAATTTCTTTTTCGTAAAAAATTTCTGTCACCTGGATGGTGTGGTGGGTAAGTCAACGTCTATTAAAGCTTGGGTGGGATTATAATTCTCGTGCTACATTTGGACGTTTGACTGGATTGTACTTTTTCTAATCATTTAGTAATTTTGAATACACTCTAATATAATGTTCCAAGTGAGATGGTTCGAGAGAAATAAAAATCCACAATCAGTTAGGTGTTTGAGTAGCAAGGTGTAGAGGCAGGTAGATTTAGGGATCATCATTAAGAGTTAATTTGAGAACGTCATCAATAACCATTAGTTTAGCTCTAGTGTGACGCAAATAATTAAAAATAACCATTCGACTACTACATATTTTATGATAATTAATTGCAGGCTAAATCAGAACTACAATGAAAAAAAAATTAGAATTTTTTTTTTTAATGTCCATTTTTTTCTTAAATAACTAAACCTACTTTCAAGCATACAATTATTTTTAAATTTTGAATATAGACGGAAAGTTTTTGCTATAAGATTAACACGGAAAAATTTATAAATAAGAAATTTTTTTGTTTATCTTCATATAAAAATAAAAATAAGAAAATTCTATTAGTTAGCTCGACATTTGCTTTAAGACTTTTTGACAAGTTTAATTACATTAATAAATCTGTTTAGCTGGACCCGAAATCTGATGTTTTGTTTAAAAAAAAGGAGTCAGGAATAGTTAAGCGTCAATAAATCAACTTAAAAGGTGTGTCATATTACACTAAAAATCAAATAAAAAATTTATTCAATTATCTACATTTTTATTATCTTTTTTAAGTTTTTAAAAAATTTCTTGTCCTAATCTGCTAGTTAAAACCTCATTAGAATAACGAAGAAAAATAGCATGATCGTTAAGAACAACATTTTCACATTAATTAGACAAACCAATTTATCTGGCTACTAAAGTAAGAAAATAATCCCATCTCCGAAAGAATATTTTTAATGCAGTTGGTGTTTTGTTTAAATTTATTTTATGAATAAAATCTAATTTAATGTATATTTTTAAACTTTACATTAATAATAATAATGTTATGGTTATAAATAAATTAAATATAAAAAAATGCATGTTGCCTCTCAAATTGTAAAACCACAAGTGTTATAGAAAAAAAAATAAAACTGAATTTTTTCTTTATGTTTCTGAATAAATGTTAAATGTAATTGAATACATATGAAGAATATTTAAAATGCTGATGAAAATGCAATGGTATTATTATGTAGTAGTATAAAAGACTTAATGTTGATTAAGGTGAATCACGTAATAGAAGATGTAAAAATAAATCATGATCATTAAAAAGAGTATAATTTATGCATAGTTTCTTTAACGTAATATACTTTTTTCATTGATATTTATTTTTTAAACGCAGATTAAATGTCTTAGCTGTATAATGTAAAAAAAATGTTTTTAAGTGACAAAGAAGATGAATAGTAATTTAACTAAGCTCATGTTTGATTTTTTGTTTCGCTAATATGGAGTTGGTATAGACAAATACATGCAACTGTATCAATAAGTGTTTGAGTTATTGTAGCATTATACAGACTGAAATTAATTTCTTGGTGAATACTTCCCTAAATCTCTTAATTAAGCTTGTATCCCAATAAAAGAGCAGTCTAATCTGGAGTTGGTATAGACAAATACATGCAACTGTATCAATAAGTGTTTGAGTTATTGTAGCATTATACAGACTGAAAATAATTTCTTGATGAATACTTCCCTAAATCTCTTAATTAAGCTTGCATACCAATAAAAGAGCAGTCAAATATGGAGTTGGTATAGACAAATATATGCAACTGTATCAATAAGTGTTTGAGTTATTGTAGCATTATACAGACTGAAAATAATTTCTTGATGAATACTTCCCTAAATCTCTTAATTAAGCTTGCATCCCAATAAAAGAGCAGTCAAATATGGAGTTGGTATAGACAAATATATGCAACTGTATCAATAAGTGTTTGAGTTATTGTAGCATTATACAGACTGAAATTAATTTCTTGATGAATACTTCCCTAAATCTCTTAATTAAGCTTGTATCCCAATAAAAGAGCAGTTTAATTTAATAATTTAAATGCATAATTTCAATGACCTCCATAAACCAGAGTGCAATATATTTTAAATATAAGTTTGTTAATTATATGCTTTTTACGATGTGTTTAAGTGTTATGTTTTAACTGGATAATTGCAACATTCATTGCATAATATAATTCAATTAATGACTTTAAAATGTTCACAATTTAACGGTTGAGGTTCATTTTTATGCCAAATTTAAATAATATAATATGTGTTATTTCTTTAATAAACTACATCCCTGCTTTAGACGAAGAAGACAGATAACTCGCAACACATGACTTGATTAAAAGCTTCATTCGATTTGAAAATGCACAAATTGGAAAAACAGTCTACATGTTTCAAGCACTCAAAAACAGGCATCTAGACTTGCCAGACAAGAATATGAATGAAAACAAAAGTAATTTGAAACATAAAATGTAAAGTTGCCCACCGAAGGAGGTTATTTTTTAGCGCTTGATATGTCGACTGTTATTTCCCATTTGTATGTTTTTGAAGCGAATCTAATGTTTAATGAAGTAATATCTTATCGCTTCAATGTATGTGGATTATTTATTTAATATGTAAAAGTTGTGAGGAGACATTATTAAAAATCAGAAGTAATTGTAGTGCTGGTATCAATGACATTTGAAAAAAATATTTTGTTGAATATTTAAGTTTGTCATTGAAGTGCACTATTATTAGTCAATTGGGGGTGAATGATTTTCTATTTTTTATAAATTCTTTTTATTATGAAACTATCTATAAATAACCTTATTCCAAAGCTCCATCATTTAAAAATTACGGGAACTATCGCTACCCCTGGAAACTTTTTCTGATATGTTGACTTTTCAGATTTTGAAGATTGTGCTAATTTTTTTTAGATAACATTGTGGTGCTTTTAAGGTTCACAATGTTGCGTAGATCTGAACGATTTAAGCCTAACAGATGCCCATAAGATATAATAACAAAGCAGCATAATAATTCTATTTTATAATTTTAATTTTGAAAATAGTGTCTAATTTTAGGACATAACTGCGTAAAAAAATTAAAAAAACTTGTATGTTTAAAAGTTTGACATTTTGTACATTTTGAAACATATTTTATTTTGAAGGCTGGAGAATTTCTCTCGCCTATACCAAAATTTATTGATTGCATTTTTCGTATTCGTAGATTATTTCTAAGTACAGGAAACTCAGCTGAATTAATCGAAAAATGAATAATTATGATAGCAATTCTTGGAAGCATTGTTTCCGCTTACTTTTTGGAGAGCGGAAACCAACGACATTCATAACTGATTGCAGCGAAGTTCTTCCTTTCATCTCCAATAATTCAAAGAATAACTTCCTTTCGCCAATAACTTGAATAGAAAACAGAGGATTTATTTGAATAAAATAACTAAAAAGTAAAATATAATGGTGCTCAGCGTAAGATTATAAGTACATTTTTTGTGTGATTTGAAATATAGAAATGCTTATATAAAAAGTTCAATATGTTGAAAATTGTATCAATACTACGAAGAAACTACATTTGGAATTATGTAATAGAATCCTTTGTGTGGCCAATTCTAATTTTTATTATTTGGAGATACAAGAACTTTGTGTCCTTGACTTATTATTATTACGAACTCGTTAAGCATGTAAAAACGAAAGAAAAACGTAAGAAATAGAAAGAAAAAAAACTAGAATAATAACAAAGTAAGTAAAAATAGGTTTAGGAAGATTTACATGAACAGCGTCCCCCAACATAGGTGGTATAAGACAGGCCACACGCTGAGTGAGTGAGAGGTAAGTAGGAGGCATACAACAGGCTGATTCCTATACTTTTGCTATAGCAAGCTCACATCATCTTTGCGCATCCTAATGTAAAACTATCGGAATTCGTCTACTGAATGCCTTTTTCTTACCAATTTCTTCATCAGTGTGTCGTCAGTCTTTAAGACACCTCTTTTTTGTGTAACTCATAACTTTAAATTAAAATATTGTTCTAAAACATAATGAACCTTCATAAATTAATAAGCATAATTAAAACACAAATGCAGCTCAGTTTGTTTGTTTATATTTAACAGTTCGCTTTTCATTTTTATTTTTTTTTATTCAGCTTCTTACCCAATATTAAACCAAAAATTATGAATGATTTTTGAAAAGGAGTACGTTCTCTTAGCATATCCTTACATTGAATCAGATATTTTATTTTACAATCATCGTTGGGATTACGACAACTAATGTTCACCTCCGTAGCCTTTTAATTTTGAACCAATCCAGAAGACAAAGAAATTCCTGGATCAGTAACCCCAGCGATATGATTTGTTATGGGAGCATGGTTCAACAAATGTAACGCGCATCACCATTTACTACACTTGGAGTTTTCGGCCGGCGGGGATCGAAGCTCCCAATGCCCGACCAACTACGTTGCCCCGGCCCCTGAATCAGATATTGAAGGATCGAATTTAAAAATAGCTTCTTGCCTCTATCTTGTTCCACATTACCAGCACCGAAAAAACAACTCACCAGTCTTATAACACCGTATGTGAAAGCAATTTAATAATCAATTTAAAAAATCAATTATCCATAAACTAAATTATTATGTAACCTGCGTAAAATAGTAAGCTTTTGATCAGTACATACTAATTTTAAAATACAACAATTCGTTTCTTAAATAAGATAACTAACTAACGTTTAATTAGCTAAAACTTCACAACTGAAGTTTATACTGATGGGTTTTAAAAAATTTATAACAGTAAACATTTAAAGGTTAGGAAAAAATAACAATTCTTGCAGTAAACAGATCACAAATTTGTCCTCTTATTGTTTTTGGTTTTAATTCACGAAATTGTGGCCAGATGATACTGCCGATAATAAATGTTTGGATCAAAAAGAAGAAAAAAAAGGTTGAAAATCAAATAAAGGTTTTACGGTTTATTTTAAAAGTTGATCATCACATTTCTCTTTTTTTTAAATATTTACTAGCCGCAATTATATGTCGTAATATTATGTGTTTTAATGGACTGATTTTTATTACTGTTCTTTTTAGTTGATAGGTTTTCTATAGAAGAATGTTTGAACTAAAATCAGGAATTCTTGAAGAAACATTTATGTTCTCGCACATGAATTTCTTTTAAGAATTGCTTGCTAAATTTTAACTACTCAACTATTATAATCCTTAAATACAATCAGTCAAAATGAAAACAGTTTGTTTATTCGCATTAACTAGCAAACACAGATTTATTATATTAGAATGGAAATTTTTTAAAATTTTGATGTTAAAAAAACATTTATACAGGAAATTTAATTTATGGACTATAAAATATTTCTGCGAGAACGTAAGTGGTGAATGTCTGTACTCATAGAAAGTTTGGTGAATTTCAAACAAAATAAATGTTTTACGAATAAAATATTGTTGATAATGCTATGTCCCAAACTATGCAATTTAAAAAAAGCAGTTTACAAGTTTTACCAGTCTGAAAGAAATGTTATTCAAGTAGAATACGGTTCAGCACAAATAATATTTAAATCTAATTTTCTGATTTTATGTCTCAAAGAAAAATTGAAAAATTTTATTTTGAGCTTACTTGTATTTCATGTTTTTCAAAAGTATGGAAAAACTATATTTTCTGTTATTAACTTTTTTTTATAAAGAAAAAGGTACTTTTTATGATCCAAAAGAATACAAAAACTTACCAAATTCTTCGGTTCATAAAGAATTGTATAAAAATGTTTCCACGCTGGATCAAAAGCTGGAGAAAGCGTTTTGGAAATGGTTATGGCATGTTCGGGCCAACAGTAAAATACTTTGTGTGAAAAAGAATTTCTATGTCGGAAAGCTAATGCCTCACGAAGAAAGTATATTTTTTATATCGGAAGTTTTATCACAATAATAATGATCTAGTCGGGAGGCGAGATTTCCCCCCCCCCTTTCATTATGGGGAGAAGTTTTGGTAGCAGTTTGTCGAGTTGTTGCTACGAGTATTTGAAGAAAGAATATGAAAGACATAACTTAATATGAATTATTTATATACTGTTAGGAATATTTTATTATATATTTGATTGGAAATAAATGTTTATAAATGCAATTAAAGGAGTCTTAAGGAGTCCATATTTGTTGTTTATTAATTTTTCTTGAACGTCGTGTGGAGGGATGAAAAAATGAACATTGTAAAAAATGGATACTTAAGTAAAAAACTTTCTTCATTTTTGACAAAAACTGGTATATGTTCAGATTAATCGAATTGTTTGCATATACTGGTATATGCAAACAACATCCCTATAACATATTTCCCTATATCATTCGGAAAAAAAACTGGTATTGCATATAGTTGCATATTTTGTTTTAATATTAACTAGGTTTTGTTATTCTCATTATGTATATTTGAAACATTTTAATTGGTCATGTTTGTGTGGAAAGTAGGAAAACGATATAAAATTGGGAATGGAAGGCTTATTGGGAATAGGAGAGATTACCTATCATGCAGATATGTAGAAATCCTATCCAAAAATTCGGTAACAAAGACATCTGCAAAAAATATTCCTTATGATACTAATAAAAATTGTGCCAATTTAAGTTGGTTTGAGAAGGGGGTGGATCCTAGAATAGCCCAACCGGTGGCGGTTTTTTGAAATCTCGCCAAACAAGTTATTTCGGGGAGATATGTTGTTACTATAATCTAATCAAAAAATGAAACTGATTTACAGAAATTCAGAAAAAGACTAAATAAGTAAATAACATTTAAAATAATAAATCAAAATAGAAAAGAGCTGAAAGCAGCCAAAACCAAATTTGTCTTATTTTAATTCTGAAACAAAATTCTAGCAGAAAACGAAGAATAATTTTAGATATGTGTTTATGCGAAACAGCTCTTCATCAGGGACACACGGCCTGCCAACTTACAGGAGCCTTTCTGTCGTCAGTGGTAATACCAAAAACAGACTGTGCCCCGAGGCCCCTTAATGGTTAAACAAATAAGAAAACGTAATTAGAAAAATTGAAATGTGAATGGAATGAAAAATTAATTACATACAAACACAATTTAAAAGTACACAGAGTAAGACTTAATAATAAAACGCACACATATAAGAAACATAAATAATGATAAAGTTACAGTTAGAATCCCTAAATCAAAATAAAATATAAATTGCCAAATTATTCAGAAACCTTTAAGAAAACTGTTGGTGTAACGTAAGTTATTTTCTTTTATTTTATTAAAAATATTTTAATAAATTTTTAATAATTTGAATTGTTTTTTAATAATAAAAAAACAACGTTGATCCAAGTAATAATCACCGACTTGGCGAAATTTCAGAAAGTCGCCATTGTGTGTAAATGTAAAATATCACACATAAAAATAAAAGGAAAAATATCGTGCATGCTATCGATTTTTTTCAGAATCCGCATTTCTAAAAATATGCAGATATATCTCTAGATTTAAAAATAATAATGAAATGAAAGGATATCTCAATTGTGTTGGAATTTGCGATTTACTTTTTTTCAGAAATATGTGGTGAATAATGCAGTGAATATTTTAGTGTTTTTTTCATAAATTACATATTAATTAGTTTGATGGTGTAGTTCTCAAATGCTGATAAATGCAAGATTTTCTCCATCAAGAAATGATTTATTTCAAAGGAATAAACTAAAATTAAAAAAAAAAAACTGTATAAAAGTTTAATTGTTCTTAAAATTATATAAAGTGAGTAAGTGTGGAATAGGAGTACGTGGAAGATGGATAGAATACTGCATTTTCTATTAAATATTAAGTATTAACATAACAGCAGAAAAAAATGAAATACGCATGCGCATAGCATGGTAAAAAAAGACTCAAGGAATTGCTTGAAAATGCTTCATGCTTGTGTTTGAGATCGGAATTCTTTCATATTTCCGTTTGTGTATAACGCTTAAGGTATTTCCGTCTACATTCTTTGGCTTTGGATTTTTCCGCCTCGGTAAGTTAGGCCTTGGCATTATTTTTTTTTTCTTCCTTCAATTCTAAATTCTGGGACCGTGTCAATCAGTTTGGACCCTCTTTATCTGTGATATTCACATGAATTAGTTTTGAAAACGATTCAGTTCAGTTTGAACTGTAGGTTAGAATTTCTGATTCTTAATTAAAACAATAAAAACAAAAATATCGTTCAAATGATAAAATTATCTTTTATTCACAATTCAAAAAGTATTTATGGGATCACTCTGGTCCCATATCTCAAAAATAAACTCACCAACTTAATGCATAACAAAATTAAAAGTGAAAAAAAGAATTAAAAAAAAGTTATCAAACAGCAGCGGTCGTGATAGCAACGCATGCAGTGACGACGCATGCGCACTGCTTACTGTTACTCTTAGATATTGTAGTTGAGAAATGTGAGGACGCCACCCAATCCAAACCAAGACCCATTTTCTCAATGGGTAAAAAAAAAAAAAAAAAAAAAAAAAAAAGAAGAAGAAGAGGAAGAAAAAAAAAAAAAAAAAAAAGAAGACGAAGAGGAAGAAGCTTGTGCTTGCTGCGTTCACCAACCACCCGATTATTTATGCTTTATAACAATTGCATTTTGATAAAGATTCTTAGTGCGATTAACGCAATATTTCAACAGGCATTTTTAAAAGTAAAATAAATTTTTCAAAGGAAAATTATAAGTAAAGCAATAAGGAAAATTATCGGTAAGCGTAAAAAAATAGAATATTCGATAAAAAGCATAGGAAGCTAAATTTTCAAAAATGTTCTGAGTATGGTAAAAAAAAAGTTTGAAATAAACGTGCGAAAGTTATAACTATTTCATTTTCATATTTTGTAGTATTTATACGTTGGTGTTTGTCTTTCATCAAATTAAATTTATATGGAAAGGAACTGATTTGAAAAAATCATTGGAAAAACATTATTTTAAGAACACGAGGGAAATTGTAAGAAATATATTAAAACTTAAATAACTAAAATAAATGTGTCTCAAATATCAAATTCTTAAATCTTTGGAAAGGCTTAAACTGTTTCAATATTCATTTCTGTTCTCATTGTAAAAAAAATTATGATTATTTTCCCTGTTATTTTAATTTACATTTCAGGAAAAATTCTTTTTGGAATTTTTCTTTATTATTATAATTTAATGTTTTTTTTTGTTTTTTTTTTTTTTTTTGAAATTTTCACTACCTGAGTTCTAAGTGAGTAGTTTTTTTCATTTTTATTGATATTTATAAAATTAGAATTTATAGTACTCCCAGCTGATTTTCAAACGCTAATAAAAATTTCTAATATAAATTTGCGTTAGCTAAAGCTAGACTGCTAACAGAAAAATATTGTTTGTAATTGACTCTAACAAAAAATTTTTTGAAACAATATACTTTTGGCTTTATTTATTAACGCAATATTATTCTCTTTTAAAGATAAATTTACTGAATAGAGAAATTTAAATATTCTGAGCAACTTAAAATGCTTAATGGATTATTTACGATTGAAAACAAGGAAATTTCATTAAAACAATTACCATTTTTTTATACTTGCTGCAATTCTTTGAGAATAAGTTTAATCAAGCAAAACATTTCATGCTTGGTGAATTTAATTCAGTGCATCATTTCTTGTCCAGTATTTTGTGATTAAAATTCAACTAAGTGGGTAGAAATTCACTGCATAATGAAATAAACAGAAGGAAATAAAGGAAGAAGAAAAAATATTTGAACGCTAGGTGCAGTTCCTTATTTATTGAAGTCTGGCTTAGATCCAGAAATTAATTAAGACTTCAACGTAAGACAGCAATCGTGTTAAAGTACCGCCCGTAGCCTAAAATGAGATTTTGTTAACGACATCGGAGGCAAAGTTACTTAAGAGCATTGTTCTTCTATCTATTTTTCCTTCGCCATTTTGCTTCTGCCAGAACAATTTGAACAACGTTTCTCTTCGGTAGCTTCTTTCAGTTTAATAATGTTCCACATTTGCTTTTCTTTCTTTTCAGAACATTGTATTACCATCGCGCAAAGTCTCTAAACCAGCCCTTTTTATGGAAATGAAAGTGTATATGGTTTTTTACCCACATTTGTTGGGGAGAAGTTAAGTTTACATAATGGCTGCTGTATAAATGAAGAACTGTGTTAAAGTTTAGTGTTAAATTGATAATGCTAAATATTATTGTGAAATTTTTAACCAACATGTGAACATTATTTTTTTAAAAATGTTTCTTTGAAACTCTCTCATTTCCAGCTATATTTTTTCTAGAATCCACAGGTCAAAGCGAACACGGTAGAAAATTCTGGATCACATCACAATATAAAGTACCGGCACTTTGGGTGCATCAGCTGTAAAATCTATTTTTACTGTAAAATATTATATCGTAATTCTTATAGTAATATTTATTTAACTAGAGTGATTCACTGATTTTACGGTAATTACTATTATAAAAATCACGGTATATGAACTTTTTTGTTCTGTAGTTTATTCCGGTAAAAATGGATTTTACGGTAAAAAGTGTCTGCACCTTGAATGCCAGTACTTTTTACCGTAATTAATCTGGATTTTACAGTGCAGGAAATTTGTTACAGATTGTTGTGATTCATAGAAACAATCGATCAATACGGTTACCGGTTAATGATAGGCCTAGAAATAATTTACCGACAAGGTTCGAAATAAAATTTACCATGTGAAGCATGGTATGGTATTTTTAACGTAAGGAATTTCAAAACTATAGCTGTGTTCTGAACTTCTTAATTTAATCAATGTTTCTTTGTAATGGTTTCTTTGAGTTTAATTCCTGTATTCCAATTTCTCTTTTTTTTTCAGAGCACCCTATTATCCTCGTGCAAAGATTGTAAACCAGCAATTTTTATAAAAATTAAATATTTTTTTTCCGTATGTGTGCTGATATTTTAAAGCAGAATTATTAAACGAAAATTTTATACAAATATTGCTTAAAATTGTTGCTGAAATTTTATCCTTCATGTTAACTTTATTTGTCTCAGCTGCTTGGTTAAGTACGTTCTGCGGAACTAGAGGAAATAAAGACAGTTACATTTTAAGTGTTTTAAATGTGGATAAAGCTATTATTTTTAATCACTATTTGGACTTGGAACAATTGATTAAATGTTTAACAAAATGCATTAAAAAATTAAAAAGCCTGAATTGGCATGATTTTTCCATAAAATAATAATAAGTACTACAAAAGAATAAATTTTACTCAGTTTTAAGTTAAACTTTTTGCATATTCAAAATTAAAATATACGTACATTTTACAATCCATCAAACAAAGCAAATTATTTTAAATCAAATATTAAAATTTTGATGAAAAAGAATTTGCATTTTCTCGAAAATGTGATTTTTCATATGTTGGTGTTTTGCTCTGATTTCGAAATTGGTAAAGAGAACACTAGCTAACTTTGAACAACAGCTATGGCCGGTAATTAAAAAAATATGATATTCTCTATTTTTATAGAATAACATGCTATTTTTATATTTATATGTATAATGTATAATTTCATTGATGTCAAATCTTTTTAATATTTTTTTTAATGGCGGGCACTTGGAACTATTGTCCATTGGCCACAGAAAGTGCCAGAACAGCTAACTCTCTTTTCGTTACCCAGTGGACACCGATGGTGAAGCCACAGTGATGGAGCAGCGTCGCCCACGTCACACTACCACAACCCGTTTATAGGGCGGGTTACATTCACACACACACACACATATATATATATATATATAGTATTATATGTATATATATATATTCTTACTACGTTTCTTTTACTTTATTTCAAAATATACAACTGTATCAAAAATTTAAAATAAAAAATTTATTCTGAATGTGAATGTTAGATTTTATATCGCATAGAAAATTATCATTTTTTAGAGAGATTACTTTTCACGAGTTATTAGGTTCAATAAAATAACAAGTCCACTTTCAATGCTTTCAACTTGATAACGGTAATTTTAAACTCTCAAAATTTTAAATTTCAACTTTCTAAAATACTATCACGATCCTTTTATTTGCCACAATCTATATAATTTAAAAGAATATTATCAGATTAGATAAGAAGTCATAATTATTTTATTTTCAAAAATATAAAAATCTTGAAACAATTAAAAACTCTTAGATAGAAACGAATCTATATAGACCTAAACAAAACCTAGAGAGTTATTTAATTTACAACAACTGCTTCGCAAATTGAAACTAAACTCAATGAATTAAAGGCTTTGTCAGCACAATTTAAGTAAAAGTAACTCAATGAAACTCGATTTGTAAATTTCCTAAATTAAGGTAGTGTTCTTAAATTAGTTTTATTGAATAAATCCTAAATTTATTGGTCTACTTCCCGTGTCTCTGTTTTTAATTTAAATATCAATCACATGAGAGTTTTTAGTTCAATAACATTTAGAATTGCTTTAATGGAGACACAGCATACGCTTAATTAAAAAAATCTATTTGAGAAGAAATTGTTATTGTCAAATAAATTAAAGGTAAGATCAATGTGCCTAAATGTGATATGATTTCAAATAAGTTTGTCGCATTTAGGTCAAATTTGACTTTTTATTATATTTTTTTCATTGAAAATGACTGTAGTATTACTACTTCAGTTTCAAACCAATTTTTTTGTTGTTGCAGAAATTGGACTAATATCTGCAACTTAAGCAAATATATTTTACTGTCTCATTTAGGGCGTTTTTGCCGCTGTTAAGCTAACCGTAATCATGCCTTAAATTCCAAAATCCAAATCCAAATTCCAAAATTTTAACTTGTTAGACTATTTAGAACTTGTTATATTACTTAAAATACATACTAGAGCGCTGCTCTGGATGACAATGCAAGATCTCATAGTTTTTTGATACGCTACATGCTGAATTTATCATGACATTATCATCAATAACAACTATTACCAGTTTTAAAGATGTTGAATATTTAAAATTAAATTTCTCAGGAACTATTTAGCCAATTTCTCTCAAATTTTGTATTTTTCCATGTAAAATTACTTACTTTAAAATTATGTAAAAATTTGTATACCTTAATATTAAATTTTTTTTCGACAACTATTAAATGAATAATTAAAATAATAAATATTTACTAAAATTTATTTTTTGCATTGAATTATTTTTGGATAAACAAATTATATAATTGAGTGCAAAAAGTTTTCAATTCGCTTAAAAAGTATTCGAGATATCGAGAAATACGTAAAAAGTTAAGTTAACATTAGGGGGTCCAAACTTTGGACTGCTCACCTGACCAAACTATGGGTACCATATTTCCCAGATTGCTGCTATATTTGGTGTCAGAAATCTGAATCCATCGAAAAAAGATATGTTTATTCAGAGAAAGTACATTTTTGTGTCTAATTTCGGTCCATTAAGGTTGAGTCCTAGAACGTGAATATCCGATTGTTAGATCAAAAGTTATTCAGGGTGGTCGGTCAGGGTGGTCCACTCTACATACGTATCTTCATATTTTTTATTTCCTATCTTACTAGAAATCGTACTGTAATCGCATATTTTATTTACGTGTACTCATGATTCATAATTATAATATTACATGATTATTTGTAACTATAATTTTTTGATATCGAATATTTTGATATCTTTGTTGTGGTATATTTTGATAGCTTTGTTGTGGTATATTTTGATTACTTGCAATCATGATTACGTGTAGTCAAGATATCGTGTAATTGTAATTATTTGTTACCAGATCTTTTCATTGATTGCAATCATGATAACGTGTAATCTTATGTTTTGATTTCATGATCCATGCTTACCTGCAATCGGTCCGCGTTCTGATAACATTTAATCACTACACATAATCAGAGATCGTGGTTGCTAGTAATCATAATTACTTGTAATTGTGATGTCAATTAATTGATTACATAGTAACAATTACACATAGTAGTTGCTATACGTAGTAGTAGCCTTATTCCACACCTAACTCTGAAAAAGCTGCGGAAAACAATTTCGCATTTAAGAACTTTAACTGTCGCAATTAGGATGGCTCGAAAAATCAGACTCTTTAAGCGACATTTTTTTAAAAGCCCTCTAAAATTAATGCAAGTGGTCTTTATCTTTTTTTTTCTTGTCATAGAGGCAAGATGCTCAAGACAGACGCTCAAGGCAGTGATGTGGACGAGATTGTAATATCTGTTACCTCTAATCCGGGATAGTGATCACTATTTCGGGGAATAACGTTGTATGTAGGAGTCGTTGGAGGAGCATGAAAAGAAACGACGACGTTGCAACAACAAATTGTCCGTTAAAATATGTTTTAAATATGGGGAAATAAATCAGAATTATGGTCGAGAGTTACGGAACTTTTATTCCATCGCATTTACGGATGAATCTTGATTTGGGATTTAAAGTGACTCAACATTGTCACATTTAGAAACGTTGAACGCACACTGACCTCATATTTTAACATTTTTAAGACAATAGGCATAGTATAAGAAGTTTAATTTCAAAATAAATACTCAACGTTTATACAAATAAATAGACAAATTTTTAATTTATAAAAATTAATTTTAAATTGTTACTAATCATATTTAGTTATGAAGCAACAAAAAAAAAAGTGCAAAACTTTCTCATTGGCTCTAAATGATTTTACATTAAATCTTTTCTTTGTTTTCTTTGCTCCATTGATGGCATTTTTCTTGTATGTGTTTAAAATTTGAATTCTATGTCTTAGGATGTAGATAACAGAGTTTAAGTGATCAAATAATCAAGATAAGCTGAAACTCCAGATTAATTGGAGCTAAAATAAAAAAGAAATAAATGAGCATTTTAGTTTAAAAAAAAATAATTAAGGATAAATGTTTTCAGTAAAGCCTTCGTAAATATTTCTATTGATTCACCTTTTCTGCTAAGCATAGGCAGTAAAATTATCTCCCTATACCGACCAAAGTAAACTCCAACCGCATGGTGCTCTAAATGAACTGCGTGCGCAGTTCCTGTAGCTGATCGCAGAGGACACACATAAGTAATGCCCTGGATACGTTGCATAACGTATTCGAAGCTCTGTCATCAAGGAAAGTAAAAAAACCATAGTTAAGTGCCTTACACTTGAAGAAATGTGATGATTTTAAACTATATACAAGGGTTGCTATTTATATTTCTGGCCTTGGCAACAGTAAGTGTTGCTAGGCGACCGCAGACGATTTTAATCGAATGTTTGATAATTTTTAAACGTAAATTCAGCAGACGATTTACCATTATAGCTTCATTTGTGTTGTTGACAGTAAGTTGAAAAGTTCTTCTATTTCAAAAAATGGAATTGAATCGTGAACATTTTCGTGCCATTATTTTTCATAACTTTCGACGTGGATTGTCAAGACAAGAGTGCTTCGATGAACTTAATTCTTTATTTAGCAATAAAGCGCCATCCTACAGCACTGTAAAAAATTGGTATAACGAATTTAATCGTGGTCGATGTTCGATCCAGGACGAATTCCGTGCTGGTCGTCCAAAATCCGTTGTTGTGCCAGAAAAGATCAATGCTATGCGTGAACTGATAAAGCAAGATCGTCATGTGACATACCGTGAGATAAAGGCGTCTTTGGACATTAGTATGACTAGCATCAATAAAATATTGCATGAACATTTGAGCGTAAAAAAAATTTGTTCGCGTTGGATCCCGCATAATCTGACAAACGCTCAAAAAAAGGCTCGTGTCGATTGGTGCAAGGAAATGTTGGAAAAATACGTTCAAGGTACATCAAAGGCTGTGTATAACATCTACACAGGTGACGAATCATGGATCTATGCATATGAGCCGGAAACAAAACAGCAATCAACTGTATGGGTCTTCCAAGACGAGGCAAAACCAACAAAAGTTGTTCGAGGAAGAAGCACATCGAAACAAATGATTGCCTGTTTCTTCGGCATTAACGGTCATGTGTCAGCAGTGGCGTTAGAGCAACGCAGGACGGTCAATTCTGAATGGTACACGTCCATTTGTTTGCCAGAAGTCATCGGAGAAATTCGAAAAAAGCAGAAGAACAGGCGAATCATTCTTCATCATGACAATGCGAGCTCTCACACATCGACTCAAACAAAGGCATTTCTGACGGAGCGAAAGATCGAACTAATGGGTCATCCGCCGTACAGCCCTGATTTGGCACCCAATGACTTCTTCTTATTCCCACACATCAAAAATAAATTACGTGGACAACGATTTTCGATCCCCGAAGAAGCGGTTGATGCATTCAAAACGCATGTTTTGGAGTTACTTCAATCGGACTGGAAAAAGTGCTTTGAAAATTGGTTCAAACGCATGCAAAAGTGTATTGATCATCTTGGAGAATATTTTGAAAAACAATAAAACCAATTTCGATCCTACATATTTGTTTTTTCAGTATTAGGCCTGAAATATAAATAGCAATCTCGTATATATATATATATATATATATATATATATATATATATATATATATATATATATATATATATATATGTCACGGTGAAACACCGAAATCTAGAGAATGTCGAGATTCACCGGTGAATGTCAACATTCACGTATTCGCTTGGTGTATGTCCGAGATATTTGCTAAATACCCTTATTTCTGACTTTCACCGGCGAATGTTGACAATCACATAGTCGCTTTGGTTAATGTCCAAAATATTAATTACATTCGATTTGATATGAATTTATTCGTGGATATAATTACATTTATTCGATATTTTAATACTTACTGACGATAGATCAGAAGAAACATCAGTGTTCAAAGTATCGGGCCATACATTTACATTTGCCTCGTATACATTTGCTCGGTATACCCTACACTGATGTTTTTTTAAGGTCAAGTGCCATTGTCCGGTATATATTTGCCCGATACTCCAAACACTGATTTTTCTTCTAATCTATCGTCAGTAAGTATTAAAATGTAGAATAAATATAAATATATCAAATAAATATAATAATATCAACGAATAATTTAATATAGAATTGGATATAACAAATATTTCGGACATTCACCAAAGCGACTATGTGATTGTCGACATACACCGGTGAGGGTCCGAATGTACAAAAATGTAATGAAATATTCGATCTTTCACCGATGTATTTGGTGTTTGTCAACAACCACCGATTTCGGTCATTCGCCGTAACATATATATATATATATATATATATATATATATATATATATATATATATATATATATATATATATATATATATATATATATATATATATAATCTTTCTATGAAAAATTATATGGGCCTTAGAACAAACAAATAACTTAAATTTTATAAAAGTTATTATAATTTTTTGAAAACCACCAATTTGGTGTCATTTTTTCATCTGGATGAAAATTATTAAATTCACAGCAGTTTTTGCAAATTTTTATTAGACCAAGTAATGCATGCAGCATTGGAATAAGTTTTTAAACATTAAAAAATTAAACAAGAAATGCTTTTCATTTTCACGAAACTGTGGCTTTTCTCGATTTTTACGTTTCGTGCCATTTTCAGGATAGCACTGACTTTAGGCTACAGTTGACCCAACAATCATGAGTAACAGTTGAAAACTCCCAGCAGTTATACAAATATCTTATTATTTGCAGAAAAACCATCATTTCATATTACGACGAAGCCTTCGAAAAACAGTCTTACGAATTAACACGTCGTCATTTTGAGAAAAACCGACGAACATTTCCTAAGTTAGAAATAAAAAAAGTTAGGAGTTTCTATCTTCATACCCCTTTTTTACTTATTAATATTTTAATATTCTTGAAGACAAATTAAATACTTACTATTTTTTTCCTCCGACATTATATATTTTATTGTGATTCCATTTAGTAAAAATAATTTTTCATCTTAAAGTTAAAACTCTCTCATTTCGTCTTTCACAATATTCCATAATTTCTTTTTCTATTTCAGCAAGCACTTTAAACTTTTTTTACGACTTTCTATATGGTTCAAAAGATGGAATGGCATTGTGATTTAAATCATCGTGGACATTCTTCGCTAGGTTTAAAGAAAAACATAGTACCCAATACTTCAAATATTTTTCTTCTTAATCAGTACCAACTATTATTTGGTATTTTATAATAAGCAATTGCTAAAACTTTAATTATATTTAACCTAATTTAAAATTAATAAACAATTTAAGATACAATTGAAAATATTAAAAATATTTTAAAATTTCTGTTTAATTTTAAAAATACGGAATTAAATAAAAAGAATATGTTCGTCAGTTGGAATAGAAAATACGTTATAAAAATTAAATCAATAAATTCACTTAAATAGCATTAATATATTTGGAAACGCTAATCAAGTTAATTTTCAATAAAGAACTCGATACATTTCTTTAAAACGAAAAAGGCAAAATTCCACAAAGGCCTAACAAAATATTGAGCAGTTATAAATGTAATGAGACAGTTAATTTAAAAAAACTTCTTTAAAAATGTTACGAGTAAATAATCCATTTTTCCGCTATTAATCTATGTCATCTATTTTTGCCGCTGAAGTTTACAGAACAAAAAATTTGATATGCTGTAATTTTATAAAGTAATATTTGTTGTAAAATCACTGAATCACTGTAATAAAATAATTATTACTGTAAAATATACGGTATAAAATTTCAAGGTGGAAATGAATTTTGCGGTAAAATTAATTTACGGATGATATATCCGGTCTCTTTACCATAAATTAATCCGCAATTTTTTTACTATATATTTAATCAAAACTAATTACTTATTACTGAGGCCGGGATAGCCTGGTCGGTAGGGCGCTGGGCCCATATCCAAGAGGTCGTGGGTTCGATCCTCTCCGGCCGAAGACTCCCCGTGTAGTAAATGGTGACTGATGCACGTTAAATCTGTCGAGTCTCAAAGTCCTCCATGTTCCCATAACAAATCAATACCTCTGGGGGTACTGATCCAGGTTCAAAATTACAAGGCTACGGAGTTGAACATTAGTAGTCGTAAACCCATGAAATTGGGTCGGCTGTTCAACGACGGTTATAAAATAAAATAAAATTACTTATTACTAAAATAAAATAGGGAATGAATATTTCATATTTTTATTTTTTTAATAAGAAAAGAAAATAAGATTTTGTTGTAAGGTAATCTAATGAATGAAATTTCCTTCGTAAACTGATCCCTCAATTTCTTTCTTTAGAAAAATGAGCCTTTTGAGTTCTGTAAAACTAAAACAAACACTTTTCTCCAAAATGATATATTTTAAGGGTGTATTTTAAATTATTCGAATACCTTAATGCGCAATAGCCGAGCATTACTAATCGAAAGGTATGGAACAAATAAAATAAAAAAAGCGAAAATAGAAAACTGTGACTGCTGACAAATGTAATCGGTGACAGCTAATCGAAATTGAACACAGCGAGAGAAAGAATGTTGCTATTTGATAGGTATAAAGGGATATACGCAGGAGTTGTAGCCTCAATGTTTTAACTTCAGAAAAGCAAGCTTTATGTAAAACTCAGTGCTCATTCTTAGCTATTACATTTCCAAGAGTTAGTTGCTCATTTCATTTGTTGCTTATAAGATAAAACGTCAGATAATGATATCGGCTTAAATGTAAATTTAATTGTAATGTAAGTTAACGTTACAGTTTTCCAAACATAAGAAAATGCATTTTGATGATTAGAAATAATTATGATTACAACTCATTTTTTAATGCATTTAACTATTTCATACAATCACGATTAATTGAAAATGATTACATCTAATCTGTTACAAATTTACGATTTTGATTTTAATTATGAAAAATCAAGGTTAAGTAATATGTATATAAATCAAAATTCATTTGTACTTTATTAATATTTTTAGTTGCTTTTTTGAAAAGAAAAGATGCTTTAATAGCAAACTTATGTTTTCATTCACATTTAATGTAAAGTCACGTTACATTAATAAATGTAACGTGACTTTTAGCTTAAAAAAATAATAAGTAGCAAAACCTTTTGTAAAACATATTCTTCACGTTATGAATTTCACATTAACTAAAATTTTTACTAGGCAATAAAATATACGTTTTATACGTAAATATTATTCCTTAAAAGTGAATTAGGCAATTAAGTGCATTCCAAGAAAGTTTTCTAGAAAATAAAAGGAGCTACAAATCTTAATATATAAAGATATTTTCGACGCAGGAAAATTGAAATTTGCATGCAAATAAAGGAAAATTGAATTTATTTTGAAAGGAAAAAAAATATATTAAACATTGTTATCTTAATTATGTGCATAATAAGTTTCAAACGTGCATATTTTTTTTTCAATTATTTTAAATAAACAAAATATTTGATATAAAATAAAACTCATCTTTTAATGCGATGATCTTTTTATTCAAATCGTTCCCAAGGCAAATGTTTACACAAGACATTATTCATTTCCACGATAAACAAAGGATAGCTTATTTAATTAGATTACCTTTAAGTCTTTATTTATTTTCATATTTTTGAAGCGTAAATAAAAACTATTGCAAAAAATTTTAAGCAGATGAATAATATTTGAATTGCAGGATGCCACCGGATGACACCCATAGTACGTCAAAATGAAGAGAGTGTAAGAGAGGGGTGCATAAGGAATGGTGGCAAATTAGTAAAATTGCTTACAAACGTTCTGTAAGCAGCTCAGTATCGTAACCGAATAATTATAATACAGAAAACGCACCTGTAGAAAATTTTACGTTATATAATTATCAACCGCCTGGAATATGATTTAGAGGAAATTTAGCGGAAGAATCCGAGTATGTCATCTCTAGGCTTTGAAAGCGAGTTCAAGGGGAAAGAAATATGTTACAGTACAGGCTGCCCGCGAGTTACAATGTAGAATGAAGGTCGGTATTTGGTAGTAACTGCCAAAAGAATATGACGAAGCTCAATTTTCAACCTTACTCTGTTAAGACTCTGGTAAAATTACCGTAATGTAAGGTACTATGGCATTTCTAGTAAAAAATAAAGATTATGTATAATAAAATCAAAATATAAGGCATTTAAACGATTTAATTGGTAATTTTTCCATTCATATGGTAATGATTCACCGGGAATTTTAATTTTCCAAATTATAGTTCTTAAATAGTAAAATATATAAAACGGAAAAGTAAATTTAAAGTAAATTGTTTTTATGCGATGATCTAAGATATCATGATAAAATTATCCTATTTTACTACGTTTTCCAAATGTTATCACATTTTATGAAACCATACTTTAATGCAAAGTTTACCAAAACGTTTCGATAAGACTTACTGAGCTTTTTGGGTGTTTTTTTTTTTTTTTTTTTTGATGTTTTGATTTTTTTGGTGTTTGGTACTATGACAGTTTTTATTAGACTTTTTTTTCTCAGAATATAACTTCATTAAGAAAAGCATTTCGCAAATCATTTAAGAGTTAACCTGTTTTTCCAAGAAAAAAAAATGTTGTAGTATCTGCGATAGCAAAGAGAGTTAGACTTGAACTTTCAAAACAGATTGATAATGATGCAAAAGGTTCATCACTAAGTATTTCCGAGGAACTTAATTATTAATAAATGAATTTTTCCTCAGAAGTTAGATTGTATATACTATGCTTGTAATGAAGCAAGAGTTGAAAGTCTGGATTAATAAGGAAAAAAACTGACAATAAAACTAAAGAACTAACAATGTTTCTAAGAAAAGCTTATACTGCATTTTGTCTTGAACATGCTGCTTTAGTTTTCAAAATTGTGTGTTTTATGACGAAAAAAAATTTATTGTTACTGTACTACTTAGAATCAATGCAAATATCATGAAATTTTTATTCTTTTACTGAAAGGCTAAAATCAAGTTTATGACAATACAAAGTGATGGTATTTGTGTAAATAAGTGAAAGATATGTTGGATCTAATTGTTGGAAGGGTGCATGTGATACTTATAAAAATTGCTCATTGTTTGTTTTAGGTTTCTAACCATCTTCTATTGTAGTTTGGCAACGACGGGAAAAAGATGACAATTGAAACATGATAAAAAAATATTTGGGCAAATGTGCAGGAAAAAATTGTTGAAATTACTTTTAAAAATTGGACTAACTTTCAATAATACATAGGAGTTAAAAGAATCTAAGCTGATGCTTTCCAAAAGGACATATCTAGCAGTAAAATCAGGATAGTTCTAGTTGACTTTGCGATGACATATTCTTGTAAATATGAAAGCAAGTTCAATTAACATTATGCTATCGACCCTCTGTTTAGCTATTCGCAGCATCTGTTTTCTTAGACAATACTTGTTCTTCATTTACAATATTCTTTGATACATAAGTCAAAGGTAAAAATAGTGTCTGCACTTTTATTTTAACACTAATTGAGAAGCTGTTTCAAAATGATATTCTACTTTAGAAGATAAACTTACAGAAGTTTTCTATAATGGTGAGTCAAGCTCAGAATTTAAAAATAAATATATGGTTTAATTATTTCATCTTTTGTCAATAGGTGTCAATAGGGATAGGTGTGTAGTACAAAATCTTGAAAACGAAGCAAAAGGCAAAATCCTTTAACAATAGTGTTGTTATGCAGAACACGTTGATTTGTTATACAGTGTTGTTTGCACAGCTAACCAATCAGCTCATGCCTAATACAACAGCCAAAATGAAAATATATTAGCCAAACTGAATAATTGAAAAGATGAGCCCATGGCAACGGTAATACAAAGCATAAAATGTATGTACAAGCATCTCTAGATACTTGAATAACATGCATAGATGCACAGATAGCGGCACACAAAACAGTTAGTTAGTCAATTTCTGTTCCCTCCCGATATATAGTGATCAGTAGAGCGCTAATAACTGAAATTAGAACAAGATATGCTCTATCTCGGGCACATTATTGACGCAAATGCATATGCTTGTTAACTTAAAATACAGTATTTGCAGAAAATAATTGGAAAAGATGTATATTTTTTGTTTCCTGACAGAAATGATTTTGAAGCAATAGATGTGCCAAAGATTTGCTATGTTTTACTCTCTAAACCAGTATAAAGCAGGGGTACAACTATCTTTCCAAACCTTTAACTATTTCATTTGTTAAAATAAATTGTTTTTTTTTTCTGTTATTTTAAAATAAATAAATGTTTTAGTGCAACATTTATGAATTTTCAGTTGAAATATTCACAGAGGGTAACACACGTTCAGTTAACACACGTAACGCAACAATTTCACCAAAATAAAGAAGTTTTTTCTGTTGGAAATTTTTTTAAAAAATCACTAAACACAGCTTTAATATTGTATCTTTTTATAAAAGAAAATATTTTAATTTTACACCTTTATACTTCTCAGAATTAAATGAATATATTAAGTTTCAAATATCTGACATTATAAAGGGTAACACACGTAACCAAATTTCAGAATTTTTTTTTCCAACATGAAATTAATTTGCACCTTCAATCTTCTTATTGAAAACTTAAAACACATAAAGATTCAACAACAAATTAAGAAAAACATAAAAAATATTTAACAAGTTTATTATAATGAGTGTTAAAGTTGAAATATGTCGTGTAAAAGTAACACACGTAACTAAAGAATCACCCTATATAATATTCGAAAGTTGGTTAATACATATTAATAATTTTTAAACAATAGGTTTTATTACAATTTTTATATAATTTATTTATAAAAATAGGTGTTTGCTAGAAAAACATTAAAATACCTTTTAATAGAAGTGAAAATATTTCTCGTAAAATAATACTTTGCATGTCTCTCTTGGTAAAACACCAGCATCTTTAAGGGCATTCATGCATTTAGAGATTTAAAATCATTTTTGAATTCAGAAAATCTCTTTTTGAATATCTTGTCGCATTAATAAATTTTGAAGGAACATGAACTGTAAACAATTTCACGTTTCACTTATTTTCTATTTTATAAAACACTCATGGATATATTTTATTAACAAAAACTCAATTTAAATTCCTTATCAAAGCAAAAAGCTAGGGTTCAGAAACTCCTATTTCTTCATACAAATCTGCTGAAAATAATTCCAATTTCCGTTGACGTTAAACCAGCACTCACGTTTACTGAATGATACTGTGTTTGCTGTGTTGTATTGTGTTGAATCATAATGTCATTAAAATTTGCTGCTACTATATAATGATTCTAAATTGAACTATATTACTTATCTTCTTATAATGGATTACACAATAATACTGAAACAAAAGTTATATTTAATTTGAAATCTTAAAAAGATTGAATCACATACGCTATTTATTATGGTTCAAGGTACCGATATTATGGTTCAACATCAAAACTGACTTTATTGAAGTTGTAGAGGGGATTAAGGGTCATATTGTCTGTAGTTAAAAAATTGTTATTGATATTTTATTAAATAATTTATTTTCAGAAAAAAAATATTAATTTACTTTAATTTATATCTTTATTTTAGCATTTGAAAATGCATAATAATTTTTGCTTTGTCAACAGGAATAAAAACGCATAAACATATATATTTCCTTTTATTCTTAATAAAACATGCAAAATATTTCGACATCACTGCAAAGCGCATAATTTCCCACAAATCTTATTTTCTTCTGTGTGATATGGGTGTATGTCCGAAGTATGTAAGTGTATCAAAAGTGCAACAGGTATAAAGGATTTCTTGGCTGTGTTTGTTTTATATTAAAATTAGAAAGAACACAGAGAATAATCACTTTCTGCTGAGACACTAAAAATATATTCAAAATATTTTAAGCAAAAAAACCCGTGTTACAAACCTCAAACAACATTTTACACAATCATCCATTATTTCAATCAACCTTTTTGCTTTTTTTCCTTCAGTTTTTTTCTCCGAAATATGCACTAAGTAGCGTAAACTCTCATATGAACATAATCTGTTATTCTAGTATAATTATTAGTATAATATTATTAGTATTTCTAGTATATTATTAGTATAAACAGAAGTCCTTAAACTTCATTCGTCAAAGTAACATGCTTTGGAAGCAATTACCGTGAGAGAAATTGGAGTTCCAGAAATGAAATTGGAATTCCAAAATTTAAGCTTGCATTTTATAATCCAATGATTTTCTAATTTGTTTTTGTAATATAGGAATTTACGATGCATATTATACACTGTAAAAATTCCGAATCAAATTACGATAAAAAAGTACCGACACTCAGAGTGCCGGTACTTTTTACCATGAAATTCATTTTTACCTGAACATATTAAGGCAAAAAAAAACTGATATACCGTAATTTTTATTTTAATAATTAAAATCAAATCACTAAATTACTCTAGTTGAATAAATACTACTGTAAAAATTACCGTATAATATAGATTTTACGGTAAAATGGATTTTTCTGATGATGCACCCATAGTGTTGGTACTTTATATCGTAATTTGATCCAGATTTTTTCACAGTGTATGATTTTTGTACCACCAAGGTTTAGTGCAGTTAATACGCATACAAAGTATCAATTAAGTATTGTACATTTATGATGCTATTTACGAATGAATTCAAATTTATCATACATCTATGCAATTAAGCTTTAATTTTTTAAAATTAGTTATTTAGTAAAATTATTCAATTTTTTTAAAGACAGCATTAATTAATTTTTTTGCTGTGTTAAAAAATACAAAGTTTCAATTAAGAATTGTACATTTATGATGTTATTTACGAATGATTTCAAATTTATCATACATCCATGCAATTAAGCTTTAATTTATTAAAATTAGTTATTTAGTAAAATTATTCAATTTTTTTAAAGACACAATTAATTAATTCTTTTACTGTGTTAAAAAACTGCGGCACACACCAAGCGTGCGCCACAGTGACGTAATGATACTAAATGATACTAAAGTGAAGTTTTGGACAGACTAAAACGATAGGCTGTATCCTTTTAGTCTGTCCAAAACTTCAGATCCAAAAGTTATTTCTATTGCATCGAATCACATTTTAGAAATACATTCGGTGGTAATATGCATAAAGCTTTAATGAATTTTAGATTTTTCTTCCACCAAAATTTGATGCGTTAGCTTTATAAACATTGCGTGAATGAGCACGTCTTAATGAATCTATTTACAATTAATAATGAAATCAAATTTCCCATTAATGAATTTTCTTATTGTCTTTTCAGAAGATCTTAAGTATAAATACGTGAAGTTAGTCCTATGTATATTTAACAATATCATTAATTATAGAGCTTTCCGATTTCTAGAATTAAGCCAGTCGAAAGGCTTTGTAAGTAGTGAAGTTCCTCTAAATAAATCTATACACCAGCTTAATTTATTGTTCTGTACTCTCTCGTATACAGTAAATATCAAAGTTAAATAGAAAAGGAAATTATCCATTAGGAGTTTATTATTCATTACTTCTATAATATTGAATGAGGCAGAGTAAGGTACTTATATAGCTATTCACATCAGGAAAGTCTATCAGTTAGAGAACGACGTCTAATTCTCGAGAATAATAGTGAACTCATTAATGAATGGCTATTGATTTTAACGATGCATTTATGTTGATCGTTGTAGAATAAAGTGATTAAAATAGTGAATGTAAATAGTGGCTTTCAATCCGCTTAAAACCATTGTAACGTAAGCATTTCCAAATGAATTTTAAACCCTCTAAGTTGAATTAAGTAGGCTTAATTTTCTTAGAAATAAATTCTTAAGAATATAAAAGAAATTTTAATTGTTCCTTTTTTTTCAGTTAATGCTTTCTTTTTATATTTTTAGAATCCATGAATATTGATTGTAAATATAATGGACTGTAGATGATTAAAATTCAAAGTAAGAGATAAACAAAGTTAGATTTAACTATCCTAATTTGTCAGATTTTTTTTGCAGTGGTATTTAAAACTATACTGGGCAGGAAAAAGTAGGGTAAGGATTATTAAAGCTATATTATCTAAGAAAAAGTAGGGTAATATTGGGTTACTAATATTCGAAGACCCGGTGGAGCTATACCCATAAATTTTAGGATTTAACAAAGATGTTCATTGTTCACTTGTGAACAATACATCATATTTGAAATTTCATAACTATATTGCTTTTTTTTATAAATATTTCTTTCTTTCTGGAAAAAGGCAAACCACCTGTTTTTACCTCACTAGTTGAGAAAAACCGGGCACACATGTTAACTCTATGGGAAATAATTTAGAAATACTTAAATTTCAGTGAAAAAGTAGAAGACATTTCTATTTTATATGAGGATTTAAGAAAATTATGCATGCAAGTTTCATGTGATGTAGTCTAATCTATGCTCAAGGAGGAGAGAGGGATATTATCCTGGGTCTGAGATCGCTGCGGGACCATCCAAAATAGTTTATAAAAATATAGTGGTTATTAATTAGTTTTTTTTAAAAAAAAGGAAATTGTAGAGAGATTTTTAATATATGCCTAAAAATCATAATTACGTATTATTGGTCTTCAAATTTCTTCAAAATATGAAAATAATTTGTAGAAATGTGTGCTTTAAAAAAGGGGCTTGCAATAAAGTTTGTCCCGGGGCCCATAAAACCTTTGCTCTGTCTTGGATGTAGTTATCTTCTTCACTTGTTGTACTGCAGCTTTCGAGGACCCAGCGTAAACGGACATCAAGGGGGTGTCTTCTTACTCTGAGAGCAGACTTTATAGAAACGAACCAGAATTGGATTAGATACTCAGTGTTTGTTAGGGTATGAAACTTTTCTAAACGCATTCTGAACTGAAAATAACTTTTTTAACTGT